>OX457005.1:15116785-15789402 GCA_949752705.1 Callimorpha dominula
ACTTTTATAGAAATCCTGATAGACAGTTGATTTTCTATTTCATGATCAAAATTTAAAGAAAATTCTTAATTCAAATAGTGAGATTCATTAAAAAAAATCAATAACGATCCAAAAAAGTTTAAATAATAATCTTCAATTGCAGCGATACTCTAAAAGGTACCTACTTGATCCCTAGACACTTTCGATGTGTGTATATATAAAAAACCTTTTATATGGAGCAAGTGAATAAATTATTTATTTTATTTATTACGAACATAGTAACAACTCTGTTTTATACGTGCGTTGTAAAATACCTTCATTTGGATTTTTTCAAACATTTGAAGACAATTCCAATTAACACAACGTCTTGACTCTGAAGATTTAAATCTAGATTCAGTATGGATTCCGGCGGTTACTCTTTGTTACGTTTTGTCGCTGCAAGCAACTGTCAACTCTCTATCAATATTGTAAATTAAAAAGTTAAAGAAGGCCCTTTCTGATTTCAAATTAAAAATGTTTTTTTTTTTTTGACTGAATGATAACAATGTCCAATCAGATCGCAACTTCAACCGTTTAACTTTTTCAAAACACAAAACATGAAATTCTCGTTCTTTTAATATTAGGTTAAAAAATATATTCGGAAAATATCAACATAATAGATTTACTTTACGAGGAAAAACATATTTCAAAGTAATGAACTGTTTATCTAAAGAGCAACCTACGCACTTATGCCACCTATTAAGGGTAAATTTAATTTGCAAAATTTACTTTAATTTGAGTTGACAATCAACATTCTGAGCAGGTACTCGTACCTACTTGTCTAAAATGCGGAAACATGGGCGTAATAATAAGCTTCTTCTTTAATTGCTGTTTAGGAAAATAACCACAGGAATTTATGTAAGGTAAATATTTGCTTCATAGTTAATGTTTTACAGATATGTAAGAACAAAGTTCGATATTTTTAGCATTTTGTAATTTAATGTGTTTGTGATTGGTTACGTAAAAATACAAAGTCTCTTATGATATAAAAAATAAACTCGCACAACTGAAATCTTTATTCTTTAAAAGAGAAATTCTACGGTATTGGGTGTGTTAATATTTCGTTATTTTACCTTAAGAATAGATATAACAGCATAAAAAAGGCCGTAAGACGTTAGGCAAATTTGAGAAAAAAACATTATACCTAATGTATTAATTTAAGAAGGTCCAATCTCGTATTGGAATTCGACAGCAGGTAAGCAAATAATATATCCTTAAGTCAATAACATATCCACGTAATTACAAACCTATAACATTGTATAGGTATTTCTATGCAATTTATAAGATGAAACACATTACGATTATTTTATTTTAGACTATGCAAATATTTGTAAAAAAATAAAACATTTAACACGTTCGAATGAGCAACCCTGTCTCAGAATTGTTGTGGCGAGGCGCATCTTTCTCCTATACAAATTTATACAACGTCTTAAGACGTCCCGCCACAACATATGTGTCTTGGTACTATGCCATGTGGCGCGACGTCACTCCACGTCCGACGTTTATAGACGTTGCCGCCATCTTGCATGTCTGATTTAATATGCTAAGTGACACAACGTTCATGAACGTCAACTTTAATTCAGGAAATTTAAATATTACAACTGGCTAGGAATAAAAGTTTAATCAAAACATAAGTATTTTCTTAACAATAATAATCTTTCTTAGCAATAATCACAACCATTTTGTTAGTCTAATGATAATTCTGATATATCTGATGTTGTGTGTTCCCAATGTACAGTCGTAGCTGGTGTGTTACACCAGGTCTAATATGACGCTGCTGTACATTGCTAGGACCTGGTTCTGGGTCTTGCATAGTATTCGAACTAAAATTAGGATCCTGTTGCTCTTCCATTGGTTGATTAGTGTTAGACTGAAGTAATGATTCCGATAGCATAGATTCACATGAAGTAATAGATCCATTAGGACTACGTGGAACATTTTCATTTAGTGACATATGAGATATATCTTGATTATCGTCATTATCAGTCGCTAGAGATTCAGTTTTGTCCAGATCATGTGATGTCGATGAACTTCAACTGGATGATGACAATGAGCTCGAACTAACGGTACGATTACGCAACGGAGCTGTATTTGCTGGTTGAGATCTATTAGAAGTATTACATGATTTATTTCTTTCTTTCAGGAGTAGCGCTGCTGTCAGTACTAACTTTATCGTCACCAAGATTATAATCTCCATCCGATCCATACTGACCATCATCGCTAAATGGATCTGGTATGGTGCTTCCCGATGACGCTTCTTCGAATAGTTTCATAATACGCTGATCGAACTTATCCATCTAAAACAATACATATCATGCATTTACTAAAGCAAATAATAATCTAAATATTATAAAACATCATTATGACTCAACATAACACGATTTATTATATGATTAGTACATGTCCTCACAGTTCAAAATAAGCAGAAGAATAACACGCCCAGAAAAACCGAACCAAGTTTCTTTCAAAATTATATCAAGTTCAAGCTTTTATGACAATTATTGTTATTGACGAACATGCAAATAGTTAAACTAAACCCAACTAAACGTAACAATAATATTTATAATATTTACTCACTTTTTAGTCGTACGTCGTTCACGCTCGCTGAGTCTCACCACAGACGCATGTTAGGTGCTCCGATCGCGCGCACGCCGACTGACTGTGAGGAGCGCGGTACAAAGGGAAGACGTGGTACGACGTTGCGCATGTGTGTGTGGGACTTTTTCATGTGTGCGTACACTCTTAAGAAAATGAACTTTTGAAAGTCACGCGGCGGTATAAACATCCTAAAAGTGAATGTATTGCGGCGCAAGGAATATGTTTAATAGGAATTTGCCCTCAAAGTAAACGTCCCAAGAAGTTCCGCCGAAAAAAATTGATAATCTAGAGGACGTGATATAACGTTGTGCCATTTCAAAAATATATCACAACGACGTTGCTGACGCGAACGTGTTAAATTTAAAAATAACCTCAGAGGCATGTAATACCTATTTCGTGATGGCGTTAATTCCATTATAAATACATAATTATTGAATAGCAAACTTGTTTGTAAATTTCAAATTATTTGTAGTCGTAAATAGGACTTATGTTTTTTTAAATTAAATAAGTCGCAGTGTTAGACATACACTAATGTATTTGTATGATACGTTTTACTAAATCAATTAAATTATTTTGAGCGTTGACGGTTGGAAAGAGATACCATTTTCAGTCTGCCAACCTTTTTGCCTAGTTTCTCAACTTAACTATTGTTATCGCTCTTTCCAACCTAGGCTAAGCTAAACTCAAACAAAGCAGAGCTTGTACTATGTTCTACAACATGAATAAAAATATCTAGACGCGGCAGCGTGTTAAGCAAAGTTCAAGAAAAAGGAACTGACGACGCAGCAGCCGTGTGTTATATTACACGAACCATTTGGAGCCACCTTTGAGCGCTTAATAACTCATAATCTATTTCACATAAATACTTTATTTTTTGTTTATTTATTAAAGCACCTTAGATTAACTAGAACCTCAAAATTCATAAATGCAGCTCAAACCGTCATCGAGATATTATCGTTTAAAGTTTTTATCACTGACTGACTGACATATAGATCAAAAATCTTACCCACTTACCGATGACCTAGAAAGTTGAAATTTGGCATCCAGATGGGTAATTGTGTGTATGCAAAGGAAAAAATCTGAAAATAGTACAAAATGTACAAAACGATTTAAAACATTTTCCAAACATTTTTGACTAATAATTTTTATGAATACCTAACGGCTTTCAGAATTATACTAGCAACTTTTTTCTTTCGCAGGAGAATAGGTACTATGATTCCATGATGAAAGGCCGCTTTTATCGTTTTGTACAACAGATTATTTATAAATTTAATTTTATTATAATTTTTTTTTTTATAGAAATAGGTATATTATTTGAAATAACTTGTACCGAAATAAATGGATTTTCTTTATTTTTTCCTTCTTTTTTCTTTCATCAAATTTAGACAACCAATAATGACACACACTGCAAATGGCAGTCACCGGAATTAGCTATCTGACATCATTGCAAACAATTGTAAGAATTTTTTTTATTTTTTATTTTATTTAAAACTTCATGCACATTTGTACAAAGGCGGACTTAATGCCTAGGGCATTCTCTACCAGTCAACCTTAGGGTGGTATAGAACTGCTATAAGGTAGGTGCAAAGATACATTTGAAATTATTTATAAAACAAACTAACATTTATATTACTTACATGTACAATTTTCTAAATATCATTACTACATAATATACACAGTTTCATATACTTATACATAAACATACATAAGTATTTATATTATGCCTATACAGAGTACATATATATTCACACATATCATACATATACATATCACATATATAAGTAAATACACTACAAATACCATTATAAAGTCGTGTACTATCGTTGAGGCTATTCTGCTAACTCATTGTGGAGTCTATCATCATCAATTCTATTACAGAAGGTATACATTCGTACAGAATCTTACTACTTATATTTGAAAATAGTAAAAGTCTGTGATTTACAACAGCCCAAATTCGATTCCTGTTGTCTGTAAACTTTTAATTGACACATTGAAAATGTAGAGAATCACTATCAAAAATGTAAATAAAAATACGTAAAGAAGGATTCATAAATGAATATGCAATGCGCTCTAATATTTCTAATATTCAAGGAAATGTACAAAGTAGCACAAAATAAAAAACTTTACCACGTTAATGCAGGAAAAATCTTAATTTTACAGATCACTTTTGAATGATGAATAATAATAATTTCTTTACAAAAAGTAATGATATCCCATCAAAAACATAAATGTGAAAATGGGAGCCAAGTTCAGTGTTAAGAATATACGTGGTTATGGGTTTCGCCGATAAAAGAATTGAGATTTAAATAGTTGCCAAGTTCTGTAGATGATCCTGAAATTTATTTACACGCATAGGTACAACATTAAAATTTTTTTTCTGCTATAGCAATGTTTGCTATTTAAAAATATAAATTCTTGAACAGTCGTATTTTTACAAAAATCAGATAAATTACGATAAATTAGAGCTCAAGATTTTACTTGGCTAAAAAAAAATTAATAATTTTCCAAAATGCTAATTTCTCAAACATTTAATAATTAATTTAATAATATTAAATGAAAATGATGAAAGAGAATGATAATGTATTTGTTTCTGAAAAATATTAATACGTGTATCCCAAGAATTAGAGACAATGTCGGGTCTGAAAACAATATACAATATACTAATTTCCATTCTGAGCGTAAATATAACATCTCATATAACCGAAAACACTATTATGGCTTCCGAGAGTAAGCCTACCTACATTTTGAGAAAAATGTATGAAGAATGTAGAAGTGGGCTCGTGGCACTAAAGTCTATTGTCTTGATGTCATTAAAACGCCTACAATGCTTGTCAATCGTATTTCAGTATGCTTCTAGGAAAATACAATATATATTTCCTAGGTTTTTGTTTCTTTAAAGCAGACTGATGAAAGCAGTTCCAATCAAAGGACGTAGAGGCTTTTGCTCCTTTATCACCACTAAAATAGCAACATATAATAAAATTGAAACTGGCGCTTTTTATAAGAGCAATAGAAACCAAAACATTTTTTTTCTGTTTCCGTCTGTCTATATGTTTGTACGCTCATCACGCTCGAATTTGGAGGTGGTTTTCACAGTTGTATTGCTGGTGGTCTATTTTAAGATCTGGTATATGTCTCATCATGATACGCTGTTATCTATGCATATTATTATAATAAAAACATAGACTCGTGACTGTTTATTAACAATATTTACAAAAAAAAAAAGATTTGGCCATTAAATAACAAGCAACAGAACATATATTTTCATGTGTTTCTCCGTTTGTGAGCACTTATCAGAAAGTGCTAAACTGACGTAGATGCGATTTTCACTTATGTTTTTGGAAAACGTTAACGTAATTCAAATTCAAATTCAAAATCATTTATTCAATTAAGACACTAAGTGACATTTATGAACGTTAAATTGAAGCTAGAATTAAAATCATAGATCCGCACAAACAGACGCCACAGCATTGTCGAGGTAAATTAGGTGAAAACACCAAAATCTACTGCCTGCTTGTGTCGATCTATAACTTCCAGTTTCCAAAATGCGTAGAGCCTTATGAGAAGAATACTGGCAAAGAAACTCATGGCCACTCTTTTTTAAAGTCAGATCTTCAGGTACAATAGTGTTAGTGTTACACGAAAGGTAAACAGGATGCAAGCTGATGCCACCTGAATTTCATTTTATTGAAATGCTCCAAAAGCTAACGTACTAAAAAATAAAAATCACTCAGTGATACCGTTGAAGGTTTGAACTTATTAAACATAGAAATCATTCAAGGTGCACATCTACTTTCATTCAATTACAAAATCTACTGTTAAAAATAATTCGTGACTGGATTAATAGGCTAGAATTGCAGTTGATCGAACCAAAATAATAGTATAGGCTAAAGCATCGGTGACTAGGCCGACCAGTCACCCCAAGCAGCACCCGTTCACGAGTATGACGCATGGACCAGCCATCATCTCCTTCGCCATATCAGAGGGAAAGAAATGACCCGCCCCATGACGACGCCGCAAGCAATGACATTTTAGTGAGCATGACGAACCATAGTCGAGATACTGATAAAAATCACTACTAGTCAAATTACCAAAATAAACGTCACGCATTACTTTCAACTGACGATGGTTTGTTAGTAATTTAGCTTAATTATAAGACAAAGAAGTTTGTGTGTATGTAGTCAAAAACTGTTTTCTTACGATCGACTTTAAAAATAAGTGACGTATTATCAGCAAATAGAACTATATCACAGAGATCTTTTAAATAATAAGGTAAATCGTTTATATATATGCGAAAAAGTAGAGGACCTAGTATAGAGCCCTGAGGAACGCCCATAGTAACAGGTAATCCAGAAGACCTCGCACCATTGACATCTACATGTAGAATTCTATCTCTCAAGTAGGAAACAATTAGTTCCAAAGCAATACCATTAACACCATAATGTTTAAGTTTAAGAAAAAGTGTGTTATGTTCTGTTCTGTTTGAATAAAGGTATGACTTTGCTATACTTCATCAGGTTAGGAAAAACACCAGAATCAACACATCGATTGAATGTTATAGCTAGAAATGGTGCTATATCAATTATAATAGTTTCTATTAATTTAACAGAAATTCCCCATAAATCCCCTGAATTCTTAGAATTAAGATACTTAAACGTTTTTATAATGTCTGTGGGGTTTATGAATTCAAATAGAAATAAATTCTTACATTTGTTTACATTGGCCCTTAACAACAATTCAGACCTGGACGCACAAGAATTCAAGGTACTGGTTGTACTAACTGGTATATTTGTGAAAAAGGTATTAAAAGATTCAGCTATGTCTAAGTTGTTTGTTATAATTTTGGGTCAAAATTACTCTGTTTCATAGCATATAAATCATACAGCTTTTCTCTACTTTTGTATATTCCTGTTGTCGCCCAGTCACAGAATGTCGTTTTTGGCCTTTTAATTATTGTTTGTGACTTAAATATACTGTTAAATTCGATTTCTATCATTTTGAATAAGTAGCCGTAAAGCTTATCCGGATCTCTTTGAGTCCAATCTAAATTGGAAACCTTATCACTAATGTTATTACTAAAATTCAATAATCGGTTACTAGTCATGAGCCTGCATATAGTTTTATTTATTCTATTTTCTTTCATACAAGGAAATGTAACAAATTGCCCACAGTGATCAGATGTTAACTCACTTAAAATTGACCTATTTAAATATTCACCATTGCTAAAGATGTTATCTAAGCAAGTTGCCGAGTGAGAAGTAATTCTTGTTTGCTCAGAAAATAAATTATTCAAGTCAAATGATTCAAATAGGCTCACTAATCTTATACTGATAGGACACTTTTCTAAAATATTAATATTGAAATCTCCACAAACTACCAAAACCTTACTACTGACGCATAAACGCTTCAAAACTTCTTCCATAACTATCTCAAATATGCTAAAGTCACTCTGTGGTGGCCTATACACACTAACTATAATATGGTGTTCCAGTTCTACACAGGAAAGTTCTACAGTGCTCTTAGCAGACAAATTCACAAAAGAATAACAAACAAAAAAAACTCACATTCATATTTAAATATTCGTTAGAAGGATTTTGTTTGGTGACGTAAATGTGCAAGGGTCTCGTTACGGCAAACTGTTGGTGACTTCTATCATTTTATTGTATACTGTAAATATGTGGCATAGTGTATTGCTAGGTTTATAAATGTGGACTGTAAGTAGGTAGAGAATGCGTCACAAATGACAACGCTACTTAACTAGAACTTCTGTATTTATTAAAAAATTCTGTATGCCATTAAATTTGTCTGTCTCTTTAATCCCCCTATTAAATTACACCCCTGTCGTAGAAATATTTTATGTATAGCAGAGATTTTAGACTTGCTAAGTCGATCCTTTTTGTCTGGGCCATTTTCGGAGATCCATTGTAGTTGGGATTATTCTATAAGTCACTTGGATACTTGTTTATTTAGTTAAGTAGAAAAGTTTCATTTATTCTCACTAAGACTTTATGTAGTTGTTGAGGAAAAGTAAGTCCAAGATTTTGTAGAAGATGGGGATCGTTGCACTGAATAGCAGTTTTAAAAAGTTTATTAATCAATTTGCTTTCTACGAGCCATGTCTCCGGCAATACCGCATCGAAGTAAGAATTAGGATAGAGAATACAAAGGAACCACAATGTTTCCGTGGTAAAAATTCTAAGAGCGAGAGATTGGAGATAAATTTGAATTTGAAACGTTATTTACTACGCATAATAGAAACATTTTATAATAATCTTTTAAAAGTTCAGTGGAAATTAGATTTTGTTTAAATATAATATGGATAGGCCAACTAATCGCACAGCTCCAATGAGACAGCGATGTTTCGAACGAAAACATCATCTATGTAAACAATTTTTAGATATTCGTTGCTTTTTAAGATATCGATCGACTGATTTCGATAACATTTAAATGGGACCACCAGGAAAGTATACCCTTTGAAAACTAAAAAGAATTTTCAAAATTGGTTCAGGGGTCTTCGAGTAATCGGTGAACGTACATAACAAAAAAAAGATGCCGACGACTTGAGAAACTCCTCCTTTTTGGAAGTCGGTTAAAAATAAGGATAACACTTCGGAGTTATGAAATCAAAAGGCAGGTAAAGTCAAACAATTGTTTTATCTAAAGAAAATGAAATCTAAATTCCAAAAATTGTTTATAGATAACTTAGTATGGGAACTTATTATACGAGTACTTAAATATGGCAACAAGGAAGATGTATTCAAAGTGGGTACGTTGCCATGGCAGACGCAGCGATAAAGAATAGGTACAAAAAATACTGGCGACATCGCCAGTATTTTTTGTACCTATTCTTTATCGCTTGTTTCAAAGCAAGATCACATGATCTTGCTTTGAAACAATTAGAAGCTGTAAACATTTTGTATATTGATAGCAATATCCTGCTTCGTCTTTGGTGAAGTAAACCACATCAAAAGTTCTATTAATTGATAATTGGATATAGTTTATTGGTAAAACTGGTTAAATGTAAGCACTCAACTTAAAGCTATAATTTGTAACTGATTTGGTAAATTATTTCACTCCAATCATTATTGTCCTCATGCATGTTACGTGCTAACCTCTGTTTTGTCCTATCAATAATAATAATAACCCGACACATCTTACACACGGAGGTCTGAACCCAAAGTAAGCAGAGCCTAAACTATGGTAACGAGACTGCTAATAAACACACTTATATATTTTTAAATACATACTTACATACATATTATAGGTAGATAAATTACACCCAGACACAGAACAAATGAATGTGGGTGGAAACCAAACCCATATCCTGTGGCTCAGCAGTCAGGATCTATAACCACTAGACTAACAGGTCAGTCATTAGACCATCTCCATACCTAATGAATAACTATTTCTTATTCCTTAAAGTATAAATATAAAATATATTGAAATTAGATTGTAAAACTTTTTACAACATAACTTTATGTCAAAGGTACAGTGGAATCACTAAGGTTATTGAAGAGGTTCTACCATCAAATCACACATAGGTACACATATAGAACAGAAAAGAATAAACTTTATTGTACACCAGTAAATATTGCTTACAGTAAATTTACAAAAATATATATGTACATAAAAGTAATTTCTTCCAGGCAACCTTGAGATGGAAAAATAATGACCAAATATTTAACATTCTGATGGGTAGTTTAAGTGTGGGAATCAAAACATGTTATTCTTAAAACTAGTAAATGATACCTATAGATATATACAATGTAATTAGATAGGTAATACAGGGAAACAAGTGTAATCTCTCAGTAACATTTAATATATTCATATACACTATATACATAAACATAAATAATACGTTTTATAATACATTTATATATATTTAAAGGATTCCTGTGTGATACAAGAATAAAGGTCTATCTTGTGCTCATGCTTAAATGCACAAAACGTAACATTAGTATTTTGTAAATAGGTACAAACATGTTTGATAATATAATTACTCTACTTACCTTATTAAAAACATTGATTTTTGTAATGAATACAATTTATATGAAACAAAATATCGTTCATATAGCTAATAAGACTATGTTTTTCCATTGTTCTAAACGATTTCGGTCAAGGAGTTAATCGCTGTATTAACTTATAAGATACAAAACTTTCAGATTACCTACGTTTTGATCGAATTGCACCGTTCAACTTCACAGATTTGATGAAATTCAGAATTAACGGAAGCGTCTTAAACTACAACTAGCGGCACAAGGCAGTCATGCCGGTATTTATTTATGTAACAATATAATCGGTACAAGTAAATGCTTCACAGCATCACCTACTGGAATAACAAAAAGATGTTTTTATTTAAGTTTTCATGGTGAGCGGACGAATGGTATCGGAGTATATTGATCTCATTTACCAATACATGGATATCTATTTTAAACAAATAGAGAATAAAAACAAATATGTAGGAATATGCGAGTTTCGAAAGTAAATACCAAGGTAAAATATACACAATACAGTACAACATGCAGATTGCTTTGAATATTTCCAAGAATAAAATATAGTAAAATGAACTTATAACACCATTCTAGGAATATTTATAGCAAATTTCATAGATATGTTATTTATAATATTTTTATGATATATATAGGTGCATTGTAGGTGTAAAGGATGACAATGGAGAACTATTATTTCGTTAACTAGGTTCAGAGGAAAGGAGTGATAATATTCACATAAATTCAGCAAACTATGCGTTATATGCTGAGATTTGATGGGTCAATTGCCACATCGAATGTATTCTGCCTCTCCCGGTAATAGGTTTTGATGTCGGTAACATTGTGATATTTTAGATGTTTCTACTCGATATATTTGCTCCGTCGCTTTCTTGGGTAGGAACCCGAGGGATTCCACGGATTAAAAAGACCGATATATTGTCATGTAAGGCTGGCATGCGATGATTATTTTGTCTAGTTTCGGAGATACTTTGAGGTTCTAGATGGTTTCAGTCGATGTGGGCAAGCCTATATGTTTCCGAGCGGAAAAAAAATTGTTGCGTTGTATAGGAAAATATCAGCATGTCTGATCCGCGATTCATGAGTAGGTATATATATATTTTATAGCGTTTCATCATCCTTCGAATATATGAAGCGACTGCCATCAGACCTCCACAACCCAAGTTAGGCGATATCGAAGTTCTGTAGTTAGATCAAGTTGTCGGACTTTTTGGGGCTCCAACTACCTGTAACAAATGCCACAGGTGTTCGTTTTTCAGCCGGGATCGACGGCTTAACGTGCTCTCCACGTCAGGGAGGGCTCAATGTGTTAAAAATGGTCATCCATCCTAAGACTGACCTGGCTAGTATTACTTAACTTTGTAGTGCTAACCTCCTCGGTTACCACTTAGCCACGAGCCTCTAATATTTTTATAGCGTTTAAAACCCATAATGTGCCACTTAACATAAGCCACGGCGAGCTAATAAATCGTCAAATCACGTGGTGTTCTATTACATTTATTTACAACTATTCATAATAATCTTCTTTGTAAAAATCTGATTTAAAATTGTATATCAAAACTAAACCACACTTTAAATTTAATAAAAATAATAAAAGTTATTAAAAGAGTAGAGTGCTTGATTGCTCCGTGGTACCTCTGCTAGTACAGCTCCCTTCTCTGTTATTGCAAGGGGGCGAGGATGCGTGGCAGCGGCGGTTCTCACCAAACCGTGCAATGACTGAGTTCAAGGATTGGCTCACTCAGTTGGCCGTCGTCGTCGAAGGATGTCGCCCCCGCCCGACACTGGTCCTTGGGACTTCAATGTAAAGTCAACGGCTTGGGGTTCCCCAGCCACTAATGCGAGAGGCGCGGCATTGGAGGAGTGGGCCGTGTCATCTGGCTTAGTCCTCTTGAACCGAGGTTCTGTCCCCACGTGCGTGCGTCAGCAGGGTAGTTCGATTGTGGACATCTCGTTTGCAAGCCCTGCTCTAGCGCACCGTGTCCAAGGCTGGAGAGTCTTAGAGGAGGTGGAGACATTGTCTGACCACCGATATATTCGGTTTGACGTCTCCACTCAGACCTCTGATGCCCCGGTCAGGACGGTTCCACCTACTCGGCGTTAGGCGTTTAAGCGTTTGCAAGCCTCCATCGTTCAGGCCTGGGTCTCGGCACCGGATAGGCCTGTTGATGTCGATGTTGAGACCGATTGGTTCCGGATGGCCATGTCACAAGTTTGCGATGCGGCGATGCCCAGGGTCAGCCCAGAACTGCGAGGCGCCAGGTGTACTGGTGGACACCAGAGGTAGCGCGGTTGCGTGAAACCTGCGTGATCGCACGCCGCCAGTACTCCAGATTTCGCAGGAGGCGTTGCCGCCATGATGACGCCAGCGCCCAAGAGGCAGAGCTTCTATCATGTTACAGGAGTGCCAAGAGGACCCTTCAAGCGGCAATAAAGCGGGCCAAATCAGAGGCCCGCCGCGAGTTACTAGAGACTCTGGAACGTGATTCGTGGGGGCGCCTCTACATTTTGGTGAGAGTTAAATTGCGCCCATGGGCTCCCCCTTTGACCCAGAGTCTCCAACCTGAGCTGCTTGAAGGAATCGTTGGCTCCCTGTTCCCATCACGGGTGGAGGAGCTCACGCCTCCCCCAATGGCTCTGCCTCAGTTGCTCAACGCCGAAGACGACGACGCCCCCGAAGTTACTCGGGCAGAATTAAGGGCTGCGGTGCAACGGCTTCAAGCCAAGAACACCGCCCCAGGACCCGACGGCATCCCAGGCCGAGCGTGGGTTCTACCCCTTGAGGCTCTCGGGCCCCGGCTAATGGGGCTCTTTAGCGCATGTTTGGAGAGAGGCCAGTTTCCGTAATTGTAGAAGACGGGGAAACTGGTCCTCATCCGTACTGTGGGGCGCCCGGCAGACTCTCCATCTGCCTATAGGCCCATCGTGTTGCTCGACGAGGTGTGCAAGCTATTTGAGCGAATCATCGTGGAACGCCTCGTCGAGCACCTTTCGAGAGTGGGGCCGGACCTGGCGGAATACCAGTTTGGCTTTCGCCGGGGGCGCTCCACCGTGGATGCAATCATGCGTGTAAGGGCCCTGGCGGAGGAAGCAACATCCCGAGGTGAGGTGATGTTGGCGGTGTCTCTTAACATTGCTAACGCTGTTAATACCTTGCCCTGGATTTGCATTAGAGAGGCGCTAGTTTTTCACAGAGTTCCTCTCTACCTCCGCCGTATTGTCGGGGCTTATTTGTCTGAGAGATCCGTTATCTACCCGAGTCGGGCAGGTTACGGTCGGCGAGATATGTCGTGCGGTGTTCCACAGGGCTCGGTGTTAGGGCCACTCTTGTGGAACATCGGTTACGACTGGGTGCTTCGCGGAATGCTTTTAGGAGGTGTCGCCGTCACTTGCTACACTGATGACACCCTTGTGACGGCGAGAGGCAAGACATACCGCGAGGCTACCATAAAAGCCACGGTCGCGGTCGCTCTAGTCATTGGAAGGATTCAGCGACTGGGTCTCGAGGTGGCCCTGCATAAATCGGAGGATTTCGGTTATCATTTCCGGAATCTGGCCCCCAAACTTACGAGGACGGCGGCTGCTCTTTCACAACTACTGCCGAACTCAGGAGGGCCCGACGCCTTCTATAGGAGACTTTACGTTGGAATCGTAAGGTCCATGGCCCTATACGGGGTCCCTATTTGGGCAGGGACCCTGACGGTCCGCAATGCCGCCCTACTGCGGCGTCCGCAGCGAGCGATGGCCGTCAGAGTCATAAGGGGATACCGTACGGTTTCCTTTGAAGCGGCAAGTCTCCTAGCCGGTACTGCGCCATGGGACCTGGAAGCCAAAAGCCTTGCGTCGTTACACCAATGGCGCAAGGAGGCTCTAGAGCGGAACCTGAGACCCGCGCCTCGCGAAATCGAAGCGCAACAGTCCCAGCTTCGCCAGGTTCTAATAGCCGAGTGGATAGAACGACCAGAGCGACCGAGCGCAGGGCACGCCACCATTGCGGCGGTAAGACCCATCGTTTAGGATTGGCTTGAAAGGCGACACGGCAGCCTCTCCTCCCGGCCGACGCAGGTGCTGACCGGAAACGGCTGCTTCGGAAAGTACCTGTGTCGTATAGGCCGTGAGCCAACGTCTGTGTGCCATCACTGCGGAGGCGGTCACGAGGACACTGCACTCCACACTCTAGTAGAGTGCTCAGCGTTGGTGCAGCAGCGGTGCGACCTCGTGACTGCTATTGGTGTGGGAAGCCTCTCGCTAGAGGCCATGGTTCTGTCCATGGTCCAAAGTAAGAGTGCTTGGGATTCTGCCGCCTCGTTTTGTGAGGAAGTAATGTCCGTCCGCTAAAGAGGCGGCGGAAAGGGAACAGGAGAGAGTTAGTACTCTCCCATCCCGCAGAAGAGACACCAGGCGACGGAGCCCCAAAATTATCTCCGACCTCCATGAGCGCTGGCCTGGGGGTAACGGGTGAAGCTGCCCGTTACCCTAGCAGAAGCAGGCCTGAGATGGTGGCGCGATGTGTTCCGCGCGCGCCTCTGATGGAAGGGGGTCAAGGTCTGCCGGGGTTCTCGGGGACTTCCTTCCTAGGGTATACCCGAGTCCCTTGCAATAGACCCACTTATGTCGGAACACCGTCTGGTTTTAGTCGGTTCGATTCCGACATACCACTTCACCGCCAGCCCCGGTGAGGTGATGACCCGTGGGGGTTTCCACACGATAAAAAAAAAAATGAGTGCTTGATTGCGGTCAGTGTAAACAAAGAAAAGAACTGCAGTTGGGTGGCGTTATCGCTTCTATATGATACTAATTCCAGCTACATAAATAAATATGAGTATTTTTGAGGGCTCTGCAACCGCGTACCAAGTTCTGACTCTTTATAAGCTTATAACATATGTAAATACTAGGGTAAAGTAATTACTTTGTGACCGAACTAACATTATTACTTTAATACACACCTACTGAACTTTATGACAAAAAATATGTTGTCATACTGCACAAGGTTTTTGCCGATTATTTTTATGGCCGGCCGCTCTCTGACGCCATGCCTCCTTGGGAATATTATCGTTTAAAGACGGGAAAAAAGGAACAAGGCGTATTGGGATAAGGAAAATATGTAGGGGAAGGAACTTAGGATAGGATACCGAAGATCACTGGTGATATACTGTAGCTCAAAGAGGCCGGAGTTACTTACCCAAATGTACTCGTACAATATGTCCTATGGTTGGAGAGAGTACTCAAACTAGCCATGACAATATATGTATGTTTATAATATATGTACATATCATACATATATGTGGTGGTTCACATAATATGAAAAGGTGGGTCAGGAAATTAACAATACTTATTTTTATTTTAAAGAAGCTATTAATATGGTTTAATTTTACTTACTAATTAAACACTCTTTCACTAACTGCCAAATTATAACCAAACACTATATATTTTTTAAACTAATCTATTTCTATAAAGTCAACGCGTAGCCCAAACTAGTGGGCCTTGATTTAAAAGTGTAAAGCAAAGAGTGGAAGCATTTTTTTCACAAGAGTATCTTAAACAACGAAATACATAACGGTGTTATCATATTTTAGAATCTTTGTATACATAGATGATAAACGGTAATGTTTATTTAAAAAAATCTAACCTGAAAAAAAATATTATTCCTTGAAAATGTGTTTTTTGTCTTTAAACTTTATCAATTTTTATATCTATGCTGCTCAAACATTTTCGGTTAAATCTGGACATTAGATCTAAAGACTGGATTTAACCGAAAGTATCCTTGGTATATAATACGCATAATCTTATTCATGACGGCCCCCTTTACACAAAATCTTAAATAATTAATTTTTCAGGCCAATATTCTCAGTTATATATAAGGAAACACAATATATATTCAATGGCGGATTTACCAGTAGGCTGAGTAGGCTGGAGCCTAGGGCGGGAGATTTTAGGGGCGGCAAATTTGGGGTCAACATTTTATATTGTCTTATAAAAATTAATATACAGAACGTATCTGAAAACTTACTTAATTATAGAAAAAAACTGACGGTATGTGGTAGTAATCATTGACAAAAAATTGTAATTAATATGATTGTGAGCGGGGTTAAGAGCAACACATAAACTATCATATTTATATTATCATGTTATATTTATTGGAATGCAAACGCATTTTAGGCAGGGTTCATAAAAACTTTTTGACTTTTGCAAAATTAAAAGACAAATTGAGGTAAAATAAGGTATGCACATTTAATATACTCGTATATAAATAAAATACATATTTTAAAAAGAAAGAAGAAATGTTCGATCTGAAAACAATTTTCGTTGCAAGATCGGTTGTGTGCGCAAGAAAACAAAATCATTTAAATACAGATTTCTTCTACAAGATATCACGTTTATCTATTTCACCCCAGCGTAGTTATCAGAATTAATAATTATATTCGAAGAGGTTGGTAGGGGCGTCAAAATTTAAATAGCCTAGAGGCGGCAAATGTGTAAATCCGCCACTGTATATATTTGTATATACATTTAAAAAAGTTAATGTCGTTATTTCTTCTAGCTTTATATTTTCTCTTTTTTTCCCCTTTTTTCCTTTTATAACAGTATCTACTGCCTTAAAGTACGACTACAAATTTCTATAATACAGTGTATAAAGTAAATGGCTCTAATAAAAAACTTCTCTTTTTTTCTACCCTAAACTGTTACTCGCCGATAAGAGCTGGTACCAAGAAAAGTTATTAAGTTCTGTTGGAGCTACAGTTTACTGTTCCCATATTAAATGCTTAAGTGAAATCTTAAACGATGATCTAAAAGTCAATCCAGACGGAAATGAGGAGAGAAGTCGAATTGAAGACAAGCGGCGGGAAACTAGTGTTAAATAATAACAGCCAAGGGAAACATTATTCTTTTATCTTTATTTATTGCTTCACTAATATTTTAAAACATTAATGTTTGTGAGTTTAATTTATAGTCCAGTCAACAAGTTAAAAAACATGTTAATTCTTGTTCCCGGTCCTAATAATATGTGTGAGTAAATAATAAACTTAAATAAACTTTTATCGCATGATCTTATTAATTATCTATAATAAGAAGGGCTCCAAGAATTTAGGTCAAATATATAAACTTGCATGTTGATATTTGTAACAACAAAGATTGTAAAAAAAATTGTTAAGTACCAATTGTATAATTTTTTGAATTATAGAGACATTGTTTTTCAATAACGGGGCTTTATTCTTTCTAGTATTCTGATGACACTATATTTTTCAAATTTTTAAATTAATATTTCATACTAAAAAAAATATATTTTGAATTTCGTTGAATGTCGTAAGGTATTGATGTGGGAGAGCCATGCTTCGGCACGTATGGGCCGACTCGATCGGAGTGATACCACGGCCTTACGGACAACCGGCAGTAATGATTCTTTGTTTTTCGCCGAGTGAGTGAGATTACCGGAGGCCCGAACCCTTCCCTCCCTCCCTCTCCCTCTCCCTCTCTTCCTCTTCCTCCTTCACTCCTTTCCCCACTCCAAACTTAAAGGCCGCCTATGTTTTAGAAACCTCGATTTTGTGTCATGTCCTTTTTTTTTTAAATCCTATTGTTTGTATCATTAGAAACATCAAAGTAAAACTCCCGCGTCGATACGGCTTCTACATTTTTTTTTTTAAATAGCAAAGTTTACGTATATCCGGGTCATGAAATTACAAAAAAAAAAAGTTTGAATGCAAACTTGATGATTTTGTTTAAATTTGATTATACTGAATAAATCCACATATTATACCACATCTTTCTTCAAGTTTTCATGGATTTACTATGATTAGTAACAGAGATATAAATAATTTTATCATTTTTGGATTTTATTTTTTTATTCCACTATAACAGCGTATTAGCAAAAGATATATAAATATTAAACGATAGCTTAAATGTTTCTTTACCACCAGTATTAAAACCACATGGTAATTCCGCGTTATTCAAAAGTTATAAATAATTTAGTTTTTTTTTCAGGGTTGTCACTACCAAAACATAAAACATTTTTTTTAGTTTTCGGATATACCAGATGCTAGAATTAATTCTGAATTTGGTGTATGATAATGAAGGAAATGTAGTTTACAGGTTTATTGCTGCTTCGCTACTGATTTTTCTGGCATGGTGTTCCCTATCAAACCTCCAGTATTTATTTCTTGTTTCTGCCCCTTGTTCTGAAAGCATTCCAAAATTGTCTGGGTCAATAGGCAAATGATAATACTGTTAAAATTATATAAATATCGTCTAGCAGCCATTTATCAATTTTCAAAATTTCGCTGAAAGTCGCACGATATCGATCTGAAAATGCGGTGCGAGCCGTATTGCCATCGTTCGTGGTGCCTGCAGTGGAAAGTACCACATCCACCAAAAGATCCATTTTTCCCTAATTTCGGCTTGTGATCATATGCCACAATATTCTGTGAGTTGTTTACACAACAATACATTTAGTTATAATATCATACACCATAAAATAGCAGTAAATAACTCTCGGGCAATACGATCAGGTCAAGACGCTTCTACATATACATACTTTGTTTGTCAATTTATAATGCCTAAGTGTTTGGCTCATATCATTATATGCAATTATTGGGAGAATGCAAGCAAAGCAGCGAGTAAAAGGTAGTAATATTTATACATAATATATAAATATCTGTATTTTGAATAGCTAATTAAGCGCCTTCATTTGATATCCAAAATGGCATCGATAAAAAAAAATTAGTTCAGGAGTTCATATCCTCTAGAGGGTGCCATATTCATTTTAGTGTGATGTCACAAAGCCTATAACCAACAAATATACAAGACGCTTCTAACGATACCTCATTTGTCAAATTATAATAATTAGTTTAGAAATTATGTTGGAATGGACGATGTATTTATAATGAACATCAGCATAAATACATGCATACGTGCATACAAACATACATACACACAGGCCAAAATAAAAATAAACCTTCTTTGGTTTCACCGCAGTCGGGTAAAAATGCCTTAAAATTTCTAAACCGGATATTAGATATTAGACCAGGGTAGAAGCCTTTAAAAATAATAAAAAGTGAAAAAAAATGCAATTGAGACTTTGACATCAGCTTTTATTCATTTCATCATTAGTTTTTTTTTTTATTTTTGCATTTTCTGAGAAGATTTCCTATTGTAATATATATTTTTTTTACACCATTACACTAACTTCAAACATCGAAAGCACAACAACTTTTTGAAAAAAGCTGATGTTTTGACGGGTGAATTTTCGATTGAAAATTTGGGTGCTTTTTCGATATTAAGTCAAAATAAGGTAAAAAAATAAATATTCCAAATCAAATAATTTACAGTGTATTTGGAACATAACAAGGTAAGTTTTCACCAAATTTCGTGAAAAACAAATGTTTTTTAGAAGATAAAAATAAAACACCAAAAACTAGGTTTTTTATTTTTGATTCATAAATTTTGAGGTTATGTGAAAAACAAAAGTTGTAGATCTTTTTATTATCTACAACTTTGCCATTTCACTTTTTTCCATAGGACTTGTAGTTTTGCCGGAAATCGAGATAAACCGTTTTTTACCCTTAATACTCACCCCCTTCCCCTTCCCGACCTCAGATCGCCCGTAAATTATTTTTCCTTTCATTTTTATAATATTCTCCTCCTTTTCCAATGGGTTTCATTCTACTGTTATTTTTTTGGTTTCAAAAATTATCGACCCTGGTCTATATTGTTAAGTATGGGAAATGATAACATTAGCTGCTGAAAATCCGGATAAAATTTATTTTAGTTTGCATTCATACATTTTTTTTGTGATTTCTTGACCCGGAAAAACATAAACTTTGGTATTTAAAAAAAAAAAACTATAAGCCGTATCGATCCGAGAGTTTTACTCTGATGTTTCTAACGATAATAACTGTAGTATTTAAGAAAAAAAAGGACTTGACATAAAATCGAGGTTTATAAAACATAGTGGGCCGTCAACGCACTTGTGACTCTTGATTTGCAGGTGCCCATGGGCGATGGTAGTCACTTGCCATCAGGCGACCCGTCTGCTCGTTTGCCCCCTATAATATAAAAAAATAACGGTTGTTAAATAATACAATATTATTCATTATTACAAGAAAGGCTTCTAGGTATTATTGTACAAACCAATTATAATAAATAAATGCTAAATAAACTTGAGTATAGAACATTGAATATGATGAACATACAAAGCATAAGTTATAACATAAAAATAATAACATTAATATTAGTATTAGTTTCATTAGAATTATATTATACTCGTAGATAAGAAAAAATGCTGCAGTAGAAGCAATATTGTTTATAGGTATACTAACAAAAAGAAAGACGAAAATTAAAATTTTTGAGTTATGCACACCATCGAATTCGTTATCTCAATATCTACCGACCATAATTAAAAATATCACTACTACTCGACGCTAACGGGTTCAACTCAAAATAATAAAATGAAATAGGCATCAGACTCATAAATTCACTGTGATTAGAATTACAATGATTGAATTAATAAATACATAATTAAATATTAAAATACAAGATAAAATAAATACAAAATAGAATAACACTACATTAACAATAAAACAAAATGAATATAGGTACTTAACAATTAAACTCAAAACGGATTATTGAATTGGATATGAATGTCAGTTTGGCATTGATTTGTGGACTCTTAAAGGAATTTAAACTTGATGAAAATATGTCTATGGTCCCACAGTTGTCATTTAGAGTTCTACATACTCTCGGAACCGGGGAATTGTAGCCTATAACTGTAGCCTATAACTGTCGTTCGAAATGGAGGTACCATAATTAATATTAGTATGCGTATTATTCGCTGTGGTATTTTGTAATTAAAACTTTTAATTAATTGAAGACTTTAACTGTAATTGAGTATGTAGTTGTATAAAGAATAAAAGTCGGCTCGATCTACAATGCAGTTTGACTGGTTTCTCTTGACAATGTTAAATGTTCTTAATCCGTAAAGCTGACGTAATACGTCCCCAGTATGGTGTTACACATCTGTTAAGATAACGATCTACCTCCAAGGGATTTGTTACGTTAGCTTTTAATTATACAATCATCCAACTACAACCTTAAACAATGGCTTACGCTAATTAGAGGAAATACCTTCGTCAATGTAGTTTCAATTGTACTCACGTCCTATCTTATCTTATCTTAATCTTAATCTTAATCTTATCTTAATCTTAATCTTAATTTATTTATAATAATAATTTTAATATTATTATATTTTTAATATATATAAATCTCGTGTCACAATGTTTGTCCTCAATGGACTCCTAAACCACTTAACCGATTATAATAAAATTCGCACACCATGTGCAGTTCGATCCAACTTGAGAGATAGGATAGTTTAAATCTCAAATTATAGTCGCAATTTTAATTTATTGCTAATTGTTTGTCTGTTATTATTTGACAGTCACAATTATCTGTTAACTCCAAATGTTTCTAACAGATGTCGATACCTTTCGACTGGGTTGAGTAAGTAATCAATAGATGGCACTGCTATGGTAAATCTACGAACGTGTCATATAAGCTACATTTTAACAGCATAATTACCACGTGTTGTTGACGCTATAAAATTAATTAAATTTATTTTGTAGTGAACGAAATACCGTATAATTCAGCTAATTATTTGTCTGTTATTTGCGATTTAACATCTGATGGACGAGTCATTTTGTACAACAATATGAATTTTTCAATTGAGTACTTTAGTTTTATTTTCAATTTAGCTAATTAGATTTTACCGGAAGGGTTTTATTTCCTTAGTTGCGATTAGAGAAATAAAATATGGCGGTACGAAGTTCGCCGGGTCAGCTAGTATATGTATATAAAATAACCGCAACATCTCGTTTATAGTAATTGCTGAAGTATCTATTGTGTTTAGGCTAAGGTACATAATAGTACAAAATGGTACTCCTTAAAGTATCTTAATTTTTTTATTTTATTTTATTTTAAAAGACAACTTCCGCATTAGGAAGAATATTCCTGTGTTGCGAGGGCTTCACAACCATTTAAACAATAAAATGACATTAAAAAAAACAACGGACACAAAGAACACACAGACTTGGGACAACTATATGTGGATCACACAAGTGTTTGTCCCATGTGGGTTTTGAACCCACAACACTCGACGCGGCGCAATGGCGAGGCGACCACTGAAACCATTGCGCCATCCGTGCAGATTTGAGGACTACATCACCTGTTTGACTTTTAAACTTTAAGTAAATTCAAAGGTTTTGAGACTAAACTTAAAACCTTAAATGAAGTATAGGGCGGATTTTGTATAAATAAAGGTTTTTTGTAAATTTATATAGTATAATATTTTTCCATACATCTTAATGAAAACTTCATCAATCTAAATAAGATAAAGCCTTTGTTACTCGGGCTTAAAGAAACGAAAGAATTTCAAAAATCGGATTAGTGATTTCGGAATTTACTCCTAATAGTTCAGTCAACAAGTAAAAAAACATGTTAATTCTTGTTCCCAGTCCTTAAAATATGTGCGATAACTCATTCGATTTGGAATGACGTGTAGAAAAAGGTATCTATAGCACTTACTAGCACATAAAAAATTGCAATTTTCATTAACAAAATAACATGAGAAAAAAATAGGCAGTCATGGAACTGCCGACAGAAGTGAAAACTTAAACGAAACGACGAACTTAAAACGTCACATTAGCAGGTTGGTGACATTAATTAATAAGGAGCTGACAGAAGTCAATGTTTAGATTAGCGCCCTCTAGTGAATCTATATAATTCGACGTAGGAAAGCATATTTGCTGTAAGTAGACATATTGCAATTGTTCACCAGAGCCACAAAACTTTATTAATTTCGGAAAAAAATTAATAGTCTCTGACCTATCCATGATATTGCTACCATTTTTGGAACCTAGGTTTATTTAACTGCCAGTCACCATTTGCAATGTAAACTTTTTATCCAAAGTTACTATAAGTACGTGTTTGGCTAGTTACAGCCGACAGTTTTTTAAATCACATACCTTTAAAACGCTGTAACTAAGGAAGAAAAATGTACGCGTAGATGGAAATATTATCAATTTACAGGCGGTAAATATGCTGTATGCAGTAAATTTATTTATTTGGGTACTGCAATTCAAGATGTAAAATTAAATTTATAATTATGATTAGATCTACAAATGCAGTGGGTCAATTGGTAATGTAATATTTGGTTGAAATAAAATGTCGTAAATGGTAAAAAAAAATTATAGTCTTTTAAATTGTTGAAACAAAATTTGAAACTCTAATTATACTGCCAGAACTTCATTTCAACAATACAATGAATTAAAAAAGTATTTTTCTCTTATATATAAAACATAAAAAATTCAATATACAAAATAAAAACTAAGGCCCTAAAACTAGTTAGGAACGCAAGATGTAAATAAAAACATTGTATCCAATCAAAAAATATTTATTTAAAAGTATAAAACAGAAACTTAGTGGCAATTTGCCTTATTTTAGAACGAAAGATGTAACAAAATACAATTATAATTGAAACTTAACATGAAGATATTGTGTCCAATCAAAAACATATTTAAGGAAAAGTAAATAAACCAATGATATTAAAATTACTGTTAGATACGGGGAACAGACAAGTGAAACCACTACTAGTTAGTAACGCACTGACGTTTATTCGCTGTCATAGTGGCGCGTAGGCACACGCGTAGGTACATACTTAACATTCCTCTCCTTAGCTTAGAAATACAAACAAACAACTAAGCTACCACCTTCATACATAATATAATATAATATATACTAAATATTACATTATAACATTATTTTAAAAGAACAATTTGTAATTGATTTTAGGCCGATTGCGTTTAGACCGTGGCGTTGGCATAGATTCATTTGTCTGTTGTTGAGGTGGCAAATCATCAGTGAGCCCAGTATTGAGTGTGTTACGTAAGGCCTCCTGAAACTCCTCTTCTTCCCCCGAATTGTCAGGTGTTGCAGGCTGTGCAACAGCCAGGGGCGAACCTGGCACAGGAAATGGTTGTGCCAGCTCGGAACTACCCCCAGCAACAGACGTATCCTCGCTTCTGTCACCAGTGCCCGGAGGTTCTATGGTTGACTCTGTCTCTGAAGATGGGCTCCCGCTTAGCTCCTCTAGGTCTATATTCACATCTTTAAACTCATAGCAATCGTCACCTTTAAACAAGAAAATCTGATTTTTATGTTTCCTTACAGTAATGGAAGTCACTGAGTCTCTAATCAAATATAACACCCTGCCGATTTTTTTAATCACTGTCCCTGTGCACCAAGTGTATTTGGCATTACTGCCTGTATAGTTTTTATAACAAACTGTGTCGCCAGTGGTAAAACTTTGAGTATTTAGTTTATGCGCCTTATTTTGCAAACACTGTTTACGTTTAACCACATTAGCAAGAGCCGTGGATGATGGCGATGGCGATTCGGGTTTAATTAGGTCAAGTCGCGTCCTAAGTTTCCTACCATAAACTAGCTCAGCCGGAGAAACCCCTGTTGTTGTGTGAACAGAATTTCTGTAATCAAACAAATATTTCAAAAGTTTGTTATTTATATCCCGAGCCCCATTCCACTAAGCAAGGATGTTTTAATACCTTTTTTAACTATCTTAACATAGCTTTCCGCTTGCCCGTTGCTTGCCGCGTGGTATGTCGGTGATGTCACGTGAGAAATTCCGTTCACTCCACAAAAACCCTCAAACTCCTGTGACGTAAACGATGTACCATTGTCGCTGACCAGAGTATGCGGAATACCAAATCTTGCCATGAACTCGTACAACCTACCAATTGTTGCTGAAGTTGCTGTACTACCTTTCATATTATAAACCTCAACCCACTTAGTATAGGCATCCACTACCACCAGAAATGTATGACCGTTAATAGGCCCCAAAAAATCGATATGCACCCTGTAAAATGGTGTTGGAGGGTACCCCCAATGCGCAATCGGCGCCCGCGCCGGTGACGGACGCAATTGTATACATACGTCACACGACCCTATTAAACGCTCCAACGCCGCATCTAACCCCGGAAACCAGAATCGGGAACGAGCTTCCGCTTTTGTTTTAACAATCCCTAAGTGCGATTGATGTAATTCCATTAAAATTTTAGTTCGTAATTTTTCTTGAATTACAACTTTGTGTCCTCTCATAATACACCCATTTTCATAAGACAATTGCATCCTACACGAATGATACGGCCTAAGACACTCATTAGAGATTTTCCGGGGCCATCCATTCAACACAAAGTGCACCACCTTACGCAAGGTCACATCTTTAACATTTTTAACGTTACCGGTAGAAATCCTTCCACAACAAAATTAATGTACGAGGCGCGATCGAGATCGGGCATCGCCGCCGCACCGCTGCAATGCCCGCCCCCACCCGCGTCCGCCCCCTCCGGTAGACACGCGCGAGATAAAAAATCTGCACTGTTATTAGCGCTACGGTTCGCGACGCAAAAGAAATCGGTCTCTCAGACCCATCGGGGTCCTTTTGCGATAATATTGCAGACAGACCTGACGGCGATGCATCGACGGTTAAAATTATGATCGCGTCAGGGTTAAAATGAGTCAACACTTGATCTGAAACTAAATATTTTTTATAGTAGTGAACGCTTCGTCGTGTTCCCGCGTCCAACACCACCGGTTACCCTTTTTTAATAATACATACTGGGAATTTAAAATCGCCGACGCGTTAGGAACGAAATTCCGATAATAATTAACCAGCCCCAAAAATGACTGTTATTGATTTACATTCGATGGCACCGGTGCCTCAATCATGGCCTTAATTTTTTGTGGTGATTTATGTAGGCTATCCTTATTTATTACGTAACCAAGGTAATTAACTTCCTCCTTGAAAAATACACACTTATCTTTTTGTAAGGTGAGTCCCGCGTCTTGTAGCTTCTGCAGAACTTGATGTAATCTATCCAGGTGCTCCGACCTGTTATTTCCTGTCACCAAGATATCATCAAGCATACAAAGTGTGCCGGGCACGCCTGCCAGCACGACCTCCATCGCACGCTGGAACACAGCCGGTGCGCTTGCAATACCAAAACAAAGACTCGTTTGTTTGAAAATTCCTCTATGCGTATTTATGCACGTTAACTCTTGTGACTCATCATCTAACATCAATTGATTGTATGCATTCGACAGGTCTAATTTAGAGCACTGCTGTCCCCCATACAATTTAGAAAAAAGTTCAGTTACTGTTGGTAAAGGGTACTGATCGATAACTAACTGTTTGTTTACACCGGTGGAGTAATCGGCACATATACGTATAGATCCATTTTGCTTCAACACAGGCACGATCGGTGACGCATACCGCGCGTGATCAACGGGTTTCAAAACACCCAACGAAACCAGGCGATCAATTTCTTTATCTACCTTACTTTTCAAAGCGAAAGCTATCGGTCGGGCCCTGAAAAAAACTGGCTTCGCATCTTCCTTTAATTGTAATTTTACTTTAAATTTGTTAAATAACCCTAATGTATCTGAAAAGACTGTAGGATAATTGCATTGCAACGTAGAAATTAAGTCATTTTCATCTAATTGCTTACAATATTGTATCGGCAACAATTCTAACTTAAATTTGGCAATAAAATCACGACCGAGAATCGGCGGCCCACCGTCTCGCACTACATAAACACTAAGTAAGTGCGATGCGTTCGCATAACTCACCTGTAAGCGCGCTATACCCACACATACAATTTTAGTACCGGTATACGAAAACAATTGTTTATTAGTCGCCGACAATGGTACATTGCTAAAATACTTTTTATACGTTCCCTCAGAAATAGCAGTAACAGCAGAACCGCTGTCTATTTCGAACTTTAATTCGATTCCCGAGACTGATACCGTTTCTGTCATCGGTTTACCATTATCTGACCGAATATTGAAACACTCACCGTCGTCATCGCTCTCATCCACAGCTCTTGATAGTACATAATTAATTTTTTTGCACATCCTACGTAAATGCCCCGTAGCATTGCATTTTCTACATTTGGACTTTGCGAATCGACATTGGGATGTCTCGTGGTTACGATAGCCGCATACTTGACACTGAACTTTATCTACCGAACTAGAAACCGTGTCTCGGTCCGGCGGTGACGTCCCCACCGTTGTCCGCTTGATCTGGAACAGCTGGTCGTGCGGCGCGGCCTGCACATCTGTGCAAGCGGCCGCCCTTGCACTCCGCGCGTTCTCCGCTAACTCTATCGCTTTCATTAAGGTTAGGTCCACGAGATCTTTCGCGAAGAGCTTTTCTCTGTCGGGTCCAGGTAACATGCCCATGACAAATCTGTCTCGAAGGGCTTCCTCCACGTTGGAAAAGCCGCAGTGCGCCGTCAACCCGCGCAACCTCGCGGCCCATTGTGCATACGTCTCCCCTTCCTGTTGCGTAGCCGCGTAGAGCTTGTACCTTTCGCCGAACCCACATCGCTTCGGAGTAAAATGCTCGTCCAAAAGCTTCAGTATGTCATCGTACGGTACATCGTGCAGCTGCTTTGGCAACGCGAGATCCGCCGCCAATTTATACGTGCCATCTACGAGTGCGCTCAGCAAGATTGCTCGTCGTTTTGTTCCCGTAGGATCACTCGTCCCGGTGATGTCGTTAGCTACAAAACATTGTTTAATACGGCACTTGTAGGTCTCCCAAGACTGTACATTGTGATCAAACGCAGTTAAAAGTCCAAATACTGAGCCGGCCATTTTTATTTTTTCCTTTTTCGTAGGTCCTCGTCGCCAATGTTAGATACGGGGAACAGACAAGTGAAACCACTACTAGTTAGTAACGCACTGACGTTTATTCGCTGCCATAGTGGCGCGTAGGCACACGCGTAGGTACATACTTAACAATTACGCTATCGCGAATCATTCGTGTTTTTTTTAGTCATCTTCATCGGTTTCAGGTAAATAGTCATTTGTTTTACAGCTGTACTTAAAACCTAAATATTCTTTGGCGTACATATTTGGAATCACTTTTCTCTTCACAATTTTTTTTAAGTCATTATATTTTTGGTGGGATATTACCCTCGTTGGCCTAGTGATTGTGACTGCTGATTATAGGTCATGAGGTTCCGGTTTTGATTCCCGGCTATGGCAAAGTGTAATATGTGGTTATACTGTTGTGAAACTTCCTCAATTGCAGCTCGTTACCGGGTTTATGCTCGTAGTATATTGGTTGGTTCGCCACCAGTCACATTAGGAGGCTAAATACGTCGGTGAAATGCCTACTCCGTCAGGGATTACAGGTGTGACGATATTCATAAAAAATCTGTAGAAGGACAAGTAAATTGATTATTTTTATACTTTGAAACTACCTAGAAAAAATGCATAAACCTAATTATGGCAGATTACAAATATCTTTGCTTGTATTTGATAGTTTCGATTAAGATACAATACGTCAATACTTATCGACACTTAATAATAATCATTCGGAAAATTTACTTACGTTTTCGTGATAAAATACTCAGGTTCAATTTAAATCACACCACTTATTACACTCACACGACGTTTCAAATCAAATGCCACGCTTATAATGAGACAATAACAGAATGTCGTACAAGGAATGAAGGGTGCAGGCGGAGCCGGTAGCCATGCGGTAACACCGACACAACTTTAAAGTACTATCATTTTTTCAATGGCGTAACGGTAAAATGAAATGATAAATGATTTATCAAAATGCATTATGTGGTGTGAGCTTTTAAAGCAAACACGTGATGATTTGCTGTAAATAACAAAAACTAAAACTGTAGGTTCCATAAACTTGCTGTAAGTAAACGAATGTAAAAATCACACGCCGCAGAAATGCTGTAAGTAGCGTTAAGTTTTTAAATGGGAAGAAGTAAGTATTTGTAAAGCAAAAAATGCAGTCTTTCTTTTGCTGTAAGCACAAAATGTCTAAAATGACTAGATTTTGGTCTACATACAGCATTTAATCTTGCTAAAAAAATATAAGTACGGGCGTTTTCAACGGCGTATGTAATTTATTTTTCATCGTAAAGACACAGGACCCCGGGTCATTCGATGCGGCTTTTTTTTTTATTCTAATGGTAGTAAAAAGTCATTTTAGGTATTTTGTCTACTTACAGCAAATATGCTTTCCTACGTCGAATGTATTATTAGCGTGACGGTCACGAGTTCAGTGCTTTTTCCCTACAGCCACGCCACGCCAAAACTACTGAACCGATTGCGATGAAACTTGGTATGAGATAGCTGGAGACCTGGAATAACATATAGGCTATTTTTATCCCGATATTCCCACGGGATCAGGACTTACGCGGGTTAAACCGCAGGGCGCTGCCAGTAATATATATTAATTTCAAAATTAAAAAAAAATATGATGTCATCAGAATACTAAAAATAATAAATTGAAAAAAAAGTGAGTGTGTACTTATGTACGCACGTAAGAAGTTAAGTTACTTTTATCTAGTTAAATAAAGTTTATTTAAATATCATATTTATTAATACATAAAGTGGGAGAGCCATGCTTCGGTACGTATGGGCTCGCTCGACTCCGCTTGATACCACGGCCTCAAAAAAAAACCGGCAGTGAAAGAATGCTTGCATTGCTTTTCGCCACGTGAGTGAGGTTACCGGAGGCCCTAACCCTTCCCTCTCCCTCTTCCCGTCGTTCCCCTCTCCCCCGTCTGATCCCCATCTCCCGTCTTCCTGCTCTTCCCCCCTCTCCCCCTATTCATACCTTAAAGGGCGGCTTCGCACATGTGCCCAAAAAAAATACATACCATCAACTAACCTCAAATTCTACAAACGTACTCAAAGTAGGTAATATGTAAAAACCATTTTTATTACTATCGAGACGTTGGTAACTTTTTTGAAAAACTAAAATGTTGACTAGCTAACTTCAGGGTGTCAGTTTTTTGTGACGGTGTGCGCGCGCATGGCAAAAATTTACATGTTGACTAGCTAACTTCAGGGTGTCGATTTTTTTGTCACGGTGTGCACACGCATGTTAAAAATTTATTCTCAACATTTTTCCCTAACGCACCAAAAGAAGTATAACTTCAAAAATGTCTCGATAATTCCAATATTATACAATTGGTACTTAACAAAATTTTTTTACAATCTTTTTTGATCATCTGGGAAGTTGTTGCATCTTTAATATCAAATAATTATAAATGACTAAAACAGGTATAAGATTTATTAAGAAAATACGGATGAAAGTCTGAAATAAGGCTTATTATTATCTGAAATTATGAATTTATTTCATGTCATTATGAAAAAAATACCAAAAAGACCTTTTAAAAAAAAATTAAAAACGCCTAAAAAATTCATACAAGGATACAGAAAACTATGTATAAAACCTTTAAGATGATACAAGTTCGAAAAAAAAAACATTAATTTTGTGAATGTATGTCGTAAATTTACACACCATGGCTCATGTAATACCATAAACTTAGTACTAAGTTTATGTGTAATACATACTCGGGGCGGAGGGCTATAGCTTAATTGAAATGGAATTGAGTAGGAGTTTTATTTCGACGACGAGGTATGGACTCAGCAAATACAGACCGAAAGAGTATTGTATTGTATTGTTGCCAGTTTCTTAAAGATTTGTGACAAAAAGAAACATAAGAAGTGCCTACTCGCATTCTGTAGATTCAACAACCAAAATACCAAAATAATTTTATTTAGTTACTATGAATATAACATGGATACCAAGACAATACCAAAATAACATGGACGGTACATGGGATAAATTTGGGATATGGTAAGAAAATGATGATTTGACAAAGAGATTCTGCAGGATGAAAGTACTTTCCGAGTATCCTACTAGCTGTCTTTTCAGTCATCTCTATTATTCTAGATGCATGTCTTTAGAACAAATCATATTAAGCTGAATGTGTGAATTTAGGGACAAGTGAATGATATGTAAATCAAATTAAGGTCAATTGTTTATTCTTAAGTAACGTGAATCATACATTATTAGTATTCTTGTTAACACCTCCTACTAAGTTCAATGCTTGTATAAGAAGTGGTTCAGGACGATAGTGTACTGAGTTTTATTCTCTGTTTAATAAAAAACACAAACACGTAAAGAAAATTAGCGCGTCAATATTGGCTTGTTTTATACTCATTTTTAAACTTTCGCGTTTGCATAACAGGTTGCACTGGCCGTGGTTACAGACTGACTGACAGCCAGTGCAATCTGGTCGAAACGTCAGGCAATTCAATGGTACACATTATTATGTAATACCTAATACGTGATTTAATTAATAGCAAAATTACATAATCTACCTGGTATTATGGCAACAGTTTGGAAAAAAAGTCCTGCGGCGTTCCTAGTGGTGTTAATTTGATTTGTCCCTATTTACAAACTGTAAAAAACTGAAATTTTATCGACTGGGGTATGGTCACCGTGACGTTAAAAATGTAGATAAAAATAATATAATACATTAATTAATATAGTGATATTCAATTTACGAGTATCTATGAAAATCTGAGATATATAATTAGTAGTAAAAATAAGAAGTATTTTATAGTGGAAGTGAGTATGTACGCCCCCATAATTTAGTACATACATATATACACTCACATATGTATTAAACACCCACATTTTGCCAATATAATTGGGCCCACTCATGTTAACTTTATACTTTGGAACTGTATAAATTCATGAATTTGTTTTTTTTTACGCAACAGGCAACGCTACACTCTGACATTTACTTAAATATTTTTCTCCTAAGAAAACAAACTATACATACTAACTAACTAAACTAAATATACTATACATTCATATACATACATAGCTTACCCAATGTTTTATTTCACATTTTTGTTTCCCTGATTACATCCTTGAGGAAAAGTTCGTGATGATACATATACATGTGAAAGTAAAGAAAGGCAATAGAGAATCCAAGGGTCCGGAAACGCTACAATTTATTAGGAATAATAAAACAAAAAGGACATTAGGACTACTTCAGCCATGGCCAGTCAAACCTTGTGTTATTTATTGGCCGTTATAAAAATGGTCACCTACAACCTAAAACTGGATTTACACCCTTGACGACAGACCTGTACTTTGTCAAACTGGAGCTTATTCCTGTGAGAATTTATGGTCCGTAACCTAAAAGGTATTAACAAAAAAAAAATGTATTTTCCAAAAAGTCTTTAATTAAAAAAAAATATTGGAAATACCAAGCTTAGTGTTCTGAACATTAAGCTTGGTATTTCCAATTATTTTTTTTGCTTTATCTTTACTTTGACGGTAAGTAATACAAATTAATTATTCGCTCAGGGAAACCTTCATAAAGTTATTGAATTTGTATGTACTCTTAGTACTTAATAGTATTAGTTAGACTGAATATCTTTTTTTGACTTGATCTTCAAGAAATAAAATATATTAGAAATAAAAGGTTTCCTAACTTAATATTAAAAATACGTGCATGACTTTGATTGTTTATTCATCAACCAATCATCTAGAAATTTTACATAATGTTACCGTGAATGTCCGAAGAAAGAAAGAAAATAAGTTTATTTCGTAAGACAAGGCAACTACTTAATTTGACTTTAACTTAAAAAAATTAAAAATGCTTATACTTGGCTAAAATACTGGTTTTCATACGACACAAACTTGATCAAAGCTGATGGTGACATTAGTGACAATCTCTAGAGTGTCGTATGACATGGCGTGATGACGTAACATCCGACCACGTTTAATAAATATCTAGGTTAAAAAACTAATTTTACTTAATTTATTGGCTTGCATACATATAGTAGAGGCTAATATGATATTGACAAGGGTTGTACGCTATGCCCTACAAAAAGGTAGACTCTCAGCATTTACTGCGATGGACGTGGCCCACCCCAGTACTGATTTTCAGTGCCCAGCGTAGTTGTCGACCTGACGCCGGCAGATGTTATTACCATTATTACAATAATATTTTCATAAGCAAAGTAGTTATGTGTGTTATATTCTCGTTTTTATAAGTAACTTAAACATTGTAAATTATAATTTGAACCCATCCTAAAAACAAATAAAATAAAAACTCAAATTACATATATGATCAATCACTACTATTGCGTAAAGATATTAATTATATCAATCCTTAGTCTACCTATACATATAATAAAACAATGAGCAGTGTATGTCAAGATACACTGGTGTTGTCCGTTATTTATTCTTTTCGTTACGATTTCGGCCATTCATCAGTGAATGTTATCATACACCACGATGACTTGGTGTATCTTCATTATGAGTGATGGTAATATGAAAATATGACTTGGAAAAAGTTAGTAGGATTGAACAGAAATGGGCTCCAGGCCCCCGTTAAATTTTTATCCAGTGGCAAGCAATTACAAGTGCATGATGTGTGAATACAATGTGTATAGATGTTTAAGAAGAATGATATGGATGTGTTTGATGTTTGACATGAAAACATTTTAGGCTTATCTGCCTGTTTTTTTTTTTTGCTTTTTAGTTGCGCACTTTATAAACCGAGAAAAAAGTCAAGAGCTTATAGTGTGTGCAATTAGGCGTTATAAATGAAAAATAGCGGAACCCAACTATAGTGGATGGACTTAAGTTATTCTTTTTTGTCGGCTATTAGATCCAAAGCGGATTCTTTGTGAGGAATTCAAAAAAAATCACCCTATTTTTTAAAGTAAAAAAAAATATTTCACCGTAAAATATGTTTTTAATTTTTTTTAATAATTTGACACATCTTACACACGGCCGTCTGATCCCAAACTAGACAGAGCCCGTACAATGGTAACCAGACTGCTGATAAACATACTTATATATTACTAAATACATACATATTATAGATAAATTACACCCAGACACAGAACAAATTATCGTGCTCATTACACAATTATTTGTCCTGGGTGGGAATCAAACCCACGTCCTCTGGCTTAGCAGTCAGGGTCACTAACCACTAGACCAACAGGCCAGTCATCTTTAAAGTATCATAATGCTAAAATACTGATTAAATAGCACAAAGTTCTATAGGCTAGTCTAGTAGTTTTGCCTTCCAAAAACCAGAATTACTTAATGGAAGAAGGTTACAAGTGCATAAGTCAAGGCACATTCATGACACATATTGATTTCCTACACGTAAAGAAATTGAAATATGTTGTGGCCTAGTTTGGATATTTCAAAAAAAATCACTCTAAATATAGCCTGGCATAGAAATAATCGTCATCATAACTATTATTAAATTTAGAAGAATCACTATCAAATATAATAAAATTAATGTTGTATAAAGTAATAATAAAACAAACCTCTAAAGGTATTACAATGAATGTGACGATCATATCTGCAATCACCAGGTGCGTCATCAGCAAATTCACTCTCGACTTTCTCCTGCGCGAGCGCATGAGTGATGTAAACACACCAATATTACCCACAGCTCCAGTCGCCAACAACGCACTATACACCCCTATCACAAAGCCTTGTTCAGGGGCGGGCACAACGTTAGCTATATCTGTCACATTCAACTCACTATTGGAGACTTCCATGTTAAAATAGTCCCAGAACTTTTTGTCACAATCCGACTCCACGTATGTCGGAACACTGCTTTTTAACATTTTAATTTTAAGTCATTGTTATATTCCCTTTTTGAGTACATATTTTATTAAAGTTCGCATTTATAACACAATATTCTTTTACACAAAAGCACTAAAAACCGTGACTGATTTTATTTGAACCTTTTTTGTGTTTTTGTTACTAATTAATAGCTTTTATATTTTTTAATAACAATGGACACTCATAATGATTTCTTCATCTAAATGTACGTATTTTGAAAAAGTATTTGCTTCAAAACCAAACTTTAAATTACAAGTTTCCGTCGCGTCGTAACTCTACGAGGTCTACAAAAACGCTACGGACGTGTTACCGCTGTAACGCCGTAGCACGAAATGACGTAGGCTGTCGGAAACTGCTACAGAAGCTTCAATTACACTTCACTCGCCGTAGGCAGCTTGATTCATACATTTTATATGAATGAACATATTGTTCGCTTTGAAAAGTTTTATTTAATTAGTGGACATAAAATGTAATTAATGTAACCACCAGAAGATATAGGTACGGCCTGCCAGATGACATTAATTTTAATTTTTAATAGTCTTTATGTTGTCCTTACTTTATTACAATCCGAACTAATATTATAAATGCAAAAATGAGTTTGTTTATTTGTATTTTTTACGCTTTCACTTCTTAACTACTTAAGGGATAATTGTTTTTCAACTTTCGCGACTTTGATACATACTAGATGTATAATTCGGGACTTAAATATTATCGCGATTAAGTCCCGAGTCCCGAGTCCATCTAGTATGCTTAAGCGAACATCAATCAATCAAATATAGAATCATCAATCAAATATAGAAAAGGACACAGCATCCCGGAAAAAGTGATGTTCTCAAAGGAACCTGAAATGTTTGATAAAATCTACATGAACGCGAGTGAAACCGCGTCCTAAAGCTAGTATTTTATCTATATTAATATTATAAAGATGAAGAGTTTGTTTTGTTGAACGCGCTAATCTCAGGAACTACGGTTTCGAATTTAAAAAATCTTTTAGTATTTGATGGCCTATTTATCGAGGAAGGCTATATGCTATATAACATCATGCTACGGCCAATAGGAGCCAAGCGTCAATGACAAATATTGTAAAAACGGGATAAATTTACAAACGCAGACGTAGTTGTGCGGGAAATATAATAACTACGAAAGTGTGTTGATTTGTCCTTCTTTACAAACCAACGGATCGATGTGATTATTTGCGGTAGATAGTTTAAGGACTGGGTTGAGAGATAGGTTTTGGACCGGTTTTCCTGCAGGAAAGCTACTTATCCGAAAAGATGTGAATGGATTTTGATGAAATTCGAACAGAAGTTTGTTTTGGAGGGACTGGCAGGATGTTTATATCCCGCCAATTCTCTTTCATATTAAATTAACTTATAAGGATAAAATAATATACATGTTTGGTTAGAATATGCTATACAGATTTTTTTAAGTTATAAAATTTTATAAAAAATATTTTTTTCCCGAATAAAAAGTGGTAGAAAACCAGTGCTCCCTAACTCACAGTCGCATAAACTTATAAACGGAAATAGCCGCTAGTTTTGATACCCATGTTATATCAGCTGGCATTAGGCTTAAAGTCATGTATCGGACTAAATCAGTCGTTGGAAAAATTGGTTTTACGGCGATAAAATACTCATTGGGAGTCCCCCGATGAGTATTTTTTGGCTTTAAAACCTGATAATACGGGGGTCACACTGAAAGTTTTTAGAAAATTAAAAACGGAATGATATAGAAGCCTGTTAATATTTTTATTGCTTTTCGAAGTAGTCTCCGTTCCTTTCTAAGCACCGTCGCTTACAACGGAACCATTGACATAAGCAGTGAGCCCACTCTTCTTTTGGGATCTCTTCCACGCCTTTTTCAAACGCAGCCACGGCATCTGCAGGGTTTATATAACGAATTTCTCTAAGTTCATCTTTCATTATTGTAAATAAATAAAAGTCACAAGATGCCAGGTCGGGACTGTAAGAAGGATGACTCACTAGCACCACACCTTCGATGGACAAATATTCGATAGTCCGTCTGGCGGAGTGAGATGGAGCGTTGTCGTGGTGGAGAAGGATCCTGCTTCTTAGGCGCTGCTGTCTAACATTTTCCAAGACAACTGGTAGACAATGACTGATATACCAATTTGCAATAAAAGTCGTTTAATCTTCTAAAATTATTGTTGCGAAATGTCGAGTCCGTCGAAAGAATGACGCAATCATCTTTTCCCTTGACTTTTCCCCTTTTTTACTTTTGTCGGTAAATGTGGAAACATCCATTGCGAAAATTTTCCTTTGGTTTCGGGTTCGTTATAATATATCCAGCTTTCAAAATAAATTAAATTAATTATTAAAATTTCGTAATAAATCATTGAGCGAAAATTTTCAAATTGTCACCAATTTGTAAAAACAAATGACATATGAAATCATTAGATATACATCTACAGATTTCCAAAGAGTTCGCAATTCGAAATTTAAATAAATTTTTCATCGGCTGCTTTTCTTAGTGACCTATTCTAAAAACTTTCAGTGTGACCCACGTTCTATTCGAATTTTTCAGATTAAACTTCTGAAACAACCCCAAGGTCATCGAACTAAGTCTCTTATTGGCAAATCGACCAAATTTTGTTTCTGTATTAGTTTCATGTTACAACGATCTCTAAGATATTTACTGTCCAGTGGGATTAAATGTTAACACGGATTAGTAACGCCTCCCAATTAATACTAGAGATAGCCTGGTGGTCAAATTTCCACCGTTTTGAATGTCTTATGTAATTGACCAGTATAACTTGAACTGTTACTGTATAAACTTTTGTACCATGACATATCAAACCCCATGGTCCCCCAGGTCAAGACCCCTATAACTTTGTGTAGCTAGCCATTTTGTCCATAATATTTGACTTTATGGGACACATTGTTTAAAATTTTAAGCTTTTTGCACTACTTCTACATATAAACTAGTATTATATATTATTAGCAAACCACCCTTAGAGTCGTCGATCTACCTCCAAATTTTATATAAAAGGAAGTGATATTCAATATTAGAGGTCTTTTGATCGTGAGCTTTCGTAGTGATCGGAGCAGCCCTTGTTCGTGTCTATTTTGTATGAAATTGTGATTAACAAGATTTTAAGTTAACTATTACAAATTTCACATTACAACTGTGTACGTGTTTGTTTAAAAAATGCGTACGGATAATTCTCCTCGCGTTTTAATAAATACATAATCGAATTACGTGTTTAGGTTCCATATATGTTATTTGTGTTTGGGTTTAATTATTATAAAATGCTATTTTTCGTTGAAGTGCTTTGTTACGTAACGCGTTACGGCGCCAGTCTGTCTATTGTTTAAGTTATCACTTCTGTTGGGCGTCCCGAGTAGCACACATTTTTTTATATTTGTAAGATGAGAAAGAGATATACGAGTATAATACTAGCTTTTGTTGGTTAATGTAGATTCTAACAATTAATGCAGGTATCCCTACCTAACAGTACATTTTTTCGAGAAGGGCCGACTCGACCGGAGTGATACAACGGCCTTACAGAAAACCGACGGTAAAGTAATGCTTCGCGTGAGTGAGTGATGTTTAGGAGGCCCTAACCCTTCTATCTCCCCCTCTGCCCTACTTCCCCCCTCTCCCCTCCTCCCACCTTAAATTCCGTCAACGCACTCGTGACTCTCGAGTTGGAGGTGCCCATGGCCGGCGGAAGTCACTTACCATCAGGTGACCCGTCTGCTCTTTTGCCTACTATCCCATAATAAAAACGAAAAGTAATCTAAGTATGTCCATTTTTGTAGCCATTAGAACGTATATGCAAAATCAAAATCGGTTCAGTAGTTAAGGCGTGAAGGCGTAACAAACAAATAAAGTAAACGATCGCATTCAAAATATTAGTTAGGATTAATAATAACGCTAACTAAGCTGTCCTCTTCTTCCTAATAAAACATAGGTATCGAGCCCATGCAAGATGCACGCATGGTCAGGCCTGAGATACACCATGCGCTTTGGCCGTCTCCGGCAGCAAATGTACGTTACAATACGGCTATTCAATTTGAATAATTTTAATAACTTACACTATAAAATATATCAGGGTTATTTTCAAATATAAGCTTCCGCAAGTGATGTGTTCCGTGAGGCCAACGCATGTGTTCCGTAAGTCCAACGCGTGTGTTCCGTGAGTCCAACGCACGTGTTCCGTAAGTCCAACGCATGTGTTCCGTGAGTATAACGTGTATGTTCCGTCAGTCCAACGCAGCAGGACGTTTCACCCCATGAAAAAGGGTGTTGGGTCCGAAACTAATTTAGCATCTTCGAGATACAACCGTTCTCGTATATCTGTAACTAGTATAGACTTTCGTTTATACTTTAAATATATATAATAATAATTCTAAAACTTGTGTAGCGTGATCATCAAAATAATTATTGAACTTAAGTTATCTAATTGTGTAGGTAGGTTGTTGGGGCTACGAGTAAGTATAAACACTCATAGGAGGCGGCCGAACGGGAGAGAGAGCGATGCACAACTTTCTCTGCCCGCAGTAGACGCACCGGGCGCCGGTGGGCATTCAATGATCTCCGGCCACCGTCGGCCTGCGGGCGACGAACTTTTGGGAAAGTCGTCGTCCGAACAGATACAGGTCCGAGAGGCAGAGCGACCGATGGGTGACGGTCGCACCGGGTGACGGGACCCGTTTTGGGTGAGACGGGTCAATGCCTGTCGGGGGTTGCGGAAGAATGCAATGGCAATTCTCGCTCCCCCGATCATGGGCAAGCAGTGGAACACCGGGGTGGTTTTTAGTCGGTAAGAGTCCGACAGACCCCTTCGCCACCCCCCAGGGGCGGAGGACATCCATGAGGATCTTCCAACTCTTCATCAAAAAAAAAAAAGTATAAACACTCATACATAATTTTATCGTATTAATAATAGATCCGCCCACCTTTACACAAACATAACCTTTTACACAAACTTTTTACATTGATGTTTTCAGTATCAATGTGAGAAAAAATTGATAACTTAGAATATGTTTCGTGTTTAATATCTAATTATATTAAACACGAAACTTATTCTATATGCATGAAATATGGGTACCTTGATTCTACGTGACATGACGTCTTACTCCGAGATAGAAGGCCAATATTAGACACGAAACTTCTTAGACTTCTCTAAAATATAAATGTGAGTACAATTACATACTTGTAACTGTATTAATTAGGTATTTAATTGACAGCTTATAGTATGATATTTGTTTGTTTCTGTTATCTCTTAGAAAATATATTTGTTCCCCTAAACCGATTGAGCTGAAATTTGGAATACTAATATAACTTCGGTGACATGGTATCGTTTAGGTGGATAAGTGGGAGAGCCATTCTTCGGCACGTATGGGACGGCTCGACCGGTGTGATAGCACGGCCTCACAGAAATCCGGCCGTGAAGCAACGCTTCGTTGTGTTTCGCATACTAAGTGTGGTTTCCAGAGGCCCAAACCCCCCTCCCCTCCTTCACATGCTCCCACCTTAAAGGCCGGCAAAGCACTTGTGATGGCGCGTGGCAGAATAATTAAAGTAGTGGACTGTGTTATAAGATTTTAATAACTGTACAATATGGCTTTAGCAGTCGCGTCTGCGGAACGTTACAAATTTTGAATATTGTATTACAAGGCGCGTAACGTGCGAGCGTCGAGGCTTGTAACAGCTGACTGTCAGATCGTCGATACCGGCGCGCGCGGCGGCCGGCTGATGACACGCCCCGCACCTCTCCCTCCTCACCGCCGTGATCCAGCCGGTTGAGTACATGACTCAACATACGCCCCCGGTTGAAGTGTCTTCAATATCTGCTAAAAGGTAGAGGGAAGATGGTATTAAAAGCTCGCCGAATGACACCCTTACGTGTGCGGATGTCGGCGACCCTCGTGATGCTGTCTCTACCAGGCAAGATGCGAACGATACGTCCTAGCAGCCACAGTACACAAGGTGAGCTCTTTTCTTTGAAGATGACTAAAGCTCCTTCCTTGAGTTCACCTGAAGAACGGCACCATTTAGTTCTCTCCTGAAGCCACAGAATATACTCATGAGAGAAACGAGTTCAAAAATGTTGTTTTAGCTGCTCTATTCTGCGAAACTTTGTAAACTGGTGATATTGAGATTCTTAATCTGTGGATGCGGAAGCAAAACTAAAGAACGTCCAATGAGGAAATGGGCAGAGGTCAATAGAGTAAGGTCTGAAGGATTGTTGGATAATTGAGTTAAAGGTCGCGACTTTAGGATAGCTTAAACTTGTATCAAACGTGTGGCCATCTCTTCAAAGTTCAGTTTGTTAACCCTAAAATACGTCTGAGATGTTGCTTGGTAGACTTAACGGCCGATTCCCATAACCCACCGAAGTGTTGGGTGTATGCCGGTATAAAAGAAAAGTTGATACCTGGGTCGATATCACTGAAATGTAAATCCTGTGTAAGAAGCGCAGCCAATTCATTGAAAGCGCCTACGTCAGAGAAGACGTTACGTGGCTTCCCCCGGCAAGCAATGAACCGGTTCATACTGGCTATAAAGGCTTCTTTTGTGAGGTCTGAGACAAGTTCGAGATGGACGGCTCTGGTGGCTAAACACACAAATACACAAATGAAACATTTGATTAGCTTGCAGCCTCTACCTTTACGGTCAGTTATCATAATAGGGCCGGCGTAATCCACCCATGTGTCCAAAAAAAAAAATTCTAGATGCAATCGTTGCTCCGGGATTTTACTCATAATAGGTTGTATATGATTGTGTGTGTCTAATCGTGGCAAGTAAGAGCTGAGGTCCGGCATGCAAAAGACGAAAGTGAACCATGTTAAATAAAAGAATACAAATAATGTGAGAACTAAATAAAAGAATAGGAGGTTTTGCGTCACACTAATAAATTGAAATACTTAATCTGTCACCCACATGAATCAAATTATATGATGTGTTTAAAAACTGAGAGTGACAAAGTTTGTTTTACTTGGTAGTGGTTTATTTAGAATAATTAAATTATATTCTTCAGGGAATAAGTCCCCTTGGTTTAACTTAAGTAAAAGGTAAATGAAGAATAAGAAAACACTCTGTAATTTATTAAAGCTAAAGTATACAAGGACATGAATGAATCTCTACGATGTAGTGAGAAATTACAGTTTCCGGTAAGCACATTATCTTCTAAATTAATGTCACTCAGAAAAGATAGGCCATGAGGAAGCTTCCCTATGTAGAAACTGTGGCTCTGACCACCACAAAGAGGAAGATTTATCAGCTCTAAGTCCACGCAAAGCGAGGTCTGCGGGGCCTTCGTATGCTTCGCCTACGCGAGTCTGGTTCCGAAAAATGAAATCAATATTTATTTAACTTATCAGAGAGCATACACAATTGAGGACACGAGTTAGCTTGATGAAGTGTACCTATAATAAGCCAGCCTAGCTTTGATTAAAACAGACAGGGTTTGTTTTTACCTAAGACGATACGCTTTGCGCCTATTATTTCCCAGAAAATATCCGCACCGACTATGATGTCGATAGGAGACGGAATGTAGTACCGGGGATCAGCAAGACGAACGTTTGTGGGTATACTTATATTGCTAGTATTAACAAAGGTATTAGGCATGTGGGATGACACCTTTGGTAACACAAAACATTCAATGTTGACTTTATAATCACTATTAAATGATTTTAAGGAAACCGAGCAACCTTGTGAGCAATTTGAAGATTGATGATTAATACCTATTACCTTTGACTTGGTATTGTAGGTAAGAATGTGAAGCTTACGAACAAAGTCCTCCGATACGAAGTTTGCTGTGCTCCCATTGTCCAGCAGAACTCGAGCAGAATGATGGTTACCTTTACAGTCCATCACCCGCACGACCGCTGTGGAAAGTAAAGTTATTCGAGATGTAGTGAAATGATTAGCTGATAATGCAATATTTTGTGTAGTTGGGCTTTCAATGTCACTATCAATATGTAGTAAGGTGTTATGCTTTTCACTACAATATTTACAGTGTCCCAAATTGCACTTGACTACCTCATGACCTGGCCGAAGACAGTTAATACAGACATTGAAGCTGTGTGCTCTTTCAACATGAACCTGAACCGGAAGGGACTTAAACTTCTCACATGAAAACACAAAATGATTTTGATGACACATGGGGCATAATGGACCTTTAAGTTTTTCAATGGATGTCAAAAAGCTTTTATTTAATTTATTGTTGTTACTGTTGTTGCCGGTACTCTTTAGTTTTAAAAGGTTTGATTCCTCGAGTGTCTCTAATAAGTCAGCTCTGTTGCTTAAAAAGGTAATGAAAATGTTCAATGTGGGTGGTTCAGATAAAGAGTTCCTGTACTCCTCCCATTCACGGTTGGTCACCTGATCCAACTTACTAGCCATAATGTAAATAATAAGTGTATCCCAATATTGAACAGGCTGATCAAGTGTTGACAATGCCCTAAGATTTTTATTAGTGTTGTCAATGATATACCGTAAAGATTTACTTGATTCTGTATTGATAGAATTTACACTAAACAAAGCTTGCACATGATTGTTGACGAGCAGTCTTTTGTTGTCATACCTTTCACATAGTAACCTCCAAGCATCATCGTAGTTTTCCGATCTGAAGTCAAGATTATCTACGACAAAAGCGGCACTACCTTTCAAGGATGCACGAAGATAGTGTAGTTTGTTAATTCTATCAATATTGTTGTTATTGTGAATATTAGAGCTAAATGTGTCCCTGAATTCTAGCCAATCATGATAACTGCCTGAAAATTTAGGTAAATCAATTTTAGGCAGTCGGATAGAATTTTGTGTATGTGTGTGATTAGAAGATGATTCAACCTTGGACATTGATTCCCCCGCATGCGGTTTTTGGGCGATGGCAATCAGATGGCGTGCAGTAGCCACCAAGCCGTAGTACTGCGTTTCAAATTCTTCGCGCTCTGCTAATTGCTGGCTGGGGTCTTCCGCCAGTGCTTCTAACTCGTTCTGTAATGCGTCATATTTTTCGTATAAGGTTTCGAAAATATTTAGACGGTATTCGATTTCAATGGTTTGCACATCGCTTAACTTTGCACAAGATTTAGAGAGATTTAAAAATTTTGAAAATTGTGTAAGCTTTCCTTTAATAGAAGCTCGTTTCTTAGTCAAGCTCTTAGCTTCTGCCATTCTAAGCACAGTAAATTAAAAGAATAACTGTATAAGAATATAAAAGGAAAAAGAGAAGAAAAAAAAATTGCAAGCAACCGGTATTAATTCAAAAGCCTGCCAAAAACAGGGTAGCAATATGAAAACGCTTAAATTGCTCTTTAACTAAAATCAGGCGCTTTGTATGTTTATTGGAGTCAATTAATAAACTTAACGGTAAGCAAAGCTATGAAAATTATGTAAAATACAATGAAATATGATGTAAATGATTAACTATCTACCTACTGAATGACGAATGAAAAGATGCACACAGTTGAAAAACAAAATGGTAGATCGGTTTTATGTAAATGACTAACAAAAATGAAATGATTTGCACTAATTGATGGTTTTAAATAAGCTTAATGTAATGATTAAAAAATGATAATGATTAAGCGTATGGGATGATTTGAATGACGGGATGAATATGAAATGATGAAATGACTATAATGAAAAAGGAAATGGAACGATCTCACGGTTTTATGGTGCAAACCACTGGTGATGACTGCGGCGTGGAGATTCTTGAATGATCTCAAGGCACGACAACACTCTGAAGGCCTCGATTTGCTTCCGATGAAGATTGTTCCTGTTCCGCAGCCCTGATATTTGTTTCTTGTGAACTTATGCTTGAAGACTGCAAACTAAACGACCACTTGAAGGACGTTCAATAGCCACTATCTTCAAATTGTTCAACTACAAAGTCAGGTGAAGACGAGAAGACTTGAAGTCCTGGTACAGCTTTTGTGTTTTTTCTTGTCTCCTGGTCAAAGTTGACAGTAGAAGGACCAATGATGGGGCGTGGCAGAGTAATTAAAGTAGTGGACTGTATTATAAGATTTTAATAACTGTACAATAACGCTTTAGCAGTCGCGTCTGCGGAACGTTACAAATTTTGAATATTGTATTACAAGGCGCGTAACGTGCGGGCGTCGAGGCTTGTAACAGCTGACTGTCAGATCGTCGATACCAGCGCGCGCGGCGGCCGGCTGATGACACGCCCCGCACCTCTCCCTCGGCCCATCGGCGGTAAGTGACTACCTCCGCCCATGGGCACCTGGAACTCAAAGATTGGCCTTTAAGGTGGAAGTATGAGAAAGGGGGAAAGAAGGGGAAAGGGGGAGAGGGAAGGGTGAGGCCTTCGGTAACCTCACTCACTCAGCGAAACACAACAAATCATTGCTTAACTGCCGGTTTTCTGTGAGGCCGTGGTATCACTCCGGTCGAGGCGAGCCCCTACGTGTTCTTTGTAGGTACTTATTAAGTTATCGTTATAAGTTGAAAGTATATAGTTAAAATAAATAAGCCTATGAGTCACTTCATGTGGAGTGTTATATTTTTTTTATCATTTCCCCTTCTGATTTCTCACAATATATATTAAACGTAGAACTTCTCAGATCAATGAAAATATACCTATTATTCACTCAAATCAATATTTACACTGAGCTGGAATCGAACCCAGACCTATGACGTTGTAGTCCAATCCTCAACCGCCGCACCACTCAGGCTGCCAAATATTATGATAATAAATAATATTAGTACTGACGGTTTTCATTATATATTTAATAACTTTTTACGACAGTAATATTATATAATATATATATTTTTTTTATTATTCTTTTCATATAGATAAAACTTATAATAAATAAAAAATTATATTGGAACCTTTATTGGAACAATTTTATGTTAGAATTTCATATAAAAGCATGGTAGTAAGTCATCACAATAAGAAAATAATCGATTCACAAAACTTGGCTAATAACTGTTGTACGCATATTTCTATTACCGAATAGCAAAATAGCAAATATAAAACTTCCTTCAAAGATATTTACAGTACATTAAGCTCAAGTACAAGTTAATTGATAACTACTTCACTATTTTTAGAAAGGTAACAAATCGAAAGATTTTTCCTTATAAGTGACAACAAATGTAAAGGTATTTACTAATAATATATAAAACTAGTATAGAACTGTATTCAATATACAATAAATAAGTACCTACAGTGTATCCCTTTATAAACTATACCACGCGTGTATATGTTTGCTTCACTGGCGCGCCCACTCACTATAGATACGCAAGCTGACACGTCTGCACTCGCCTACGGCTCACGCAATACCGACTAACCTGCGATCCCTACAGTAAGCACGAGATAGTGCATATAACTATTATGTAGTTCTACCCTACATACACTACATCCTTTCCCTATTAAAAGTTTTAATAATAAAACATATTAACCTTCCTAACTTTTTCCGACAGCATCCCCGTCATCTTCAACTTTTTTAGGTGTGTTACATTTCTTCCGAGTGTTTACTTCCTTTCTTCGTAGGGAACTGTACTCGTATTGTTTCCTACCACGTACATTCAATAAAATTTCACAGTGATTGTTTATACTTATACTATTTATACTACTCATATTTTATCTTCTTTTTATAACTGGACCTTCTCTGTATATAGTCCTTCCTATTTTACTTTTGCTTTCTGTTTCTATCCCTCCATGCTGTATCGATAATTTGATTTATTGTTTTACGAGTAAATTTTAACGACCTGTGTGTCTGTAACTGATCGTTGATATACCTTGATGTAAATTTAGTGGTACCCAAGACAGAAAAGTACCTGTAACCAAGCACCGACATATCTGCCATATGTCAAAGGAGTGAAGGATAACGATGGACAATATTGAAGTAGTACTCTATTAAGACTATATTTAGACTGTATTAGTAGTAGTAAAATGTATAGCAAGCACTTAAGCCGAAAAATTAGGTACTTAGTAGGAACACTGAATGCTGTTGTAATAATATAATAATAATAATAATATAACTCTTTATTGTACACCAGGAACATTAAAAAGCTAAATTTCTTAAAATTACGGTTAATACAATTGACGGCCTTATCGCTCTATGGCAATCTCTTACAGGCAACCATGAGATGGAGAAAAAGAAATGGAGATAAATTAGGGCAGTATGGTGCACGTTATTAAATTATTTAGTGACGTAAAATATCTTACTAGTATACATACAAGTAACCTTTAAACATATAAAAACATAAGTACATGTGTTATACTATAGACGCTAGAATTGTACGAGGTTGACTTCAGCTGTGGTACTTCATGTATCGGTAAGATAAAACTCACAATACGATACAAGAACGACTGAAAGAACACATCAGCCCTGTGAAAGTCACTAGTTAGTAGTTATATCCCACTACTAACGGACTAACAGGTCCTTTATACTGACTGTCATTTTTACTCTAGAAATTTATGAAATGATACTCCCATAGACTTTCATAAGCCTATTTTCCCTAAATTTTACCGATGTTTATACATTGAAGACAGATAGATTAGAATACTCATTTATGAAATGATACTCCCATAGACTTTCATAAGCCTATTTTCCCTAAATTTTACCGATGTTTATACATTGAAGACAGATAGATTACACTTTAATTTGTACACCAGGGTTTTACAAAAAATATGTAACAGGAGATGTATCGTATCTAAAGGCGTACAAAGAGTGGCCTTATCTATGAAAACCAAAAACATTAGGTAGTCATTACACCACAGCCGTAACTAATACCTTATTTGACACGTAATACAATGATAATATGATATTGAGTTTGTTATAAGAAAGATTTGTATTTGGTGAAACGTAATTACGATTTGGTAGAAAAAATACTTTTTATACCATTACAATTTGATAACTTTTTAAAACTGTTTATAATGCAAACAATTATAAAGAAGAATAAAGAGTGGTCATTTCGACTGCAACACGTTGTTTATTAAATTACTGTAAAACAATGTGGAATAAATCCAAGAATGTGATATTAAATAAAAAAGATCCCATGACGAATCTTAACTTAATGTCGTTTTATTTTAAAACTTCTTTTCCATTAGTGATTGTGTTTTAGTAATAATACTCATCTATGATCATTTCCCTTGCTTCTTTTAATTAATTGATAATATCTCACCACAACTGGCCTGTTGGTCTAGTGGTTAGTGAACCTGACTGCTGAGCCAGAGGTCGTGGGTTCGTTTCCCACCCAGGATTTGTCCTATTTGTGTGATGAGCACCATGAGTTCTGTGTCTGGGTGTAATATATCTATAATATGTATGTATTTAGAAATATATAAGTATGTTTATCAGCAGTCTGGTTACCATAGTACAGGCTCTGCCTAGTTTGGGATTAGACGGCCGTGTGTGAGATGTGTGGAGTTACTATTATTATTATTATATAATTAAGCCACCATAATTAAGCGTGGCAAGTATTTGTATTTTGTCACGTGCCTTGTATTTTGTTCTTTTTTCATGTGATGTGTGCTATATTTGGATCACTGTCTTGACTTAATATGTACATATATTCTAACGTTTTCTGTCATGTAATGGCAGTAAGCGGACCTATCACAAATAAATAAATACATATGCAATACCTTTGTATTCAAGATTTGTAAAGGTAGATAAACCTAATAATAAGGCCGAAGAAGCTGAATAATACAGTGTTTCGAAAGAATTGAATTGACACGAGACAAGACAAGACATGGCACGAATTGTATAGCTGAATTAAAGATTACTAGTAATGTAATGTGTTCAAGAATATTACATATCCATACTAATATAAAGGTGAAGAGTTTGTTTGTTTGTTTGGTTGAACGCCCTACTTTCGGTTCGAATTGAAAAAATATTTTCTTGTTGGATAGCCTATTTATCGAGGAAGGATATTGGCTATATTCCATCAAGCTACAACCAATAGGATCGGGACGAAGTTGCGCGTGGCAGCTAGTTATATATATAGGCGATAACAAATCAACAAAACCTCCCATTTTATCCAAATCATTATTATAGTTTAGAAACAATAAACTTTTTATTTTAGACAACAAAGCCCATTTCGTGTTAGTATTAAACATCTTAAAACTATGTTAGTAAAATAATATATTTATGGATAGTTCGATGGTTTTTAAAATAAGTTTCTTGTGTCGAAAATTACAAAATTTCCTAAAATTGTTGTGTTTATGGTCATTTGCGGGGTAGGGTTAATGACACCTTTTGTAATAGCAAAGATAGTTTGTATAAAAAAAATATTCAATGTTGAAAACTTGAAAATTTGTATTTATTGCAGGCTTGACATGTATCTATCTACGTAACGGAATTTTGACGTAGTTTTCACCAAGTTCAAGCTCAAGATGCCCGATTAACTTGACCATACAAGACTCAAATCCTAAATAAATATGGTTTAATGTCGTTATGTATCTATATGTTCAAATGCTCTTGAGCAAAGCAGTTAATATGCGATAATAAAGTGATATAAAACTCATTAATGATATAGAACCGTATATGATTTATATTTATCAACCAGATTATAAAAAAAAACCTTATTCGTCAATCGGTGCGAGATAATGTTTCCGCACCGAGACTTACGAAGTAACTATTATCTTATCTGTGACGACACCGCGAATATTTACTTCCAATTATCAGCGTTGCAGTCATTAACGTTTTGGGACAAAAAAAGGAGGGGTTCTTGATTCGTTGGAACCTTTTTTTGTCTTTGTTCCTCTATTACTCACTGGTCCAATTTGGAAAATCCTTCTTTTTTTTGAAAGGGTACTTCCCAGGTGGTCCCATGGTCATCAGGTTAGGATCTGATGATGGGGTCCTGGGGATATGGAACTCCTGAAATTTTATATGCACACTTCAAGCGATTTGGGTATTTTTATGGGTTTATCATGATTTAGGCTCATTGAGTCATAGTCTTTTTAGAAGATAATTATTCTTATATTTACATACAGTACAAAAAGACCACGTGCCCAACAGTCAAAAATTTAGCCTGTTTCATTAGTTCTGTTCGCGTCGAAAGAAACAGAACATCGCGTATCGCGTGACATCCTATCGCGTGGTGTGACAAATTCGAGTCCCGGTCGTATAAAATAGACAATTATAACAAATCAGTTAAATAGTGGTCGTAAAATCGTGTGAAAAACACTTTAGTGCCGTTTTCTCGTAGGATATCAGTAAATTTGCGAGTACAAAAAGTACTGCTAACCGTGAACAGTGTAAAATTATACTAACAGAAGGTTACCAGTGACTGATAAGGACAAATAGTTGAAATCGATAAAATATGTTTGTAGTGTTAGGCTTGTTTTTTGTCACATAAACATAGAAATCCATAATATTTCATAATATTTAATGTTGTTCTTTATAGATCTTTTAGGAACACATCGAATAATAGTCGTAATGTTTGAATTTATAAAACTTGATTTGAAAAGAAAGATCGACCTACGATCCTTAGAAGAGGAGCAATGGCCATGAACACGGGTGAAACTTGTTTCTCTTTATTAATACGTGAGGAAATTATTTGTACTCCTTTTTAAGCAAAGTTTATGAACGCTTAAGGTTTATAAAATATCAAATATGTGCAGGTAGACGAAGAACCTTCTACCTCACAGACTCGACAACAGAGGGCGTGCACCAGTCAGCTTGTGACCACGGCCAGTGCAACCTGGTCGAAACGTCAGGCAACTCAAATAATAAATCGCGCGAGTTGTCTCTCGGATACCTGGTTGGAACGAAGTTCATTTCGCTATTTATTGAATCCATCAAATATGTAAATATAGCATGTTTGGTGGCTTAAATATATTTTATCAAAATGTAGTAAATATTGTAAAAACTCGAAATTAAAAATGTGCCATCTGTGAAAGTTGCCCTAACTAATATACGGATAATTAGTATACAATATATTACAGTAGTATCGCGCAGAATCCACAGATGTTGTAAAAATAAAATAAATCAACTCGCAGTCAGCATTTTCCGGATAGCCGGCTTGGCCGGCTGGCCGCCGAGCGTTTGAAGGGTAACGTGCGATTAGGAAATTCGCTCCATTTATTATAATATATTTATTGGTTCCAAAGAATACTAATGTTTACACAAACTTAATTATAGTTATAGTGGAATTCCCATTCAAATAATTATTATAGAAGAAGTGAAGCTAAATTATTGAACAATATACTATATTATATATTTAAATATTATATGAAATTCAGATTTTACTGAAAATAAATAGCTTGATTTATGTTACAAATAGTTCAATGAAATTATGGTCAAAATTTGACCACCAAGCGATCTCCCGTTAGGATTAATACTTACAAAGCTAATAGTTTATCTTCAAGTAATACTTTTATTAGTATCTATTATAACCATAATAGACGAATAAGTATATTATATATGATAATTATACAAATACCCTATTTACGGATAAATAAAAATTCAAGGAATTATTTTTATCAAAATCAATATAAACAATCTGTTCAATATCTAATCAACTACCTTTTGTTGGTGAATGTCGGGTTATCAATACCTATTTAATGACTAAAACTGTATAATTATGATATCATCAATACTGATAACAAGAAAATGTTTTGTCGAATGTACTCAGCTGCATATCATTGTTTCTATATTACACGAGTTATTTTAAAGGAATGTAAAGTAAGGTTTAGAGAAGCGTGCAGTGCATGAGTTAATAATTTATTTGGACAGTTTTTAAATATTATTTTGAAGCAAATACAGTGCTGAAGCAAAATACTGGGTTGTTTGTTGACATCAATACGAAGAGACGTGAAATCGTGCAAAAGTTTAATAATACATTTAAGGTAAAGTTGTAAGTTTGATTTAATTAATATGGAGAATACCTCTCTCTTGCATGCTTATACTCGCCAAGGTTTACGAAGAGAAAACTCTGGAATCTAAGTAAATTCATTTTATATTAGGGCAAACACTTATTCAATCAATCATTTTATATCTTCCAACGAGCTGCCAATCAATCAACTCTCTGGATGTCCAAAGTTCTAGTCATCGACAGCCTTCTATTTCTTTCAAATCTTGAACTTTTTATATAAAGCAAAAAAAAGAGAAAATGGATTATATTACCATTCTCACATTCCAGTACAAAATTCATATCACCAACTTTATATGCTGCAGTTTTCTTCAATGTAAAGTTCTTTCATTCGTACGTACGGAACCCTAACAACAAGCATTTATTTTGATACCTACCCATAAAAAAACGGATCATTAACTAGTCATATGTATTACACCGTAAGCTACCATTCGTTCTTGTCACCAAATCCATCCAAAGGTTGTCTGGTAGAGATCGCTTTTAGCGATAAGATCGCCCATTGTCCCTAACTTCAGTAATAAATTTGAGATCCATTGTTATTTTTATGTGATGTACAATAAATAATATTCTATTCTATTCTACGTAGTTAAGTAACGCAGCAAACAACTGCCCGTTGATACTACCTACGTTTACTGGACACTACTACTATCGCTCACCAACAAATAAATATATATTTACTTATTTTTATTTTCTTTTCTGATTTTTTATCGAATTGCCATAGTAATATAGCCGGTTTAATTTACATAAATTACTCTTATCATTATTTTTGTGCAAATAATAATAAAAGTAAAATTGTATGATTGGTAATTAGATGATTGTATAGTATGAATATTTTTATTTATTGATATAAATAAAAATGTCAAAAGATAACATATAATTTTCAGTATTTCGAACCTATCGATTTAAAGTGGTGCATTTTGATACAAATAACATCTTGATAAACATAATTAACATGACACATTTTGATTCTACAAAATCTTTTATTACATTACGCATAAGTCTCTCAGAAGCGGTATACTTTTTATTAATTAATAACCAAAAATAATAATATGTATACATTGTTATGAAATTGCTTTGTATTTTTGTTTAAGGAATTGTCACATTTACATAAATATAACTTTGGAGTGTGTAGTATTCACTAACAGCGTTTTGTTTCCTTTACTATGCAAAAAAGTATACCTAATTTTGACCCAGTTTGAAGATTATATAATTTTGAATACAACATGAGATACTTATGAAATATCTAATATTAACATAATTATATTTGCAAATATGTCAACTTTTACATATCAATGCACGTGACTGTGCTATAATATTAATGACCCAGATGATTATTATTATTATAGTAATCCAGCTAGTGTCGTGTAGAATGTAGGTACTTTATTGGGGCGGCCCCGTTTTGGCTCCTGATAATAATACGGATTAACGAATTTCGATTAAATATTCGATTACAGTACGCGCCCGTTTTTTAAACAATCAAATTGGAAAATAATGAAACAGCTGATCAAATCACCACTAGAACCACAAATGTAATAATAGTATGATTCGAATATTATAATTCTACCGAGACAATTCGTGGTAGTTCCCGATTTACTGCGATTGCTGGTATCTCGATTACCACGGCAGAATGGCGAAAATGAGCTTTTTTTTATGGCATAGGGGGCGAACGAGCAGACGGGTCACCTGATGGTAAACCGCCGCCCATGGGCACCTGTAACTCAAGAGTCGCAAGTGCGTTGCCGCCCTTTAAGGTGGGAATAGGGAAAGTGGGGGAGAGGGGGGAAGAGATAAAATAACTTACTATGTTAGGCGAAGGCAGAAGCTAGTACTTAAACAATACAACAAAACTATCCTGCAATTCTGTAAAGTTATATTTCTTTTTTTTTTTTGAAGACAACTCCCGCATTAGGAATATTCCTGTATCGTGGGGACTTCACAATCAAAGAACGGACACAAAGAACACCCAGACTCGGGACAACTATTTGTGGATCACACAAATTTTTGTCCCGTGTGGGATATGAACCCACAACTCTCGGCACGGTGTAGTGGCGAAGTGACTTCTTTAACCATTGTTCCATCCATGCAGTCAGTAATTTTAGGACGTATCTATAACTAAACTAAGCAGAGGTTGTACTGTGGCTTCTAGAACCACAGATAAACATACTTAGATGCATACAAATATTTGCATTAAGCGGGAATCGAACCCGCGACTCCCGGCGTGGCAGTCCAATGCACTACCGCCGCGCAACAGAAGTCGTCGACGTAAAGAGATTGACAGATCAAATTGAGGTCGCTTTCTTTAAAGACGTTCAGACGTTCAGACGTTCGTTCAGACGGCCTTGTGTGAGATGTTTCAAGTTATTACCTACTATTACTATTATTCTACTATACTTACATTATTATTATTATTATGTAATAATATGATTAAATACTTAACAATATTTTACAAAACGTATGCAAAAAAAAAACAAAACATAAATGTACTTTACCTGTAAGTATTTACCTCACCGCAAATGTTTTTAAGTCATCTGGCCCGAATATTTGATATTTACTTACAAATGTCCTAATTGATAAGGTAGCCTGAACAAACAAAACGTATGCATGAGTCAGGAATCAGAAATGTATGTTGCTAATATAGAAAGATATATGCGGACTAAGAGCACTAGAAGAACGGTACGGGCAAATAGGCCAAATTCATTTATCATTAAAAGGCATTGCTCGAGAAGATTTATGGATGTTTGGAAGGCAGATGATAAATATATGCAATGATCTAACAAAGTGGTGGTTGTTTACCATTAAGGGAACACGGGGTGTGTATACGTATGTATAAGTGACAAATTTACATGTAATAGTTGAGGCCGCTTTCCTATAATCAAGAAACAATTCGTTTTGCATACGAACGATAAAATTTCGTTGAATCGTTTCTTGATTATAGAAACGCGGCATCAGACGTCTCAGAATTGTAGGTTTTAGACATACCTACTGTTTTTATGACCATGAGTATTCACTTGTTTTGCTAAAGAACAAAGTTTGTATCCTTAGACATTGTTATGTAACAATGTATTCAATGAACTTCAAGGATATAATCAATGGAAACTTCCCGAAGATATTGTCGTCACTAAACTAAGCCACCCGTGGTAGGATTCTCCGTTCAAAATGTTTCAGCACACCGGCTTATTTTCATTACGAAACTTGAACCGTTAAGATTTCAATGTTTACATAATCATAAATTTAAATTTCAGAACACCCGTGACTCGAAAATCCCTTCAACGATTAGAAAAGAGCTGATGATCTTCGAACGGCTAAACATATTTTCTTCAATTATATCTAAGAACCTTCTCGATCAAGTCACCTTTCAAAGAAGAAAAAACGCACTTAATCGGTTCATTCGTTTCGGAGCACAGACAGACATACAGACACGTGAAAATTGTAACACCCATCTTTTAGCACAACAATTCACACTCAATGTTTCAGCTACCACCACAAACAACATTCATAAATGGAGCAGAATTAACGAAACAGCCGCGCTTTCATTAAAACCAAACCCGAGTGCCTGTCATGATCCCACTAGAGACTAAATTAACGGCGCACATAGTTTTAAAACCTGCAACTACATTAAATCCTGTTCACGCCTAAACCAAGTACCACACTTATAATTTAGAACAGTCAACATTAATGAATTCAACCCATCAGTCATCATCAATTTACCAATTCAATTTAAACTAATAAACTTTATTTATCGCTAAAATAAATGGTTTTTAGTTTGAGACCATTAAATATTGTTCCAATATTGCTCAAATAATGTATCAACTTTTTTTGATAGATGTAAACAAAAATAGCCTTAATCTTAACAATATCTTTCACAGCATCTTAAACATACTCTGTCAATGAATTTGACAGACCACTAGACAGGATGTCTCATCAGTCTCATGTTCCGATACGAACGAACTGCGAAAGATTAAAGGATATGAAGGATATTATATTACTGAGTTATTAGTTTCTGAATAAGGTAAACAAAATTGTTGTGTGTTTATTACTCCTAAGGTTGACAAGCACTCAACCTCTAGTTAGGAATTCAGGATATCTCTTACAGTCCTTACTCTGGGCGTCTGCGTTTTAAAGGAATTTTAGGATTACGACGCTGTTTAATAGACATAGTATTATATTTCTGCTGATGTATAAGGTTAGAGCTTGAAAAGTGGAATGGAATTGACAAGACGCGATTAAAACAACTGCTATTTCGAATGTTAATACGAACTAATAATTCTTGCATTAACATCTAACTCGATTCTCACACTACACATCCTAAACTAACTCAACACCGCCGCCACCTAATCTGTCCTTGGTAATGGTAATAAATATTTGTTGCCAATTTGTTAGGATCGTCAGTCTACCTTGGCCAACAAAAACTTCGCTTTCCACTCCATGATAGTAATCAATAACCTTTTTATAGAAGATCAGACGCAATTAAAGTACTTTTAGAAACAACACAACAGTATGTTTATGAACAATAAACCTTATCTTAATTACCATATCTTATCTTACTTCCAAAATCACAGCTACTTATTTACAGAATATTATCTTACATGACGATATTTTAAGGAAATATTACGCTCCGCTCTATTCAGGTAAATGATATTCTTGTAGCAGATATCGGTTGTAATATGAGATCTTTTTTTCATACACTAAAGCCTTTTTTTTTGTGCGTGTGGAAACCCCCTCGGGCCCTCACCCCTTTCGGTGGGGCGGTGTGTCGGAATCGAACCGACTAAAACCACACGGTGTGCCGTACTGCGCCTTCATAGGAGGGATCCGGGAACAGCTTTTATTAAGACATCCGGGCATACACTAAAGCCTACGCTAAGCCACATCGCTTTCGGTAAATTTTCCTTGAAGACATGTGAATGTACAATATACTATTATAATATATAATACTTTTAACACTCAAATAAAATACTTAGTTGCTAAATCCAAGACAGTTTAACATTCCTAAAAGAAACAAATGTTAAAAATGTAATGTCAATGTTTAAAATAAGCCATGATGGGCTGGAATGGGTTTATTGAAGTTACAGTTTTTCTTACTTTCTGTCATTGCGTTTCACCGTTTCTTTTTTCTCACCAGCGAACAATTTAATGAGAAAAATATAACTTTATTCTGATATACTATATAAGACGTCTCTTTAATAATAATAGAGGACGTTGTTTTGCGTGGGTGAGACCGAAGTCAGGCCTATGCCACTCGATGTACTTACGTGCGCTAAACAACTACCGGCCGCATGGCCGCTGGCGGCCCTTATACGCAGTCTCGCGCAGTGGGTTGCCGACAGCTGTACCGCGCGCTCACACTTTTATTTTTGAATTTTTACGTAATTCGAAATCATATTTTTATACCTTTATATACTTTAAATACGACAAATTGACATGGTTTCTGGTAGTGTATGTGCTGTACATGGACGTAGATACAGTAAGAGAAAAAATTAACAAAATTTGTAATTGTTTTTGTTTTCAAATATATTTTGTTCTATTTTGATGTTTTAGTTTCTGTTACAAATAAATAACAATTAGGTTTTCACTGTCATATAGAGTTGTTTTTAGATAAGGATTTTTATGCCCTTTCTTTAATATACAATTACCTACTTAATTCGAATGGTGAACCATTTGAATTATACAATTTATTTAATTGATCAAGTATTTGTTTCGAATACAAATAGTTAAGTCTATAATAAAAGTAGGTAAAAAAAAATTAATAATGGTTTACCATTCCAAATACGTAATTTTGAAATGGTTTTAAGATCCTATTTATGGAAAAAATTTATACTTGGTAAGTACTAAATACCTTATCTTTATAATGTTTAAGTAAATGATACTTTATTAGTTTATATGTATAAGAATACCATAACTACAAAAAATAAAATACCTAGGTATATTTTATTTTTTTATCCAAAATCAAAACGCCACCGCGCTAGCGGTGCGTCCAGCCGACCAAAACTTTTCGGTTTTAGATTTTGTCGGCACTATTGCCGTCAATGACAACGACGCATCTACTCGTGTAGTGAATTTCACGCGTTTGATTGGGAAAAGGTTTGGATGTAGGTACTCAACTTTAATTAAGGAGCATCAACAACATACATATTATGCAACATTGTTCTTTAGATTTATAACTACATCACATCTATACTAATATTATAAAGCTAAAGAGTTCGTTTGTTTGGTTGAAACGCTAATCTCAGGAACTGCTGGTTCAAATTGAAAAATTCTAAAAATTTTGTGCTGGATGGACTATCCATTTATAGAGGAATACAACATCACGCTACGACAAATTCTTTAAGTTTCTTTTCTCGAATAATTTATTGATGTTTCTCGTTAGAGGTTTGGTTAAGCAAGGTCGCGTGGCCTCGGCGATAAGTTTTTCGGAGAAGCTATTTGTTGTTAAGTGTTTCGTATTAGTAAACTTACGGGGACGTGGTATTAAGTGTTACACTTTTCTAAGTCAGGTAACACACCCGATTTTTTGTGTAATAAAACTATACTTAATTAACATAGCCTTTTTTATAAAAATATAGATATTTCATTCTTACTAATATTATAAATGCAAAAGTAACTCTGTCTGTCTGTCTGTTCGTCTGTCTGTCTGTCGCCTTTTCACGCCAAAAGTTACTGAACCGATTTAAATGAAATTTGGTACACAGATAGTCTACAGCCTGAAAAAAGACGTAGGCTACCTTTTAATGCGAAAAAAGGGGTGTAAGAGGTTGAAAGGTGGGGATGAAAAGTTGTATGGAAGTATAGTCAATTAGCCTAAATCATTAAAAATTCTACCCAAAGACACTATCCCACGCGGACGAAGTCGCGGGCACAGCTAGTATTACACAAAAAGAGATAACCGTAAACTCACTTACGGCAACGCAACCATGCGTTATTGCGAGGCAATAATAGCCGTGTTTTAAAAACATTAAAGATCATTTTCGCATGCAAGGGTCGGCGCTCGGAAAGAGTAGGTAATTAAAACGGTAGGTATGGACGTTTTTGTAGGGAGTGATTTATATGTTACGTAGTAACTACTTAGTAATCTGTGCCGAAGCGTTTACTTTGCAAGCGGGGAAAGCGCATTCTTAGTTTTATAGAAAACAGCGACCGCAAGTCACGAGCTATTTAATATTTTACTGGTGCTTCACCTAAAATATAATTATATACGATGTTTATTTTGTGTAATATCTATTAAGCTTTAGTAAATAAAATTCTGTAGAAAACAGGCGTTTACATTATCATCAATATCGTTTCATCCATGTCCACTGCTGGACGTAGACCTCCCTCAATGACTTCCAAGAAAACCAGTTTTATGCGACCAGCGTTTTACCAGGGCGTCTGAAAAAATTGTTAAAATACCAATTTTTTTATTGTTTCCTAAAAATTTTACTGAACTGATCATCGAATGAGCTTTTAAGGAAATGCGTTATCTGTGCAATTACAATTAAACAGTTAACTATAAGTTCTTATTTCTTTTCAGGTTGAGTTTAAAAAACATGAAATATGATACCACACAAGGAAAACAGAGATGATGTCGATGAAAGAGAGTATGTTTACGATACTGACAAAAATAACAAGAGTAAGTATTATATACTCGTTGTTGTATATTTACAGTAGCCCCTTAGATTTCATTATTCAGACGACTGGCCTGTTCGTCTAGTGGTTAGTGACCCTGACGGCTAAGCCAGAGGTCGTGGGTTCGATTCCCACCCAGGACAAATAATTATGTGATGAGCACGATAATTTGTTCTGTGACTGGGTGTAATTTATCTATAATATGTATGTATTTAGAAATATATAAGTATGTGTATCAGCAGTCTACCTAGTCTAGTTACCATAGTACAGGCTTTGCCTAGTTTGGGATCAGACGGCCATGTGTGAAATGTGTAGAGTTATTATTATTATGATTATTGTCTTTTCTAATCCTGTCAAAATAAGTAGTACCCGTTAAAAGAACAAGGTCTAATGTGTACTTAAGTTTCTATCTCCTGCGACAGACATTCACTCTCTTTAAAGACATTTTACTGTCACTCGCTTTTAATAATGAAAAGTAGTTAAAGTTGATTTTGCAGCTCTTCTCCAACATTACGTGTTCTGTATTTACGACGTTTAATTTCTAGACATTAAACGTATTATTGTAAAAAACATAATTTGTTCCGGGATAGTACCTTTACAAATTGGCCTCTTGTTAACTACTTAGTAATCTGTGCTCTTGTGTTGATTAATTTTTATTTGAAACTAAAATTGCTGTTTAAGAAATTAAAAAAAAAAGGTCTCTAGAATCCTATTTAGGTGAAATCAAACAAGCTTTGCGTACATCATGTATGTAAGCTTTAAATGTCTTAGATATCATGAATCGTTTAATGAAAGTTATTTTACTAACCTCACACCATTTATATGAATAGGAGCGGGGTTATTGACCTACGCTATCTTCTAATTTCAATCGTAGGCGGGATTTTCCCCGTAATCGCAGAGAGAGACGGCCTTAATTACATTCATCGCCAAGAGTCATATCTTTATCCTATAAGGACGGTTATTTAAACACCAGTTTACTATGTTTCTGTCCGTTAAGAGCGACTATATGAGTAAATATATGATAGACTAGCAGCACCCCGCGGTTTCACCTGCATAAGTCCCGATCCCGTGGGAATATCGGGCTAAAAATATATGTTAATCCAGGTCTTCAGCTATCTACATACCAAGTTTCATAGCAAACGGTTCAGTAGTTTTGGCGTGAAAGAGTAACAAACATCCATACATCCTCACAAACTTTCACGTTCATAATATTAGTAGGATAATAGTTATCTCACTTATCTACTTAATTTTCATATCAAATGTATTTCCTCGTACGATTGATATATTCAATGTATTTCAATATATTCCCATAAAAATTCTTTCAAATACACAAAAGAAAAGAGATCCATCTATTAATAAGAGTACATAGCTCAACGGCGTGGTATGTTATAAAAAAACCTAAAATATTCAATGTATTATGATCAAAATTATGGATGAGAGCCCATCAATACTATGTCACTCCAATCTCAAAGATGAAATGTACGGAGCACGTGTAAATAAAACAAAAAAATAATTTTATATTACGGCAGTTCTTTAACCTTATGTTTTTTTCCATTAACGTCAAACGATAAAATACTTGTCGTGTCAAGTATGTAAGGACAAAAGTCAATAAGATAACTATTGTTTCCGCCTCCTCGGAAGCGGAGAGTTAAAAAAAAGTGGGTTCATGTAACGTGTAATTATTCCAACAAACTTTCTATCCGAATGGTCACTGAAATACGCCTTAGCAACAGTGAGACACCGTTCGATTACCGAATAATATAATTGCGCAAGGCAGCTTCATATGTCTGTCTTCAGCGTTAGGCTTCAGTGTTAGATATACAGCGTAAAAGATTGCATGAAAGTCATGAAAGTGCATCGTTACTCAAATGATTTAGCTCAGGCTAGAAACACATTTAATACTGCATCAAATGTTAAAAAGAGGGGCTCGTAGCTAAGAGGTAACTGAGTAGGTTAGCACATTACACGGTTAAGCAATACTAACCAGGTCAGTCGTAGGATGGCTGACCATTCTTTACACCTTGTCACCCCTCCATGCCTCGGAGAGCACGTTAAGCCGTCGGTTCAGGGTGCTATACGAACATCTGTGGCATTCGTTACGGGTAGTTGGAGCCCTAAAACGTCCAGCAACCTGGTCTGACTACAGAAATTCAATATCGCTTAGTGTTGTAGAGGTCTGATGGCAGTCGCTTCACGTAAAGTATCGAAGTTCGGCCGTATCGTAGTTAGATTGAAAGCTGACCCCAAAAGTTGTTGAGAAAAGGCGCGGAGGATGATGATTACCTATTAAAATGATATTTTGTCGCTTCATAAATATACCAAGAGTTCAAGAAACTCCAATACACACAGCTAAAGGAGTTACTTTTCATGCATGAACCAAAACATATACAAAAATAATGGCTTTGCCCTAAGCCCTTTTCTCGAATCACTTGAATATTTTGTAATAATTTATGAAATATATTTATGGAGCTGAGGTTTATGATACTTACATTTTTCGAGGCTTTCTTTAAGGATTCACATAAAGTGGAAGGGAATAGAATGTACAGTAAATATTTCGTAAGCTCTTTTAATATTATTCAAATAAACTTGCGAGTCAAACATCAACAGAGCATTATTATATTAGTTAGGTTCACATGATACCTTCCGTCATAAAATAACAAAAATTCAAGAAAAACATTATTATTTTTTTGCTGAAAGGCATTGAAAATTAGATTGCGACCATTCGTTTGTGGTATTTTAATTTACCATTACAATATTTACCTAAAAAAATACAATTAAGGATTACATAGTTGGTTCCGTAGTAGCTTGCCGAGTTTGAGCTTTAAGCAGAAGTTTAAGCTTACGATTGCGTGTGATCATGATGGTCCTTGATAATGGTTCTTGTTATATCATCAATCGCATCAAAAGCAGCCTCCGGTCTCCGTCATAGGTTGCTATGCTAGCGGTTCGTGGGGTAACCCTTAAAAAAAGCCTACCCTTTGGGAGAAATACAGTTATCAAAATTTTATTTAAAATTTGGCGTGTTTGTGTTATTTAGTCATTTGATAAAATTTAGTAAACAACATTCACAGCCGGCATGATGATATTGAGCCTGTACAATAACATATTAGGTAGGTCACGTCTAGGCTAATACGTACAATAAGTATAATAAAATATATATATATATATATATATATATATATATATATATTTTTTTTTTTATTGGCTAAGTTATTGCTACAGAAATAGACAAGCATAAATTAAAAAAATTAAGTAATTCTGACGTAAAAATCCTTTCAACGATTAGAAACAAGCTGATGCTCTTCAAACGACTTAACAGGTTTTCTTGAATTATAGCTAGAAACACTCTCCATCGAGTTACTTCTCAGACAAAAAACTAAATCAAAATTGGTCCATCAGCTTAGGAGCTATGGTGCTACAGACAGCCACAGAGATACACAGACACACAGTGACACAATTACACAGATACATTAATATTTAAACTAATTACACACTCTTTTTGCGTCAAGGCTAAAAATATACTTTTTCTCTCACTTAGAGATAAATCTAACAGAGGAAGACTGAAAAAAGCGTAGGTAAGTTACAATTAACAGATAAAATGAATGTCTCAAATTTCCTTTTCAGAGATCAAATGGGGCGATTGGCTTTTATTGAACAGACCATCGAAAGTAATCGCAATTTTCTTAATAGCTACAGTAGCAGCACCACTACTACTTTATCACTTTCTATTCCACTCAACATCAACGACTTCAGAATCCTGTCTGATAAGAAGAGATGCTAGACTTCCATGTGGCTACGGTAACATTATTGCAGCTGAATGCAGCAGTGAATGTTGCTACGATCATACTAATGGTTTCTGCTTCCATGCATTCCCATCTAGATTCACCTATGTCCTAAACGAGACCTGGACGGAAGAAGTTGTCTTGTCACCCAGATTAGCCACAGTGCCATATGGATCGCAAAAAAGTTTAAAAGGGATCAGAATTTCTGTTGATGAAGTTTCAGCTACACATTTATCTTTGACCTTTTATAAATCTGACGAACAGATCATTGGAAGAAGAATTCAAGAAAAGTACTATGCATACGATATTTTAGGGGAGAATTTAAATGTTGTTGTTAATTCAACACAAGGAAACATTTTCAACACAGCACATGGAACTTTTATAGCAGCAAATGATATATGGGAGCTAACGTTTAGAATCACTAATGAAATCATGTTCGGTTTAGGTGAAATACCTCTTTTACCAGATACTGTTAAAATAATTTACAACCACAAAGGAGGAATGAGTTCAATACCTTTAATATTTGCAAAACTAAATGACTCTTATCATGGACTTTTGATTGATACCATGAGCCCTACAGAAATAAATATAAGAAGAGAGAATCAAATAGTCATTCGCAGTATTACAAAATCTGGACTGAAATTTCATTTGTTTGTGGGACCAAAGCCGTCTGATATTATGAGAGATGTTATGATTTTAACCGGAAGAAATAAAACGTTTGAATATTGGATGCTTGGTCCTCATTTCTGTAGGTGAGTGAATTAATTACTTTTATTGCCTTCTGCTTTATAACGAAGTAGAATATTTACAGTTTATGTAAACACATACATTTTATGCAACTTACTTGACCAATACGCACATAGCCCTACTTGTTAACAAGCTGTTAAAGGTAATCGGATCTCTGGTGACCTCGTACTCACCAGCAGAAAACAGCACTAAAGCGCAGATAGCGTAATTCCTAAGGCATCGGACTTACGATTAAATGGTTGCGGGTTTGAACCCCACCCAGTGCACTAACAACTTGAACCCACTCCTGACACAGGCATTTAGTTTATCTGAAAAGGACCCGTTTTTCTAGTATTCTTTCTTTGAAAAAAAAACAGAATTGGTTAAATGTGGTCTCTTGTACGATAAATGTAAGTCCCCGGGCGATGGGTTCATTCCGAACAGTAATCGACTGTACTTTTGTTTTATGGTATAGGGGGCAAACGAGCAGACGGGTCACCTGATGGTAAATGACTACCGCCGCCCATGGGCACCTGTAACTCAAGAGTCACAAGTGCGTTGCCGCCCTTTAAGGTGGGAGTAGATGAGGGGGAGGGGGGGAAGAGGGGGGAGAGGGGTAGGGGGGAATAGGGGAGAGGGAAGGGTTAGGGTCTCCGGTAACCTCACTCACGCGGCGAGATGCAATGCAATCATTGCTTCACTGCCGGTTTTCTGTGAGGCCGTGGTATCGAGCGGAGTCGAGCCGGCCCATACGTGCCGAAGCATACCTCTCCCGCGTATAATAGGTAGTTTCTTTAGATATAATAAAAAAATCTTAAATGCTATTCACAATACGCGTAATATGCATATATAGATATAGTTAAATTATTCTGTTCTACTTAAACTAGTTTAGAAATAGGCAGTAGGTAACTATGTTCCGACCGGATTTGATAAATATTTTTCTGCATACTGTTCTACTAGAAACATTGATGCACGGTTCCTATAATCAAGAAACGATTCGTTTTGCCTACGGACAGTAAAATTTCCTTCTCCTTAAGCAAAATGAATCGTTTCTTGATTATAGGAACCGGGCATAAGCTAAGCCGATTAGATAGGTAAGCTTCTCACCCGCATCGAATCCTCATTAAAAACTACTTCGTACTTATGTACTTTACACCTAAAATGTGTAGTACGCCAGAGTAGCGGTGTTACGGTAACACAAAATTTACATTTTTGTACTCTAGTTCACTGCAAAACAATTTTTTGGGTTCACTCGTACTAAGAGAACTCACTAATTAAAAGAAAATGTTTATTCTGGCTCTATCCACGTATTTCATTACTATTAGTGTTAGCATTACTTAGTGTTAGTACTACTTTGTATTAAACAAATTAGTTCTCTATTAGATATATCTATCTATTTATCCATTTTATTTTATTAAGAGCCTACCTACAATGTAATTATTAATTTCGGTACAAACATTGTTTTATTAATTGAAAAAAAAACATGGGAAGTTGAATACTTATATAGGTTTTCTCCCCACAACAAGAGTTACGCTTTATGCTGTTTATGTGGTACCTATGGTTTGGCACAATGGTGACTTATCACAAGCTATATTCCTCAACTTCCAAAGAATCCCAGGTAGGAGAACCTGTCATACCCGGTCATCAAACAAAACAGTCCTATATGGGCCACTCCCGCCTCGATAGCGTCGAAGGTTTTATGGCACCGTTTGTTAACTCGCACTACTGCATTTACACACTACATTTACTCGCAAGGTAAGGTATACTTAATACCGACTCAATAATGATAGTTTGTATTAGTTAAGAGATATAAGAGATTCACTCATTTTTTCTTGACAGAAAATATATTAGTTTTGAACAGACACTTGTCTTGTAACCTTCATACAGTGCGGATTAAATCTGTTAAAAGTTACGCAATCTTTTGTTATTTAAGCGAACCTGACCTGAACTCTTCTTCAATAATTAAGATCAAATTCTCAAGCCTATTATTTGGGTAAAAGGCTGTCTTTCTTTGAACCAACCAGTCATCTGTGTAATATATTACAGAGGAAGTTTTTATCAAGGCCTAGAAAAGCCACAGCTCCTTTCCTTTTTTGAAAGGTTTACGGTTGAGCATGTTTACTCCTCTAAAGCAATTTAGGGTCAGCAAATCCTCCGGTTCCTACTTTAATGCCCCATATGATAAATAATTAATATTTTACGGACAACAGGAGCTAGTCGAAAAGCTGAATGCGAGCAGGAAAATGCTACCTCTATTACCCTAACTTTTAAACGTATTTACACGGGAATTAACGCGATCACGAATTAGATCGTAAGGTAGAAGATTCTTCATCCACCCGCAAATTTTCGATATTTTTTATATTTTTATTTCGCCAGTACCGTCACATAGATACTATACTAACAGTGTCCCTATTTTGTAAGCAAACCGATGTGTCCTTATTTTGGTGTTTATCCGAATGCGCATAAAAACGTCAGGCAATTCAGAGGTATGTAATACCTATTTCGTGATCACTTTAATTCCCATGTAATTAATAATTATACCTCTGTTACCATTTGTGAAACGTTAAAATAAAGCAAGAATTCTCTCTCTTCAAGAATTCTACTTTATTATATCAACCTAAGACACATTGATTCAAAACAGACTAGAGCCACAATACGGTACCTGGACGGATATGAAAATAAGCAATTCTAGGTAATGTAATGTAAAAAAAAAGAAATTTATAATATTTAGTAAAGTTAGGATGGGACAAAAGATTTTTGAATACTTATGTTCACCGCTTCATGTAAATTAAAGTAGGAATATATATTTAGATTTGACTGAGTGTAAAAGAAATTTGTTTAAATAGTTAAATATTAATTTAATGCGTATCTTCACCTTCATCATCATCTTTACTTTTTGGTTTAATCCGTAGGTAAACAAATATGTCATCTATTGTCTATAGTGAGATTGTATAATCCCTTTTCGCCAATATGTTACAGTCAGAGCTCGACAATTTAATAAAAAACTGTCAGTCGTAGGACTGCACATCAGAAGTGAAAACATAACTGTCACATCTGTCATCTGAGCATGACGGTCACGCGAGTTCAGTGCTTTTTTCCCTTACCAAAAGTGTCCAACGTGCCTAAAGAAGTTTTCACTTAAAAAAGTATTTGCATGGCGCATTTACAGCACTTGTAGTGTTACAGAAGGACATTTGACGGCAAAATTGGCATTTTTTTATAAAATTAAGCACGTAAGGCATCCTAAGATAAGCGCGATGAATGCCAAACAATTTGCAAAACAAATCCAACAATTTTTCTACGATACCAAGTACTTAATTGTTGCGTGAAACAAACAAATAAATCAGAGAAATATTCCATCGTAACCGTCATGGACAAAATTACGGCGAAAAACTATTTCTTACAAGAAACAAAGAGTTGAATGTTTTTGTTAAACTTTGTTGCAATTCCAATTAAAGTTAAAAGCATACTCTAATATTCTGAGGCTAGAAAACTTTGTTATTTATGTTAAAGAATTTTTAAGGTTGCGTACTATCTTTTCATCTAAAATGTTTATTTTGTAAAAGAAATATTTATGCAATTCTCTTACATGAATCATATTATAAATCCTAATTAAAACATTTATTTAACTTTATGTTATTATTCGTTTTAAGATCTATAAATGGGGATTTGCATTAAAATTCTAAATTTAATGTAGTTTTTATACTCTTGTAATTCTCAATAATATACTCTTGTAATAGTAGTGCGATATGTTGTTAACTATAAAAACTACATTAAATTTAGAATTTTAATCTTCGCGTCTGATGAACAATACCTGTTAATTCGAACGGTCATAACTTGTAAACGGATAGTTTTTTTTTTCAATTTTTTATTGTAACTGCATACACTGTCATGACACCCTTTCAGTGATTTAAGTTTTCTATTTTCAGATACACTCTGTATATAACGCACTAGGGGTTAATTATGAATAAATGCCAATTTCTTTATTTTTGCCATTATTACAGACGGTAAAGTTTTCGTTGAAAATTCTAAGAAATTTTACCGTCCGTAAGCAAAATCGAATCGTTTTTTGTTTATTGGAACGCGGCATAAATTGAGAGGAACCAAACGATTTCGGTTTTCTTCGTAGATAAGTCCTGCTTTGGAAAAAAAATCCTTTACTTTAAAAAATAGTTTCAAATACATTCTGACAAACTTGGTTAAGTTCGTGTATTGAACAGCATTAGCTCACCCCCAACTATAAAGGTCACCAATCGCGATCAATAATATAATATAATAAACTTTGTAAACTGCGCGAGCTACAACAGATTTTACATTCAACAGATTTTAGCCGATGTTGACGATAAACTGCCACTAGAGAACTCGTCGCAAGACATTTTTTATAAACTGAAAGTTAAAGTATATAATATATAAAGTATTAAAAGTAAAGTTCTTTCAGCTTCAACAACTTGCGTCGAGTAGTTAGGTTGACTTACGTAGTTAAAACTTTGTAATTCACTTCCTACGAAGCTCTCACGCGTGGTGGTAATGCTAGAGTTTTTTGCTCAGTTTGATCTTTGTCTATTTTTAAGAAAGCAAGGTGTGGCAATTGGCATTACTTTCGACACGCAAGATGGCAATCGACAATTCTACAATGTTTTGCCGAATATCCGGCTATCCGGTATTACATCAAAATTGGTCTTTTAGGTTGGGCGTGAAAACGTAACAGACACACAGAGTAACTTTTGCATTTATAACATTTAATAATAATAGTAAAGTATAGAATAAAGTCGTATTTAAAGATAACAGAGACAAAAAATATTAATTAGCGTTAAAATATAAACAACTGTACTTCTTATTTATCAAAAACTTGTCAACCCTAAAAACAAACATAATTAACTTATCATTAGTAAATATTTTCTCTGCTAAAGCAAACCAATTCATTTAAGAAGCAATCTCAGAAATAGTTAACTAGAGTTTATTAATTCAAATACAATTTGATGCCTTGTAATAGAAGGTGAATGTACGCAATAAATACTAAACCGATCGTCACAGCGCAATAATAAACTAATCATCTTTAACAATATTAAGCAACTTATTCTTGTGTCACACTCTGTTTTAATATTAAAAAGAGAGTAAAGGTCATCACACACTATACCGTCACGGTAACGGCACGGCTCCAACCCAGCAATTAAGTTGTCATTCAAATTTGAGCATTAAAACGTGGTCGTATAATATATTTCATAATGTCAATATGAAATATATTATACGACATAAAATATAAAAGCCAACGGCGGGCAGTAAGCGCGCTTGTTGCAACCATACAATTCGACTCGCAGTCGGCGCGTTGTAAGCTCGCGGTCAGCTCGTTTACAGCGCGCGGTCCGCGTGCTTACAGCGCGCCGACTGCGAGCCGCCAGCGAATAAACTTAAAGCACGCTGGCGACTAGCGGTAGCCTTAATTTCAGGCGGTGCCGTGCTGCAGCTGTGCCGTTATAGTGTGTGATGACCTTAACACGATTGCATTTTTATTGCATCTATATTGTTACTTTGGTGCTATTTGAGAATATTATTAAATGTCTTTGTAGTGGCAATATTTGATGCAGAATTACTTGTACTATCTGAAATAGTTTACCAAATTGTGAGTTATTTACACTATTTATTTAAAGTCCCACTACATATTATAAAACAAAGTCCCACTACATATTATAAAACAAAGTCCCCCGCCGCGTCTGTCAGTCTGTCTGTCTGTCCGTGATAAACTGAAAAACTACTGAACGGATTTCATCATTTCCATGCGGTTTTCACTAATAGACAGAGTGATTCATGAGGAAGGTTTAGGTGTATAATTTGTTAAGATTTTGTGTAAATTGATTGAAATGTGTTGATGATTGTTGGAGATGTCTCTGCTACCCGTGCGAAGCCGGAGCGGGTTGCTAGTAAAATATATGCATGAACAGTATTATTTCCTCCCAAATTTAATAGGTAGATAAATTTTGTACTAAATATGACTTAGTTATTAGCTTTTTACGTCAGTTCCTTGGTGTAGAGATATTAGTAATAAAAAACTCAAAACACGCCTTGTTGAAATGTTTTTTCCGTGACTTCATTTCTATAGTGCAAAATACTAATCCAGCAAAACCAACATCGTTTACAGTTCTTTAAATACCAGTAGCAGAACACACGGTTTGAAAGCATTACTGTTAAATTCGTGATTTCTACAAGTTACATACCTACAAGTAAAATAAACTAGTAGCAACTTGAACTCACAATGTCTGAATTCACTATAACACTTTTCATATTTCACTTTTTCATATCGCTAGTCGAGATTATAATATCGCTTACGAATCACAAGTGACTACAGCGGTCCGGATCCCTTTTAATAAACGGACACAAAGCGCTCCAGAAGTTTTCAGAACCTTGTGGAACATTCTTGAATATTCATGAATCTGACACAACGAAAGCTTATATTAATGCCTTCTGTTGTAAAATTGCGAGCATTGTCAACGGCTGTTGTGTCTTCACACAAAACCATCTTCAACAAACTTTAATTATATACTTTACATATAATTATGTTCGAAAATCTATATGATTTTCTGTTCAAAGAAACTTCAAGTGAAATAAAAACATTTAAAATAGAAACAATCGTTCAACAGACAATTAACCAATCAGCCTTTCGCAGTACACTACTGCAAATTTACGTCATAGTACTAAAATGGCTAAACCTAACAAGCCGCTTAATGTAAAGCAGTCACCATAACACTTTAAAAGAAGGAAATCGCGTACCCAATAAATACCCAAAAGGGAAATCTGTAATCTCTTTAAATAATGATAAAATTGTGTTCATTCGAAAATTTTAAAGTCTGGCCAGAAAAATTAAATTCCGGTATATTTACAGACTTTCGATTTTTTGAATAATCTAGTCTATTCTCTCATATCACGGCAGATACGTACTAAAATGAAGCTTTACAACAAATTTTTATAATTTACTAGCAACCCACCCCGGCTTCGCACGGGTACAAATTATCACCAAAACTTTCCTCATGAATCACTCTGTCTATTTGTGAAAATCGCATGAAAATCCGACAGACAGACGCGGCGGGGGACTTTGTTTTTATAATATGTAGTGATAATATATTCTGATTTCGATATCTTACTTTATTTTCAGCGATCAAACAACCTTAGATGATTTACGAACGTTTATGAGCACTGCTGACACAGAACAAATGCCATTCGAAAGCCACTGTGGAGTCGCCCCACCGCATTTCAGTAGCGAATGCAATAGCACACATGTGAAGCACGTAAATGATGGTGCCACGGCACTGAGGAGCACGCAAAGAAAGTTTGTGCCCCATGTTTCTCCTTACGTAAGTACTTTGTTACTCTGCGTATTATTTTAAACACACCATAAAATTAAGATTAGATTTCCAAAACTTGTAGAAGAATGAGCCTTAGACGAAAGAGAGAAAAGATCTAGGCTAAGCCTGCCTGCCTAAGATAAAATGCAGACAACATATAATTTAAACAAACATTATTTAACTTGTACACTTTAAATCAACCCTGATTGAGAAACTTCTAAATAGTTGATTCTGACTATTCTAATTTCGCAAACAAGATCTGATTGAAATAAAAAACATATTACATAAAAGATTATTAAATAAAATATGTCTCATCTGGTTTTATTAAACTGCTAGAATTTTATTTAATACTAGCCGTTGTCTGCAGTTTAGCTCTCATTTATAGACACTGCTCCACTAATTTCAGTGGTACAGAAGAATTATGGCGGAATTACACTTGGTCGTTAGCTCGTATTCGATTGCCTATGGAATTCGGACAAACGATTAAGTGTAAATGAACGGAGTCGAGTACGCCCGTCTTCGTACAATCTAGTCCAGCTTTCGTTTTGGTTACCCGAATCAGAATACTCGACGCCGTTTTCCTTCAGTGCTTTGCCAGTCGTCAAACGTACGTAGTTTGTAATACAGGTTCTAGAATATAGATAAATATGTATACGTATACATTGTACTTAAATACCCAGACATAACAAACAGGCATATTCCCACCACACTTGTAAGTTATATGTTGCGAGAAGTTTTAAGACGCGTTTCTATTACACGAAATTCGATTTCCATTTAATGATTTACGCAATAATTACCCGTAGTGTTAGAGAAACATAAAGTGGAATAGGAGTCACAATCGTGTAAGCAATTAGCGATAAAGATCGTATAGGTATATTTTACAAAATCTGATGTCAGGTTGTTATAGAAACCGCTCACAGAATGTTCTCTATTATAAATAGCAATATTCATTATCTAATACATGTATATAATATGTATATTTTGATATTGATTAAGTTATAGTAATTATAGTTTTTTATAAAAAAATTGAAACGCATCTCCAACTACAACTGTCTCGGCGAAACACATTGATTCATTCTAAGGTTGCCTGGCCAGGCCAGGCCAGGCCGCACGTTAGTTCGATGCTCATTTACGCGCTAAATCATGTCATCCTTTGGTATTGCCATACTATTGAGTTATTAATACCTAGCCTAGGTCACAGATTACTAAGTAGTTACTACGCCTAGGTTTCTTTCTTTACCAAAGTAGAGTAAGAGTAAGGAAAATGTAATAGTACTGGTCCACAATATACCCGGTCACTCAGAAAGTGGCAAAATATTCTCAATATTTTGCCATAATACTATTACAATTTATTTTGCGGCATAATATACTTGCGGCTAAATAAAGTACCTAAATTTAATATCCGGGTCGGATAGTAAATTTAGGCCAATTATACCGGATACTGAATAGTTGTCAGATAGCCGTTTTACCCTTAGTAATAATTACTAACTAGATCGTGAATATATTTGTGTAGCATCTGACTATATATTGTTCATATATTGTTTCAATCGAAAGGTTTTTTAATAAAATAAGTAGACATTCATCATTTACAAAGTACTTAGTCCGATTTAGATAATTCTTTTTTTACAAGAAGCTCTACCCCCAAGCATGGAAATATAAGGGGTGATTAATTTTCTGTTCAAACTTGCTATATATATTATGTATGTATATATTACAAAAAATAATTAAAAGCTTAAATTGAATAATAATAACAACTAAACGTAGTAACTAGTACTAACCGTCTTAACAACTGAACTCCAAAACTAGTTATTTGTGGGTCATTGTCAAATCAATTACACGTATTTTTTTTAAATAAAACCTATTTACGCTTTCCATTATTTGTTTGTTTGCTTGTTTAAGACTCTAGAACTAAGAATTTTATTTGGAAGGACGGCTAAGTATTAAATTTTTAGTTTATTATTTCGTCGGTTCTTTTAATTTTTTGTAAGTTTTTGTAAACCATTAAATATCCACCGTATTTTTAAGATACTTAACAGAGTTAGAAAAAAAATAATTACAACTATAAATTACAGATTCGATACGCAATACCAGAGATCTCTGACAAAGAAGAAAGTACTGAAAATAGTACCGAAAAAGCCCAATCGGCATTACCAAAAGCAACGGAACGTTGCTTCGATGATGAGGAATTTGAACAATATATAATCCGGGACCCTGATTCGGAAAATGTCTACATGGGTCTAGTCGATGAGCACGATGTCATATATCCGAAATATGATAATGTCAGTGAGGAATTCATGAAAAAATTGTGGATTTATGGTGACGTTGATGGAGTCTTTCTGAAAAATAATTGGCCTTTAGACGAATCTGAGAAAATTGTAAACTTAACACATCTTTATTTGCCGTATTTTAATAAGGTAATGTGTTTTCATAAATATGGATACTCATCCTTTCTTCTTTCACGGCAAATACCTCCTCTGTTTTATTCTCCCCTTACTTAAAGTATTCACTAGCTTCCCTTACTGTTATTACTTAACCTTTTATACAAATCACAAACATTTAGATAACTATTTTTTGTCTTAAAATTGTATTAAAAAATAACTTGTGCTTAATTTTCCAGCCATTTGAAACAGCTTTCCAGTATACACCCCAATGGAATGCCACTCGACCTGAAAGATACCTTTATACACACAATGATTATGGAAACCAATTTGCCACGGCATTTAAAATGGTGAAAAAAGCTGTTCCAATTATAAGTACAAATCAATGGATGAATGGAAACATTGCCAACTTGGCTATACATCGCCAAGATATAGAAACGTCGTGGGCTAGTCTTCATAGAGAACTAATTGAGGCTAGCTTGGGAGGCATCTCTGGTCATTGGTATTGGTCTACTCCTATCTGTGGTGATACCGAAAATTTTAATAGTGATTCTCAAAATAGACTATGCGCTAAATGGTATATGGCTTCGACTTATATTCCAATGATTCAAATTTATTCTAAAGAAGTTAGGAGAGATCCTTTAGCATATACTGGAATTGACAGAACTCACATGATTAGAGCTTTAAGAACTCGAATGAGTATTATGACTTACCTCTATTCAGTTCTCCAAGAAGGTCCTCTCTTGAGGCCTATGTTTTACCAATTTCCATCTACACAAGAATTGACAACTATAACAAGCCAATTCTCCGTAGGAGACGATTTACTGATAGTTCCAAATTTAGTGGCTGGTCAAACGCACGTTCATGTCTGGATGCCTCCCGGGCAGTGGTTTGAATTCGGGAGTGGTTATAAACTTGAAGGCCATGTAGGACAAGCAGTTACCATGACTACAACGGAAGCAGATTTCTTGACTTTGGTACGCGGTGGCTCTATCATAGTACAGCAAACGGTAAAATGTTTTCTTTTAATATCACCTTATTTGATCCTTCTGATTTACAAATTTGTGTATTTTACACCTATGTGTCTAACACTATCGTTATACCTATATACATACATTCACTCCAGTCCAAAGGTAAGCACTGGCGTATAAAACACCAACATTTCGCCAACTATAATTTGGTCTCACCTACGTGGTGGGCAAGGGCAATAGGGGAGCAAGTCTATTGCCATCAACCGGGCACATTGGGAATAAAGGTGGGAAAATTGGGAGTATATTAAAAGAGAAATTTAGATAAGAAAGGAAGACAAAGAAAGGATTGGGGAGGGTAAGCTCAAGTAGGTCGAGTTGCATACCTTTAACTCGAACTGGCTTTTACCGGGCAGTACGAGCCTTTTAAATATTCAAATATTATCTCTACAATGCGTAAATAACTCCTACTATTAACATATTTCAGATTGTCAAATCAACGATAGCTCGTACCCAAGGGACTACCTACACTCTTCTTGTTGTGCTTCATTGTGAAACCAAAAATGTCACAGAAGTTGAAACAGTTACAAAAACTGATAATGAAACAGATTCTCTAACAAAAAATGTTAATCAAACCACTATTACTACATGCTCAGCTAATGGAAAATTTTACATGTCACCTGATATGATAATATTGTTTGAAGCAAATGAAACTACGGTGAAAATTACTGCTGAGGGCAATGCATTTGACATTTTTTGTGAGTTAAGTGGAAGAATTTGGAATGGAATAATTTGGAACCTTAGAGTATATGGCCTAGATGAAGATAAGAATAATAACGACCACCATTTTGCGAAGATTGTTGATATAAATCTATGTATTCTAGAAAAAAGAGATCAAATAGTTTACAAATATATTATATGAGATCTCTTTATAGTACATGTATACTTGTAGAAAGAATAAACAGTAAATTTTAACGGCTTTTGGTTTATCAATATTTCCCTTAGGTTTATTTTCATCTCTATTTGAATAAAATTGGTATATCATCTGCATACCTCCTGAATGTATCCTAATTGTATTTGGTGTCGGCACAATATATTTTTTCTTAGATTGTTCTATATTATTCGACATTTTTGTCGCTAATTTGTTACCCAATCTAAAAATTTGTCGCTCTAGCCAGTTAATAACAAATCGACATGGTGCTAGCCTGATATCAAGTAGCACTACATTTGCGTATCTACGCGTAGGAGCGGCGTAAAGCAATCATACAGGCACCAAAATTTGTCGCTAATTTGTCGCTGAAAGGTGGCATTATCGCCGATTTTGTCGCTAGCCCAGGGTCCAGCTGACCAGGGAAAAACGTCTCAGAAGATTGATATCTTCTAGCGGAGATAAGCTAATGTAGTGCTAGCTTGATAGCTAGCACTACATTAGCTTATCTCCGCGTAGGATAGGCGTAAAGCAATCATACAGGCACCAAAATTTGTCGCTGATTTGTCGCTAAACGATGGCACTATTACCGATTTTGTCGCTAGCCCAGGCGCTAGCCCAGGGTCCAGCTGACCAGCGAAAAACGTCTCAGAAGATATCAAGCTAGCACTACATTTGCGTATCTCCACGTAGGAGCGGCGTAAAGCAATCATACAGGCACCAAAATTTGTCGCTAATTTGCCGCTGAACGATGGCACTATCGCCGATTTTGTCACTAGCCCAGGGTCCAGCTGACCAGCAAAGAACGTGTCAAAAGATATCAAGCTAGCACTACATATGCGTATCTCCGCGTAGGAGCGGCGTAAAGCAATCATACAGGCACCAAAATTTGTCGCTGATTTGTCGCTAAACGATGGCACTATTGCCGATTTTGTCACTAGCCCAGGGTCCAGCTGACCAGCGAAAAACGTCTCAGAAGATATCAAGCTAGCACTATATTTGCGTATCTCCACCTAGGAGCGGCGTAAGACATTCAATACAGGCATCAAAATTTGTCGCTCATTTGCCGCTGAACGATGGCACTATTGCCGTATTTGTTGCTAGCCCAGGGTCCAGCTGACAGGTGAAAAAGTCTTAGAAGATATGAAACTAGCACTATATTAGCGTATCTCCGCGTAGGAGCTGCGTAAAGCAATCATATAGGCACCAAAATTTGTCTCTAATTTGTCGCTGAACGATGGCACTATTGCCTATTTTGTCCCAAGCCCAGGGTCGAGCTGACCAACGAACAACGTTTCCTGCCATCGTTCAGCGCAGGCACGCTAATGTAGTGCTAACTTGATTTCTTCTGAGACGTTTTTCACTGATCAGGTAGACCCTAGGCTAGCGACAATACAGGCAATATTGCCATCTTTCAGCGACAAATTGGCGACAAATTTTGGTGCCTGTATGATTGCTTTACGCCGCTCCTACGCGGAGATAAGCTAATGTAGAATAGAATAAAATAGAATAGAATATTCTTTATTGTACACCATAATACATTAAACTACAATGATTGATCTTAATATTAATGTTATTTACAATGGGCAGTCTTATCGCTAAGAGCGATCTCTACCAGACAACCTTAGGATGGATTTAGGGGCAGAATTAAGTAGTAGTTGTCGGTGTACTACATATATACACATACATTTACCTAGTCTTATACATAAGCATACAACATACATATATAAATATACAAATATATATCTATATATACATATACTTTCATATATACCGAAGCAATAACATGAATAATAAAATTAAATACTGAGAAAATACATACCAATATTCTGCAAATAAACATGATAACGATAAAGTGTCACATGATTTCAGTATACCTCTTGATGGAGCTATAAGGTTAGGTAGTGACTTTTCACCATTGCTTTGAAGGCGTTTACAGTTTGAGCCTTTCTTATTTCTAGAGGTAATGCATTCCACAACCTTGTTGCAACAACGGTGAAAGATATGTCGAAGAACGATTTGGAGTGCAAAGGCATTTTTAACTCTAAGTTTTCTGATGATCTTAAGAATCTCGAATGTGTGTCATGAAGGAACTCAAAGCGTCCCTTAAGATAGGAAGGTGTGGAAGGGTTAAGCAATATATTATATAATAAAGAAAGGATATGAGCATTCCGAAGGCGTATGGGTAACCCCTCAAGCTTTTGACGAAATTCTGAGACGTGATATAAATCTTATACAACGATTTTGGAGTCGCTCGAGTTTGTCTAATTGGGCCTCGGTGAGATCTGGATAGCTGACATCTGCGTAATCAAGTATTGGGAGTAGTAGCGTGTTTGCAAGTGCAATTTTGGTGACAGTAGGAAGAACGTTGCGTAGCCGTCTCAATGATCCCGCAGATGAAAACATTTTGCGGCTTACTTCCTGCAATTGTGGGCCCCAAGATAACTCATGGTCGATAAAGATCCCTAAATTTTTAACTTTTTGACTGATTGGTATCGGGATACCATCAAAAATCAGGTAACCCTTGAAATCTTCCTAGAGCTGCCAACAATAATAACTTGGGTCTTGGTTGGATTTACAGTAAGCCCATGTGACACACTCCAATCACGGATTCGAACCAGATCAGTATTAATATTGTCAACTGCTTCAGACAGTTTTTCTAAAGGTGCTTGAGAGTATATCTGAAGGTCGTCTGCATAAAGGTGGTAGTGAGAAAGAAGTTGATGTGAGATTGAATTTATAAAAATTGCGAAAAGAAGAGGAGATAGAACGCCACCCTGGGGTACGCCGGCAGATATGTTGCACCAAGATGAATTAGTGTTATCGATGCATATGCGCTGACGGCGACCGCACAGGTAACTACGAAGCCAATCAATTGCCGTTGGAGATATGTTAAGAGAGCTTAGTATGCCAAGCAGAATGTTGAAATCTACTGTGTTAAAAGCATTGGAAAAATCGAGGAAAGCAAGAACAGTAAGATTTCCATTTTCCATTCCGGTTCTTATGTCATCCGTAACATTCACCAGGGCTGTGACAGTACTATGACCGGGACGAAAACCAGATTGGTGGGAGTTAAAAAGCCAATTTTTAGTCAAGAATGAACTAAGTTGGTTATGGACGAGCAGCTCAAGGACTTTAGAAAGGAAAGGCAGTATAGAAATCGGACGATAGTCAGAGTGGGATACAGGGTTTGGTTTTTTTGGCATGGGTGTGACTTGGGCATCTTTCCAAGTAGATGTAGAGTTTTTCCATCTACTTGGAAAGATGCCCAATTCAATATTTAAAGTTTTTGGGGTGACATTATGCCGTGATTTTCCAACTCCAAGTGTTTTCAGAAATTTCCAGACTTTGGCTGGATCTCCGTTTTGAACAGAGTTGTGAATATGTTGGTGTTGTGCATCTCTACAAACCTTATTGCAGCGATTTCGTATCGATATATATTTTTCTTTGTTACTGTCGCTAGGCCTTATCTTAAGTTTATATTTAGCCGCAGTTTTCCTGGACAACAGTGCCTTTATCTCGCTTGTTAGCCATGGTGAAGGTGCGTGCTTTAGCTTAACAGGTCTTACTGGAGCGTGCTTGTCGTACAGATTCAGGATACAGGTAGTAAGAAAATCAAGTTTATTATCAACCGAATCTGTAGCTAACAAAGGTGACCAGTCGATGCTGTTGACATCATCACGCAAATCATTTACGTCCATGCCACCAAAATTGCGCTGCATGAGCATGTTAGGTTTAGGTTTAGGAGGACGGACTTTGTAGGACAGGAATAGGAGCTCATGATGGGAGAACGCGTCGGCTGAGTACTGACCGTACTTGACGACGTGGTCTCTGGAAGAAACTAGGATAAGCTCAAGAATAGATGGAATGGAATTTGGAAAATGATGAGTAGCATTGAGTTGGAGAGACCAAAGGTTAGTAGATTGAAGTATCGAGATAAGAGAGGAAGATCGGAAGTCATTTTTTAAAAGACAAGTATTGAAGTCGCCCATGATAATTGTATGTTTATAGGATGGGATTAGGTTCTTCAGTAGGTTTTCAAAGGATGGGAAGAAGTTGATGCGCAGGATGAAGTGCTAGCTTGATATCTTCTAAGACGTTTTTCGCTGGTCAGCTGGACTCTGAGCTCGCGACAAAATCGGCAATAGGAGTGGGTTTACGTCGGTTTTATTCAGTTGCTTTGATTATTTTAGTCAACAAGTTTTTTAGTGTTACCGTTGTAGCGGTAGAGGATTCCACTGCAGCGTCAGGAGTAGTGGGTTTGAATCCTACTCACAATATTTGTATGAAATGAATATTTGCAATGGTCTAGTTGTTTTATGTATAATATCACTTCCCGGCAAAAAAAGTGTCATATCACAAAAAAGTGTCATTTCACATGTTTACGTTTAACAGTTTTGTAGCATTGAATAGCAAATGTTGCATTTGGTCAGCTGTAAAAACATCGTTATTAGCTCAGTGAAAAAGGGTACAAAGTTCCCTTTTTCACTGAGCTGTTTTGTTCAATTCACAGGCATAAAAGTCGTGTTTTTTCAAAATAGCTGTTTTTGTATTATGTCACTTTTTTGCCGGGAGGCGGAATATTAATATATTAACAAAAAAAAATATCTAAGTAAATTAATTCATATTCTCGAAGTCACAGCATAACAAGCAATTTTTAGTTTGGGTCTAGATAGCATATGTAATAATTATGTCCTAGTGTATTATTATTATTAATCTGACATTTATTCTGACGTTTGAAGTGCATTGCTTCTTGTGTTTGTTAAATAATTTAATGTCATTAGGGTTATAAATTCAAATCAAGAATCTTCATAATTGCCCAATAAAAGGGTTATAATAACAAAGCACAGTTCAATACGAACTACTATCTTAAAAGTGCGTCTTAGATGCTTTTGGTAAAGCAAAAGCATTTTTAATCGATTCTTGTTTGTAACCATAACAACAGCCAGAAAGAACTGTAGCCGCGAGTAATAACATTTTATCAGAAATGATGCAAGTTTAAACAGATCACTATACGACTTCTGTTATCGCAAAGAAACGCTCAATACTCATGTTGAACTCTGGTCTTACGCACTCTTTAAACACATTTGTTATTTAGACATATTTCATCAATTGTGATCAGTAAACAGTAATACGGTGATCAGTGTTTATATTGATGTGTTTACTGAGTTGGATAACCTAGTGGAACATACACTATATTATCTGACCTCTTCGTGAACTCAGATAAATCGCCACTTTAAGCATATAACAAGCTATTTGGTAGAGAAACGCGAGACGTAAAGGAGATCTTCCCTTTACGTGCTCACTCTAATGAAACCTGAAGAGAGTCAAAAGATATCCACCGAAGAGAAAACAACTAGGCACTTCTCAAACCCAGGACCTAGAATGCCGAACATCAAAATATTTACCGGTACGTCGCACCCAGACATCGCGAAGAAAATTGCGGCGAGACTCGGACTTGACTTAGGCCGAGCTACAACGAAGAAATTCAGCAACAAGGAAACCAATGTTGAAATAGGAGAATCAGTACGAGGTGAGGATGTGTATATTGTTCAAAGCGGTTGTGGAGAAATCAATGATAATCTCATGGAATTATTTATTATGATTAACGCATGCAAAATTGCGTCAGCTTCTCGTGTGACTGCTGTAATTCCTTGCTTCCCCTACTCCAGACAAGATAAAAAGGAGAAAAGCCGAGCACCGATTACTGCTAAGTTACTGGCTAATTTAGTATCAGTAGCTGGTGCTGACCATGTTATAACAATAGACTTGCATTCGTCACAAATTCAAGGATTTTTCAACATACCAGTAGACAACCTTTACGCTGAACCAGCAATAACAAAATGGATCAAGGAGAATATTCCCGAATGGAGTAGTAGTGTGATGGTATCTCCTGACGCGGGAGGAGTAAAGAGGATGACTTCTATTGCTGATGGTCTGGATATCGACTTTGCTATTATACACAAGGAGAGGCAAAGAGCTAATGAAGGTGACTCAACAGTCCTGGTAGGCAGTGTGAGAAATAAGACGGCCATAATGGTTGACGACTTAGCAGATACGTGTGATACTATTCTGAAAGGAGCTGAAGCTTTATATGAAGCGGGAGCTAACAAAGTGTATGCCATCCTTACTCATGGAGTGTTTGCAGGTAATGCTATTGAAAGGATCAATAACTCTAGATTAGAGGCTATCGTGGTGACAAACACGATCCCACAGGAGAAACAAATGAAATTGTGTCCGAAGATTCAAACTATTGACATATCTGTGATGTTAGCTGAAGCCATAAGACGTACTCACTACGCTGAGTCAGTGTCTTATTTGTTTACAAATGTACCTTATTAAAAGTTAAATCTCTATTACAAGATGTATCATGTAATAAATGTGTTTCTTTATTGGGAGGTTTAAAAATGAGAGAATGAATAAATTTACTCAGTTACTCAAAGCACTACTATCAAAAATTTCAAATGTTACCTATTTACATATTGTTAAAATATATTTAAAAATAAGAATATTGACAAGTATTATTTTTAGTTATAACAGAACCTTAATCTTATTAAACTAAACTCCTATCTTCATAACTTATAAAATGATTGACTGACAAATTGTTGGAGATATGTACTAATATATATTCTTTTATCCTGTAAGAAAAAAAAAGCATTGAATAGATATGACTGATTTAATGTCAACTGTGATGCCATTTTTAACCGACGAAAAAAAAAGGAGGTTTTCAATTCGACCGTATAATATTTTTTTTTTTTTTTTATGTCTGTTCAGCCCTCACTCCGTTATTTATGAACCGATTTTGATTTTTTTTTTGTTAGATAGGGTATACCTCAAGGGTGGTCCCATATCAAGGAAGTCAGGATCTGATGATGGGATCCTGAAAAAATTGAGAGAAACCCTCGAAAATTGTAGGAACGAATAGTGTTTCTGTTTACTTTTTCAGCCCTCACTCCGTTTTTATGAACCGATTTTGATTATTCTTTTTTTGTTAGATAGGGTATACCTCAAGGGTGGTCCCATGTCAAGGAAGTCAGGTTCTGATGATGGGATCCTGAAAAAATTGAGAGAAACCCTCGAAAATTGTAGGAACGAATAGTGTTTCTGATTACTTTTCATTACTTTATCAGGTATTGCGTTTAGAAATCATCATCATTTTTCATCATCATCATCATCATGATGAAAAAAACATAAAATTAAATCTTTTTAACAAAAAATTAAACCGACGATAAGAACTAAAAAGCAAAAAATAAATAAACCTTAAGTCTTAAGTATTGAGCTTATTTACATAAACTATCTAATTTTATATAAACTTATTTTGAGTCGGCGCCAAATTAAACAAACTGATTAATTATCAAAATTTTATTTGGCGCCGAATCTGAAACTTACGTTTTTCATCGAAGGGTAGAGAAATGCAACCCTAACGACGTCAGAAGAGATAAAAAGCGCGTTAGAAAGAGACACAACTTCAATGTGAATATCACTGCACGTGTTTAGCGCTGTGCGACCTGAATTACACTTTATTGTGTCGGAGCAAGAGTCGCTATTTATTTAAATGATTTACTGAGTAGAACTTCTGTACGGGTAAGGACTGTTATGTATTCTGTGGCACAGTGCATGTTAATATTTTGGTAGGTACGGGCAGTTGGTGTAAAGGTTTAAATTGAACTGATCCATCCATACCCCAGTTTACTAGTAATTGAAATAATATGAAAACTTAAGAATATAACAGAAGAATATGACGCAACTAACAGAATAGCCCTTCAACCAATGGTACCCTTTAATTATCTTCTAGAAGTGTGTGAGCAGCAATATATATTAAGTATATTACCGTTTTTATAAGTACCTACATAAGGATTTCAATTCCAAAATTCACAAATTCGATGTCCTGTTGTAATTTACATACAACATACGAGGCGCTTTAATGAATGGAAGGGCACAATTATTATAGAGTCATTTGTATTTTAATTTTGGCTATTTGTCACACCCTTTGTGTCCTATATTAGGCAATACAAATTTTCATGTAACAGCATAGTGTACCAAATGATATGGGTAATTGCCTCAACGTCTAATGAAATATGTTTTCATGAAAACCCTACTCTCAGGAACCGGTTTTGTGTTATAGTAATAATTTATTCAAGCAATTATGTAATCATATATAAAGATGAAGTTAAGCAAAATATATTGTAATAGGATATAAATTATTAACAAAATGCCCTTCAACCTGCCGTTGAAATACGTGTGGATCAAATACGTTTACTTGTACAGTCGGCCAAATATATCGTCTACCACCCTACGGTTGAAGATCATTGGACATCATAAAACAACAATGTTAACTTTTCCGTGCAATAATATTCTGACAGTTTATAATGCTGTATTTATCAATTATTATTTAATAGATGACCCGGTGAACTTCGTTTCATCTACAACTACACATCTACTTATTTGAGGATTTTAGGGTCCTGTCTCAAAATCCGTTATAAGCTTATGTGTCTTACCCATAAACTACCTGCCTGCCAAATTTTAGGTCTCTATTAGAAAAAAATAAGGACTTTCGAGCGAGAGAGCGAGGGCGAGAGCCCTTGGACCATCCTAATCCAGCCCTATCGTAAATGGTTTTTTCCTCCACCCGTTATAGTGGACCCCGCGAGGAGGCGGCATGCGGGTGTGCCTGGACGTCGCCTAATTGAGAGGTTTTTACCCGAAGGTGGTGCCCGCGCTTTTGCGGGCAAGGGCCGGATGTCGTAATAAAAGCTGTTCCCGGATCTCTCCTATTTTAGGCGCCGTACGGCACACCGTGCGGTTCTATTCCTACAACACCGCCTCACCGAAAACCCCGGTGGGGTGACAGCCCGAGGGCGTTTCCACACGTACAAAAAAAATAAGGTATAACATTACTAAAATTAGTTTGCAAGTCTGCCCTTGTACTAACAAAATTATGGAAGCAATTCCGAAATAAATGTATTATTATTATTCTATTTATTAACATCTATTAAACATATGAATTACATTTTTAATACATTAGTACCTATATAAAAATATATATAAATAAAAAAAATAGTGTCCTTATGGTATCGGGAACAGGTACCAAGCTACCGGTGGTTAGGGAACCAGATGCAGAAACCTCCTCACAATACGTGCAGTATCAAGAAGGACCGCCTTCTGCATCAGGCCCTTAATCCGGCTGCCTAACGTGAGCCTCTGAAGGTGTTGGTCAAGGTTCTACGCAATCAACCCATGGGCTGATATGACTATCGGCACAATAATATTATTATTATTTCCTTTTAGAAAATATATTTAATAATCGAACAAACCGTGAAAAAGATTCCGTGCCTCCAATTTTCTTTTATCTTGACTTCAAATAACAATATAGGTAATGATATCTAATTTGCATACGATAAAACTTATGTAGGGCCTTACACAAGTTTTGTCATACGTATTTCAACCAGTTAACTACGATTCAAGCAGATTTACTGTGTATGTCATATTAGCTCTATGTAGAATGAACACAAAGCAAAGAAGATATAATAGTCCTTACGTACAGAAGACTTACTCATTGAAAACATTGATTACTTATATCGACTCTCAGATCTAAGCCATTAAGTGAAAGTTAGCTTGTAAATAATAGAAATATTAATAATCTAGGTATAATAACAAAACTACATCTCTTTGTAAGCTAGATTAAGGTCAAAGTCAATGTTAATGTATCGTTGTTTCATGATAAAAACAAATTATTAAATGTAGGAAATCGTAAAGTTGATACGAGTAGTATATCATTTAATGATCGCGTGTAAGTGCAGATAAATTGCCGTCATAATATAATAATAATAATAACTTCACACATCTCACACACGGCTGTCTAATCCCAAACTAGGCAGAGCTTGTACTATGGTAACCAGACTGCTGATAAACATACTTATATATTTCTAAATACATACATATTATAGATAAATTACACCCAGACACAGAACAAATTATCGTGCTCATCACATAATTATTTGTCCTGGGTGGGAATCGAACCCACGACCTCTGGCTTAGCAGTCAGGGTCACTAACCACTAGACCAACAGGCCAGCCGTGCAACATAACAGGATTTACAGAAAATTTTAATTCAGTAGTAGCCATTTTATAGGATAGGTACGTCCATCCCCGCAGTTAAGGCATTGTGAAACGTCATGACGATTTTTAACGTCAGGTTAAGGGACTCGGCTAGCTTACCAGCTTCCCAAAGAGCTTATAAGGATTGCTTAGGGTTCTAAAACCGTAATTAGTTGAGTTTTGCAACGTTTATTTAAAAAAAAAAATTAAACATACGTCGTTAACGGTTTGTAGATTTAAAGGAGATTTAAAGGAGCTGTTTCAAGATGCTATAAATAAGTTAATATTATATTTTTTTAAATACGAAATCAATGAAAATCATGCGATTCTTGTGTTTTCTTATTTTGCTATAGAAAAGAGAGTATCATGCACCAAAAGACAAAATTGTCAAGTTGCCAGCATCTTTTCAGAATTTAGAACACCTCTGAAAGGTTGCGTATTCGACAACTTATTATTTACGAACAGCCATTTTCGAACTATGCATTATATCATAAATAGGTTTAACGTTTAGTTTTATTTTGTAGGAATGGTGATGAGAACTCTAAACAGTTACAAAAATCTCACGAGTTGCGCATTTTTATTTGAGCTGAGATCGCCTGGTGGTCGAATTTCAATCATAATTCATTATTGGTTTATTTCAATGGCCATTAGAACTTGGACTGTCATTGTATAGCCTTACGTTCCATGATAGGTCAAGATATATACTGGACGCGTGTAGCCTTTTGTAGCACATTTGGTTTCAAACAAATTAAACTTTCAGTATTCCAATTTTCACGTCGTGCGTACGCAAAATTTTCTTAAAAATGCGCACAAAGATTTTTTTTCAGGTATTGATATATAGATAAACAACGTTTAGAAATATTTCCGTCACAACATGGATTGTCTCCATCATAATAACATCGTTTTCACGAATATAATTCAGGTCGGGTTAATATATTTTTTCTTCCATAAGACTCAATCTGATGCTTATTCCCTTTCTCGCCATATACTCTTCGTGGTATTGTCGTCCTCTTCTCTTGTACTTGTCAACATCCATACATAAAACTCAATTCACCATATTGTGCTCATCCCTCCGCATCACATGTCCATACCACGATACTTTGTTGCTCCTCAACTTTTATCCACTGGCGCTATTTTTAGGCTCCCTCTAATGTATTCATTCCGGACCTTGTCCATCCTAGTCTCATCACAGATACACACAGGCATCTCTCATCCCCTTGTGGCTCGACATTCTTTCCAATGTCCTTTTAGTTTACATTAGAATGGGTATTTTATACATGTATACAGAGTGTCCCAGAAATCAACGTCAAGCCGAAACGGGGTGACAGGATTGATTGTAACCATCATGAGGAAAATCAGAAAAAAAATCTATCCCATGAAGTTTGGAAATTATGGGCATTTAAGAAAAACCTAGAAATTTGGTCAAACTGTAACCATTTTTCGGTTATTGTTATTAATTTTTATTATTTTTGTTCATTTAAACTTTGGAACCGTAAACCTAAATAAGATTTCTAGAACCACAGTCAAAAATAATGACACAATTGAACCAAGTTTTCTAGAATTAAGACTATTTGTTAAACTATGAATTTAAAATTTTCAAAATTTGTCGAACTTAAAGGCCCTCCTTTAAAAAAAATGTACTAAAGTTCCTTGGCAAGTACCATCAAAAGTTCACGCATTTAATCAGAATTGTAAAATGGTACAATACTTGTTAGTTTCATACTTATACATAGTTTAGTTTAGGTTTATTGGAATAAAAGTCAGATAGGGAAACAACATTTTTTACTACAATAAATGTTCAAATTGTTTACCATCAGCCTCAATACACGCCCTACATCTTCTTAAAAAAGATCTACTTTTTAGCCGGGCATATCCTCGAGAGTTGATGTCCGAGTGCGAGTTGATGTTGAAATTTTAAAAGGCAAAATTGTTGCCTTTTGAGCTGCCTGAGAACTTGAATAGCACGAATTAAATAATTTTTTACCAACTTTGTTAGAGATAAACCTAAACTAAACTAGGTCAAGATTTTTCATTATTTTATTAATTTTACTTACTTTTGTTGACTTTGGTAAAAGTGGCGTCACTATCTGTCTCGGTCGCTCATGGCAAACATGTTCACTATCCATCTCTCTCGTCAATAAAAAACATTTGAACTGAGTAAAATTGGTTAGCAAAAATCAGGTTATTTGAGGTTTTTATTTCTTAATAGTTTTTTTAGTATAAAACTAACAAGCATTGTACCATTTTACAATCCTGATTAAATGCGCAAACTTTTGATGGCACTTGCCAAGGCATTTTAGTACATTTTTTTAAAGGAGGGCCTATCAAAGTCGACAAATTTGGAAAATTTTAAATTCATAGTCACAAATAGTCTTAATTCTAGAAAACTTGGTTCAATTGTGTCATTATTTTTGACTGTGGTTCTAGAAATGTTATTAAGGGTTACGGTTCCAAAGTTTAAATGAACACAAATAAGAAAATTTAACCACAATAACTGAAAAATGGTTACAGTTTGACCAAATTTTTAAGTTTTTCTTAAATGCCCATAATTTCCAAACTGCATGGGATAGATTTTTTTTCTGATTTTTCTCATGATGGTTACAAACAATCCTGTCACCCCGTTTCAGCTTGACGTTGAGTTCTGGGACACCCTGTATATATATGTTTAAAAGGTTAATAATATTTTGAAACCAACTAATAAGTTAACACTTCTATCACTTAAACTTTACTACGGCAAGGGATAAGATGAATTACGTTGGAATTGACACGAATTGTCAAGAATAGGACAAGGTTATAGCAAAACTTATTAAAAGTTTTAATTGCCGTTTTGCCACCAAATAATATGCTAAAATGTTTCCACGTTTTAGCATATTACTTAGTACAAGAACCAAATCAACCAAAATCCTTATCATAATTATATTAATACGTGAAGAGAATTCTTTGTACCCTTGTACTGCTTTTTGTAGACTATCAATCAATCATTTATTTTTGTAAACATTGGTCACAAAGGTGTGCATAGTAGGTACAGTTATTTATTGTTCTCTAGGTTTTACCAATAAATGATGTACAAAATTTATCTTACTTAGCTAACTTAAAACTAAATTATGTATTAACACAAATCGCACCAAGAAAGAGACATCCAGAATTCCAAATTGTATTTATTAGCTCAGATGATGGTTTTATCCAGAAGATATTCTTGAACAGTGTAACAGGATTCTTATTAATAACGACATAAGTTCTTTTTTTAAATGAATCAATACTTTTATTTTGTAACAGATTTGGGTAATTTATTTTATAATTTTGGTGCCATGCCTAAAAAAACTTTTATTATAAACTTTTTTTATGCGGTTTTCTAGAAATTTTGTATTTTTGGAGAGCGCTATGTAATGTATCAAATAAATCGAAGTTAACCTTAATGAATACAAGAACTTCGACAATATATAGGCATGGCAAGGTTAATGTGCGCCATTTATCAAACCACGGCTTACAACTGTCGATACTTTGCAAGCCGCAGATTGCCCTAATACACGGTTTTTGTGTCCTAAAAGTTATTTCAGTGGCAAAATGTAATGCTGTAACGTAGTGATGTAACATAGGCGTGATATGCAGTAACAACAGTTTTTTGATCCGTTACTTTAGATAACTTCCGCAGCGCATACGAATATTGATTCAGACGTTTGCGTATATTATAGTATGTGTTTTCCATGTCATATTCGATATAGACACGCCATTGACGAACATAACAGAATTAAACCCCGGCAAAACTTGACTAAAGTTGTATAGCAATACATATTACCAATTATGCAGCTCTTTCAGTGCGTGCGACTTACCGGTTTAAAAATAGAGTTTTAGCTAACTACGCGAAGTGAATGCTGGGCAATTATATCATCTTAGTCCTACTGCCTACCTTGCCTTGCCCCAATTTTATTTGGAATTAAATTGACCTGACTGACCGGTGCAATATGTTTTATTATTCCATTCTACTCTATCATTCGCCATTTCACTGCTTACTCCCTTTCTTGACATATCTTCTTTCACACAGTCCATCCATCTTTTCTTTGGTCGTCCTACCTACTTTGCCATACTCTACTCCTTATTCAGAAGTGAAAATAAAATAAACTTACCTGTTACCTTCAAAGTTATAGAGGGCCATAATTGACAAAGTAAAATCACGACTGTTTGGCTCGTCACTGTCACTAGCGCTTTTACGCTTAATCGCAAGTGCCAATGCTGACAGGCTAAAGTGAGAGAGTGTTCGTCGTATTGATACATGCTTTGTTTTAAGATTTAGTTTTCACACAAGCATTTTTAGACGTCTACGTCTACCCCGCTGGTGCGTATATCCCAGACTTACCCTACGCGTTGTCAGGGGTACAGAAAACAAGAAATGCGTTTCATCCAAAAAAAAATATATTGTTCGCGATATGATATATGAAAATAACTCTTACTAAACCTGAAAATTTATTAAAAATAGATATAATTAAAAAAAACTTTGTATCAAGTTTTTTGTGATTTCGCATCATTGTACAATTTATTCATTACAACGACCTAAAGGAACGACGAAATAACACCAATTCGCACAAATGAATCAGACATCCTACTAATATTATAAACTTAAAAATTTGTGACGATGCATCGATGTTTGTTGCTTTTTCACGCAAAAACTACTGAACCGACTGGCTGGACACCTGGGTTAACACATAGGCTACTTTTTAGACCGATATTCCCACGGCATCGGGACTTACGCAAATAAATGAATCGCACTCGACCAGCTTCTTATCTATACATATTTTGAAACTTATAGTACCTTCAAAATTACCTTAGTATCTCTCATTTACTTTGCACTACTTAACGGCATTCCTTGACCTTTTGTGCCACTTATGCTAGAAAATATTCTATTGCCTCCCACAAGCTGGCAGAAGGCGTGGAGGAGAGAAGAAGAAAGAGCCAGTCTGGATTATTTCAATGCGTCAGCGGACGTGGTCTTGTTCGATTCCTTTGTTCGATCAGTCCGTAACTCCACGGACAGGGACGAGACATTGCTCTTTAAAAAAATACCTACAAAAAGTGAAAGAAATAAAGCGATCAGCATCTTCATACCCAGATATTAATTAACTAGTATACTTCGACTACGTTTGTAAATTTTCGCCGTTTTTGCAACATTTTTCATTAATGCTCCGCTCCTATTTGCCGAAGCGTGATCTTATATAGCCAACAGCCTTCAACGATCAATGGACTATCCAACAAAAAAAATATATTTAATTCGAACCAGTACCTAAGATCAGCGCGTTCAACCAAAAAAACAAACAAACTCTTCAGCTTTATAATATTACTAGTAGTATATAGATTTGCTCATGAACTGGAATGCTGCATCGTGACATGATAAAGTATATTTGCGTATTGTATTGAACAAACAAGTGTTTATCTCGCTGTATACAATAACCTATTATTATAAGGAACAAATATTCCGTTATCACACGTTAATTGAACTCTATTTATTAAGGCGACCCCAACACAAGTAGGTACGCCTCCGACTGTTTTGTGTCGACAATACGTAATATTTTTTGTATATGTAATGAAACTATCTTATCACGCAATTATATAGTGCACAATACATAAGATTTATTTGACTCCTTGATTAGAAAATTTATCACGAAATAGAGAGGCCTTCAAAACACTTTCCCCTTGAATCCATATAACACACATCACAGTTACGTATGTTATTGAATACATTTAATCAATAATTGTCTTTCATAAGTAAAGTTAGAAATATAAAAATATCTTTGAAATAATTAGCAGGTATGTTGTATTTTTTTTGTTTTACATGTCCAACTGGCTAGACAGCGTCAATTTAAGGGTAAGCATTACCTAATGTTTCTTTAGTAGATAGGTACTTGCAGGCCTTAATTATTTTTGTACTCGCAAAAAAACCGGAAAAGTGCAAGTCTCACTAGCTCACCGAGGGTTCCGTAAGCAAACAACTTCTATTTAGATAGTACGTCCATCTCGCAATCAATTCTCAAAGATTTTTGTCGCTCTTTTCCGAAAGAGAAATTCAACTTTGCATTTCTAAAAGTACTGTCCCATACATTTGTTTACGACAAAGTCAATTTTCCCACCGCAAAATATAAGTTTGTAATTACAAAAATAATCAAATTTATTAAAATCTAAGGCTTAATGTCCGTATGCTTAATGTCCTTATGGACAAATTAGTACTGTGGTCTACATATATGTTTTTACATCGCCAGTTCGCTACATCAGTATTTTTTTTAATTTCAAGATAGTCCAGGTTTGGTAAAAACATATATAAAACAAAGTCGGGTTTGTTTGAACACTTATAACTGGAGAACGGCTGGACCGATTTTCATGGTATTTGATTTGTTGTATTTGTGTCCGTCCCGAATAGAAAAGTGACTAAAAGCATTGGAAAATTGACGAAAAAAAATATTAAAAGAAAAACCATTTTCCCATACAACATGTCCATGGATTTCGTAACTGACAAAGATTTAATGTTCATTCCGTCGATACGGTAAACTCTCCCCTCAAATTAAAGAACGTATTTAAATAAAGGTTTCGAATCGAAAAGATATATAAACAATATTAATCAGACAAAAAAACTCCTTTTCCGTTCCAGTACACGTCTGCCCTGCCCGTTCGGGGATATAGGTGTGTAGTATATATGTTACTGTAAAAGCCCGAATATTGGTAATCCTGGGTTTTACCGGTAAATCCTAAGATTTACCAACCGTTGTTGGTAAAAGTACGAATTTTATAAAGAAGAGATAATTTTTCGGGTTTTTACCGTGAAAGTTTGGTAAGTCCCAGGTTTTACCAATGACGGTTGGTAAATGTTGTTTATTTAAAAAAACAATGGATTAACCAACTTAATCATTTCTTTCAATCGCATTCACACACATCATAACATATAATATATGTAAGTTAATAAATCATAATTCATAACTTTCGCAGCAAAGAAATAAATTTCAATCTTAATCGTATGACAGCATTATTGAAAGAGATTTTTATATTTTTACTAGCTGACCCGGCACACGTTGTTTTGCCATATTAATTATTTCTAATGAATATTTTGGTAGTCAAATAAAAAATAAATAACTTATTGTGGGGATGGGGTCTATGACTGAAAGAACTGACCGACGAGAATTTTATATATTAGATTCAGCAATTAGTGTTCGTTCTATTGACAACTTTATATATAATTTGAACTGAGATTTTTTACAGTTAAAGGAGCTAAGTGATTATGGCAGTTTTATTGTTTTTGCATTAATTTTTAATATTGCAAAGAGAAACAGTGAAAATTTAGAATAAAATAGAATAGAATAGAATAATCTTTATTGTACACCAGTACATATTGCTTAAGGTTACTTTACAATTTTGATATGTACAAAGGGCGGCCTTATCGCTAAAAGCAATTTCTTCCAGGCAACCTTGGGATGGAAAAATAATGACCAGTAATAAAATAATTTAATGGGTAGTTATGGTGTGGGAATCAAAACGTGTTAGGCTTAACTATTTATTAATATAATAAATTTATTTCGCTTTATACTTCATACGACTGAAGGATTGCCATTGAACGTTAAAATAAAGGTGCTGCCATCTATTACAAACTTCTAGCACTTGTTACCTTCATTAACAGTCACTCACAAACTCACAACAGCTAATGATCGACATTGAAGTTTTACTTTTATTATGCTCTTTGGTTTGTCGTACCTTGACCGGATAACGTGACGGCATTTTCTTATTAAAGCGATGATTATTAAATAATCGTAATCATTAATTTCTTACATTGAAATCTACTATCATATTAGTGAAGTATCATAGGTTATGTTTTGGTTGCAGTGAACTGTCAATGTACTTACTTGTCTGTAATTTGATGTAAAGCAAAGACTACAACTAGTTGATGTTTGCCGATCTGTCCTCGATACTATGTAGATGCCGACAGTAGGTACCTTATCTGCCAAGATACTGAATTCGATATTATTGGATTGAGTGAGAGGCTAAAGTCTACAAACTAGTAACAGTATAAACGAAGGTAGGTGTATCAAATAAGTTGGAAACATAGCTTAATAATGATAAAACTAGGTAAGTACTTAAGTACGCACTTACCTACCTTCCTGCTTTTATACCGACTAGGAAGTCCTAATTTTAACATTTATTTAAATTTAGGTTAACATTAAGGTTATTTTTCATGTACATGATTGAGGTAATGGCATCGCTAATTCGCTACCAATTGAACTTAGATGAAACTTTAAATTCGACTTCAGGTACCTACAAAATTTGGATACGCTCCTGTGTAATGTAACTTCATGTGACTTTGTTCATTCAATTAATGTAATATATTAATTAAATTCTTTAATATATATTACAATAAAGTGACCAGAAACCAAAGACTAATTTATTTATTTTTACGAAAATATCTTGTAAGTACCTATAACATAAAATTACTTTTTAATAGTGCTAAATTCAGTGACAACAATGGTAGGTACAGATCAACCATCCTACTAACATCGTGGTGTTAATTAGATTCACATTACACCCTAACTTTCTGGACACATAAGCTACTATCCACCATCACGAATGTTCCAACTGGTGCGATAACATCTCAGAAAAATGCCAAAAAAAAACATGAAAGAAAAGTCCTCATAACTCAACTTTATAAACCCGAACCCCCGAACCATATCTTTCCACGTTTCCTGATAACTTTCATTGAACTAATAAATACTTCCAGTTGACAAAATGCCTACAATACTTTACAAAACAAACCCAAGTCCACCCGCAAGAGCGGTAATGATGTTAATCGATATTCTTGGTTTGAACATCAGTCAAAAAGACATAAACCCGGTGTTACGAGAGCAAGACACACCCGAACTGAAAAAGGTGAGGATTAATGCAAATGAAGTACGCTTAAATTAATTACCTACTTATCTATTCATTTAAATTGTAGGCTGGTAAAATGTTTTCAGAAAAATCCGATGAAGACTATTCCATTGTTGGATGAAGGTGATTACTGGTTGGCAGATAGGTAAATAAACTAATATTCTACAAATAGTTGTAACTTTAAAATGTGTATAAATGCATATGGAGTAGTATGCAGTATGTACATAAGCATTGACTTCTGATATGTCACGGCTATGCGTTGTCTTACAGTAGGTAGGTAGGTAAGTGTAAGAAAAGTATACCTAGATATGTCTTTAGTCTATTACGCCTCAATATAACACATTGAAATATGATTAAAATAATATATGCACATTGTTTGTCTATCGTAAAACAATTAATGACAATGTCTGCAACATTGCGCAAAGCGATGCGCAGTAGTTACATGTCCAATAATATTTTTCTAGTCAAAGTGTAAGTGATCGTCGTTGATGGTTCGTATTTTTATTGCCCCTTCAATGACGTGATGAATGTGAATCCATCATAAACTGTCCAATTAAAAAACTTTACTTCAAAACATAATATTTGGTATCTCCTTTTGTCTGCTCGCGTTGACCAGAGTATTCTGATTAAACTTTGTTCTTGTAAATGCTATAGGTACCTATTTATACATTTCGATCTAACTTACCATAATTTTATTTCAGCCACGCAATATTGATATACCTTATAGAAAAATATGGCAAACCAGAACACGCCTCTTTGTATCCAAAAGACCTTAGGAAGCGTGGAACCATCCATCAGAGACTATTCTTCGACTGTGGAATTTTATTCCCTAGACTTAGATCTATTATGGTAAATATGAATAAGTAAGAATCACTTTCAAAGGTATTTGGTTTATCAATAACAACAATCCACCATAGACGAAACGAAACCAGCTATGCGGATAGTTAAATTCGGCTCTGAATTTAACTATCCGCATTGCATTCTATAAAAATCAACATAACAGAAAACCATTACTTTTCTATGTTATTTAGAAAGAAAGAAAGAATAAAAAATATTCGTATAAACTTAAGACATAGTAAGTATAATAGCAATAAACAAACTTACATCTAATACAAATGAACACGCTTGAAACATGTGTGTCTCACCTATCGAACGGGGTCATTTTTCATAAAGTCGCTGTTATCCTGTTCAAAACTCTGGCAACTACCCGCCAAGGCCCCGAAGATATGTTATAACCACACTGTATTTGTGACATGAAGCCTATAGTCGAAAAGGAGGTGTCTGTGCCTGATCATGGCTTTCGTTACGAAAAAATCCATAGACGTCTAACCTGCCCCCGCTGTTTCTAAACTGTAGATAGGCAGAGTAGTTACTCTGCTCACCAGTTACAAAGAACCAACATTTCGAGAAACGAAAAAACGCCTCACCTGAAGAAAACACAGAATTGATCCCTGGTAGAGTACAGATCAAATAAAGTCTTGTCATGTGTATAATATATGAAGGAAGATTTTGTTTTACGTTAATTCTGAGCTCGGTTCTCGCAAAAATAACCTTATTTATTTTAAACCCTCGTACACTGAAGCGTTTATTCGTAAAGGCTCTTTTGATTACTTGCTCTGGCTCTTTGATCCTATAGCCGGCTGATATAATAGGTACATGTATGTAAAATAAATATAATTATCTCTTCCCCTACCGTTCTGCGGATTCTAAATTTCTACTTAATTCTATTATGGGTTTCAAAGTATCCCAACCTAACCACCAAGATACACTCGCAATGTTTCTTGAAACACTCGTACTGTTTTATAAAAAAAAAGATCTTTATATTTTTTTAGGCACCGACTTACGGCGGTAAACTGGCGGAGATGACCAAAAGCATGGTTAGGAACGTAGTGGATGCTTACTCAAAACTTGAAGACTATTTATCTGAGAATAAATACATGGCTGGTGATGTGGTGACTATAGCAGATTTAAGTATAATATCGACTTTAGGTTCCCTTGACGGATTGGTTCCTATTGATGAAAAGAGGTTCGTAACTTACCATCGAATAAAATCCTTACTAATATTATAAATGCGAAAGTAACTCTGTCTGTCTGTAGCCCTTTCACGCCAAAACTACTGAACCGATTTAAATGAAATTTGGTACACAGACAGTCTAGAGCCTGAGAAAGGACATAGGCTACTTTTTAATGCGAAAAAAGGGGTCGAAAGGTGGGGATGAAAAGTTGTATGGAAGTATCGTCATATTTAGAGCTAGAAGCTTGAAACTTATTTTTTAAGCTGTTGATTCGATATAAATACACTATTCCACGTTGACGAAGTCGCGGGCACAGCTAGTTTACGTATATGACCGATTTGTCACTAGCTGTCTTGCGCTTTTATGACCCAGTTAATTACGAGTAAAGCGTTTAGTATGTTGCAGTGCATCAAAGCCCCTGAATGAGAAACTATATCACAAACTATACCACATGCGAGCCATTGAGCTACTCCAAGCAATCTAATGTATTGTAATTTTTGGCAAACACACTGATACCCTGCTGACCCTATCGCATGAAGCTCTCTCGATACTGCTGTCTAACTGTGGTCTTCTTAGGATGGACATTCTCTGATCCAATGAGGCCAGAAGTTTAGTGCTCCTTCACCTCCAAAAAAAGCGTTTATCTAAAAAAAATGGGCTTCGATTGCGCTGGTTTCATAAATAATATTGTACTAGGTGGTCCTACGCATTTACTTCGATACTCTTCTACACTTCATTAATTTACCTAGATATTTTTAATATGACTTTCAGATTTCCTAACTTAAAACAATGGTATAATAACATGAACAAGGCCGATTACTGTAAGAAGATCAACATTCCAGGAAGCGAGCTCCATGCCGATGGATTAAAAGCATTGATGAACAACACGAAACATAATCAACAATCTAAGTTATGATAATGTTGTTTTTTCGTCAGTATTCTATAAATAATACTTGAGACAAAAGAGATATTAATAAAATTGATTATTAGGAACTTAGTGAAAGTGCCTCACAAATTTTTAGACTAATAAAAGGAAAGCTTTGTCATCAATGTTTGTACTCGTACATATGTGCGGGATTTTTTCAATAACTGCCTAAATTTTGATGATTCTTTCTTTGGGGCCATTATACTTTACACCTCGAGGTTAATGGACACTATCTGTACTGTGTTTTTTGTTTTTATTGAAATAGTATTAAATACAATTATCGATACCAATATTATTAATGGAGGACAGTGTTTGCCGCGTTACCTAATATGGGCCGCCACTATTGATGAGCAGCATTTACATAATATATTGATATTCTGTAAAATACTTGCAACCATAACTGCAAAAAATAATTCCTCTACTCAATTTTATTACAGTTACATTTTTGCCAAAAATAGAAATAGTGTGGTGTCGGTGTATCGATTTAATAAGGAAAAAAAAATACGTTTAAGAATCACAGGTTTTTTATTTCAATAACTAAAAAGAAATGCAAAGAATTTTTTAACTTTACACTCCAGTAACGTCTAGGGGCTACCATATGGATAACTTTTTTGAGAAAATTAATGATTACAAAAAACGTTACACAGTTAAACATTTCCTATAAGTCTTGTATAGTCTCTCGCGAACGCCCGCACTTCATCAGAACATTAATAGCACTTAACGATTAAAGTACATATAATATACACGATATCAACCACGAATGTCCTCTCAGTCATACTTAACACATACATAATTGCGTCGCGTAAACAAACAAACATTGTATGGAATCATAAAGTTATCACGCAAACTCAAAGTCACTTGTCAAATTTTGGAGTAGATGTTTGGGCGTTACTGTCAATGTTGCACGTTTAGTCTTAAATGTAACGGCAGGTGATTCAGCCTGCATTAGCCATCCTCTTTTGGGGGTGTGAACCATCCTGGAAATGATAAATTGAACATTTCAATAATATGACTAAGTTTATTGTTATACTAAGAACTATTAAACACAGCAGAAATGCAATCACCCTCAGTTCGTCAACCCCAGTGCTGTCAACAGTCAAGGAAGAACCTCAAACACATCCGTGTCTAGTTTAACCCTTAAAACGCAACCTTTCGTTGGCAAAACCATCATATTTCGACATCACCGTATTTGCTGTGAGGTATTCTCAGCAACGGTTTTGCTAAATGAGAGTTATGTGCGGTTTCTGGTAATTTAATTTGACAATTTAATAGTAATATGTAATCCTTTTAAACGTCGTCAATTGTTGGCACTTTTCTCGATTTTTTTCTGTTATCTTTTATTTCCATATACAATTGTTTAATTGTGTATCGGTGAATTGACCTTTTAAAACATGGAGTGCATTTAATATTGAAATTGATTGATTTTACACCTTCCACATTAAAAGGTCATAAATTATTTACAAAATAATTATCATCAGTCATGGAAATGGGTGCAGGGGTTTTCTTTTTATCTGCTAGTGGTGTACATTGCGTATCTAACTAACACATTGCTTTTTAAGGTTATGAGGAATTCTTTCTTTATTGTAAGCAACCATGGTACCCTAATCCCTTCCAGTTTGATTAGTTAAGTAGTGTCGGTCTCACCATTCTTCTCGTGTATCTGCACGAGGCACTTGAAGCTCTGCTGCGCGCGCGCGAGGCTGTACTGCGACTGCGACACGACCTTGGTGGCGCCGAACTGTATCCGCGCCTTGCCCTTCACCAGCGTCGCCGCGATCTGCATGATCACGGCCTCCACCGTGTACGCCGACGACCAACCTTGCTTCGTCAGCAGCTCCATGCATATCGCTCCGCCCACCAACACGTATCCTCCTACAATTATTTATTTATTTATTATATAAGGTAAGTATAGTATATATTGGTGTATATGTTTTATGTAATGTGTCTTTAACATTCTCGGTATTTAGGGAATTACCTCGTTCATACACTTTTGCGGTATACAAAAAAAATTGAATTTCTCTCTCACCTGATATAATAGGGTATACAACACGGACGAAGGGCGGCTCAAAGGGATAAGTCTCTTTGAACATGATATTGAGCAGTATTGAGTCTTTGCCCTCTTTCTCTTTTAACAATAGTAGGTCATTTTGCAGCGGACTATCTGGATCCACCGATCGCAGTCTTATGTTCCATTCGTAGAGGGAATCGTTTACTAACTCTGCAATTAAGAAAAGAACGCGTTTATTACAGTATTAGCTAGCATTTATATATTTTGCGCGGTACCCTAATTTTTTTTCTAAAATAAAAGTAGCCTAAGCTACTCCTTATAACACCAGCCGTCTGCCAGTAAAAGTCCTGTAGAAATCGGTCCACCCGTCCCAGAGATTAGCTGGATCAAGCAGTCAAATTAAAAAAAAAAGATTATTTGGTATATATATGTAACGTGTAAATATTCGGATGTATTTAGTAAAATTATGTTATTATGACATTACAAAAACTACAATTATATTTATTTGTATAGAATATGTATAGATTTTTACCGTATAATAATCGAAATCAATATTAAGTATGGTTAGCTTAGGCATAAATAGTAAAAAATAATAATATAATAAAAAATTTATAATATAATACGCTCAATTACAAAACCGTAATCAAAAGTGAAGGTGTTTTCAGTACTATTATTATTTTAATTTAAGTTTAAACTTTCATGATATGCTATTTGTATGATGTATTTTAAATTTTTCATTTATTTATGAGTATTTGTAAAATTTATGAAAAAATGTGGTTAAATAGTAGATCAAATGCAAGATTAAACACTTATTCAGTAAATATTATGCTCTATTTCATTTTTTAGTAATGTTAGTTTTGCAGCCAAATCGGAAACTTAAATACAGGGTGGAAGTGACACTGTACCGAATTCTGAAATGTATTCAGATCATCATTCTGAGTTGAAAATCGTTGGAATTTTCTGCCGGAAAGTTAATCAGTCTTTTTTTATAATTTTATTTTTCTTTGGTTAAAAGTGATATCACAATAAGTAAACAGAACATTTTACTGAAAAAAAAAACAATAAATACCACATACGGTCAAAAACTACAATGTAATCAATCAAACAACATTTAAAATTTTTATGTAATCAGCTGGTCTCAAAGGCTCCGGACGTTTAAGGTCAGGTCAAGTCGTTTTTGTAAGTTTTTCGCGTAGTAAACTTACACGCTGTATATTATGCAACTTTGAATAAGATTGGCACCTTCTCGATTAGTGATAGAAGACGCCCTTGGTACTTACCAATAGAATACATATTATTCTTGAAAGAGTGAGAGCGGTATATGTCCCGGAGCTCCTTCATAAGTCTATCTGTGGCTTGCAGGCTGCCCGACACACTGCCTGACAGGTAGTCCTGCCGCTGGTTTTGTCGAAGCCGCTCCAACGTCGCTAAGTGTTCTGTTTCCATGTCGTCCTAGAATTGCAAAAAAGTATCTTTAGAAGTTACCAGAAGTTAGAAGATAACAGTTGTAATTGATAAATATGAAAATAGTCAGATAAAAAAAGGATAAACCGTTACTGTAAAATCAAATTTAAATTTGTAATAATTAATAAGAACAGAAATAACGCACCTACACATTTCATCATTGGAGATGCTGGCAGTCAATGCCAAAATAATAAATTTAAAAATTAAAACACCCCCGACTCGAAAATCCCTTCAACGATTAGAAAAGAGCTGATGATCTTGGAACGGCTGAACAGATTTTCTTGAATTATATCTTACACTCTCGATCAAGTCACCTTTCAAACAAAAAAACAAACGCTCTTATGTCAGTCCATTCGTTTGGGAGCTAGATGCCACAGACAGGCACACAGATACACAGACACACAGACACGTCAAATTAATAACACCCCTCTTTTTGCGTCGTATGTTAATAAGTACTAAGGTCAAAGGTACCTTTATTGTTTTTAAAATAAAAGATCTGTGAACACTATTTAAGTACATACTTTATTGCTGCGTCCAGCGTCATCGACCATTTCTAGTGGCAAGTCATCCTCCCCCTCAGATTCATCATCCTCTCCAGGCATTTCTTCATCTTCTTCAGTGCCGGACTCTGCTCCATTTGACGTTACACTTGGAACTCTGAAAAGAAACGTTTCCTTAAAAGCTGATTATGTTAACAGTTAGCTCTGACGAGAAACTCTCGGTTTACAAAAGCTGAACATTATTTTCGTCACGTTTTAATAAGGCTACACACTCTTCTCGTTCTCGTCTGTCATCACTTAGTAACTGCTTAAACTTATCTATCACCTATAGCGTATAAAATCTTATAACCTCTCTCCTACTCATGTCTTATAATAATTATTAGTTCCATGTATTATTCCGATAATAATTGTATGTACATCCGTTTATAATATCTTATTCTAAGGGCCGAGAGATGGTAAATCTCTCTGAAAATTAACCAGATAGCCTAGATATAGTGTGAAGACTTGCCCCCTTCAAAGATTGGAGTCAAGTCGTAAATTCAATTTGATTATCTACCAAAACTATTATAATGTGTACGGCTAATAGTAGTCTACATTTTGCACATATGTACTTATGCTATCTTACAATACACATCATATCAGAGATGACCTCAAAACTCTAAGCTAGATTACGCATAATTTTTGTCGACATCAAACTAATCGTGCCATTAAATATATATTAACTTAAGTTAATTATGCCGGAATGGCTGCTTATTTTCCGAATTTTTAAGTAAAAATTATTCGTCAATTTAATGTTAATAATGCACATCTAGCAGAATAGCCCAAAGTACCGAAAATACTATTTCATAATATTCTAATAATAATAATATTCTTTTTATATTTTATTATTCAGTACCCTTACAAAGCGGAGACTAATAAAAAACCAATAGAAATAAGACACTATTACAAAACGTAATGTGGCATTAAATAGTTGCCATTAAGTTTGAAAAACATCGTGTGCTTAATATTAAAATTCACAAAAAATAGTAACCGGTACCTGACATTCTCTAGATGTAAAGGACAATGACCATGTATGTATGGAATTCCGTCTTAAGTTGTTGCACAATAAATCTTTATTTATTATAGACTACCTTTATATATTATCAAATGAAAGTATTCATTTTCCCACAATTAACCGCTTTTTTAAGTAATTAGACAAAAACGGAGATACCTATCCTACAAACAAGGACCTACAAATTATGTTTAACCTACTCGCAACTTATAACCACAGATCACTCATGTCCAAAAAAAAAAATGCTAGTTAAAAGCAAAATAAGTCACCAGCTGCTCAAACGGAGTTCCGTAAGTAGTATTAATATTTAAGTGGAGATATTATAACAGTGACTATTGTCAATCGACACAAACAGTAATGGCCGCCGACTCGTCTGTCATCTGGGGTGACAGTTGACTGAACACAGAAATAATAATTATTATAACAGAAACGTAAAATATTAATGAAATACATTGTAAAACGTAATAATATTACTAATTGTTTAGCTATTTTATGATATTATGAATTTGATCTCATTTTTGTGATGCTTTTGTTCAAAGGTTCATACTTACGTAGCTCGTACAAATGAAGAGAACGAAACGTAAATGTCATGACTTTATACGGAAATAATGCGTAGCAGTTGTTAATTTACTGTTTTTATTTCAATCATAATTCCGGTTACGAAAATAGAATTCCTGTAGTGAAAAGGTTGTAAAAAAATAAGAAAATATTTTTTATATTATTTTGATTTTGCAACATGAAACATTGCTAGCCCACTTTTGGTCAAGATCCTTTTTACTTAAGAATTGCAGTTTAAGCAAATTTAAAACAGTCTGTTTGTTATGACTCTGTCTGATTCTTAGTTAAAGCTAAATATATTTTTTTATTTTCTTGACTATTGACGTCATTAATTTGTACAATTATTAAGTAAACTCAAAGTACAAATATAAACAGTTGGCCAGCTGTTAATGGTTACGTTGCGTAGGTACAGAGAATTATACGAAAACAACATTTTTGTACGTAAATATGAAAAGCCTTCTCAATCAATTCATAAATTTTCCGCGACGCTTCACCCTAATTATCTACATTGTATGATTCTAGTATCATACTGTAAATTATGATCTGGAATCCACCACAATATATAGGTTCAAGGAGACGTTAAATTGGAAAAAATACAATATTAACCTATGTGTAATAACAATAATAGCATTATAAAACATTACACAGCGCTTTCTATATCCAACCTAAACATAACTCGTAATATAGCTTCTAGAAAACTGATAGAGACATTGACATAAATTTTGATTTAGGAGATGTCTTTTGTAAATATATACATATACTAGCTGGCCCGGCACACGTTGTTTAGCCATATTAATTATTTCTAATGATTATTTTGGTACTCAAATAAAAAATTACTAACTTATTGTGGGGATGGGGTCTATGACTGAAAGAAGAATATGGAGCGCTGTGGTCTATTGACGGCCTATAAAAATAACAAAACACCAACCATTCATTTTCTTAATTCAAAGTACTTCATTAACATAACTGACATATGGGCCGGCTCGAAAGGAGTGATATCATGGCCTCACAGAAAACCGGCAGTGAAGCAATGCTTCGCTGTACTTCGCCAAGCGAGTGAGGTTACCGGTGGCCCTAACCCTTCCCTATCTCTCCATCTCCCCTCCTCTCCTATTCCCACCTTAAAGCCCGGCAAGGCACTTGTGACTCTCGAGTTGCAGGTGCCCATGGGCGGCGGTAGTCACTTACCATCAGGTGACCCGTCTGCTCGTTAACCCCCTATTCCAAAAAAAAAAAGTTTGACATCGACTTGACGGCAATCGATGAAATACGTCGGTTAAATACTTTAACAAAATTTTACCAATGAAAGTAAAAATACTAATATCGCTATTAAAAAAACGGGGTTGATCGTAGAGGGTTGAAAATTCAGAGTTGTATGTATTTTCTAATGCTGTATCATAAAAAAATAAAAATAAAAAAATTATCTAAAAATTAAAAAAAATATGTGTGTCGACGCACGACTGGAGTTTACTCTCTCTCTCTCTCTCTCTCTCTCTCTCCCCCTAACTCCCTCCCTAACTCCCTCCCTAACTCTCTCCCTAACTCTCTCCCTAACTCTCTCCCTAACCCCCTCAGTAACTCCCTCAGTAACTCCCTCAGTAACTCCCTCCCTAACTCCCTCCCTAACTCCCTCCCTAACTCTCTCCCTAACTCCCTCTCTAACTCACTCCCTCCCTCCCTCTCCCTCTAACACCCTCCCTCTCCCTATAACTCGTCCCTCTAACTCCCTCCCTCTAACTCTAACTCCCTCCCTCTCCCTCTAACTCTCTCCCTCTCCCTCCCTCCCTCTCCCTCCCTTCCTCTCCCTCTAACTCCCTCCCTCTCCCTCTAACTCCCTCCCTCTATATATTCTGTATATTTACACATATATATATAACATAAAGGTATATACATATCTACTCCCTAACTCCCTCCCTCTATCCCTCCCTAACTCGGTCCCTAACTCCCTCCCTCCCTCCCTCCCTAACACATACACATATCTACTTACATGCGTCGAGAATAAGGAGTAAACTCCAATAAAGCATAAAAAGCACAATAAAGCGTTACGCTGCCCTCCGATCACTAAATTTTACTCTCTCTTTTTTTTTCATAACGGGCGCCTTATATGCAAATCGATTCTTAAGGAGTAAACTCCAAAAAAATTAGGGGTGGACTACCCTTAACATTTAGGGGTATGAAAAATAAGATGTTGTCCTATTCTCATACCTACCCAATATGCACACAAAATTTCATGAGAATCGGTCAAGCCGTTTCGGAGGAGATTAATTACAAACACCGCGACACGAGAATTTTACATTTTAGATTATTTACTAGCTGCGCCCCACGGTTTCACCTGCGTAAGTCACGATGCCGTGAGAATTCAGGCCAATGTTAATTCAGGTCTCCAGCTATCTACATACCAAGTTTCATCGCAATCGGTTGAGTAGTTTTTGCGTGACAGAGTAACAAACATCCATTTTATTATTATTATTATTATTATTTCAGCCCTTGATTCTGAACTGCATGTTAATGGATGAAAAATGTGTGTTGTTTCCTTTATAAAATGTCCCGCAGTTCAGCGTGCCTCTTGGCATAGGCCTCCTCTAACATTTTCCACTGGGTTCTGTCTCTGCAACCCTTCTCCAATGGTGCCCCAGCTATGAGTTTTAGGTCGTCTTCCCATCTCGTTTGTTGGCGTCCTCTGCTTCGTTTACCGTCCATAGGGTACCAGTCGGAGACAATTGTGCTCCATTTATTATGTGGATCTCGGGTCATGTGACCAGTCCATCTCCACTTTTGTTGGTCTATTCGAGTAAGTATGTCTGCTACTTTTGTTTTTTCTCTTATTATGCTACTTCTCACTTTGTCTTGCTTCTTTATTCCTGTCATACTTCTCTCCATGGCTCTCTGGCAGCGTTCCAACTTTTCTCTGTGATGTTTGGTGAGTGACCATGTTTCGCACCCGTAAATGATGACAGTCATCAGTCATCAACAAACATCCATACATCCTCACAAACTCTCGCGTTTATAATATTAATAGGATCATACATAGAAACACCCGAGCCCAATGCCAATAGACACATTAATTAAAACCATGAGTGGGCTACGGGAGAGTCAGGCACGTATAGGCCGGATCGACCGGTGTGATTCTAGGGCCTCATATAAAACCGGCGCGAAAGAATGCTTGTGTTGTGTTTTGCCGATTAAGCGAGGTATGTTTATAATTAGTAGGTAACTAATTATAAACATTGAAATCTGATAAGTGATGATTAATTATGATTTATAATTGTGCATGTAGTGTAAAATCATCTTCCTTATTAATAATTATGTAAATTAAAATTATTTGTATGTCCTAAAGACAAAACATAGCGCACTAAGATCTAATCTAAGACCTACACAATTATACCTATGTTTAATAGATAAAAAATCTAATTCTGATACGAGGTTCTCGTCATGAGAAACAGCGATATCGACAATCATTACGCGGCGCTCTAATCGGTCTATCAGCACTAAATCAGATTTATTGGCAACAATAGTTCTGCCAGTGATGATAGATCGATTCCAATACAAAGTGGCAAGTCCATTATCGAGAACTAGGTCGGGCACATACCTGTAATATAACACCTCTGAATGCACAAGATTGTATTTAAGTGCAAGTTGATATACAATCCTGGCTACTTGATTGTGTCTGTGCAAATATTCCCCGTTGGTAAGACAAGAACAACCAGAAATAATATGCCTGATAGATTCAAATTATTATTATTTTAAGTGCCTCATGCTACCTCAACCATTTCTGGTCTTTTGTAGCGCAGTCTTGCTTTAAAGTTCACTGCTCATACTTATGGCTTCGAGAAACCTCTCGACTTTTTGTATTTCCTGCGGTTGCATGATGTGCAACCCTAGGATAATACTTCGGTGCCGCATTAGTGGGCCACAAAAGCATAGAATATGTATTGCAGTTTCTTCTGACTCTCGACAGAATCTGCATATTGTGTTCTCGCCCAACTTTAGGTTGAACATGTTTATTCAGTTTGCAGTGTCAGGTAAGGATTCTTGTTACTGCACAGGTTTTATATCTTTTGACCTCCAGAAGTTCTATTGAGGCTTTCGAGTGTCTTTTAGCCGATCGTGGTCTTCCATCTTTAATTGCCATTAATGTATATTCGGCGTTGATGATTGAATAAGCTCATTTTTTGGTGATACCGCAGAATCTTAATAATAATAATAAATAAATAATGGTTAATCCTAACGCAGTAACACTAATTTGCCATTAACTTCCATATTCTTGTTAAAAATGAAGGTCAACACATGTTCAACTATCAGTTGCACTGTATTACTAAAATCATAAGACAGACGAACATTCTTCTACAAAATTTAACTACAACCTATACGCATTCTGAGTTTCAATACACAGTAATATGTCGAAATTACAGATATTATTAGCTTTAATCCTACACATGGGGAAGATAGTATTAAAAATAAATATATAAATATGCGATATGAGAGTTTTCCATACAAATAAATTCTGACATCTCCTTAATAAAAAGTACAAAAACATATTTCTGGAGGGCAAAACCTAAATGTTTACTTAGCGCTGTTCCAATAAATCTATTTAATTGGAAATATCATCATCAAGGCAAAAAAAATACTAAGACTAAGACTAAGATCAATTCAGGTGTAGTTGTAAACAGGTAACAACCATTAGACTTTCACACTTATAATATCAATTAAAATTTCAAAGAGATCTTTAAAAAAAATTAGTAACTTACTAACTAAAACCATGACAGCCGTTTGATTCTTTTGGTAACCTCACAAATATAATTACCTCTGTTGTGGTGCGGGATGCACTGGAAGTGACAAAGAATCTAAGTCTGGGGGCTCTGGAACACCATGTAACTTGCATAGTTCTCTCAACAATATACCGACCTGGAAACAATAAAATATTCACATCATTATTTTATTCTTATAAGATTACACAAAAAAATAAAACCACTGTATTAAATTTACAATAGTTGCATTGTGGAATGAATCAATTAATGTTTAGAGGCTCGGTTTTATACGGATAATAGCAAATGGCGATAACATGTCATATGACTCGAGATGAAGTGCCTTCTTGAGTCCCGTGGTTTCTGGAATAAATTTTCTTAAGAAAAATTGGTTTTACTCTAGAAACTTCGTCTGGGGAATCCCTCAAAGAGCCAGTCGGCTCCTGTAGCTCCCAATCGTATTCTGGAGGGAGCAAAATGTTCGATATGCTAAGGTAGATTGTTTCTTGTAGAATGTGCTACTTCGAGGAACATTTCATTTATTATAGCTTCAAAATTGTTACTGAAGCATTTGCCGTATTGATGATGAGTTTACTTAAACACGAATGTTACATCAACATTTTTTATGGGTCTTGTAAGATGGCTACAAGAATTGCATCAGACGACGAGCTACATATAATACGTGTGTTAGTGGGTGTGTTTTTCATACTACACAGGTCGCAACAAACACATTTGCCGTCAGTTGGTATACAAGTGAATACTGTTGCCTTTAGAAACACGCAACTTAAGCAGTGGAACTTACGCAATCTCTACTTATCTTGTATAAATTAAATATTTATTCTTATAACTATACCAGGAGTAACATACATGGCATTACATTCTCCTACAAGAAATTGTTAAATGAAACAAAAAACCCGACTGCGTCAAAGTTCTATTTACATTTGAAAATGGCGCCTTACAGCCGCTATATTGTTTTTAAGTGAAAACTTGTTTAGGCACGTTGGGTACTTTTGGTATGGGGGAAAAGCGTGACGCTCACGCTCACTCAGATGACATATATACAGAAAGTGTGTGTATAGTATGTATATATACATGTGTGTATGTGCATATATATACATTATACATGCGTGCAGTCCTACGACTGAGTTTTATTGTTTTCAAAAAATGTATAGCCAGTATCACTCGGGATGATGAAAGGATTCTAACGATTACGACCCCATACATCCAAATCTGTTCAGGCATACCTTAAAACCCTAAAAGTAATAAAATAAGCTGTGTGTCTTAAATACTTTATCAAATATTAATTAATTAAATAGTTCTCTCTTTCTTTTGCAAATGATATTTGAAACACATTTATCAAAATAGTATTTCTTTAGAAAAAAAATACACGTGTCTTTCAAAGGCAAGATTAATTTACACTTTGTGTAGGTAGGTATTTATTTTGGTAACAAAGTTCATAGACCCCGAGGTCGCGGCCGAATGCTCAAAACGAGGATAGATAAACAAATATAACTGTTTACTAAACAATTTACGTAGACAATAAAGAATTTAGATTGTCTTTTATAGCAAAGCCTTTTTTTTAGAAACTACTAACCACTCCGATAAGATACAATCGACATCAGACCTACTAATTACCGAGGTGGTGATCAGATCACCTTTTACCGAGAGACAGTGATCACCAAGCCCCTCACCGATTCTCCTGATATGTTTTTTTCTATTCCTCCACTCTCTTTACCGATCAGAGGAACGCACTGAGAAATACGTGGACCACTCCTACCTCGGTATAATAGTTGCCAACGGCAGTAACGTCTCTCCCAAAATAAAAGGCAAGTGACGACCTTTCTGATGCCCAGGGTGCATCAAGCATATCTTTAAAATATATAAAGCAGTGATGGGCGTAACTAGTTACTTTTGTAATCTAATTAATAATTGAATTACGAAATCATTTTATTCAAAAGTAATATAAGTATCATCGTTATTTATTACACAGTATTCAATTACATTGTAATTTGAATTACTTTGGATGTGCAATGAAATGAATACAAAGTATTTTCAATAACTAATTACAATGTAACTGTAATTTGTAATTATTAATCTTATTACTTTATGCCCATCACTGATATAAAGATAGCAGTGAAACCTTTTAAGATATCACTGTTCAAAGATTTAGTTCCAATAACTAGAACTTGAGATTCATTTGCCTGTCTTTTTAACTGTTTAGTATTACTAGAAATCCCGGTGATAAACAGGTAGCAGACGAGACACAATAATATTTAATTTTAACATGTAGGACCTAACATTTAATTTATTAAGAGGCCGTATACGAAATTTTGCCAATTTCGCTGATTTACGTGGTTTTACAGACGTGATTTTACAGTTAAAATACTATATTTCTATAAGTTTTTATAAACAACATAAAAGATCATTTCAATTTAGATCTAATGTATGAGCCACTTTTTTACTTACGTATGAAAAAATTACAATGTATGGCTGTAAAAGTCGTCTATACAATGTATGAAACACTTTTTACCATTTTAATATAAAAAAATTGAGTAAAAAAATGTTTAACTTAGTCAAATTTTACAGAAAATGGACAAAGTTTTGCTTTTGATTTCGGCTGCGTGGAACTTGCATTCATAAAATTACAACAACAGAAATAAACTTCAGTTCAAAGTTAACCCATTTTCTGAAAAAAATTTGCAAAAAATTAAAAAAATATGGTAATAAAAAATTTTTTAAAACAACCTAAATCTCGCATTATTATTTTTAATAAAAGTAAAAAAGTGGTTCACTCATTAGATCTAAATTAAAGTGATCTTTTATGTTGTTCATAAAAACTTATAGAAATATAGTATTTTAACTGTAAAATCACGTCTGTAAAACCACGTAAATCAGTGAAATTGGCAAAATTTCGTATACGGCTTCTTAACACGCGTATATAAGCTTTACTTGTAAATAACTAAAAATGTAAACTCTTGGAAGTTAATTTTAACTTACTTCTAATTGTCGTACCGCAATGAACCTGTATGTATTTGGAATTCGGATGACAATACTATAATTTGGCATCTTGGGAGTAGATCTGATGATGGAGCCAGGAGATAGATAGTGGCTAGTGTAAGAACTTTCGAGTTTGGGCTCGTATGATTCATTTTGACGAATCGATCATATCGGGCTTGGGAATCAAGAGTTGGATGGCACAACTATTTTTTACTTCTGATTAAAAAAAAAAAACAAACCTACAGTAATACCTATTAGATGAGTAACTCGAGATTTAATCGCGATTATATTTATAAGGTACAGTACCTTTTTTGGTTAGCCGACGTTTCGATCGAATTGAACCGATCGTGGTCACGGACTCACGGATAAACTCAATAAGTATCAAAGTCGCGAAGAGTTTAAAAATAATTACGAATATAATATCATTAATGTAAAAAAGCTACTGAATACGCTATTCATGAACAGTTGGGCAGAACTAGGATGAATCACCACTATAATTTTTTCGTCCCGAAGATGCTGAGTATTTTGATAAAAATACACTTCTGGGAATAAAATGAGATAAATAATCGTAGTAATGGCGTCACCGCACATGAGCTGTGGCTGGTTAAGGTCGCGAAATAATTCATCCAACTCGATAAGATAGATAGAGATTTTCGTCTGTGATATGATAGCAATTAACAAGATTATGGATGAATGAATGAATATTTATTCACATAAAATAGAGCACATTATACCGATGCTTACAGTCCATCTATTTAGCTTCTGAAAGGCATGTGAAATAATTATAATGCTTTACTAACAATAATAACATAATATTTAATTTATGGTCTAATAATTAATATCTGTAAATTATCATAGTCATAAGAATATAGGTAATGTCAATTTTACTAATGTCTTAATAAGTTTATATTATATATTATTGGAATTAATTATCTTTTTAATTTTATTACATTTCTTTTATATCATAAAAGCATCATTTATATCCCACTAATGTTATAAATGTGAAAGTTTGGATGGATAACATGGATGGATGGATGGATGTTTGTTACTCTTTCACGCAAAAACCACTGAACCGATTGCGATGAAACTTGGTATGTAGATAGTTGGAGACCTGGATTAACGCATAGGCTACTTTTTATAACGATATGCCAACGGGATCGAGACTCACGCGGGTGAAACCGCGAGGCGCTGCTAATCCTACTAATATTATAAACGTGAAAATTTGTGAGATGTATGGATGTGTGGATGTATGGATGTGTGGATGTGTGGATGTATGGATGTGTGGATGTGTGGATGTATGGATGTGTGGACGTATGGATGTGTTTATGTATGGATGTTTGTTACTCTTTTACGCAATAACTACTGAACCGATTGCGATGAAACTTGGTATACTGATAGCTGGAGACCTGGATTAACACATAGGCTTTTTATCTCGATATTCCTACGGCGTAAGGCGTACGTAATATATATTTTATCTATACGGAGATTAAATGTCAAACAATGTTTTCACTAGGAACATTTGTGCTTTTTGTTATTGCTTTTATCTGTCAAACAAACTTTCCAAGTTTTATATTTATTTCTTGTATTTTACTCTGAATAATACGAATATTGATAACTAAGTAATTTAAATTGAAATAAAATATATCTACATTTAAACCCTGTGCATTCAACTATGAAATAAAACGCAATAAGAATATCTAATCATAATCCTTTACAACAGATAAAAATCCTTTCTCTTTTGCAGGAATGCGCTTGCACCGCATACCTGGCATTTAAGGTTTCACATAAAAGTGTTACATCATAAAACTCTAAATTCCGATAAATGATATTCACGACATTTGTAACTTTGAAGAAATGTCATATTTAAACAATGTAAATGTCCCGCGAACAGTACTAGTGATATTATAAGCTAAGTAAGTACCTATATAACTTATTCGCTCGTATAAGTTATTTTTATATCCAACTAACAACCCGCCCCAGGTTCGAACGTGTAGCAAAGCATTTTGCCGACATCTTCAACAATCATCGTATTTCAGCCGTTTAACACAAAACCTTAATGAATTATACACCTAAACCTTCCTCATGAATCACTCCGTTTATTGGTGAAAACCGTATGAAAATCCGTTGGGTAGTTATTGAGTTTATCGGGAACAGACAGACAGACGCGGCGGGGGACTTTGTTTTATAATATGTAGTGACGAGAACAGTACTTTTTTTATTAAAGGTACCCAATGTCTTTTTGTACCTTTGGCAACGTGTATGCAAAATTTCATGATGATCGGTTGAATAATTAAGGGGCCATCCATAAATTACGACAAAAGTTAAGGGGGGAGAAGGCCAACGAAGTGTAACATTGTGTGACAAGGGGTGGGGGGGCCATAAGCTTCTTAACGTCACTAGTCGAAATCTAAAGTATTACACAAAACATTACGTGTAAACAAAAGACTAGACACGTCACTACACTTTTATTCAAACAACTTTGAACTGCTCTTTTCAGTTCTGGGTGCAAAATTAAAAAATATGTTACGTCACACCAGGGAGGAGGGTCCTACAAATGTGACCACATATGACAACGACGGGGGGATCAAAAAATCATAAAATACGTGTGATGTAATTTATGGATGGCCCCTAAGATGTGAAAGCGTAACGAACAAACAAACCCACTATCGTATATTTATAATATTATTTATTATTGTTAGGATGTACGTAAAATACACACCTGAGACTCTACTAGCAGTGTTTTATGTAAATATTCATTTTCTATTTAAATAGTCACGTAGGAACTTGAAGTTCAATTTAATGTTCAAGGGAACAACTTTACCTATTAGTGTATGATAAGATAGAGATCAATACTTTGTTTACTTGATAATCTACTGTACTACATAAACTGCAATACCTAATATCTTCAATCAAATATACCATACATAGATACACACAAAAATCGCGTCGAATACAATGGCACCACATAGTGCTCCATACTTTACGTAGATGCATTTAATACGCCATCCTAATAATAAACCAGACTATACAATTAATGTCCCGGTAGCTACCTTAACTACCTATAAAAAAAGTAAAACAAGGCTAAAAGGTGTTGTGTTTGTTTAAACGCGCTAATCTCTAGAACTACCAGTAGGATTCGAAAAAATCTTTTTGTTTATGATAGCCAGATTCATGAGAGTTTTCGAGGCTACGAGAATCGCGCATTGCCGAGAAGAGGCAAACTGTGAACGCCTCCATGCGGTCGACTACCTACGTTGCAGACGTGCCCCATACGGAGTTTGCTTGATGTTATCTACGTCGATTGTTTATACCTATCATTGAATAATTTTTATATTACTTTTTGGTAGTTGAGTATGTGTTTAGGAAGTTCGTAATTTAAAAGAGTTACCACAAAATGTATCTAACAGAACTAGATTACAAGTTCAATTACTTAGACACAATATCATAGTTGTTACTGTTATGACTGGGCCAGCAGTTGGGCAGAGGGTACAAGTACACAGATATGTAGGTAAAAATAATATCCAATAAAGGTATCTCAACTGCACTCACTATAAATAAAGCACAGGGGACAAACCTGTAAGCATGTGGGGATAGATTGAAAGAAATGCTGTTTGTTTAAAAGGGCAATTATATGTTGGCTTATCTATAATAGAGTGTGGTGAATACCAATATATTATTATTCTAATACCACCAAAAAATAAAATAAAATATTGTCTATACTGAAGTATCATAAATCCTCAATCAGTAATTTATTTTAAATTATATGCAGGTGGTGAAACTGCAAGGCACAGCTAGTATTCAAACAATATTTTATTCAATTGGTTCTTCTTTTTGAACTTTAGCCTTGTCTTGCTTACTTTCTTTAATATAGTGAAAGTTATTCATTTCTGCTAAAACATTGATTACAATGTAGAAATTAATCCTAAAATGTGTTATATAATATTTGTTTGTAATAAACAATAATTGTTACTAACAATAATTTGTTTTAAAAGAAACCATAACCTTTCACTAGAATATAATGTGCCATGTTAGCTACCATATTGTGCCATGTGAAGAAACGTGCCTAACCTGCCTACCGCTAACTAAAACAGTCACTTCTGTTTACTGAAACAGCTTTATTTACTGATCCTACCTATACATATAAATATACTGAATTCGTCTCATGACTAAGCGGCATGGGTCAATTCATGAATGTATGGTAGTTAAGGAAGTTTATCAGAGGCTGGGTTTACAGATGGCAGAACATTGTAAATCATTCTCATTGAGAATTGAAATCTTGAAAGCTTAGTTGACAGTTGATATAATTTATCATCTTAGTATGTTAAAAACTGGTATAATTATACAATATTATTATATTTTATAACTGCAGCAGTCCAATGGCCATCCCTCTATGATAATGACAGTAACCAGGCTTAAAATATATGGCCAAATATAGGCCCAATATTAGCTCTGTTACAAATAGCCAAAAATGGGGACTCAGTGATTGAGAAATGAGAATTTGCATAGACCACCTGGTTATCTTGCTAGCCTAGTAGATGGACTGTCAGGTAGCAAGTTTCTACATAGTATGATTCTCTTTTTTTCCACTATTAATTTTGAGTTTGTCTGCTGCTTCTATGACACTCAACCGAAGAAGCAGTGATGTTTACAATATATATACATAAGACTTTGAATGTTTTTTTATTAATTGATAAATCTATTTCCCTTACCTGGTTTATAACATGATTATCCCTGCCTTGTGTATTACTCAGGATCTGGACTGCATTCGTCACAATGGGATCCTCACTGTCTGCAAACCATACAGGAGGTGTGTTGGGGTATGTCTCCTAAACAACAACAATAAAGTAGATTTTTTCAAGGCCATTTTTACTGAACCATATAAGAAACATCTTTGCTCCTCTATTGTCATGTGCATCTTGTTCATTATAGAACACATGCATTAAGAGAACATTATACAATAATGTCCTCTTAATGCAATAAACACATAGCAAATAGTTAAGTTAAAGAATTAATTGTAAACAGTCTTGAAAAGTGTACAAATAAGAAACTATTTAATGCTTCTAAGATTGCTTTAATTTAGTGTATCATGATTTTGATGATACTAATAAAAAAGGAATACTAAACAGGCTTCTATAGGATGAATTGAATTGCAGGCATCTGAATAGGTACATTTTTCATCATGTGTCAACCTAAATGTGTGCAGATCTAAACACATGTTGAAACAAATATTTTTTCTAGGTTGCATCTTGGCCCTTAAACTTTTCTCAATAATTTCTAAACATGATTAAAAATGTTACTTTACTTAATTTCTGTGTAAATCAGGGGTATGAATGTCCTTGGGTCTAAATCATAACATTGAGAATTTATTGACAGAAATTGAACACTGAACAAGTTCATAAAAGTCACCTTAATTTTATTTTATCAAATAATGCACAAACTGTTTTAAGCAATGCATGAACAACAATTTTTTTAAATGTTTTCAATATGACTATTATTTGATAAAATAAAATATAAAGTAAGGTTATGTTATTATTGGATACAAATACATTGCAGCTGTATTCCAGATTCATTATCAATATTGATTAAAACATCAACAATCATAATCAAACAATAATAACTTGAGACACAATACTATAATAATACTACTTGTAAAACTTTGGGACAAATAGTTGTACATAAACAATGCAACATGTTTGCACAGCATGTGAACAGTAGTAAACATTGATAATTAATACATCCAGTCTTCAATAATAATATCCTGTTATCAGTAAATGTGCTAAGAACTACCTACACTGTACATTCTGAGATTGCATTGTTGCACCAGTACAACAAAAAAAAATGCTCATAAATGGGACCAAGTGATCTACATGACAAAAAGCAGGTAGTGAGGATGACTAAGAGAGCCTTTGTCCCAAAAACGCGCCTATATACCGTTATCCAAACAAAACAGTTGTTACTCTCTCTTCTATAAAATAGCTGTAATGATTCACGAACACTGTGATAATGACGTGCTGGACCCGAAATGATCGATACAGCAATTCGACTCGGTACCGTATGCTCAATCAACATATGACCTGCAATATTCGCTTACACGCTACTATTGATCATGTATTATGCATTAATGTTTTGTAAATAATTTACACTGAAACGTGATAAACGTGTAGCTGCAACAGGGAAATGTAAATTCACTTCCGTAAACCTTTTGTTGACAGCCCTGCCCTCATAAACAACGACCCTTTGTCCCAACGAAAGATAATCAATAAGCGTACACTGAACTAACACATTCATGTTTATATCAACTACTTCATAGATAATTACAGGACTTACCGTAATATTAGCATGTATTTCATATTTCTTTCCATTTCTGCCAACGAATCTGCAGGTCAGTTCGTCGACACTAGCTGACATTATCTGAAACCGTTCATGGTTTTTTGGAAACACTTGTTCTAACGTTTTGATTTCTAACTTAAGTGTATTTAAGCAAGCCATTAGTGTGTTAAACACTAATTCTAAACTAACTAATAGTTATTTACGATAAAATACATGAGAAAAATTTTACGTTCACTCCGCGACCAAGCAAAATGGCGGAACGTAATGGCGGAAATTATTATAAAAAATGTTGTTTGATGACGATAGAGGGCAGCTATAGTTGTTTTATTTATCTGTGGCTTTGATTATCTAAAAAACACTGAAAACACTTTGATTATAAAAATAAATGGTGAATTTATAGAGTTTGTAGTACATATTATAAGCCTTTTTATCTATACTTTAGTGGTTTGACCGACGACAGACTGTTTTGATGAAATTCACACTGGTAGACGGTAGACCAAGGTAGATGAAACGGATAGCTGTATGGCCGGATACTGAATGTTTAGCAAACCCCAAGGCCGGCTAGCCGCATATCTGGCCGCCAGATACTGGCTTATAACAATTAGATAAAGATGAATGACGATCCGATTTTAACTTGAAGTCATACCGATGAAAAAAATTAAGTCCTTTAAAACATGCACCACGTGCCTGCGTGGTTTAAGGGTCATCATGTTTCTTTAAGGTATGATAAGAATATTGAAAATTTAAATTATCATCATTATCAGCCTATCGCAATCCACTGTTGGACGAAGGCACACTAACACAATGTTATAATAAGTGACTATCGCCGGCCATGGATACTTGCAACTCAAGAGTCACAAGTTCGTTGCCGGCCTTTATGGTGAGATTAGAAAATGGAATGGGAATAGGGTTTTCCCCTGGGGAACGGGGTTCGGGCCTCAGGTAACCTTACTTACTAGAAGAAACAACAAAAAGAGTAGTTTGGTATTCATAACTCATTTACATTGTGAGTTGCTTTGACAATATTGTAAAGGCAGAGAGCTACTATTCCAATTTAACCAAATTACAGTATAATATTATTAATCTAATCAATGTGGAACGGCCATAGAGGGGAAAGACCCTCCAGCTCTATGCGAGATTTAAATCTGTCAACATTAAACACTTCTGTCAAGTGTCATCTGTAAATTTTGTAAACATTTGTATTTTGTATCGTTAACGATAAGAATTCTTATATTCTTAAAATGCATCTTTCTGCCTCTGGATCTACTCATTACAAACGTAAACGATCGCGCTCACGTTCTCGTGACAGAGATAGGCTCAAAGTTATAAGGACGAGTCCTACTCAAGCATTGGGTTCAAAACACGAAGATTTTTCTTTCGCGAACTACAAACGAGAATTGAATAAAATAATCCTATATAGCAGTGAAACCAACGTTATTGTTAATAGCCTGGATGATTTTTGGGTGTTTCTGAAAAAATATGAAGCTACATTAAAAAAAGCTGGCAAACCTATTGTTGAATTTGAATCAGAAAAAGATGAAAGTGTTCAGAAATTCTCTAAATTCAATTGTATCAACTTCACAACCGCTTTTAAATATGTAGATGTAGTATCTGATGATAGAGTACGAAGAAAGTTGGATAAGAGATTATTTGAAATTTTCCTGAATATTGTTTCAATTTATATTGATTTTAAAAATAAAGAGAAGTACGAAAAACTTAAGAAATTAAGACAAGCTCAGAAAGATTTACCTGTTGCTAAGTATAGGTATGTTCCTTTTATTATATTATGTATGTATTTAGAAATATATAAGTATGTTTATCAGCAGTCTGGTTGCCATGGTACAGGCTCGGCTAGTTTGGGATCAGACGGCCGTGCTTTTAAGATGTATGAAGTTATAATAACTTCACACATCTCCAACAGGGCTGCCATAATAATAATATTATTATTACATTACACATTACAAAGCCAACTTCAACTTTTGATTAATGGCTTTGTGGACCTACCACAATTTCGCAGATGTCAGTTATCTAAAGGAAAAGTTGAAAGTTAAGTCTCCATATTCTTTTTGAGATGTACCCTTTGAATGCCACTGTCAATTGTCTATAATAAGTGTTTATTTCTTGTCATTTTTGTCACACATATTGATGTGTGCCCGTTGCCACATCCATGATTGCTTATTACTGGAAACTGTCAATCTCCAGTAAATATTTTGAATATTTATAACAAAATATTTATATACTAACATGGCAAACCAGGACATAACCAGCCTGATATTAAGTAAAGCATATTGACACTCCAAATAGCTGCTAGTCCATATCTGGGGCAGTTCACGTGAAGCGAGCCATGAAAAAAAAGGGAGGTTCCGAAATTGGTTCATTCTTAGTGGATGTTTTTCGTATTAAAGTTATTTATAATATAGTTATTATTGTAAAGAAAAGATCCAGTACTTTTGAATTTTTAAATCTTATTCTAAATTTGAATTTTCGTTCTTGTCTATGAACCAATTTCGGAACCTCACTTTTTTCTCGTGGCCCGCTTCACGTGAAATGCCCCATCTGTCTGTTACTTTAAGGAGTGTTACTTTAAGTGGCTAAGTGCCTCGGAAAGCACGTTAAGCTGATTGATTATAGGATGATGATTAATATGTGCATATTTTTCCTTTTGTACAGTGCCATGTAAACTATTCCTGTATTAACTTTATGTAGATTTATACTTACTGTGGATATTGATAACATACTTCGGAGAGTTGCTATTTATTTAGTGCCTTTCCTGGATACAGTACTGTTATCAATTGTATCTTGAGTTGCAGGTGTCCATGGGCGACGGTAGTCACTTACCATCAGGTTGCCCGTCTGCTTGTTTGCTCCCTATAACATAAAAAAAGAAAAATAATAATTAAGCTTAATTATATTGTAATAATTCTTTTAGGAATGAAATTGTATCTGCTGTTCAAAATGAAAGAGTAGTGGTGGTAGCTGGGGATACGGGTTGTGGAAAATCTACACAAGTTCCACAGTATTTACACGAAGCGGGATTCCAAAACATAGGTATGTTGCTAATATCTTTGCAGTCCTATCAGTCAGAATCAGCTTTAGACAGAATAACTATCTATGTTAGGTAAACGATGTCTTCTTATCCTTCAAAGCCTTGATGAGCCAATAATATTAATATAGTATACATATGTATTTACAAATAAGTATGTTTATCAGCACTCTGGTTACCATAGTACAGGCTCTGTCTAGTTTGGGATCAGACGGCTATGTGTGAGATGTGTGAAGTTATTATTATAGGTCAGAAACTAATAAATTTTGTTTTTGTACTGTTGATGTCAACAGAAAAAACAAACTTCAAACTGTTTATTGTGGATCACAGGTACAGATAAAAGATGTTAATACACAGGGTGTAAGTGACAGTGTATTTGTGTATTCAGACCATCATTCTAAGTTAAAAATCATCGGCAATTACTGTCAGAAAATTAAATTTTAATGAAAATAAAACAGTAAATACCCCATACAGCTAAAAACTGCAATGTAATCAATTAAACAACATTTATGCAATCAGCTGCTTCGACGGCGCCGAGCGCTAAAGGTACCATTCTCCGTACCGCACAGTACGCGTGTTGCGTTACATTGCGTAGCAAAAAATCAAACCATTGAATGTAAATCCTTAATCTCGCATGTTTATGATGAACTGACTTTTGCATTGTTATAAGTATCCAAAGAAAGACGTTTTTGTAAGTTATTCGCGACGGTGATACTTACACGCTGTACCTCTGTACAGCGTGTAACTAAGACTCTTCTTATGACCTTATATTTAGCCTTTCTATCATGTTGAGCCTCTTAATCCAATTTAACAATTTTTGTTTATTCTCATTATTTGCAGCATGTACACAACCTAGAAGAATAGCTTGTGTTTCCCTATCGAAAAGAGTAGCATATGAGATGTTGACTCAATTTGAATGCAAAGTTGGCTATCAGATTAGATTTGAGAAGAGCAAGACTGCTGATACTAAGATATGCTTTATCACTGAAGGATTGCTGCTCAGACAGGTCAGGTATAGTATGTTTAAGTTGAAAATATATTTATTTTGTCTTTTATATTTGTTAAACCTATATAATTGATGGCACAACCATGAATTTCTGAAAAGTTCCTATTGATTCAATTATTGCGAATTGTTATAAATCATGGTGTAACATGAAGGGTGGCCTCGTGGTCTACACGTGGGCCCCTGTAGGTAAATTTAAGTGAGGAGAGGAATAAGCCACCATTAAACACTTTCACGTTTATAATAAAACTTGTGGTACAGTTATTTATAATAATTTAGACGTTTAACAATACTAGGCTTAGGGTGGTGTTCTTAAGAGGCTTTGGACGTAGTTCCGGCGCTGGTAGGTGCAGAGTTATTAACTTCGGAGCAGTCTTGAGCGGGAAGAAGCTTGTGTCCTCTCGCGGCTGGTATATAAGCCCATAGACGTGGTGCGGCGCGGGGTCTCGGAGTGGGAGTGATCTCAGTGGGTAGTGGTGGCGCCCGTGCGACAATGGTTTTTTCAGTCAGTTCACATGACCAGACACCATGTGATTTTCGTAAATATATGCTTCTACCCTCGCATCCCAAGCATTACCTTAAGAAATATATAACCTGAGAATTTTTATGATTTAAACATTAGTAACATTTTCATTCAATCTTTAGATGTCATCTGAAAATTTGCCAAATTATGATGTGATTATTTTGGACGAGATTCATGAGAGGCACCTAATGGGTGACTTTTTATTGGGCGTGCTGAAATGCCTGATACACAGCCGTAATGACATCAAACTAGTGCTCATGTCTGCTACTATTAACATTAAATTGTTTGAAGATTATTTCTCTGCTGAATCTGCGGCTGTTATACAGGTGAGAGAAAAAACGATAAAGACCTATGTTTATACCAGGCGTTTGGAAAAGGGGTGCCCCCTATCGATGATCGCGCACCCAAAATTAGCATGTGTAACATTCAGGGGTGTTCCCTTAAATAGTTTAAGAAGGAGCTTTTAATTTTAACTAACTGGTAATTTATATTTGGCATTGTAATAGTAATGTATAATTATTGTGCTAACTGAATATACGTTTTACAACTATAAATAAAAAAAAATTAAAATCTCTTCAATAATATAATTAGAAAAGAGTTGATGGTCGTCTAACGGAATCTGTTAGTGAAACACGTTTTCTTGAATCTCGTAATCTCGTCTTGTATCACACACATTGCCATGTTGTGTACACATATTTAGGAACATAGGTAAGATCAAAAGACTAAGTATAGCTATTTATAAGACTAAGTATAGATAAGAATAATCTAGATCAAGTCACCAAGTCACCTTTCAAACAAAAAAAAAATCAAAATTTGTATGGACCATATTTGATTGAAGCTAAACGGATGGCCGTTTAGCTTTTAGCGTTGAGCTTTGATGCCACAGACAGACACAAAGATACACACGTTAAACTTATAACACCCTTCCTTTTGCGCCGGGGGTTAACATGGGACTATTTTGATTTAACACAATATGTAGTTAAACCAGTACTAATACAGAAAGTGTGTCATCTTTTCGGCGTCATATTCTAACCGACATGCTTCAAATAATTTGTATTTTGTTTTCAGGTGCCAGGCCGTTTGTTCCCTATTGAACTAAACTACAAGCCTATCTTCATAGAAGACAAACCTACAAGAGACGACAGACTGGATCCTCAACCTTTTGTTCAGATAATGCAATTAATAGACAATAAATATCCAAGTATGTGTATCAACATTTATATCGCCTTTTAAGGTAGCTCTGGTTGGCATTTTACGATTAAACAACTTGGGGGGTAATTTTTTTTTCTTTTAGAAAAGACAATATCCGCATTAGGAATTACTCCTGTGTCGCGGGGGACTTTACACAGTCAAACTACACATTGACATCGTACTTGCAAAATTTTTATTACCAGTAAATAGATAAAAATATATATCTTTTAAAAATAACAATAGCAAAAATAAAATAAGTATTTTTGCATAACAGGCGAGACGTTTAGCGACTATGCTATTTATTATCGTCTTAAGCCCCACTTAAAAATTCATCACCATAGTTGAGTACCTGAATTATTATAGAATAAGGAAGTTCTTTTTATGTTATTGTACCTTGTGATGGGTAAATTTAGATTTTTTGCCTTATTGACCAACACAATAACCAACCAAAATTACCATAATAAACTTAATTCAACGTAAGCATCCAAAAGCTAAGAGAAGGACAGCCTGCTTTCCCACGAACCCCCCCCCCCCCCCTCGGTTAGTACCCATTTATGTGTAAGTATGAAGAAATAAAAAAATATCTTTAAAATAATTTCAGGTGATGAAAGAGGCGATCTTTTAATATTTATGTCTGGAGTTCAAGAAATTACTGCAATATGTGATGCAGCACAGCAGTACGCAGAGAAATCAAAGAATTGGATAGTATTACCCCTGCATAGTGGCTTATCACTTGCCGACCAAGATAGGGTAAGATAGATCAAGTATTATTTATACTAGAGATCGCCTGCTGGTCGAAGTTCGACTATAACTGATTAAAGATCGAATGTTTTGTCTTATAATTGATTGATAATTATTTGTAATTGTAATGATTGATTGTATTTAATTTGATATAAATCAAGCTATTCATTTCTAGTGTAAGTTGAACTGTTACTGTAAGTATAAACTTTCCGTACCATGACAGGTATATCTATCTGTCTATCTATCTATCATCTATACATATATATATATAAAAATTCTTGTCACTTTGTTGGCGATGAACTCCTAAACTAATGAACTCATTTTAATGAAACTTTGCCCACTGTGTGCAGTTTGGTCCAACTTGCGTCCTACAAATTACTTAGCCACAGCAACGCGTGGCTAATTAATTTGTTGACTTGTAATATATATATTTGACCCCAGTAGCTTTTTGTAGCCGTTTTTGGATTTTTTTTAAACTTTTAAGAAATATTGATTAAAAATTTTAACTTTCTGCACTGCTTCTTTAGGTAGACTAAACTTTTAGGATTCTAAATTGCTAAAGTGCGCGAAATTTTCTTAGAAAAGGATACAAAGAAATCTCTTCACGTATTAATATTAAGAAGCCTTTGATTTATTAAAGTACTAGATCATCGTTAGAATACCATATCAACAAATAACACAGAATATCACATCATCATCTAACTTTTAATTTTGTTTATACACACTGCCTCTCTGGTGCCAAGTTACTCTGGTAACACTAATTCTATCATTCGTGTGTCGCACTGTGCGGGAGCCATTCAACGAGGAAATTCCTTTAGAACTGCGTAGTGCATATATTTACATAATCGGTGCGGAAATGCCAGGCAATAAAAAATTGCGGTCACTCTTTTCCTATCTCCTAATACGGTATTAGACCGCCAAGTCAAATCCTCCTTCCAATCCTCTTTATTAAACGTCATAATGATACGTGCTGTAGGAATGTTTAAGAAATAATGAATTCTGACGTCACACCTAACTATTGTCAAATCATTTTACTTTTGGTTAAAAAATTGACCAATAATAAGACTCTTTAAAACAGTAACAATTATAGTTTTTCACAGTCTTAAGTCATACTTAATTTCATGAGGGCTATTAAACAATTTATTTAAACCATAGGATCCTATTATGTTATCCTTTCTTTTTAATTATACTACGTCGGTGGCAAGCAAGTATTCGGTCCGCCTGATGGTAAGCGGTTACCGTAGCCTATGAATGCTTGCAATTCCAGACTACTCGAATACGCGTTGCCGACTCTATAAAAACCTATACACTCATTTCTTGAAGAACCCCATACCGTTGTCCCTCGGGAAAACGTCGACAGGGAGCTCATTCCACAGCCATTTAGGTTCCAATGTGTAAGAATGAATGCCTAGCACTAGATGTACTAGAATGATTAATGACTAGTAAATTTTGTGCTGAAACTTTCGATTCACCTTAAAGCAATCCTTAAAAGCATAACCCTTTATTTAACCCGTTAGTTGGCAAAATTTCTTCTACGTTTTCTTTCAGGTGTTTGATTACCCACCAGAAGGCGTAAGAAAGTGTATCGTGTCGACGAACATAGCTGAGACCTCTGTGACTATAGACGGCATTCGTTTTGTTGTTGATTCGGGCAAGGTAAGAAATTCAATGCACTTGTTATCGTAAAACTAAAAAACCACAAACGAAAGCGAACCAAAAAACATCCACTATCCACCTCCTGGCTTCATCATTAGACCATAGTTACCAAGCTCAATCTGTTGGACTCGTCAAAACGAATCACATGAGCCCAAACTTGGGGGGTTTACTAGTAGCCACTAAGGAGTTCCATCATCCACCTCCTGACTCCATCAGCAGCTCCAAGATGTCAAATTATAGTACTGTCATCCAAACTATATATACATGCAAAGGTTCATTTCGATACAACGATTAGAACTAGGTTAAAATTAACTTCCAAGATATATAGGCTAGTCAACAAGTTCAAAAACGTGAAAAATAGAGATAAAGGTCCTAAAAATATGAGCGATAGCTCACTGGATTCGGAATCACCTCTAGATAAATGTTTTTGAAGGATTTTGGTGCAGGTAAAAAATTGCAATTGTCATTAACAAAATAAGATGAAAAATAATGGTATTTAGTTTTCGTTAATAACTCGAAACATATTAATATTTAAGCAATTTTGCCAGAAGCTCGTTAAAGAGGAGGAAATTTCCGATAAAAAAGTCCTAAGAGTTTTTATTCGGGTGCGTTAGTCTCAATTTTTGTTGTATGTTATGGAGTCGGTTAAAAAGGGTGTTAAAAAACTGAAACCTAAAGTGATGGCGTGCTATAAAAGGCCTCCAGCTTTATCAAACACTTATTAGGCATTTTTGCCACAGTCTATGACTGCAGCAGTTACAAAATTCAGTCTATTCCAAACTCTCGCTAGTGACGGTGGCCTAAGGGTCGCTTCCGACTTATTATCTGTTTAAAAAATATATTAAATGTATTAATTATTAAAAATACTTTTTTAAAACGCTATCTAAAAGGGACCCCATAACAGTACGAAAGACTATAAGGAGCCTTTCAAAATACATAATCATTACAACTTTACTGTGAATATTTTAGGTAAAAGAAATGAGTTATGATTCTACAACAAAGATGCAGAGGTTGAAAGAGTTCTGGGTATCCAAAGCTAGCGCTGATCAAAGAAAGGGTCGAGCTGGTCGTACAGGTAAAGTAAATATGTTACATGAAGTCGGTTAAAATTGCTACATGATTAATGTAGCTATTTTAACCGACTTCAAAAAGGAGGTTTTCAGTTCGACTGTTTTTTGTATGTGTATGTCTTCTTTTTTGTATGTGTATGTCTTCTTTTTTGTATGTGTATGTCTTCTTTTTTATTGAATTGGTTGTACTCAAGGTCGGTTTCATTTAAATTTGAAGAATAAATTAGAAGATGAAAAATACAGCTTATTGCAATTTAACGTGATCTATGGGCATTGAAGTTGGTGATACTTTTTTAAAAAGTTAATAATGTCAGCAATAAGGTGACAAAGAATAGCATAGCATACGTTTGGCCATTTGAAAATTCGGAATCCTTTAGTGGGTATATAAATGGGTATACATTGTTCATTGTTGTTGTAGGGCCTGGAGTATGTTATCGTATATACTCTGAACTACAGTTCAATGATTTGGAACCGTTCAGCACTCCTGAAGTATCGAGAGTGCCGCTTGCGTCGCTGCTGCTGTTGATGGTCTCGCTCGGAGTCACCGACGTCAGAAGATTCCCGTTTTTGGATGCACCTCCCGAAGAAGCAATAGAGAATGCTATTCTGGAACTCAAACAACACGTTAGTATATGAGATAAAAATAAGAACAATGCCATCTATTATTAATATCACAATAATCTATTATTAATATCACAAAATGAAATGAGCAAGAATACAAGCTAAGGAATTTTCTTGATACTAGATGAAAACCCGGCTTCGCTCGGGTGAAATGTGACTCATAATACACAACCTTTTACAAAATGTAGCTAGATATACGTGCGAATCGGCCTTAACGAACTTAAGATATACGTGTGAATCGGCCTTAACGAACTCAAGATGCATCCGAGTGGCCAATATGGCGACTGCCTTTGCACAATTAGAATTTACTAATTTAAAATACTCGACAATCCGAATTTTGCGGATATATGTTGTCGATTCGAAATCATTATTTTTTTATGTTTTATTATTCAGGTAAAATTTCAATCGAGTCTACCGTACCACTTCACCGAATTATTAATATAGATTAGTCGGGGTCACTCCTCCAGTAGCGGCGTCTGACGTTCTGTCGGCAATAACCGCCTGGGTCACTTGACTAGGCTTGATGATACAGTCTGGTAGCCACCCAATGGTTGATGTCGCCGGATGTAATTTACAGTAATTTTTTGAGATGGCGGTGAATTGGCTTGCAATAAATGTTTTTTTTTGGTTTTCTTTAAAAAATAGTTTCAGCGCCATGTAATATTTATTCAAGATGGTAATAAACGGACAACGTTTAGCTCTTCAAGTTAAACTTATATTCGTGTAAGGATGTTAAATCCGCATCGCGAATGAATATCCCTTTTGAAGAAGCTTTTAGTTTTTATGGTTTATTTTTTAATTTCTTTCATTGTAGAATAAAAATCAAAAATAATAATATTTTTTTTTGTCTTTAGGGAACGCTAACATCCAATGAGAAGCTAACCTCGCTCGGGCGGTCCCTTGCTAGCTTACCTTTGGAAGTGTGTTTAGCGAAAGCCCTAGTAATAGGCGCAGCGACCCTGTCTGCCCACAAGCGACACTCTGCGTTAGCGCTGGCCGCTGCGCTTGGGATACGCTCCATATACACCACCAGGGCTTTTAGAGACTTCGACTGTGAGGTTAGTGCCTACTTACATACATACATATACAGGTGTATTTGAAAATAGAACACTTAAAATGGTATGACTCTAGCATGCAGTTACAATAAAAAAAAAAACTATTTTACAAGGTATGACCGTTTGTATATCCAGGTATTTTTCCTCGGTTTCTAATTTTTTCTTTTCTAATTTCTAAGTTTTTGAGTAAATCCATAAAAACTAACTTCTAATTTTTTTTACTTAGTTTTTATGGATTTTCTCAAAAACTGAGTGAAGAGTTCTAAAATAAAAAAAATACGTACGATTTAAAATCTTTAACTTTACACGTTCAGCCTGCTTTTATGAGAAACCGAGGTCTACCCGGAATGCTCTAGCATTACCTAACAATTAACGGTGTCTCACAACATCATTATTGTCTTACAATTATCACTAACTGTTACTAATTATTTGTATGTCTATTTAAAATGTAGTATACAATAAAAAAAATTCTATCTATCTACATACATACATATTCTCACGTCTCATTCCCGCTCAGGGTGGGCAGAGACCATAGAGCGCCATTCTCCACGATCTTAACGTTATATACGCGCATGTTTACACACAAACAGTGCGTTACTATACCTACTATCTGAGGGCTGTGGCTAATTCATCAGATGTATGTGTAATACTCGCACTCGCTATGGCCGTTGTTTTTTTTATGGATGTGTTATAATCTTGATAATTCATTTATATAACTCGTCTATTTTATTAGGTTTATTAAATTTGATATCTCATATTTATTAAATACTAAATTGATATTGTTAAATACATTTTTAATTAGTGCCTCCTGTGTTCAGGGCATTTGGTGCCCAGGGGCCCCCCACAAGGCCGTGGGCGCGGTGCATTTTGCCCACTCTGTCACCCTATTGTTACGCCACGGTAGTGCCTCTATTGTAGTTAAACGCTATTATGAAACCAGTGGAATAATAGTATGTCTCATGACACGATAACTGAACTGCATCGGTTACATCAAGCGGATATCAAATCAGAATTGCAAAACGCCTGCTAGAACTATATGTAGACTACTATTGTAAAGCAGTTTACCACATTCTACTAATATTATAAACGTGAAAGTTTCTGAGGATGTATGGATGTGTGAAGAGTAACAAACATCCATATAACCATACATCCGTATGGTTATATGGTTATACGCAAAAAACTACTGAACCAATTGCGATGGAACTTGGCATGTAGATAGCTGGAGACCTGGATTACACGTAGGCTACTATTTATTCCGATATTCGGATCGGGACTAACGCTGGTGAAACCGCAGGGCGCAGCTAGTTGCTTATACATGGTGATAATCTGTTTTACATAGAAAATGTGCAAAAAAGGCAAAACATTTTACTCTATTTAACTTTTTGTTTTAGAACTCTCGAAAACCTGATGAATCTGACCACGGAGACCCTCTAACGTTACTTTCCCTATACTGCGCGTGGCTCAAAGAAAAGAAAGGTGGCCGAGGCGGTAAAGCTTGGTGCAAGCGCCGAGGCATCGAAGAACAACGACTCTATGAACTGACCAAACTTGCGGCACAACTCAGCAGCTTACTTCAGGTATATACAGGGTGTTAGTGAAATGCTCCCGAAAATGAAGAAAGACGGTAGTACGGTGGACTACTAATTTCATAAAAATTAAATCAAAAACTTCTATCGTCTGTCTTTGTTTACGGGAGCGTTTTACTAACACCCGGTAGTTAAATTGGTAGTGAATAAGACTCTAATAATTATAACTTAACAGCGTCATCTGTTGCTATGCTGTTGCTTTTGCGCACTACATGAATTCACATTACACCAAAATAAACTTTTAACACATGCGGTCACTTGACCATAAACAGTGTAGGTATACCTAAGTAAATCCTACTAAATATTTTGATAATAAAACGCAAGAGTTTTTCGTTTGCTTGTTTGTTGTTTGTTTGAACGCGTTAATCTCTGGACCTACCTGTTGGATTTTGAGGTTATAGGCTATGTAACATCACGCTACGACCCTAGCAGTGACAATAAACGCGCGGAAACTACGGATATCGGCTGGATCACTACATATTATAAAACAAAGTCACCCGCCGCGTCTGTCTGTTCGCGATAAACTGAAAAACTACTGAACGGATTTTCATGCGGTTTTCACTAATAGACAAAGTGATTAATGAGGAAGGTTTAGGTGTATAATTTGTTAAGATTTTGTGTAAATTGATTGAAATATGTTGATGATTGTTGAAGATGTATCTGCTACTCGTGCGAAGCCGGGGCGGGTTGCTAGTAATATTATAATTAATTTGAGTCTATAAAATAACTTTATCTGCCACTAGAGTATTAAATTAGCAGTTTGTCTATGTTCAGGGTGGGACTTATTTTAAAAAAATTAACAAAAACTTTCTCATTAACAAAAAAAAAATTTGAAATGAGATAACTTGGTAGAAAAAAATTATCGTTAAACATACATACCTACATTAAAATGTTTTTGACGTTAATTAAATTGATGTTATTTATCAGGACAATAATTTAGCGGAAACTCCAGAGCCCGTAGCGATGTCTTCATCTGAAAGAGCCCTTCGGCACGGTCAGATGAAACAATTGAAGGCTATGAGAAGGTATGACATCTGAATGTAGATCTTATTGCTGGCTCTATAAATGCGATATTGCTATGCTTTGTGAATGTTTTTTAATTAAAAATAAAACTTCTTAATACGATGTTTTGCCTGTAGATACTTTGGGCTATTTTAGATTTTTTTCTGATTATTATCCGATCCTCCATTACCGACCAATGTAGCTGTAGTGCTAACAGGTTTCTCAGTAAGATCCATTTACATTTCACTCCCCTCAGTAACTACTCCGCTTCGGCAGATAAGGTATTAGTAAACTATCATAAATGTGTTCATTGTTACTACCTCCTTATATTTCAGACAATATAAACAAAAAGCAGCTGAAGATTCAAAACGCAAGAAGCGCCTTAAAGTAGATTCTTGGGAGATAGTCGACGAGACCGTGAATGAAGATGACAACATACCAGATTTGCGGGATATTGAGTTTCGTTTGAGTAATGACTCGTCGCGGATACATTCGCTTATCACTGGTTCTAGTGCAAGTAGTGGACGGGATCTTGTTATGTTGAAGGTAATAGTCAAGTTCTTCTAAATTGTTTTTAAACTTTCGCAACTTTGATCCATATTAGTTGTGTAACTTGGGACTTAATCGCGATAATATTTATAAGGTACAATAAATTTTTGGTTGCCCGACGTTTCGATCGAATTGCAAAGTCCACTCGTGACCACGGTCGGTGCAATTCAATCGAAACGGTTAACTAAAAAGGTATACCTTACTTACTCTTAAAAATTTTCTTTAGTTCCTGAAAAATTGTATGTACAAAAAATCTCAATGTCCTTTCGAGATTTTGGTTCATGTGTGAATAAAAACTATACCATATTTATATAATTCAATTCATTGTTCATTACATTTAAGCCATCGATTAATCAATCAACCCATGTCAACGAAATCCAAAAATTCACGCGATTTAAAGCACTGCGCCGTTTTCTTTTTTTAATGACGAAAGGGTCTCCTACTTGTTTATGACCCCAATAGAAAAAAAAAAATACAATTTTATTTTCATTAATTACCATCTGCAAGCTTATCATCTGCCTCTCATTAGTGTCATGTCAAAAATCCATTAGTTTATCATCTAATGTATGCAGTACCTTTTCATTTTCGAACGGTGTTTGATTATACTTTACCTGACTAGATAGAGTAACTCAAACAAATAGTGCACAGAAAATGGGATACAATTACGCACTAAGTGTGAGTACGCTCGTGTAGTTATTGTCAACAAATTGTCATTGTGTGCGTGTTTAGGAATGCCTGCTCTAAATTATTTATTTACCTTGTTTTATTATAGTAAGGAGATGAATGGTATATAAAATAACGATTTAAAAGAAAACTAATTTATTACAAAACGTATTAATCAACAAAAACATAATAAAAATTAAAAAGTGTTTTTAATAATCGATAATATGTGTTAATGTTCTTCATCTACTAGAAACGAAAAATGACCGGCTTAATTCAAATTACAAAAATACCAATATAAAGTGAAAATAAGTGATTTAAAAAATTTAAGAGTTTGTGGTGACTTCCGTATACATGTTTGCATTCTAGTATTATCTTTCGGCGTAATGCATGGCGTAATTTTGCTTTGCCTATAGAGTCAAATATTGATTCTAAATCTGAAAAATCTTGCAAGATGGTTTCCGGCTCTTCATTTACTGTATCCCTTGAACAGGAAGGTTTCGGTTCAGTGTAAATATCAATCCCTATATTGGAAGTAGGCTGGACCTGGTAAAAATAAACAATTAGAATTATTAGATTAAATTAGTCGTAATCTCGCACTCACCAAGCGTCAAAAACTTGTTTGGTATGTTTTGAAGTTTGTTTCAGACGCCGATAACACCAAACACTGTAAAACATAAGATGAGTTTAAACTAAGTCAAAATTTTGGTAAAATAAACTGTAGTGTGTGGATTTTATGATTTTATAAAATGTTTTAAAAAAGCTATATGTTTAAAATAACCCTCCACATAGTGACTTAATACTAAATCCACTCGGGCATTTTTATGTAAGAAATAAATAGTAATAAGTCAACAGCGTCATCGTTTTACAATTACCCATAGTTTTTCTAAAAATACCCCGTAATAAGCTGACAACACCGGCTAATCTGTCATACATACAAATATTGAAATATTAATTCGTATTTTCTTAGAAAATAATGTAAATTAAAACAAAACTTACCGATGAAAAGTAATCTTAGTGTTATAAATTTTTCCAGGATAGTTTCGACACAATTTAATAGCACAAACCGGCATGATTAATTGTTTTCCGTAAGCTCGTCGCCCATTACAGATTCAAATGACAATTATGTCTATGACACGCGACTCTACGAAATATAGTCGTCTTTTTTAGCGCCGTTCTATGCGGCCGAATATGTCATCTAGACATGTATATAATCAAAGCGAACGGTGTTTGCCTCAAGGTTAAATACTTTTTATATTTCAGGTGGTTCTGTGCAGAGCTTTGTACCCACAAGTAGCTGTAGCTGACGAGTTCAATCATTGCAAGGTATAGTAAAAGCACTTTATTCATTCTGGCCACAGGGAACATATTTAGGGTCAGGTTACAACAACTGACTGTGACAAAGGGACAAAATATAGAATTTCGACCATAGTTTACTTATTGGCCAGTATAACTTGAACTGACATTGTATAGACTTATGTAGCCGTGGGTAACTTGATGTAGCCGTTTTGACGTAATTTTTTAATTTGTAAGACATATTCTTTAAAAATATAAATTATAAACATTCTAAATTTCACGTTAATGCGTTTACTAAATTTTCTTAAACAGGGGTACAAATAATTCTCTTTGCGCACCGGCAAAGGTTGAATATGGTATTGCGTTACTACTATATTCACTCTACCATCTGTATTTGTACACCCATATTCTGCAAAATTAAATATTTATTCATTCATTCATTCATAATTATTATTCATTCATAATTATTGAAGCCAAATATTTTAAATATGAATTTGAAATCTAAAGATTGTAATATAAATTTAAGATTTGTGAAATGACTATCGACTTAGAAATCAGATAAATTAAATTAAATGAATTTTAACCGACTTCAAGAGAGGAGGAGGTTCTCAATTCGTCAAATATTTTTTTTAATGTATGTTCGCTGATTAATCGAAGATGCCTAAACCAATTTGGTAAATTCTTTTTTTTGTTTCAAAGGGTGACTTTCCAGGTGGTCCCATTTAAATTTTATCGAAATCAGTCGAGCAATTTTTGAAAAATCAACAAATATCTAAAAATTGTATACATCGATGATATTTTCGTTTACTCCGAAACCTCACTGTCTCAACAAACAAAAACAAAATACATCTACGTTCCACTAAAAAGCACATTGAAGTCGGTGATACTTTTTTTAAAAGATAATTATAAACAAAGGGAAATAAGATCTAAAAATTTTAGAGAAGAAATATTTCATGCATTTAACCCTTTACTGCTATCCACTTTCAGTCAGTATCAGATCAACTATACCACACATGGAGTAAGCCGTTCGTGTTCCTGCATCCCACTTCGTACTTCGGCAAGAATGGCCGCTGTCTTCTGCTCACCGAAGCGGACATCCAGACAGAATTGCCACAAGGTTACAAGAGTAAACTTCCCCTCTCGGATAGACATCAAATATTGTGTTACTTGTAAGTTTCATTTATCTTATGAATGAGAGACGAAAGGAAAATGTTGATTCATATATAAATAAAATAGATTTACACAGAATAATAGTAAACCATTGTTGGTTTTACTTATATAAGCTACTAGGTAATGTTTTGTATATCGCGGTAGAAGACTAGCACGTTAAATCAGGTTCTCTTTGTTGAACGTCAATACGATACTATATGTAGAAGTTGAAATGACATGAAATTGCTTTTTTTAAGCCATCTCACACACAGCCGTTTGATCCCAAACTAGGCAGAGCTGGAGAAATATACTATGGTAACCAGGCTGACATTACACCCAGACACAGAACAAATGATCCTGTTTATCACACAATTATTCATCCTGGGTAGGAATCATACCCAAGACCTCTGGCTCAGTAGTCAGGATAACCACTAGATTAGTTACAGTTTACTTTTAATGTTTGAATTTACAATTAAAAATAATAAACTTGACGATAATAAGGAATGAATGGACGTTGTTTCAGATCACTTCTGGAGACAACAAAGCCGTACATAGTGAATTCGATGCGAATGCCAGCCGCACAGACTTTATTATTATTAGCGCACACTATCGACACCAATATGGGATTTACCAGGTATAAATAATTAATTCCGCTGAGCAAATTATAAAAGTGTTTTATACTCAGTCACTGACTAATCTATCATCTAAACCAGGAGGGCGTACAGAGATGTCAAGTAACTTCGGAATGGTCTTATTAGTATTCTAATTATACAAAATAATTTTGATTATAAACCGTTTTAAACTTGATAAAGTGTAATTCTAATGTCAAATTAAAATAAATAAATGTCAATGTCAAATATTTGGGGAAGCAGGACGACAAAAATGTTGAGAAACCTTGATCAATAACGTTTTTTATGTGTTATTAAAACAGTTTATAATATTTTCAGAATTGTCTGTGACTCGTGGCTGTTACTAGAGTTTCCGTACCCCGAGACTGGTCTAAATTTACTATTAAAAGCGACAAAACTGAGACAGCGATGGGACGCGTTAATTAATAGGAGACTTTTAGGTATGTATAATTTTGTTTTTGTGTAAAATTAAAACAGTTATCCTGTAAATCAAAACGATAGATCACAAATTACTAACAGACAGACAGGGAAATTTCAAAATTTTGATATGAGTACAGAATATAATTTATTGAATTAATCTTCTTGTACTCTGAACATGCGGTATCTATTATCGATTTTGTCCATCCAAAGGTTGGCTGTAAAAGATAGCTCTTAGCAAAGGCCGCCTATTGTACATATCCACTTGTGTATTTTTTTAAGGCAATAATGTCGTCGGTGTACAATAAAGATTATTCTATTCTACTCTATTCTGTTCTATTCTATTTACATATTATATATAATTCTATCTACATATAAATAGGCCAAGATTAAACAGACCAGTACTTTTATCTCTGTTAATCGATTTTCTTTTGTATAAGAGTGATGATGAATTTATACAATTTGTATAAGAGTGAAAAAAAAATTAATAATAAGTAATGTTTATGGTCTAAATTCGACCACCGTGCGTATTTATAATATTATGGTTTATTTCGTTCCTACAAAAAAAAACATTAAAAGAATTACAAAGGTTTACAAATTACAGGACGAAAAATAGTATGGATAAATAATTCTAAGTGTGTCCAAAGCCGTGATAGATTAATTTTTTTACAGATGCGAATCCGACAAAATCAGTAGAAACCGAACTCCAAAAGCAGAATGAACCTAAATACTGCTACGATGAGCTCCAACACGTATTATCTTGCGACATCAGTTCATACATGACTTCGGAGGTGTACTACACCATCAAACGTCTGCTTCCTAGTGACCTTAAGGTCATGTACCATGGGGGTGTTGAAGCCCACCCTTCTGTTGCCCCTAATCCTTTCGACGTTTTCTTCGAATGCCGACCCCATGAGAAGAAAGGTGGTGTTTATGTTACAGATAATGTGGTTTACAACTGGTTAGTTATTTTTGTAATATATTTTGTGTGAGAGTTATATGTATAACCTCTTTCACTTTATGATTTCCTGGTGGTCAACCATAATTCATTAACTTGAACTGTTTTGTTTTATATCGTTGACTAGTATAACTTCAACTGTCATTGTAAAGACTTTGAGTACTAAAACAGGTCAACAAAATATAGTTCTTATCACCAAACAGATTGTTTAAAATTTGTCTCCACAGTGAGCACGAGACAATGAATAGAACTATGATTTAGTTCTACACTACATACACTACAATATGCGTTTTTATTTTTCAGCGTTGTAGATACCGATTGGAGTTACAATAGCCATCAAGAAACGTACAGCCTCCCATGGACATGTCCACACTGTAGCATATCAGTCTGCCTATCCCCTCTGGAAAGGATACAACATGCACAATTTACTTGCTCAGCAAGAGAAGTGAAGAAAGATGTGGAAGCTCCGAAAACTTCAAAAGTAAACAAACCAAACGCTGTTAATCATAAGTGTGATAGATGTAATGAAACTTTGTTCCTGACGCCTGTAGAAATATTGAGACATAAGAAAAGTTGTAAGATAGAAAAAAATCTATAAATAATTGTATTATTACGTATTTTTATTGACAATAACCCCTTTTTGTCACAATGGATACAGAAATCACTCATCAGATACACTTAAATAAAGAACGACTTGCAACTTCGCAATTACATGCAAACTACTTCGAAGGTAGATACTAAAAACAGTAATATAATTCTTAAAACAACTCCTAGCTTTAGTTCTCGTTCGCTATTTGCTGGTTACGCTATCAGCTGGGTGCATACTTATTTACGATCTTAATAACAAAAATAATAAACAAATTGCGACTCTACGAAAGAATTCACGGCACCAGTACCAAAGATTTAATTTACTCTTTACTACCTACTAGACGTAGAACTTCATTATGTACCTACATATATGGAGTATATATAGTAGGTATCGAATTTCGACCGTTTTAAATGTCTTGTTCTAATTTCATTGACCAGTATATCTTGAACTGTCTTTTTATAGACTATCGTACCATGACAGGTCAAAATATATACTGGACCTCAATAGCTTTATGTAACCGTTTTTACACATTTTTTAACTTTATAGCACATATTAGATGTGTAACTCGGGACTTAATCGCGATAATATTTAAAAGGTACAATACCTCTTGGTTGCACCTAATATGTATCATGAAATGTGTTATGTACAAATAGATTTAATGCGATATGTGCACAACAAAATTACCTACGACTGTGGGAGAACCATGCTTCGGCACGTATGGGCCGGCTTGACCGGATCGATACCACGGCCTCACAGAAAACCGGCAGTGAAGCAATGTTTGCATTGCTTTTCGCCGAGTGAGTGAGGTTACCGGAGGCCCTAACCCCTCCCTCTTCTCCTCTTCCCCTCTTCTCCCCCTCCCTGCACTCTTCTTTTCCCCCCCTTCCTCTATTCCCACCTCAAGGGTCGGTAACGCACTTGTAACTCTTGGGTTGCAGGTGCCCATGGGCGGCGGTAGTCACTTACCATCAGGTGACCCGTCTGCTCGTTTGCACAGTTTGTATCACATAAAAAAAAAACCTATTTTATACAGTGCAACCAAAGGTTACCTGTAAGAGATCGAAGTCTGGGATAAGGCCGCCCATTGTACAATGCCAATTTTCTAATGTATTTTTTATTTATTTTTCCATGATTGTATCCTATTCATGGTGTGTGTGAGATTAAATCATCATTGGGCCTGACTGAAATTTACTAATAATAATAAATTGGATCATATCTATTTCTCAGAATGGATGTAAAAGCGGGACCGGTGGCACTAAAGAGCTCCTCATCATGGATATGGTCATTAGCCAACAGGTACGTCGTAACCGTAAGAGTCTGGCGACATGTTGGATGGACTACAAGAAGGCCTTTGATTCGGTTCCACATACATGGCTTTTGAGAGTGAGAGTTGTATAAAATTGATATAAATCTTTGCACTTTTTTTAAGTAATGTATGGGGGTAGTAGAGAACGGCACTTCGCTATCCAGGATGTCAGCAGATTGCGGCAAACGATGTACCAATAAAGATCGAGCGGGGTATATTTCAAGGTGATAGTTTGAGTCCCTTGTGGTTCTGCCTAGCTTTGAACCCTTTCAGTACGCTGTAAGAGGGTTCAGGTCTAGGCTATAGGTTGCCGAAAAACGACGAGTTATATCTCACCGTCTGTACATGGATGATTTGAAACTTATTGCCCCACTAATTTGCAATTGACAGCGTTACTGAAGGTGACTGAAAACTTTAGTAACTCTATCAAGATGGAATTTGGTGTGGAAAAGTTCAAGTTCACCCACGTTCATCGGTAAATGATGAGGTATATCCCGCGAAAGTTTGGGGGTCGTGGACTCTTAAACATTAAGACCCTCAACAATCGGGAGATATACAACCTTAGAGAATATTTTCTTCATACTGATGTGGGAGTGCATTGTAATGTGGTCGCAGTGGACAACGGATCCACTGCGCTGGTTCAGGCTAAAGAGAACTGGCGCAAGCCTGTAGTACTTAGTACTAATGATCGCAGGGAGGTATGGAAGGGCAAAGAACTCCATGGTCGTTTTTATCAGGCCTTAAATGGACCTGGTATAGAGCATAGCATATTATTTCTGGTTGGATGCAGAAGGCAGTTCTCTTCGACACGACCCGTATAGTGAGGAGGTTGCTGCCTGACCACCGGTGTCTTGGTCCCTGTACCCGACTTCGGTGGTCTACTATTTTTTATATTTTTAAATATAGGTATATTTTCTTTTATACATTGTGGAGGAACGGGTGTTATGTCCCTCTAACACAAAGGGAGGATCCTCCGACCAGGCGAGGTGATCATGCCTGGCGGGCCGCGGCCCAACGGTTGATGTTGGGAAGTTGTATATATACTAATCGGCGCGAGAACTCTCATGGCGCGATGCAGGATTAGTAGGTTGTAGATGTTTCTTGTTGCTGTATGTGGAAGTCGCCACAACATATTTAAAAATATAATTTAGAAGTTTTAAGTTTAATAAAAAGAAATAATAATAATAACTTTACACATCTCACACACGTCCGTCCGATCCTAAACTAGGCAGAGCAGAGCCTGTACTATTATAACCAGACTGCTGATACATACTAATATATTTCATAATTATATTATCATTATACTTAATTGAAGATATGAGATTTAACCGGACTATTAATAGTTATTTACATCCGAAGTTGCGTTTTTAGTAAAATATGGATTTTTGTAGGATTTTAACTTTGGAACTACTTTTCATTTAACTACATGCTAACGTACATATCCGTACATACCTACATATTACAGTATACGAGGTAAATGGTACCCCCAAGTAGTATGGGAACAATAGCAGTAACTACTTAGTAATCTGTGGCAATAGCTACTAGTGTAGGTAACCCTAATATTCTTAACACAAGCTAGACGGTTCAATCTTTGATAAAGGACCCCCGTCGGGTACTTTCACGCCTGTGATTTTATCCTTAAACGCTGAGGCATGACAGCATAAGCTGATGTTATCTATGGCTGACGTGTCCCACAATGAAATTTCGTTAGCTATATTTGTCGTCGTGAGTAATAGGGCCTGTGCATTCCACAACCACGTTTCTAGATTCCGCTACAGACAGAAGAGCTGAAAAACTCAACTACAAATAACTCGTTCCAAGACAACATGATCGCACGCAAACGGCTGGACGGTTTCGGTTGAAATGAAGGTCCCTTATGCTCTGGATTAACACATCGGTTGGTTCCCTTATTACATGTGAAAGCTAGAAAAAGATAAATAACTTTTACATAATCTTAAACAATAAAAACACTTTTTGCTTTTAAGTACACGTTGACAGTAGAAAATATAAAGGTATAAATAACATCTGTCGCAATTACTAGTACACAAGCACTTCATATTATGGAGTGAAGTCCAACTTTTTTTGACCATCAGTATGAAATCGTATCCCTGTGGAATATTATTAAGTCTCTGTACACCGGCGTAGGTAAGTATGTTCGTGACCTGCCCACGGGCGATCGCGATGCCCGTTTTAATTCGCACAATAACGCACCGTGCGTTCAACGAAGGTCGATACACACGGACTGAACTTGTATTGTAAAATGTTGTTTTTTTTAAATACCTAGTTACGAGATAAGGCATTTTAGTATGTTTCAATACATATATTATTATGATATCTACAGAACACATGCAAGTTCTTTGTTACTAAAAAAAGAAAACAAATTAGAGTTTAGCATCAAGTGAACCATGTTACAATGAACTTGACGAGACTTGATTATTTCCTCATAAATACTTTAATCATACAAAAAACTCGTCAAGGTTACATTAAACCTTTATTTTTATTATATTTTAATTATTTTTAAAGCTGTTTTCCTATTTTTCTCCCGTAAATTACAAAAAAGACGTACGAAGTTAGACGCACGTTAGAGACGCTTATATATATTTTGAACTTTCAGAGACTATTACATTTATTTAAGAACAATATTACAAGTTTAGAGGTGTTACTTAGAGACACCATACCAAGTTGGCTACATATAACAACTAAAATCTTTCTTAAAAACAATGTTTATTTATAGCTTTATTTATATAAAATAGAAGCTAGTGGTATTTTAGATTGTCGAATTGGCATTCTGTTTACAAAGAATGGCCCCGTGTAGTCCTGTAATGCATCCATCAGTCGTGAGAGACCACCGCCCCCGGTCCCATCGACATTCCTGCGAATTCTTTTTGTTACCGCAGCCAGCGACAATAAGGCAGTTCTATGTACGAGTACTTAAGTGTTCTATTGGAAGGTGCTCCGTACGTAATGGTATACAAAGACTTGAGAAATACAGTTAGGTATTTGGATATAGATTAGGAATATCAAAATCGTGTCATTCAAAACACGTACCATCTATTTGTTTTGGATGACAGAAAAATTTTCATCTTACATAGCATATTAGAAATTTCAATGGTTTTCGAGGGATTATAGTTAACGCTATATACCTAAAAGAAAAAAACAATTGAAACAAAAATTGTTATTTACATCTGCTGTGCTTGAACAAGACCTTATAGAGATGTTTTCAGCGCAGTACCTAAAGTATTATTTTGAAACTTGATTACGAAGAATTCGAAGCTTGAAACTTTCTATCGGAGGTAGTAGGTACCTACATAGATTTCATTGTTGACTTTGAAAAGATGCAAGCTCAACCCAGTTAAGCAGTCGTTATGAAAGCGATATAGTGCTACAATTGTACACAAATGTAGTTATGCATCAATATATAAAAATGAAAGTGCGTATGCTATTACGCAACCACGAAGTCAAGCTAACACAAAACATATTTCACACCGAGTCTTTACTGGACATTACACTCATTTACATGCCAATTTCCTCCATACATGGTCTTCCATTTTACACATCAGTAATTATGTCAATTACGTAGGACGATTCTGTCAATTGTTCGTTTACGCACGAAAACGTGAGTAGAGTTGCATTTAAGTAACTTGGGGAATTGAGGGCGGGCATGAAGAGTTCTGCCTTGACGCGGACACGAGTTTGAATATTGTGCCAGGATAATAAGTACATATATTATATAATTTTGAAAAATTGAGTAATTTTTAGACCTATAAGTACACAGGATCCTGTGTATAGGTTACTCAATTTCATCGCAGCAATATTTCGCTTTCTTGCAATTTTTCGAAATTTGCAAATAGCAATAGGTCATTAGAAACACATATTTTCATCCAGATGTGTACCTACCTACCTCATTAAAATCCCCTAGGTGTGCAAAGCGATCGGTAGGTACTTGTCAAATAACTTATATAAATCTTAAAAAAAAATAGAAATATACCATTCCTTGACACTGTCGTCCGTGTCTATCACGCATCCATCATTTCTCTGCTCTCAAGACAAAAGCATGCCAGCTTATCCATACTAGGCTGTACTTTAGTCATTAAATGAATTTTTCAGCGAGAGCAAGGTGACACAAGGTGTGTGTGTCATACTGGTGTAACCTTGCTCGTTGAAATTAATTTACAGACGAACAGAAGGACCAATTTCAGCCTAAGTAAACACCTGTTAAAGATTGTCAAAGTAGATGCCACTTTTAGGTACTGGCCGAGCATAGCAAGGGAACATTTTTCCGATTGTAAAAATAGGTTTTTCAGTTCCAACAAACATTTTTAGAGTTCCACGGGTCTCTATTACTAAGCCTCTTTAGGCACCTTTGTGCACTTTTGCTATGGGAAAAAAGAAAGCACTGAACTCGTGACCGTCACGCCACTAGAGGGCGCTAATCTAAACATTGAGTTCTGTCAGCTCCTTATTAATTAATGTCACCAACCTCCTAATGTAACGTTTTAAGTTCGTCGTTTCGTTTAAGTTTTCTGTCGGCAGTCCCGTGACCGTATTTTTTTTATCATCGATGCGTTATATTTTCAAAAGGTTCCATATTATTTGCAAGATGTTTGACAAATATGTTTTTTGGCTTGGTACCTTCCCCTTTTAAGTCGAAGATTACAGATAATAAATTGTCTTTGCTTACGTTTCTCTTAGTCTATGTAGTTTAAAACCTTAATTCCCAAAAAGCCACTTAAAATTAAGTAATTTAATGTTAAAACTGACTTAAAACCACACATGTTTACCTACTTGCTATCTTAGTGGCACGATTAATAATATATTTTGAAGGGTTGTAGATCAATATACCAATAACCACTTCTCTTCACTAGATATGACATGAGGTGAATTTTGAAGACTTAATAGGTTCAATAAGTAGGTACAAATTTTCCATGGGATAGCATTAAAATTTAATTTAATGTAATCGTGCACCAAACGCTTAGCAGATGGGTGGTTAACTTTTAACCTCTAGTATTACTCCAATACCAATTTAATGCATTACCTTTAGTGTACTCTATTTTTATGTCCATAAGATGTACATTTGAAGGGCGATGTTTTTTTATAAGTTGGTAGATTGTGGAGCTTGCCTGTCAAGCTGTCACCGGGTAGGAAGCAATGCAGCGCATCTGTTAGCGTATTTATAATAAAATGATTTCATGAAGTAAATCAGAGTACCTATTTTTTACAAGGTTAGTTATTGTAAGTATGAATCGATTCGTGGCTTATGATACTTAAAAATGTAAGGAGGGTCGATATCAATCTATAAGTATTCAAATCATCATTACTGACTGGCCTGTTGGTCTGGTGGTTCCTGATCTTGACTGCTGAGCCAGAGATGGATTCAATTTCCACCCAGGACAAATAATGTGTGATGAGCATGATCATTTGTTCTGTGTGTGGGTGTAGTTTATTTTTATAACTATCTTTAATCAGCATCTATTGCTTACCTTATAGGACTTTTTCAGCTAAAGGTCGTTATGGTAAAGCTATTGTGACTACAGCTTTGCTTATTCTATATATCATTATTTCTATTAGCCCCAAACGAATTCAGACATAGTAAACTAGCCCGCCCCACCCCTCTGGATAAATTATTCAAAGGTTTTCTTCCTCGCAGATCCAAAGGACCTCCTGGAAGTCGGAGTCACACGTTGTGTGAAGCTTTTGGAGCTTCATCCAGATCCAAAGACTGCGAACCCATCCACCTTCTTATCTTGTACGGTACGCGTAGCCAGTTGCGACCACCAAAAAACATTAAATAAAAAATATTGAACTTAAAAAACATTGTGCAATACCTACATTTAAATTAAAAACAAAAGTGTTTAATCATCATGCAGAATCTACTCTATATTATTTGATTACTATCAAGATAGGTCTAGTCAATCATATATTTTAACTACCAATAATGTACAATGTTATTTGTAGGTGTATAGGATGCCTTAGTATCATAAAGTGTCGATAATCGTATAGAGGCAGAGATAACAGGTTTTCTTCTTTGGTATACATGTTACACAGTGTTCCGACTTTGGAAGTTTTAGAGTTATGTTGCAACTGAAACAAAGAAGTAAATTCATTTTGACCTCATACACAGGTATAAGGGATTTACCACAGAGTTATAATTGAATTAAGATTACAAATCTACATCATCATCCTTCGCGCTTTTACCCAACTAAGTTGGGGACGGCTTTCAGTCTAAACTACGATACCGCCGAGCTTTGATATTTTACGTGAAGCGATTGCTATAAGACCTCCACAATACAAGTACTAGGCGATATAGAAGTTGTGTAGTTAGATGAGGTCGGACTTCTTAGGGCTCCAACTACCCGTAACGAATGGCACAGATGTTTGTATGGCACCCGGGACCCACGGTTTAACGTGTTCTCCGAGGCACGGAGGGGTCTCAATGTGTTAAGAATGGTCACCCATTCTAGACTGACCTGGTTAGTATTACCAGCCCCAAAAATGGTCGTTAGCTCATCGTAATGCCACTTCGAGGAAGTAGCGCTGGTAACGTGAGTGTGGTTAAAAGAGCAGGACAAATCCCAAATCTCGCCGCGCGCTGTCACAAGGGTGGTCGGAGGGAGCGCAACGCTTTCACGCTTTGTTGTGACTTTTGAGTTTTATTGGAGTTTACTTCTTATCCTCGACGCATGTAAGTAGATATGTGTATATACCCTTATGTTATATATATAGGTATGTATATATACACATAATATATACTGTACAGCGTCTACAAATGATGAGAGAGATAGAGAGAGAGAGGGAGAGAGAGTGTCGTGCGTCGGAGCTGACACACTTATTTTTTTATATCCATGTAGGTATAACATTTAATGTAGGTATGCGATTTAATGACATTTTTTTTTTAATCTGCATAGGTAAGTGAAACATAGTTAAGCACATAATGTCGCCGAATTTTCAAATAATGTAATACCGTTTATATTACTTAAACAACTAGTTCATATACATTCCTTCATATATATACACATCTTAGATATAATAGATAGTGCACTTGAAAGCAAAACAAACACTGACCATTTATCGGGGCATCTGATCCCAACACGTGCCGTCACGAGGATTTTCAATTTACGCCACCTCCTAGCAGGGTTGCTTACCATTGTTATTTAAATTGTATTGTCCTTTAGTTTAAATCCGTTTAAACCAGACAGTAGTCTGTTTTAAACGGATTTAAACTAATATGCTAATGCTTCGTTAGGCAGTAGCCTAACGAAGCATTTAGAAATAATGCCGTAGTGGCACAGACGACAGTAGAAGTTGCCAAAAGTAAAAAAGGTTTTTACATTGCTTCACTGCCGGTTTTCTGAGAGGCCGTGGAATCATTCCGGTCGAGCCGGCCCATACGTTTCAGTACGTATGAACCGGCCGGCATGGTTCTCCCATGATAAATAAAAAACCAATTTCGCGCACTTTTAAAATGTGGAATTTTAAAATTTAAGAAATTGTTGTCGAAGTTCCAGGCGATCTCTAGTATAAATTAAACCTTGCGTTAATTATCAAACTGGTCGTTAACTATCAAAACTCCACACGCAATTGTTTAAACCAAAACTCAAACAGATGGTAATCTTCTACTGGACTCCCAGAGGCGGTATAAACTAGGTCTATCGTGACGAAATGCTAACTACATTCTAGGAGTTAAATACAATATATTACTTATGACAACTTCAATGAAGTTTTTCACATATAAAGAAATTCATCATCTTCCTGTCCTTTTCCTAATTTTCATTGTTCATTGCCATGTGTACACGGCCCTACAAAGAAACCAGCCAAAACCCTTCTTGGGAATGTAGTTGTTTTATGACATGAAAGAAGGAAAAAGGTTAATTTGTATAAGGAAAAATGGGTAGGGAGAGTAACCTATGGTAAGGGATACCGCAAGTCTCGGATGTGGAACGAGACTGAGACTGCAGTAGCTCGCAAAGACCGAGTCGCGTACCCGAATGTCCTGTTTTTCCTGTGACTGGAGAGTCCACTAGGACAGGTACACCAGTTGGCATACACGTAAATAAATTATGAATGAAAATTACTAAGTTTCTGCTAATGTAACTGCCAATAAAGGCATTATGACATTTTATAGACGTTTTAAGCTTATCGGGAAGAGAAAGCAAAAAGTAAAGTTTGTATGAGTTTACATCTTTCCCTCTTTCTCTTATCAGGTTGATATTCAACGGAATTGGAAAACAATAATAATATTGGAGAGGGAAGCGAAGAGCTAAGAAATCCGCTTTCTATATAGATTCCGTGTAGATCCATGTAATTGTTAGCAAAATTGTTAATTTGCATAAAAAAGGGAACAGTTTTTTGTTGTAGGCTCTTTGTCATGAAGATTCCCCAGTTCTATGTGGGTATAGTTAAAGTTGGCAGTCCATATTTAATATTTTCCACATTGAAAGTTTACCAACCTTATTTCCCAATGCGCAGACGCCGCAGCCCGCCTGTGTTGACGCACCTACTCTGTGAAGTTTATAAGCGAGGCTAGAGCGCTTTTATAATTTACCAAGTAATTTCACGCTATGTGATTTGTGTGCCTTTGGTAGCTTTGTTAACTTGGTAACTCTTTTAAAGGTAGTTCTGGTGGTTCGATGTACAGGAGCGTTATTTCATTTCTGGAGTAGATTTTGATTCATGGTATTGAATAGCTTTCATGTGTTTAACTTGTGTTTCTTCCGTGTAACTTTGCATATTGCTTATTTACTATGTATGTGGTAGAAAAATCGATCGACGTAAGTTAAATGATAAAAATAACAGGTCTGAATAGAATATTTTTTTTTTTTTTATATTTAGGGATTCGGATCTTGCTTGGCAAAAAATAAAAAGAAATTCGAGCAGGTAGATTTGTGTAATTTCGGTGACTAAACGAGACTGGAGTTTTTCGCCACAAGTGGCTAAAATATGGAATAAAGAAATTATTATCTTTGATTTCAAATAAAAGTATTGTTTATTATTTTCCGTTTTTAGAAAGACTTTATACAAAATACTATTAGTAGATACAAATAATCAACTGACAGTAGGTATACCTACCTATATTGCTGTGCTAACTTGCTATAAAAAAATATTGTGACTATAAATTGAGATAAAAACTATCCTTTCTCTCAAGTTGGACCGAACTGCACAGTGTGCAAAATTTCATTAAAATCGGTTCATTAGTTTAGGAGTTCATCGCGGAAAAAGTATGTGAAAAAAAAAAATACATAAAGATGATAATAAATAAATTAGAGCAGCTAAGTGGTAACGGAGTAGGTTAGCACATTACAAAGTTAAGTAATACTAGCCAGGTCAGTCTAGGATGGGTGACCATTCTTAACACATTGAGACCGTTGAGTAGATAGGCGTCAAAGCATTACAGACAAACAAATTCACTTTTGCATTTATATTTCGCTGTTTCCGCTAATTTCGGGTGGAAATTTTGGTGAAATCTATCCCATGGGAATCGTACCTTTCTCCGGAATAAAAAGTATAATCTATCTCTCTGCCAAATTTCATCCAGATCGGTTCAGACGTTTTTACGTGAAACAGTAACAAATATTCATCTCTCCCTCCATCCTCACTAACTTTCGCCTTATCTCGCCTTATATAAAATTCAGGTGGAAAATTGATGGCCTAGTCCACAATCGGCAACGGACATAGTCATTGGCCGTGTGCCTTTGCAGCTGTAAGTATACAAAAATATTTGTAAACGTTCATAAAAGCCCAGTAGATTTCTGCCCGAATGGGAGCCACTCACTACAGCAGAACGCCATGGACGAGCGTAGTTTTGTATTTCATGTTGGCAATTTGAGAGTGATACTACTTGTATGATGAAAATATTTAATGTAACTTGTGGTCAACAAGTTATTGCTTAAATAAATAATATTAACTTAAAGAAAAGAAGAATTAAACACTATCTATCTATTGTTTCAGTGTCACGAGGCTGTCGCGATCTATGGTCCAATAGAACACTAAATCGTACGCTGTGCTCGGCCCGATGCGATCGTGAACCATCTCAAACGGTCTGCTCCCGTTTAGGACTATTTTAATTGACTCTTATTTAGCTCTTATAAAAAAATTAATTGCAATGATCACATTTATATTATTCATTATATATTTACAATTACGATTAGTTAGGATAGATAGATAGTAATATATAATATAACTTACAATTAATTTTATTTACTTCAAATGGTTACTGATTTGTGTATTGCGAAATGTATAGGTGTTATTGGTATCCTTTTCAGTTTTTCGTATAAATGTAAAATGTGTAATATCAGTATTTCAAGTGAATCAAAGAATGAATTCTTTTTTTATAAATAGATTCTTTCAGACACTTTGGAAATAGTGTTGACATTTCTTTTAACTAGTCTTGAGAAAAAACGTTGAAATAAACTCAAGGGACCAAGTCTACATAATAAGTTGTGCAAGTGTAGGCGTGGTCTTTATAGGAAAGAACCGTTTCAGTTTTAAATCAAATCAAATCAGTCTTTATTTGTTCAGATAAGAAGAAATAAGATGGGATGTTATAATTTCAAGATCCTGGTATGTTCTGCCATAGGGCATACAAATTTTAAATTCATATCCATCATTTTTAAGCTGACGAGTCGCTACACCTAGACTAAATAAGTCAGGAATCATGGAACTCAGGTTTCGAGTGCTCCACTACTCCAACCACTCCTCCGTGTAGGCGTTTTGGTGGTAGGTGGTATATATCATTGTAATCAATATAATATTCCCAAATAAAGTATGCCAGAAACGGGTCAATACCTTATCGGTTAGGCGTGAGCTCGGTCACAGCTAATACGTTATAGCCACATCGACAATCGAGTAATGAGAGAACGATCATGAAGTGTGATCATGTTACAATGACTAAGTTATTGCCTCTCCATTAAACGAGGCGGTAATTTGATAAAAGTATAGAAAGTTTAGTTGCGTGTTGTTGTAGTGTAGTTGAACTTGTTTAGTTGCTATTTTTTAAAAACGTCGATTGAAAAATAATATTTTAGAGACGTTTCGTCACGCTTATTGCTAATGTGACTATAATATAATACAATTTTTATAGATACAGGTTTGCAGGGAAGGTGACAATTTCATATAAATCTATTTGTAGGTTATATATATTATGTTTTCATTCTAATCCTAACTAATATTATGAAAGCAAATGTGACTTTGTTTGTTGCGATTTCACGACTTAATTACCCTTTTACGTACATGTTGTCACATAGAAGAAGATGAGTTGTCAGAAAAAAACATGAGATAGGATTTTTTTTTTTATGTTATAGGGCAAACGAGCAGACGGGTCACCTGATGGTAAATGACTACCGCCGCCCATGGGCATCTGCAACTTAAGAGTCACAAGTGCGTCATTGGTCCTTGATACTTGTTCAAATTTTCAAGTTAATCGGACGACTACATTAAAAGATACCGTTACATTAATAGATACCGTTACATTAATAGACACAGGTCACGTTAATATACAACGTGTCAAAATGGAAATCAAATACAATAAAGTCGTCACGTCGTGCTGACGTCAATAGGACGGTATGTCGAATATGAAAATCAAGCGGCGTCAATCTTACTTCATGAAGACTTTGGCGTGCCCCATCGTGTTATCAGTCCATTCTCGACCACGGTCGGTGTAACTCGACAGAAACGTACCTTATAAATAATAAAGACCGAAGTGCCATGATTTTAAAAGTTTCTTATTTAAACAACTGCAAAACAAATTGATTGAAAAAAAATATAGGCAGTGTCACTCGGGATGATGTAAGGTTTCTAGCGATACATCCGAATCTGTTCAAGCATTTACAAGTTATGGTGGAATAAAGAAACTGCCATACATACATACGTGAACCCTGAAACATTACTCCTTTTTTTGGCAGTCGTGTAAAAGAGTGGTGGTATTGTGACGCACATTACTCACATGTTTAAATTGAAATATAAAAGTTCAGATATTTACGATTATTGCAAAACCCAGTATTACAAGAACTTGATTACTGATAAATATTATCACTCATGATTATCTATAATTACACAATTAATTATTATTGTATATGTATGTATTTAAAAATATATAAGTGTGTTTATCAGCAGTCTGGTTACCATAGTCCAGGCTCTGCCTAGTTTGAGATCAGACGACTGTCTGTGAGATGTGTCAAGTTATTAAGTATTATTATTATTTGTTGATTTACGTGATTGTACAAGTAACATAGATAAATGTAGTGACGTAACCGCTATTTATTTTTCATATAAAACCTATTTCAGATTGTTCGATTGGAAACGGATCAATCCAATGAAACCGTTTACGACATTAATTAACTGCGGTTATTTTGCACCTTACAAGTACTTCTTAATTTAAGAATATAATAGAATACAAGCCTTAGAAGAAGGGGGGAAGAGCTCTACTAATTTATCATTCTCTGTCTACCTCAGCCTTAAAACCAACAGACATTATTAGTACTACAAAAAAGCCGCATGTGGTAAAATACTAAAATGATAAAAAGCTAAATTATTTGTCCTAGGTATGTCACTTCCACAACTGAGTTTTTTTTTATAACACGTGGTTTAGGCTGTGGAGCGTGCCAAAGAATTAGACATAGCTACCTACCTATATACATACGCTCAAAAAACATCACCCTCCTTCGGAAGTATTAAATTTAGCATACAAGGGTAAAGAACAGGACGGCAGTAAATGTACCTACTGTTCCCGAGAATGACTGAATGATTGACAAAATCTACGTTAACGCGAGTGAAGTCGCGGGCAAGAGATAGTCGAAAGAATAGGAAATCCAACCCACGACATCTGGCTCAGCAGTTAGGATCACTAACCACTAAACCAGCATTGTCGTCGATATAATTTTCCCACCAAAAGCTCAACCACAACAAAGTCCGAAAGTCCCCGGTATTTTCTGGCCCACGATGGTATCGGTGTTCGGTGTACATCTACGGGACCAGCCGAGATAATGTGAGCAGATACAACTGCCGGTTGATAGGACGGGAACACGCAACACGCGACTGTTAACGTGAGGTACGACTAAAGTTTTTATGCAAGAGGTGATAAGCCGAGTGGTACAGTCACGTGCATTGATATGTAAACGTTGACGTATTTGCAAATATATGTTAGTATTATATATTTTAAAAATAAGTACCTATCTCATGTTGTATTCAAAATTATATAATCTTCAAACTGGGTCAAAACTAAGTATACTTTTTGTTCATAGTAAAGGAAACAAAACACTATTAGTGAATACTACACACTCCCAAAGTTATATTTATGTATATGTGACAATTTTTTTAACATATATATGCAAAGCAATTTCAGAACAATATGTGCACATAATTTTTGATTAATAATGAATAAACGAGCAATTTTATAAAATGAATAAATGTTACCTCCAAAAAAAATTAAAAAGAAATAATCACTATAACCATACATACTTTATAACTTATAACCATCAGAGTCCGTCACAATTTTCTAACGTGCACAACTGCACATTTTTTGGCAAAAATATTTACCTAGACAAATAGTTTTGAGACATTTCAATATACTTTCACGTGCAAAATTATGAAGCCATTAAGAATTACAATAATAAGTCAATAATGTAATTTTACGAAAATGTAAACAAAACAATTTGATTATAATGTAAACAATTATGACTGTGATTTTTTATCATTTATATGTATACACTTTTAAAACTATAGTAGTTTTCACTATACTATGTGGTATTTTTGAAATATATAATATTAACAAATGTTTGCAAATATGTCAACGTTTACATATCAATGCAAGTCGACTGTACACTATTTAAAATTATAATTATAATCTTCAAACTTGGTCAAAATTAAGTATACTTTTTGTTCATAGTAAAGTAACCAAAACACTATTAGTGAATACTACACACTCCGCAACTTTTTATTTGAATTATAAGTATTTTACTACTTATGCTAATACATGATATTTATTTTATCCAAGTTAAGTATATCTATTAATTGTTATTTCTAATTAGTTTAACGCACACGTGACTTTGCCTCTAACGTTCTCTACTATCCTCTATTCACTCCAAGGTTTGCTGGAAGAAAACTCAGGTTAGGGTTAAGCTCGCCTTTGTACATACCATTTCCTTGATTTTAAGATAAATAAATAAATATTTCATGCGCTCTTCATTATGAGTAGATACTCCAGCTAACCTCTCCGACTAACTGGTTCGTATACTAAGGCGCTCCAAGCATTGCAGCCGAGTGATGCTTCAGCCCGGGCGAGTGGACCTGACAGCACAAGATTTTTCCGTTACTCTAGTAGAAGGGAACGTGCAGCCTCTCGTTGAGAAATCTGAATGATGAAACTCTAGGTATACCATCTCTACTTTATATAAAATTAATGTAGTTATTATGAAAACAAAGTACAAAGGTGCAGAAGGAGCTTTAATAATGTGTGTGCAAATGTGCGTCTACGTCCATGACAAAATAGTGGTCATTTGTCTCACTGTCTCCAACGACTTAAGAAACCTACACCTTCACTACAACTCAATATAAGCGGTGAAGGGAAATGCGAATAGAGAATAGGTTCTCTTGGATAGGCATTATCTTCGATTCGTCGTCAATTTTAATCATGTGAGTTTTAAAAACAAACGCCTATTATATTGCTTTTAAAAAAAAAAAAAAATAGGCAGTTTGGACTGCCGACAGAAGTAAAAACTTAAAACGACGACTCATAACTTTTGCCCCTACCAAATATCGCTCTACGCGGCTAAAGAAGTTTTTACTTTAAAGATTAAATATCAGTTCAAGTCCGATTGTTAAGAAATATTAAGTAGGAAGTATTTTTTATTACAAATGATTTTTTACAACGTATTAATTATAGTAATAAAATTTTCATTTATTGCGCTGTTTTACACGAAAAAGAATGATTATTATCTGTTCAATACAAACACATTTATCTGCTTTCAAGCGGCTTTAAAATTGGCTTTATAGAGGTGAGAGATGTAGTAGAGTACCTAAAACATGGTTAAGTTTTTTGATAATTCATATACAACTATGTTAAGTAGTTTAATGTTTGCACGCTTAAATAAATCGTAATTTTGTTTCCAAAATCATATAGGTACCTCGGATCGGATAATGTGAAAACACTCTAACTACTAACTAACGCACTGTAGTAAAACACTTATAATTCAAATAAAAAGTTTAGGAGTGTGTAGTATTCACTAATAGTGTTTTGTTTAGTTTACTATGAACAAAAGTATACTTAATTTTGACCAAGTTTGAAAATTATAATTATAATTTTAAATAGTGTACAGTCGACTTGCATTGATATGTATACGTTGACATATTTGCAAACATTTGTTAATATTATATATTTCAATAATACCACATAGTATAGTGAAAACTACTATAGTTTTAAAAGTGTATACATATAAATGATAAAAAATCACAGTCATAATTGTTTACATTAAGTATAATGAAATTGTATTGTTTACATTTTCGGAATATGATATAAAATAAATATGAAATAGTCTTACGACTTATTAAATTTCCTGAACTTTTAATAATTAAGCCAAGCATTATTATTTATATTTATTTATATTATTTTTTTATACAACTAAGTTGAAATGAAGTACGCTGTTGTTATTCAGCGATTATTAAAAAAAAATCACTGTGTCACTTGCAAGATGACAAATATAAACATTACTTAAAAATGCTATCCAATATCCTACAATACCTATTTATCAGTTTCTTTTTCTATAACAGGCAATTTCGCAATAAAAATCGAATAAGTAAATAAATATTATTCTTTGATTTTGATATCTGATTCTCTGCAGTTTTTATATTACCTTTCATGCCTTTCTAATCCGTTAATTCGCCATTATGCCTTCTTAAGGGTTATGTGTTCCTAACTTATGTTGGTGATTTCTTCTGCTAACACCGGGAAGGTCACTTACTGAAACGTCTTACGAATATTAATGTCTGGGTTGCAGAACCTTCAAACCAAGCAGAACTCTCTCTAGTTGTGCCCATATTGAAATTTAATTTCAAAACGTCAAAATTTGACATGCAGATTCTTTCCTTCTAAATTTAAATTCAAAAATTTCTAAAAAAAAATCCGACTTTCCCTTTGATTTAAGCAAAAAAATATTTCTTAAACCTTGTCCTGGCAATTCGACAATTGGTTTTTAGAGTTCGTCGTGGAATGAAAAAACGGAACGGAACCTTTGAACTTGTCCGTCTGCCACAGACAATTTCGTAGATTAATTAACTTGAAATTTGGTACAAATATCAATTCCTGTGACCCAAATACAGATGTGCAACATAAATAAATGAATATTGAACACAACACTAAATTAGAAACTTTCAAAAAAATGCAAATACTATGTTGCATATGAAATGAAAAGTTGGTTACGCGGGTCTAAATATTTTATTTTATATTTTCTAGAGTACAGTTTTAAAGTTATTTGAGAAAATTGATGAAAACCATTACCTCCCAAACTACTGAGCCTAAAATAAAAAAAATAAAACATAGAATGTACTCAAGGAACCGTCGAATGTACTTAGTTCTTAAACTTACAGATTACAGGGAAACCTGTAGGAAGTCTATGGTCGAAATTGTGCGTACAAACATACATTTGCAATTCATCGTACGGAACCGTCTACATCTCCACGCGAGTTCAACTCGCACTTGACCGTTTTTTATATGATATAGATTATAAAAACCCCAGTCTTTCACTGTCGCCATTAGATATTTTATAATGATTAATTTTTAACCAATATATTGGATAAAAATAAATAATTTTCTGGATGATGTCTCGATAGTAGACTCGTGAAGGTGGAAGAAAGGCCCAGTCGACGATTTGTCGTTCAGATTGTATCACCCGCCGTAATTCGGCCGCAACTGCCGTGCGTGTCGGTACACCGATTGCACTCGCTAAGGATGGGAGCGCAATGAGAAATTAGTTTTTAAAATTTTAAAAACTGTTTAATTGAAGACTCGATTGAATTGAAGTGAAGCGGCGGTAGCGTAATGGCTAAGGCGTTGGACTTGCGATCAAGTGGTTGCGGGTTCGAACCCCACCCAGTGCACTACCGACGTGAACCCACTCCTAACACAAGCATTTTAGCTTAGCTGGAGGGGTTAACAAGAATACTAGTAATATGTGACCCACGTTGCTAGTATTCTTTTAAAAAAAAAAAAAATAAAAAAAAAAAAATGATAGAAAAACAAGCCTTAAAAAGGAAAGAACGTAATTTGCGAAGACATCTCATAACGGTTTCCATTCCCTTGGCTTCGTGGTTTAATAATAATTAAAAAACCTTTGTATTTCGGGATTCCGACCATGGGTGAAGTAACCTGCCGCGTTGGTGTCAAGCGCCACATTGGCATCGTTTCCCAGCGATTTTTCTGATGTGGGGAGTGTGTGGATAAAGACGCCTGTATTTCTGTTGCTTTGTGGAATGCGGTGTAGTGTTTGATAGGCACTGGTACATACTGAACTGCCTGTTTAAAGGCCGGTCGACAGGCGTGTCCAGCTATTGCCTCTTTTTAACCGACTTTAAAAAAGGAGGACATTCTCAATTCGTCGGATTTTTTTTTTTATGTATGTTCACCGATTACCCGAACACGCCTGATCCAATTTACAATATTCTTTTCTTATTTTAAAGAGTATACTTCCTAGGTGGTCCCATTTAAATTTTATCGAAATCAGTTGAGCGGTTTTTGAAAAAGTATCAAATATCTAAAAATTGTATACATTGATGATATTTTCGTTTACTCCGAAACCTCGCTGTCTCATTGGAGCAGTGCGTTAAGTTGGCCTACTCATATTATATTTAATCAAAATACATCTATTTTCCACTAAAAAGCACATTGAAGTCGGTGATACTTTTTTTAAAAGATAATTATTAAGAAAATATTGTTGTACGAAATATTGCTTTTCGCGCCATTACGTAAGTCTTGTCAAATCGCTTATAGTGAGCTGTGGCCTGTTACCGACTTGCAGGCGTGTTCGGCGACTGCCAACCTGTTGCAGTCCATGTTCTTCTTACAACGATGTCCTTCTATATCTTAACTGGGATCAGCCTCTTCAAATAATGTACATCACTATAAATAATAATCCCTGAACAGCCAAAACACAATGTTTATACACCATTTACGTCACTTTTAAAGTGGAATTGCTATTGGGTCACCATTTTGGTTAGGTAAACCATTTCTTTTGCAGAAACGTGTAGTCATATAATATATAATAGGGGCGTATAGTACAAACCGTGAATAACGTAAGATAAGTGGTAATTATCAGAAACTTTAACTTCCACGTATAATAATTTCACTAAAATTTACAGGATAAATTGGAAAAAGAAAAAGCTATTCCTGAAAAAAGAAAACAATTACCTACAAGAAAATTACAATTTCTTAATGTTTACTCAACTATTTTTTATCGGCAATACGAGTACATGACGATCTTAAAATATTACTACACCTTTGTGTATCACGTCGTGTGTTACACGTATAACCACGGGTATATCGATACTAAAAAAAAGATTTTAAGAAAAAAATAAAGAGTAGAAAAATACTATGAAATTATATAAAATAAAATTTGGAATGAACTGCCTGCGTCCATTCTTCCATTTTTCTAGACAATTATAACCATGGAACGTTCAAGAGTAGAGTGAATAGCTATATTTCTGATAGGCGTGTACATGTAGAATCTATCAATTCAGTTGGACGACAAACGCCTATTCCATTAGCCAAAAAAAAGAAATATGTACTTTTAAAATATTTCTTTTTTTTTTACTCATTTTCGCGCTCATTGTGCCACAAGGTTTCTATGACAAGCCCGAGTCCTACCGCTAGATAGCAGCGGCACAACTCGTGAGCGATGCCTGCTCAGATAACAATTGCTTTGTTTCGCTGTAAAACTCGAAAATTAACATCATTTGCCAACGCTCGATCGTTGTGGTGATACCGACACTCGTAAATATCAGTCCAAATGGCTACATGTAGCGGTATGCTATTATAATTGACAAAGGTTACACAGTAACTCATTAAAGTGGCAATGACCCTTCAGGTCTTACTTACTATAACTGCAACTCTAATTTCATCAAATGTACCTACTTCATTATTTAGGTGTTTTAAGTTTGCTCTTTTCATTCAATGTTTTTATAATTCCTAAATGGAGCTGTAAAGTAAGATTTTAAAACTTGATACACATTTTTTTGTGCCAATAATAAAATCTAATCTATAACTTCAAATCAGTTTAAATCGTTCATATCATCCTACTGATTAAAAACTAATCAGTCAATTGAGGTGCATCGAGATTATTTAATTTCAGACAAATGTAATTACATAAGCACCCAGAAACTTTAAAAAAACCAAACCCTTTTTAGCTATTGCGCAGTTGGATGAAGAATTCAAACTCAATCGAGAAATATTATTTACTAACGTTTTCGACTTCGCTTGCGTTAAAGTTATTTTTCAATCCATCGGGAACAATAGTTTTTCTCGGGATGAAAGGTACCTACTACCTTATGTCCTTCTATGCACCCCTGACAACGTTTATACAAAATTTCATGACGGTTCAGTAGTTATCTATCAGGTATGAAAGTGTTACAAACAAACTCATTATCGTATTGATGATATTAGTTAGGATTTTACGAAGTTCCGTAGGTATGGCAGGATACCAACAGGACTTAACCCAGGATACTGCATCTTAGGGCGAATAATTCTAAAACACATTCGTTAGTTGAAGTATACAAGTACTACGCTTTCCCTCGGCTCCTTTCAGTAGTGATATTTAAGCTCTATAATTACGTCGTGTCTTTTGATAAAATAACGAAAAATCTGTATTCCAAAAAATGCCGATTACCTGCATTAAAAATTTTGTGAAAAAAAAACAAGTCATAAAACACAATACATGTTATTCTGTGATGCTTGCTACATTTTCAATGAGTGGCCGATGACGTTGTCGTGCCTCACACTTGTGTTCAAGCATTCCACTGACACACACTAGACACACAACTCTTTCTCCTTTCATCAGTACGTTACTCTCTGAGTGAGACAAACCTGTGATATTTTTGTGACTTAACCCTTTTAAGAGATGGCTTTTATATTTATAAATTCAGTACAGTATCTGAGTTGACAGAAGAGAAAGCATTAAAAATTCAGTTCGATGTTATTTTTACATTTAGCACGTGTTTGGAGTGGTGACAAAAATCGCTATTTCTCATAACATAGTCCTTAGTTGTACCATAACATGGTGTTTAGTTTTAATAGTCGTTGAGATGTCGGAATCCGATGTTATTCGTATAGGAAATGTTGCTGAGCAGTAATGTCTCGTAATCATTAAATTAAAATCAGTTATACTTAGTAATAGAGAATTTTGTAACTAGAGAAATATCCAATACAAAAACATATGTAGAATTTGATTTTTTTATGAAACTTCAGTAGTGGGAGAGCTATGCTTCGGCACGTATGGGCCGGCTCGACCGGAGCGATACCACGGCCCTACAGAAAACCGTCAATGAAGCAATGATTGCATTGCTTTTCGCCGAGTGAGTGTGGTTACCGGAGGCCCAAACCCTTCCCTCCCCCCTCCATCCCACTCTTTCATCCTTCCCCTACTCCCACCTTAAAAGCCGGCAGCGCACTTGTGAGTTTGTGACTCTTGAGTTGCAGGTGCCCATGGGTGGCGGTAGTCATTTACCATCAGGTGACACGTCTGGTCGTTTGCCCCCTATACCATAAAAAAAAAAACTCGTGACCGAAGACTCAAATGCCACTCAATTATGAGACGTCATTTCACCTTAAAGCGACAATGACTGTACGACAGTGATATTTGTACAGATTAAATAAGCACCTACTTGGTCTTTAGACTAATTACTCTTTATTTAGCAAAATATTTAGACTGATCCCTTTATGAGATAAGAGTAATTGCCCATTATAGTGATTCTAGTCAGAACTAACAGTACTTAGTGTTACAATTCCAAGTAAAAATTCAACTAGTCCCTAAGAAAATTACATAGGGGACCTGCACTATAAACATTGAGAAAAAACTTGGAAACTATGTAAATTTAAACAACCTTGTTTCTTGTTCTGGAAAACAGGAAATAGTAAAAAAAAAGACAAGGCAGCGTGAGCTTTACCTTATGGTTCTAACGGCGTTATACCTATTACTGAAATACTCGTAAAATATGTTTCTTCTGCATAAATTAGCTTCCTAATGGTAAAAAAAATCCTATTACATAGCGAATGAACTGAAGCAACACGATAAAAATATTAAACCGAAGCAGTTATAAACGAGCGGTCTTACTATTAACATTTTATTAAGTTCGTAACGTACTTAATAATAATAATATGTCAATTCGCACTAGTGTATATATTATATGGCATGTAATTATTGGTAGGTACATTATACAGTGTGGCGCAAAGGTTATCTGATTAATTGCTACCACACCTATAGTGCATCGTAGTTGTAGTTGTAATACACAGTTTGCGAAAAGAAGGAAAGTATTTAGATTACTAGGTATGTCATCGTGATCATTGCCAACCTTAAGCATTTAAAAGTAAAATAAATACATAAAATGGAGGGCTGCTATAAGAATATGTATATAAGAACTTCGATATCGCCTAGTACTTGGGTTGTGGAGGTCTGATGGCTGTCACTTCACGTAAAATATCAAAGTTCGGCCGTATCGTAGTTAGATTGAAAGCCGACCCCAACTTAGTTGGGAAAAGGCGCGGAGGATGATATAGGAGGCTGTTATAAGTATAACGTATGTATCTGTGTCTGTCTGTGCCATCATAGCTAAGCGGATGGATCGCATTTTGATTATTTTTGAAGTGAAAACTTCTTTAGGCACGTTGGGCGCTTTTCGTATGGGGAAAAAGCACTGAACTCGTGTGATCGTCACGCTCAGATGACATACCTATATACTGTGTATATATATGTGTGTATGTGTTTTCTGACGTGCAGTCCTACGACTGACAGATTTTTTGTTTACACGTCCTTGTGTTGTACAACGTGCGCACGAACCGCACGCGAAATTATCGCCTTAACACAACAAACAACACTTATTGTTTGTTTATTTGTGATATTATTTTTTTGTTTCAATTGATAACATACTTAATTTTATTTTTATATTTATTTTAATACTTGTAAAATCACTTGCACAGATCGTGAACAGAAAGACAGACAGACAGACGCGGCGGGGGACTTTGTTTTATAATATGTAGTAATGAAAAAAAAAAAACTATTTTTTTTACGCCTAATCTTTATGTAAAATCGTCGGATAAACAGCTTTTGCATTTAAGACTTTACTCTAAAAGCAATACTTTTTAAGATATTTAATGAAAACCGAAAAAAAATACGATCTTTAAGTTATTTTGCAATAATAAACAATGACGTGTATATCCATTGAAGCAGACACTTTAGTATGTTATTCTACGTGTTTTTCTTTAAATTTTAAGCCTAGTATCGTATTATTACGAGCTGAGGTTCGGGATTAGAGAATTATACCAGATTGTTACCGAAATAGACACAATTTATTTTAATAGATCACAAAATACACAGGGAAACTAGCAACAACACAATTACAATAATTTATTATCACTATTACACTAAACTTCTTAATTCACTTACACTTTAGTCGCTGTTAATTCACTTGACACTGACTTGAAACTAAACTCACTTGACACTCACTTGAAAACTAACTCACTACTCAGCAATGCCACGCTTTATATAGCGAAACAGTATTTCTAGAAACATGGTATGGTCTGGTAAATTCTACAAAACAATAGAACAGCCTAATACATACTAGAATCTTCCATTAATGGATTACTACTTAGTTCCGTGTTGTCTCAACAGATGGCGTGTATCTTTATTTTGTAGCTCTCTACGCCTTCCTACAGTCACCAATAGATGACGGGTTATTCGTAACAGTATTGTTATAAAAGACCACTTTTCGCGTTTCTTTTTGGCTCTGGCGCCCGGATTACTGCGAACATATATATCTAAGATGATCTTTTTATTTCTGTTTTTTTAATGTTAACCGACGTACCTAAATGCGCGTTATAGGAATAATATCGGTGCTGATAATCTAATTACGTTAAACACGCTTACATTCTAATTATAATACATGTTATATCGTCCATCTGAATCATAGATAAGGTGCTATCGTCTATCAAATCAAAACTTTGTACATTGTCACTGAATGTTATGATCAAAATTACGGGAAATCAGATTAGTCATAAAGAAGTTTGGTAAAACCCTTAGCATATTTTCAGTAGGTAAAAAAGAGTATCAGAGTATCAGTGTTGTATTCCCTTTCAGCTAATGAGTAGGGTCACCAGAAATCAGTGGAAAGCTGCGAATGTCTGCCTTCATCGGCAACTGCTTTTGCTATCTTGGCTGTATAAAAAAGAAGAAAGTCCCAACTCTCACAACAGGAGAGGAGTAGGAAAAGGGCAGAACGTTATTCTTAGTTTAATTTTTGAAGTGAAAACTTTAGGCAAGTTTGACACTTTTGGTATCTGGAAAAATCACTGAACCGTCACGCTCAGTTGACATATATTGTCATGATGATGTCATCACACATACACACACATCTATATGTATAGATGTGTGTGTATACGACTGACAGTTCTTTACTGACTTTGTTTCTTAATAAAATTCAATTAAGTAATTAGTACACGGTCTGAAGGTAACTGGTTTCCTAATACTTTAAATACTTCCTAAACCAATTAGTAGAGCTCTATAGTTCCCAACGTAAATACAAGTACATTATACTCGTGGGTCGGGAACTCTTTCTCCCATTGCATGGAGATTCTATCCTACTCAAAGGAGAACTACGTTAAAAGTCCCCTTTATTGTAAACAGTACAAGCATTAATTAAAAATTGAAAACACCTACGACTCAAAAATCCCTTCAACGTTTAGAAAGCTGATGATGTTTTTCTTGAGTTACAGTTAAGAACACTCTCGATCAAGCTCAAAGAAAACTAAATTAAAATTGGTCCCTCCGTATAGGAGCTATGATGCCGATACCACAGAATCAGATACACGCGTAAAACTTATAACAGTATCCTTTTCCAATATAATCCGTAGTATAATAATAATAATAACTTCACACATCTCACACACGGCCGTCTGATCCCAAACTAGGCAGAGCCTGTACTATGGTAACCAGACTGCTGATAAACATACATAGATATTTCTAAATACACACATATTATAAATAAATTACATCCAGACAGTACCTTTGCCTTACGCTACGATATTAACCATTTTTCCAAAACTCAACTTACTAACTTGAAAATATAAAAAAAATCAATACTGTGTAATATTATTCTTAGATATTTAAATGCCAAACGACTTTTGTTACATCAATTATGACTATTATGAGGTACAGTAACGCAATTATTTTGCGATATTCCGAACAATGTCTATTGTTATTTACAATAGAAGATATGACAGGCTTATGACAATTGGACCCCCCAACTCGCCGAAGTTTAGAACGACACAAATAGTAAGGGCCTGTTTAGTTTGCTAATTGAGTTTAAACTCTATGGTTATAAAAATAAAGATGCAATGTCACGTATTTTGTTGCTTATTAGTTCAAGTGACGCCAGTGAGAACTGCACACATTTCACGCCATTTTGGAAATAACTTTGCTTCTGTAAGTTTGAAATATTTTTTTATATGGCTACCATTTAATTAAATAAGCAAAATCGGAAAGAAATAAAAATGTATATTTTAATTATAGCATTATTTGACTTTATTAAACGTAGTTCTAAACCACTTATTGTCCACTAGCCTAAGAGATAAGAATATTAACAACTAGACGCAACTGTCTTGGACAAAAGTCCCAAAAAAATTATCAGCAATTGACTGGCCTGTTGGTCTAGTGGTTAGTGACCCTGACTACTAAGCCAGAGGTCGTGGGTTCGATTCCCACCCAGGACAAATCATTGTGTGATGAGCACGATAATTTGTTCTGTGTCTGGGTGTAATTTATCTATAATATGTATGTATTTAGAAATATATAAGTATGTTTATCAGCAGTCTGGTTACCATAGCACAGGCTCTGCCTAGTTTGGGATCAGACGGCCGTGTGTGGGATGTGTGGAGTTATTATTATTATTATTAATTAACCAAATATACAGCGACAGATATTTTAAAATAAAGACAATTTAATTTGTGTCATAATTCTTACTAAGTAATGCTCAATAATGCTTGCACAATGCAGCTTCTGTGCCGTGTTCTAACCTAATCCTTTTCAATTTTGGGGACATAAAATCCATGGCGTCGTGTTCAGATATAATTTCCTTACTAATAATTAATTAATTAACAAAAAAATTATTTATTTTTTCAAGATTACGATGTCTAGGTGATATAAATGATTCATTTTGTTAAATTAAGCGTAAAATTTATTAATATGACATTGCACGGATGAATTGAGTTTATGCCTAATTGCCAATCGATAACGTGAATTCGTACCTATCAACAACTTTCCAATCATATAAACAGTTCTGGTTAATAAATAATGGAATCTGATAATGATTTTCAATGACGTGAACATTATATCTATCTATACCTACTAGACATGGGCGGCCTAGAAAAGGGCGTGTAAATTTCATACAATCACGCCTGTATCCCCGAAGGAGTACGCAGACTTGTATTAAACCCCTAAATTAAAATTAAATTTAAAGTATGAGAGGAGCTCACGTAATGAGGGCAAGCCTGATGATGTCAACCATTCTGGGAATTAAAAATATGAAAATTGGAAGTATATTGAAAACAGTAGCTCAGGAAGGTCAGCGTCGCAATTCCAATTCGAGTTATAAGTATTGGCTGTCTCCAGGCAGTCCGAGCCGAAAGACTGGAAAGCCGAAAGACTGTTTTTTTGCAAGTATGAAATGATAATGCCAACCTTACATTGCTCTTCTGTACATAGCGATTTTGACAATCATAAAATTAATTGTTATGCTGACGCTCTGTCATGAAATTGATGGGTAAGCACAACATGAGGTAAACGGTGCAGGTTTCGATACGCAAATTGCCGTCGGCTGTTTACAAAGACCTCTTTCCTCTCCCTCGGGAACAATTAGCCTTCATCTTTCCTTTTACTTAGCGTATTCACGTACAAAATTGATTATTGCAATATTTAGAAATTGTTTATATTACAAAGTTGCCTGATGGTAAGCGTTTACTAGTGCCCATAAACGAAACTTCTTCTTCTTTAGCCTTTTTCTTGCCACCTTGAATAGGCCTTCAACACTTTCCATTCCTTTTGGCATTTCGCTCTCTGTATTCAATTCGAGCTGGTTTTTTCGTCATATTTTCAGCGCATTGATGGTTTCTCCCCATGGCTTTCATTTGAGGAGACGATTGGACCATTTTGTTTAGTTTCGGGCGACAGGTCCAGTCCACTTCCATTTTAGGTGCACAACTCGTACACATCTGCAACTTTGCTTTGTTTTCGAAGTCAATGTCATTTCAACCAGTTTGCGCTCTATTGCCTTCTGTGCCGCTTTCAGTCTGTTGATAGCGTATTTGGTGCAGACCTAGGTTTTTGCACCATGAGTATACACCGGGTAAATATCATGGATTGTTATTCCGCAGAGATTTTCATCTTAAGAGCAAAGATCAGTTTCGAGGAGGCATCTGTGAAGCTCGCTAGTTTGGTTGCCCTTGGCAATGTAAAATCTCCTTCCTTAAGTATACGCAATTCTCTACTTATTTTATGGTGGTTTGGTTGATGGTTATAAAGATGTTATTTCCATCTAAGTTCGTCATTGTCTTAGTTTTATCCAAGTTCATTTCCAAACCAACCTGTAGAGAGACATCACTCAGCTCCTGAATCATAATTTGCAATTCTTCAAGGTTGTCTATGAAGAGTGAGTGAGAGGGAAGAATGAGTTATCTAGAAGACCTACTAAATCTGTGAATAGCTTCGGAGAGTATGTCTCCTTGCCTCTTTTTATAGCTATTGGTTCTGTAGATTCGGTAAGGGTTACTTTCATGGTCGCATTATTGTAGATTTTTTTTTACATTTTGTGTGTCCATAGCTTATTTGGGCATTTTGTAGTAACTGAATGACAGCCCTTGATTCCACACTATCGAATGCCTTATTGTAATCGATAAATGCGATCCACAAAAGTATCTGGTATTCTGTTGATTTTGCGGTTACAGTTTTCATTGTCAGGGTGTGCTCGATGGTGCTAAATCTGCTTCTAAAATAATCTTGTTCTGTAGGTTGACAAAAATTGAACTTGTTGGTGAGGCGGTCGGTAATAATATCGGAATAATAGTTTGTAGAGCTGAGGTAACAAACTTATAGGACGCTAAGTATTAATATTTTTGGTTCTTTAACAATATGCTATTATTACCTATTAAATAACTAACTTATCTTTAAAAAAATATCCATTAATAATTCCTGCTTCTGCACATCTGATCGCACATTACTATTATAAAAGCATAGAACACTAAACCTTCAAACCAGAAAGTACAGTTAGCAAAGAAAATTGCTTAATACATTCCAATTTCCAAGGCAATTCCACTTAAACATTTTAAAATAGTTTTATTTTTAGTATCATCTTTAATACCTTTCGTCATCATCATCCTCCGCGCCTTTTTCCAACTAATTTGCAACGATACGCCCAAATTTTGATATTTTATATATTTATTATTATGTGTTAAATTGCAATGTACTAACTGACTGTACGAAACGACGTATTGCGACTTTCGCTGCTAACTGTACACAAACATCGAACATTTAACATCATCTGCAACTTTGAAACTTCTTTCTCTGCGCCCTTACCGGTGATTATACGAAAAATCAGTGCCAATTACGTAAGCGCGGCGTCTGCGTCTGCGCATCCTTGGTAATAATCCCCTGTTCCCACGCACCGGCGCCACAGTATACCGACGCAGTACAGTGAATGGAGAGGTGTCATTGCATTTAACTTATTATAAATTCATCGACTGAGGATAAAGAAAATAGACATAACAATTTGTAAAAGGCATCTGTAGCTAATGATGTCATCAAATACATAATGTTTTTTTTCTAAAAATGGTCTGTACATGTGCTGGATGGACGTTTACAATATACGCGAGAAAAAATAAAAAAAATGCAGAGATCACGTAGTGGTTAAGATGTCGCCGCTTCGAATGTTGTGGTTACGATCCGGTGGGATAATTATTTGTTTAATTCTCATTCTTTGGCGTTTGGTTGTATTTTGTATCCATTCTTTGCATATTAAAAGATGACTTTGTTTTGTTAAGAAACTTGAATAAAAATTTAAAAAAAACCATAGTGTCGTGTATGTTTCAGTGATTAGTCTAGCAACTATTCTGATATATTACATACTAAAACCTTCCTGAAAATATCTAGAATTAGTAAACAATAATGAAAATTGGTAAATTACTATTAAAGAAAACGGGATGGGCTTACAAACATCGGATCGAATACAGAACCTTCTTTGAAGCCACTTAACAATGGAGTTGCGTCTTGCGTCGGAAATAGTCTAATAATAAAGAATAGAGTAACTATATACTCGGGTGATTCTTTGTTCTTTTTCCGTCCGGGTCATTATTAACAACACGAAAATCTTTAGAAATTTTAAGTAGTAGTAATTAGTCTCTTTGTAATTTTGTCACTAATTGTCTTTGATGTAACAAATACAATAATTTAGGATGAACATGATGCGTCATTTATAATTCTGCAGGAGATAATTGATGCAGAAATTTTTTAATGAAAATAAAGGAATATTCACCCACTCATTTTATACGATGAGGTTGATCTTTAAAAACATATAGAGTTCTTTTTACTGATAACCTCCGAGTCCATATCTCTTTTTTTTCTGAAAACTATTTCGGCATAGGTAGTCATTTTTTTTGTCAACGGTGAGTTGGAAGTGAAAAAAAATAAAATAAATAAAAACACGCTTTTGTAACTAGCTGAACTAAAGTTGAAAATAATTTTCTATAAGTAAAAAAAATAGAGTAATTAAGAAAAAAAATATATTATCGTAAAAATGCGTGGGGTAAACGTGGGGTTTGTAACATCGGATCGCTTGCCACTAGGCAGAGACAGGAGAGCATTCGTCTGAGCTGAAGTAGAAAAAATGGTAGAATGAGTAACGACAATAATATCGCCTTGCCTTATTCTCTCTCCTGTGATGAAAGCGGATACTGTACAACTATAAAAAATATCCAATACCGTCACACACATGCTTAAACGAAGGAGGCACCTAAACCATGTCCCAAACACAAATGGAGTCACAAGAAAGACTTATGAGTGTATGGTGAACGTGTGCCGGCGTGGTTCATTACAGTTTCTTGAAACTTAGCGCAACAATCACTACAGAGGAGTATTATGAAGCATTGCAAATGATTTTGCTTCTCAGTAGGCATGACAAGCTTGCTCTCAAACAACAGAAACATGTCAGTTATCATAGTACTCTCCTTCTCCACGTCAATGAGTTGTGAAATATAGGCCTATACGCCGCCGTTCAACTGTCTCAAAACTGTAGAAGTTGTGAATGCGTCTCATCTCAGTCGTCATAAACACGTCAAAATTATAGCACTGTTTATAGATCCAAATTTGAATCATGATAAACTACTTTGAATGAGTTTAATCAACTTCCATATCAGTATTAGAAGACTTACTTAAAATCACTATCTAATATTTTGATTGTTGACTGATAATCTTAATCTCGGAAAGATAGTACTTATTTATTAAAAATACGTATGATGTAATGATATATGCGTACAATAACCCTTAACAGGTGTATTGGTTACCCATATTATTTTTTTACTATTTAATATCTTAATAAAATGTATCGTACTTTATGTTATGCTTTAAAAGTAACATTTTATGACCAAGGGCTATAGTCGCTGACCATCTCGCGAAAAGATTAAGAGCAGTAATTTATTCGTTCCATACACAAAATGCGAGTGTCTTTAGCCCCAGCGGCATTTCATATCGCACTACACGCGGTCACATTCTTGCTTGACTACCCGCATGGAAAAAAAGCAAAAAGTGCCATTTATCCTGCGGCAGCCATCGCGAGCGGACGTCCCCTGTCGCTGCATTGTGGGAAGTTAATGTGCTCATTTTACACTGAAATAAAATGGACGATGATTTGTTAATATTGTTTAAGAGCAATTTTGGGTATGTACACATAATTGTGAAGATTTCGTTAAAAAAAATTACCGTCTTTAAAAGTAAATCTTCATATTTATAGATAGAAACTAAATAGATAAAAACATATTTTAAATTACAATTACTATAACGTTATATATTCAATGTAACTAAACTAACTAATACATGAGGGTATCATTTACACCGAGGTTTATTGCGGACGGTAAAATTTCGTTGAATTTTCAATGAAAATTTTTCCGTATTTTGTTAATAAAACCTTTTAGAAAACTCGACAATTGAGTAGAGAATCAATTGTCGAGTTTTCTAAAAGGTAAGTAGGAATCGGGCACAGCTCAGGGTAGATTAGAGCACAGTACAGTGCATCGGAACTATACATAGCGAAATAGAATGCCCAGAAAACTCATATGTATAACGTTTATATAAAAAAAAATAGTTGACCACTTCGAATTGCGTCATCTAGTATATAAACACAATGCTTGTTCAATCCTAATATTACAATTGTACTATAATATTTGATAACAGATCTCCCTAAGGCTTACATTTTCAATGAGAGGCAAAGGCAAACAGTTCATTGAAGAAACATTCGTGCCGGTGCAGCGGTGTAAGTGTCGTCGTGTTGTAAATGTTATGCGCTCATCGATAAAGCGTAACAATGGTGCTCCTCGGGCTAAATGCATTGTTGGGGATACAAGATTTCTAAATAACAACACTTTTCGCAATATGTTATCGTATCCGATGAGAGGTTTGCATTTGTATTGTATTTACCTAAAATGATGTAAATAGGGCTTTAAAATTTTTAAGTATATTTGCGTTTTTTGTTGTTTGCAAATTGGTAGGGGTAAGTTACAAAAGTTATTTTAACTGGTGGTTAGGTACACATAAAGTACTTCAATATTTACAAGAAATGTATGAATAATGCAGTAGTTTAAGTGATAACATCACATGTTTAACTGCCACCACGTTGACTGTTGTAAATTCTATTTCCACAAAGGATTTTTTATCTGTGTGATCCACAGATGTATCGGATCTGCGAGTACTTTGGTTCGTTAATTGTATGCTCACAAAATACATTACTATTTTTGGGAATTGTCGTAATGTGAATCAATTGATGAGTGGTATATTTAATTCGATACGGTAACATAGACAATTAAACGTAAATCCAGCAGTAGGTACATGGCACGAGCTCGTTTGAACTATACATCTGCAAATGTGTGTGCGAACGTTCTGGTCATTAACTTAAAATAAATAACTAAAGAAATCAAAAGCATTATAAATAATAATAAATAAATAGTATTATAAGATTATTAATATTCCCCAGTTGCGAGAGATCAAACCAGAAATTTAATATTTGGAAGACGTTTCAAGTTATTTCGGAAAACCATTACCATGAATTTATTCATGGTAATGGTTTCAATTTATATGACTAAACTAGAAAAAAATCTCGTCTAATAAACATGAGATTTTTTTTCTAGTCTCAGTCAGTCGATTTGATATCTTTCTTTTTTTTATTTTGTTTTGGCCTAAAACGGTACTACCAGTAGGCCGAGTTAGAGCGACAAAGATACTGAACTCGTCTTCTCTAAAAGCTAAGAAAGAAATTAATATACCTCAGCGCCATCTATCTAAGCTAAGTAGAACAAGTAACCAACTATAGATCCTGCATTGCGCAATATAAATTATCTTTTTAATTCTTATATTTATTACATAATATATTATACTGTAGAATATCTGTAAGTCGAACTTCAAAGACAAGCGAAAAATTCGGTTTCGACTTAAGTGGATTTTGTAAATTTGTAAACATTCGACTTGTGGAGGTTTAACTTCATTCTCAATAATTTGCGTTAGAGAGGATAAGTAGAAAATAACTAGATTTTCTACTTATCCTCTCTAACGCAAATTAGTGAGACAGAGGTAATAAACATATTAATTGTCAAGTTGAAAGTTATGCATTCTGAACATTATAGATTTTCCTATTATTTACTACTTGTGCGCGCTGTTCCACATGCGGGCTTATTATTTGCTTTTATAATCACTGCTCCCACTGCTGCTATGGATTGCAGTATGAAAGACGAACTTGCATGAGAATTTCCTCAGAAAAAGAATAATTAAAATCCATTCGCTATACCTAGCTGGGCTCCGTAATTTTTATCAACTAGTAAAAGAACGCAAGATTTGCATTTCAAATTTTATTTAGAAACTGTGACTGGAATAATATTACCTATCTTGTTTCTTATCGAGAAATTATCGCAGAAAAGGATTTTCCTGCTCTCGCCGCATCTCCTTATAGAAAATGTAGTAGGTTAAATACCTTTTACAACAGATACACTTAGTAAAAGTGACGTTTATCAATGTCTATGGTCATAGGTCTAGTTAATATTTATTGTAATAATTATGTTTGTCACGAGTTTTCATTAGGTACAGCCCCGGTTGAATTTGAACTTGTGCATATTAGATGAGTAAATTTGAAATTAATCGCGATAATATTGATAAGGTACGATAATATTCATATTATCGCGATTAAATCCTGATTTACACGTCTGACGTGTATTTGTTTTAACGATTAAAAAATAATTATAATAACTTGTGACTGAGGTGTCAAGGCCGTCTGATTCCAAACTAGGTAGAGCCTGTACTTTGGTAACCAGACACAGAACAAATAAATGATCGTGCCCATCACTCAATAAAAAAATAGAATGATTTATTGATATCATACTAACTTTTAAACTTTTGCGTTCTATAATATAATTATCTATTGACGAAAAGGTATTACATACCTCAGAATTGCCTGACGTTTCGACCAGGTTACACTGGCCGTGGTCATAAAAACCTTGATAATAATAATAAAATAATAAATAATCCCCAGTTGCGATCAGACCAGAAACTTAATATTGGGAAGACGTGTTTCAAGTAACTCAGGAAAATTATTGGACAGAATTTGGCTAGACTAGAAAAAATCTTATGTTTATTATCAGTCGATGCGATGTTTAGCCCTTTTTTTTGGCAAAAAACGGTAGAGATTTTAAGTTAATGTGTATAATAATGATCGGTTAGGTGAGCTAGTGGCATTTGTAAGCTATAAAGTAGCTCCATATGCCACGGCGATTGCCAGGTCCATAATATGATGCCAATTGTTTCATAGGGCAACCACGCTTTGCGTCGCGCGGCTTATTGAGAGGCAGGACACGGTATCAGCAATATACAATCTGCAGAGTAGAAATAGTGTCGCACGCCAAAATCTATACTAATATATAAAGCTTAAGAGTTTGTTTGTTTGTTTGCTTCAACGCGTTAATCTCAGGAACTACGGGTCTGATTTGCAAAATTCTTTTAGTGTTAGATAGCTCATTTATCGAGGAAGGCTATAGGCTATATAACGCTAAGACCAATAGGAGCGGAGCAGTGACCATAAGCGTAGGTGAAACTGCGTGGACGGCTAGTATAAAATAAAGGAGTAAAAATTTACAAATACTAAATTGTAAGTACATTAGGAGCTAGTAATGAAGTTAATATTTTTGTTTGATTCCAATAATTGTCAGTCGTATTATAGAACGTCCGAATAAGATGATTCTTAACAATGTGCTTGAATTTGTTCAGTTGTAGATTCTACAGTTCACTAACAGTTTTACTATAAAAATGTATATCGAGTTCCACGAATGTATGTAACATGTATATTAGTAAGTTCGGATGGATGTTTCCCAGAACGTATAGCAGTTCGTTTCTATATTTTATCATCATCAAATTTACTTAACCTTATTGTTATGGTCCTTTTTTTTATATCGTGTGGAAACCCCCACGGGTCATCACCTCACCGGAGCTAACGGTAAGATGGTATGTCGGAATCGAACCGACTAAAACGTCACGGTGTTCCGTCACTGGTGGGTCAATTGCAGGAGGACCCGGGTATACCCTAGGAAGAAGTCCAGTTTTTATGGCCCTAAGATATGTAACTCTAGTTTTGTATTGCTACTACTATTATTGTGTCGGTGTGGACGTGTGGGTATTTTCTTCCTTTGTTATTCTCTGTTAAGGATCATCAAGTCGACAACTAAGGTGGGCACTGAAACTGAGGTGGCATTTGTCCATGGCAGTGTATACTGAGGGTCCACCTATGTTCTAGGGCACGGCGTACAACCCTCAGTAACATAAAAAGTTATTTTTTTGTAAGTAATATTCAAAGAAACGTGATCAGATTCGATACGTGGCATTGACGCGTCATGTGACATGTCAGTGTCATGTAATAAATGACACGTCAAAAAATGTTACATGGTATTAACATTTTAATTGTTTTTTATATTCTTTTGTTGGTTATTATTTTTATTTGTTGTATGCTGTGTTTTACAAAATATTTTTTTTTTCTTTCTTTCTTTCTTTCTTTCTATATAGCGATGGAATAATGTCCCAAGAATATTATCAATATTTTAATTATAGGTATACCTATGCGTTAGCGAGTAGCAGCGAGTAGAACCCGAAAAACGTATACAGTCCAGATGAGGCCAAGTAAAAAGCACCCGTAACCGATGAAAACCAAGCTAGTAGGCAGGATCATGATAAATGGCGCTCTATCGCCTCTGTCTACCCTGGACTGGACAGGAAAAGGGCGTGTATGTATATAGGTACAGTATTATTATAGGTACAATGATATTATCCGCTAAAACTCAAAATCCTGCAGCCCCTATCCGCCTGACTCCAACGACGCAGTGTTCTTAATCGGCCCACAATAATTGCTGCCACTTCGCCCATCATAAATCATACGTCTAATTAGGTATACGGGCCTCTTCTGACGTTTAAACTTTTCGTAATGATACCGGTGTCTTTGGATCCACCGATTTGATACATAGTTTTTTCGGCATTTGATTAGATAGTTATGTTCCTGTGTTTAATTTTTGTATCTTAGAATTGTAAGAAATGGTATAGAGGGTATAGGTATTAAAATTATTATCTTGGTTTTTATTTAATTCTTGATCAATTATAAAAAAAATTCTAAATACTAAGTCGCAAAATCCATAAAAATATAATTGATTAATGACGAATTATTTTGTGAACCATTAAAATAACGTTTAGGCTTTTAGCATAATTATTACCATGGATATTATCAAGCTATGGAGGATCTTTCTCTACCATCCTCTAGAGTTCTAGACCTCAGCGCTCTATTCACTTTCAAGGTTTGCTGGAAGAAAACTCAGGTTTGGGTTTAGCTCGCCTTTTATAGCTATTTTAGATATGCTAGTAATTGACGTGTACCATAAAGAATTAATGAGAATGAAATTAAAGTGGCGAGCGAAGTGAGAGTTTAAAGTATAATACCTTAAAAAGCTTAAGCTTTCCTACTAATATTTTGAAAGTTTGTGAGGATGTATGGATGTATGAATGTATGGATGTTTGTTACTCTTTCACGCCAAAACTACTGAACCGATTGAGATGAAACTTGGTATGTAGAAAGCTGGAGACCTGGATTAACATATAGGCTACTTTTTATCTCGATATTCCCTCGGGAACTTACGCGGGTGAAACCGCGGGGCGCTGCTAGTATTTTATATTTGTTAATAAAAAGTAGTAGTAAACGACTGGGCGCTTGTTAGACTAGCACTAGCTATAAACGCTATGAACAAGTTTCAGGACAAAAACTGTTTAAATTACTCGTGATTGCAAATATAATAGGTACATGTTGAAATTTTACTTTTCGCTAAAGGATTTGTCCGATTTCGTGAAGATAGGCGCTGCCATAACATAATAATCAATATAAATATCAATTTAATTTAATTATCTTGATGTATTTGTGTAAATAACGTTCGTCATTTTACCTTGGAAACGTTTTGATTATCACAACATTTGACAACATAGACGTTTGACAACAGAGACGTTTGGGACCAAATTTGTAATTCCTCATACAAAGCGCATCTTAATGGTGCACGAAAGGCATTAATTTTTTCAGCTATGAAGAACCCTGTAGTCTTGTAGTCTCCGAGTCTGGAACCGGTCCTTGGGGATTTATGGCAATAAGCACATGACTACTTCATGGGACTAAAGTTTATGCTGAGAAAACGTTGTATGATAGACTGCCTAACACTTTTAAGGGGAAAGGGGCGTGATGCTTATTATATAAAATAGTGTCGTGTTCCACAAAATCAATAGGATAAGGTAAGATCGATAGTAAATGAACCAGGAGAGGTTTCAAAATGGTTGAAGAGAAGGGATACAAGTAATATTGAAAGGAACTAAGTATATGTGTGAAGCGAGATAAAAGAAATCCGAAGAATCAGAAATAGAACAACATAGCCATTGATTGGCAGTCTTATATAATTTTTATGCAATTAAAAGTTACTTTTCAGTATATACAATTGTTTGTCGCTTTGTGATTGTATATAAACTACAAAGTTACTTATGCAGTGTGTATATCCAGGACACGGGGCTGAAATTGCGGTATGTTTGACTTTTTCCTTGCTTTATAGGCTAAACATTGACTGTTTTAAAAACTGAAGCTTGTGTGTCTGCTAGAAGTACTTTAGAATTTTGATAATCGGTGAGTAAGTTAGTGAATTAAGGAACTTTGATTTGCAATAGTTTTTAAATTACAAGTTACATGTTACATTATGCTCCATTGGTCAATGAAAATTAAGGCTCCTAGCTTTATTTAAAACGAAGTTACAGGGGGTTGGGGGAGGGGGAGGGGGCTTGGTCCGGATGTCTTAATAAAAGCTGTTCCCGGATCCCTCCTACTTAAGGCGCAGTACGGCACACCGTGTGGTTTTAGTCGGTTCGATTCGATTTCGTTCGAAAGTTGACATGAAGTAGATGAAATTGCAGAAGTGTTTTGATAAAATATCTTAAACAGATGGATGAAAAGAGCTTAAGAAATAAACACTGCAAATGTAGGTTTTTTTTTTTTGTTATAAAGGTATATGATTATAGATTTTTTATAAGAAAGTCGCAAAAATAATTGGAAGATAATTCAACAATTTGCTGATAATTATGTGGACATATTAAAGAGTCGAAAATTACATGAAGCGCTAACAATTGTTAAAAAATGTGGTATCTTTAATACAGAAATTTTATTTTGTAACAGACTAGCGACATGCCCCGGCTTCGCACGGGTGCAATGTAGATACTAATGTGATGAACAATTATCGTCATATCATTTTACAAATTAACACAAAACAATGTGAAATTATACGTACAAACCTTCCTCTTGAATCGCTCTATTTAGTGGTGAAACCCGAATTAAAATCAGTTGCGTGATTCAAAGATCTAAGCGTACAGACGCCGGAATTTATACTATGTAGAGATATATTGAATTTAAAAATTCAATATATCTCTACATACAGCAGACAGAGAGCAGACATGAATAGTTATACATGTAGATATTTAATACCAAAACCAGTTAATGGACTGTCCGGATTTATCCAAAACTGCATAAAAAAATATAAAAACTTGAAAAAAAAAATATAATAAATAAAATATTAAAACATTGAATTTGAAATGACAATTGATAAAAAATGTTATTCAAAAATGTGTACCTACACCAGGAAAAGCAATTTCTGTAGTTATTTTCAAAATTCTTTTTTAATCCATATCATTTCAGGCTGCATCAAGAATTCTCTATCTTTAATAGGGTTCCTCAAATGGAAAAAAGGAGCCCTTTTAGGATCACTTTGATTTGACCAAATTTCAACATTTCGCAGGTAAATGAAAACCTATGGCGTACTTCCCCTTGACCTAGAATTATGAAATTTAGTAAGAAGCAAGGTCTTACAGCACAAGTAAAGGAAAAAATCCGAAAGTCGTTATTTTGTTGTTATATCACATAAAAAAATGTTATTACAAACTTGTATTTTGCGGTTGGAAAGTTGAATTTGTCGCAGATTGCGATGTATGGGAAAAATTTTATTTTCATGTCACAAGTGCGTGTTCGGCTTTTAAGGTGGGGATTAGGGGGGGGAGAGGGGTAAAGGAGGGGAGAGGGAGGGGTTAGGGCCTCCGGGAACCTCACTCACTCGGCGAAAAGCATTGCTTCACTGTAGGTTTTCTGTAAGGCCGTGGTATCACTCCGGTCGAGCCACACGTGCCGAAGCATGGATCTCTCACGACAAATATATGTATTAAGCTGTTAGATCTTTGCCCATATATGTAAAGATATTCCGCTATTTCATAACAAATGATCAAAAAAAGTTTTTTTTTTGAGGATTCATTTTTCGTATTCGTTTATTTTCGGTTCAATATTGCACGTTAAGCCGTCGGTCCCGGGTGCCATACGGACATCAGTGGCATTCGTTACGGGTAGTACATAACTTCGATGTCGCCTAGCACATGGGCTGTGGAGATCTGATGGCAGTCGCTTCACATATAATATCGAAGATCGGCCGTATCGTAGTTAGACTGAAAGTCGACCACAACTTAGTTGGGAAAAGGCGCTGAGGATGATGATGTCTAGATGACATAGTAATATTTAAATTTTTTTTAATATTAAATAACAGAAAAAATATTTTTGTAATTAGCGGCCGAATATGAGGCATCTTTACGCTAGCCGCGCGCAGCCCTATTTTCAACATTAAATAAAAAATATTAAAAATGAAGGTCAAGTTCCGAAAGTCAACATTTTTACTAGAAAATTTCCTCCTCTTTTAGAATCTGTGTCAATCATTTCTCTAGCATCGAAAGCTTTTGACTTATTCCTGAAAATGTAGACCCCCTTTTTTTAAGTTTTATTGTTTATAATTTTTGCAATTGTTAATGACTAGGTTTGAAATTTATGCACTTTAATTGGCAGAATTAACAAGTTTTTCAACTTGTTGCCAAGATTATATAAGTACTATGAAAGTGATAAGAAGCATGTTAACTTTATCTAAATTACTAGCCCGGAAGGCAGCGGCATTAAATCAATTGGCATGGCATAACACAACATAATTATGACAATTCCTGTAACGCTAATTTATGACTAGAGCCAAAAATTGATATAAAGATGTTGTAATAAGCAGTGTCTATTTTATATAATAACATAAATAACACTTCAGTTAAGTACGTTTTTTCCTCACTAACAACATAAACTGGATAAGTAGATAGTTCCTCTTTCTTGCCTATGATAAAGGGATACGGTCATTGAAGTAAGTAGTAGTAGTAGGTAATTTGTCTTATAAGAAAAAGAAATGTCCTATAAAAAAATAGATGCTTCTTTAACAACATTCACCTAGTTAAGAAATAAGTGAGAACTGAATTCGCTCGTGTCGTTAAATAAAAAAAATCTGTAAGAAATTCTGCCGCTTGCGCTTCGTCTATATCTTAAGTGCCTCATTCATATATAAAGCGTATAATTGCCATCCGATTCATCGATTACAAATTAGTCGGTGATGTGATAACTGTCAATATGTTTTTTTCCTTAATATTGGTCACGGTAGTATTTAGTGTTTTATATTTTTATTTTACTAGAACGTTTAACCACTGGCAAAGAAAAAATGTGAAAGGACCGAAACCGATACCGTTTTTTGGGAACTACAAGGATGTAGCATTCAGAAGACAACATGTTGGAATATTCTACCACGATATGTACAAAAAATATCCCGAACATAAAGTGGTAGGCTTGTACAGAATGACATCGCCTGCTTTACTAATACGTGATTTAGATATCGTGAAACAAGTTTTAATTAAAGATTTTGAGGCGTTCCCTGATCGTGCTACGTATTTCAGCAAAGAAGGCTTAGGAGAGAATATATTCCATGCTGATGCTGAATCGTGGAAATTTCTAAGGGATGAATTCTCTTCAGCTTTCACAACTACCAAAATTAAGGCTGTGTTTAACGGGTTAGTTGATTGTGGTGACAAGTTTGTAGACTATATTGAAAATGTTACAATGAAAAAACCCAACCAGGATGTTTATAAATTGGTATTTAAATACACCATAGGTACAACAATGTCTGCTGCCTTCGGTTTGAACATTGATACTTTTAGTAATGAGACTAGATTGTTTGAAATTATTGACGAAAAGTTCAACAACAGTTATTTTAACGAAATGGACATGCTATTTCCTGGATTCTTGACGAAATTCAATTTGTCACTTTTTTCTGATGAAACGATCAAATTTTCTCATCAGATAGTTGAAGCTGGTATAAAACAAAAGTCAACAACCAAAAATTGTGTAAAAACTTTGATGGATGTAATTTTAAAGTTGAATAAAGAAACTGAAATTTATGACGTCAATCAAAATATTGTTAGTGATGAGGAGTTACTAACGAATAGTCCAAGTGTTCTACAAGCTGCCCAAGCATGGATGCTCTACACAGCCGGGTACGCAAATAATACATTAGCACTGACCTACGTAATGTATCATTTGGCCCGTAATCCCGATGTTCAAGAAAAGTTGAGAGAAGAAATAACTACAGTTTTGGAGAAATATAACGGATTATTGTCTTATGAAGCTCTTAAAACTATGAAATACTTAGATATGGTCTTCGAAGAAATACTGCGAATGCACCCGTTAACAAACGGGTTGATAAGGAGTGTAAGCAGAGATATTAAGTTAGAAGGAACAAATATTACTATTGACAAAGGGACTGTAGTTGCAGTGTCTCCGTATGCAATTCATCACGACGAGAGATATTATCCAGACCCCGAGAGATTTTACCCAGAGAGATTTTTGCCAGAGAATGTTAGAGACAGACATTCGTGTGCTTTCTTGCCTTTTGGAGTAGGACGTAGAAGTTGTTTAGGTGAGTTTATCTTAAAATAATATAACTAAACATTAAGGTAACTAAACAGTAACTTTATAAGGTCTCGAATTTAATGGATCTTTGAATCTTACTCTAATAATATTTGACTGCCCTATTCCCAGGCGAACGGTTCACTGGAACTGTATCATAATTTACTTCAATGCTTAGATTATAAAATAAAATCTCTTTTCTGTACGAGTGTACCCAAGTACAAAGAAAAGAGTACTATTTGAAATAATTAAGTAGAGTGATGTAAGTCTGTCAACTGTTAGAATCGTGTATGTCGCATTATGTTCATTTAAAAGAAACACATTTTGTCACATATGCTGGTGGTGAAGTAACAAAAACATATTTTGACGACGATGACATGAATTAGATAAAGTTAGTCAATTACGCTGGCTGGTTGGCAGACGTAACAAATATTCTAGAACATTATGGAACAATCTCAGTTTCCTCACGATGTTGTTCTTCACTGTTAAAGCAAGTAATCAATAATTTTTGATACGCTGAACTTCTAAGGCAGAGTTGCACGAACAGGGTTCGAACTCGACTCTGTTTTCTAATGCGATTCACCTGGAACTACTAAAGTCTCATTTCGTGGTTTTGAATTTGGATTAGAATTAAATTGACCCAGTTATGAAATTGACAAAGGCTAATGAAAACTTTTTTTTTAGGTTCACAACTAGCAAGAATTCAGTTCAGCATCTGTGTAGCAAAAGTCCTGTCCAAGTTTCGAGTGGAGACTTTCAAAAATACTGTAACCAGCATACAATATAGTCCTCACCGAGTTTTACTAACCCCTGATCAAGACATATATCTTAACTTTGTACCTTCTTAATAGACTACTGGTTCTTTAGTTACTCAAAGATTGTGATAATGATTATTTGTGCCTGTTGGACGAACGTTAGGGGCATAATTGTATTTATTAACAAACGTATCGTGATACCTGTGCCACCAATTTATAAATAATATAATCGACTTAAAGGGAATTGGTCATTACCCTTTCCTTTATTATAAGATCTAACCTTGTTGTAAAGATATTGATAATTATTATTTATTTATTGTTAGTAAATTATTTTATAGTTATGTATAAGTATAAAATTGGCACTAAAATCACATATTGTGTTTAAGCCTTGTGAAGGGGAGCTGGTTATGATACAAAATAGTAGAGTTATCAGCATGCTCCTCTCAAGACGTAGGTCCATTGCTATCGGGTCATCGCGTTCGAAGACTGGAGCATAGTACGTTCGCTGTTTAGTAGTCGTAAGCGTCGATCTATCGTTACTACTGAATGGTATTTATTTGTCATTTGTAGTTAAGAAATTTTAAATTAGTGTATACTAACACTAGGCTAAGGTATTACTAAAACGATAGGTATAAATCATTCGGTCTGAAATAAATTATATTATGATTATATGTAAAAGCATACTTGAACATTACAAGAATATTTAATATTGATGAGAATTTTGTTTTCATTCGCCTATTTAGTGATATTTAAATATTGCAGAAAGAGAATGAGTTTACAGTGACGAATGTTGAATCCATGTATGTGGTCATTATGGTTATTATGATTCTCTTGCTCTGAATCGTAAGCTCAATGCACGCTCATGTACAATTCCAGTCGTAACATGGCAAGTACGGCTTAAGATAGTAATCGAGCACAGAATGGGCGTTTTGGTAAGCGGTGATCGGTGACTGATACACAAGTGGTGACATTTCCTTAATTTTTTCTATAATTCTATTAATATTACTGTGCTTAACACGAGGCCAAGTCGAAATCGCCGATGAAACCGACGCGGCAAGATGCTGCAGCCCTTGATAAACCCAAACGGGGGCCCGTTGGGCTCGAATTTAAGCATGCATCACCGAAATACTACTACACCGAAATACTACTACGTGAGTAAAAGCGTATACTTATACTTAATTAATATCCATGAATACCATTCGTGAAAGTTTTCACTAGATCTTCAATTTGTTCAAAAACTTATATTAAAAAAATATAAAATACCGGACAAGTGCGAGCATGACTCGTCGAACAAGGATTCAGTAAGTAAACTGAGAGAATTGATTTCCGAGATGGACCGAACAAACTTATATTTAGATAGGTAATACGTCTATCTCGTAAATCAATTCTCTAAGACTTTTGCCTGTCTTTTTCGAAAGTCAAACTTAACTTTGCAGTTGCGACGTGCGACAAAGTCAACAATCCAACCGCAAAATATAACATACAGACAGACTGACTACAAAGTGATCTTATAAGTGTTCCTTATGAAGAACGGAACTCTAAAAATGATACTTTAGTACTTTAATTTGATACTAAACGTTCCCCGCAGGTTTAACCGAGTTTATGTTGCTTCGGATACGCTAGCGATCGTACCTAGCATGATGTGAGATAGCCTAAACCTTCCAAACAAAAAACAAAAAAATTGTTCCAGAAATTCAACAAAACACAAATATACGATACAGATGATTGATTAATACTTTCTTCGACAAATTTAGAATTGTATGAATTGTGTTTAAAACTGAATTGGAATGTATTATTACAAACCTTCTGTATTACATACTATCCAAAATACTATATTTTTGACCTTTCAAACCGAAAAGATTAAAAATATAAAGTTACTAGACGAAAATCGGCCTTAACGAACTCAAGATGGCATCCGAGTGGCCAATATGGCGAATGCCATTTGCACAATTAGAATTTAACAAAATACTCGACAATCCGAATTTTGCGGATATATGTTGTCACTCGAAATCATAATTTTTTATGTTTTATTGTTCAGGTAAGGTTTCAATCGAGTCTACCGTACGTCCGTACCCCTTGACTGAATTATTAATTAAAATATAAAGTTATATAAAGGCGCTACAAGATTTTGACCCTGTAAGTCGTTCGCCCTTTTTTTTGTAATTGTTTTGTGGAATACCTTCAACGGCTTCAAAAGATATAAAAAACTAACTTTGACGTTGGCATGGGGCATGCTTGGGCCAGTAAATAGTTCATACAAATACAAGCTAAAAACATTTAGTCCTTGACATTTTGCGAACCAAACTTCCTAGAATATCGCTAATGTTATGATAAAAACTGTTTTGTCTGCGAGTCCTATCAATCATTGTCGACATGTCAAAAGTATAGGTACATACATACAGTTGGATATATACAAAACTTGTTACATTATTAATTTCATAGAATCCAGCTCTCAGATTGATCGATAATATATTTTATTAACTAGAAATGTAGCGTATCTACTGGTATCTACAGATACTCTGTGACCAGAGGCTAGGTGTAAATTTTTGGTCACAAAGACTTTACTGAATGCGCGCTGTCGCCCTGGATAAATTGTTTATGCATTTTGTAAAGAAAGAGCCACTAAATTTCTTCGGATTCTTTCTCTCTGCGGGTTCGGGCTTGGATCTTCGATTCGGCGTTTCTCAAGAATTTTTTTGCTTACAACCAATCTGTGGAACAAATTGTTGCCTGCGCGGCGGTATATCCGAACCGATACGATCTTTAAACCTTCAAGAAAAGAGCGTACACTCATTTCAATGGCCAGCAACGCACTTGTGGCTTTTGAGCTACAAGTATGGTGATGGTGATCTATCTGCTCGTTTGCCCCCATACCATAAATAAAAAGAAGTTGAGAGTAAAATATAAGTATTATATAATACACATAACACTGATAAGGTTCTTGCCATGGATTAATCATCAAATTAATGATGTGTTTGTTAGGTTAGTACTTATATTAAGTTTATGGTTTGTTCTCTGCGTCATCACCTTAAACCTGAATAACACACTATGCATTGTATTGTGAAATAAATTATCACGTTTGGAAACCATAGGCAGTTCTTCAGCATGAGCGTTTAGGAAGCCAGTTATGCGAGGTACGCGATCATTTTAAATTTGAACTGATAAGTTTTTTTTTAATATTTTCTACAAATTTAAATGGGACCAACCTTGAGTACAACCAATAACAGAAAGAAAGTACATAAATATTTATACTATCCATTATATCTAATTTTTAATTTTTTTAAAGGATTTACAACTCAGTTCTGTGGATTTGCGGCAAAATGTTCAGTTTTTTTGTTATTCTGGTACAATGTTATTATTAAAATGATTCTGTCTATGGTCCAAAGCGAGTCACTTTTGGGAGAGTTCACCTTTTTAGCCACCGTCCCTGGCTAAAGAGATGGCGGAAAGGGAACACCAGAGGAATAGTACTTTCCCGACCTCCAGCAATGGATCACTTGAGGCGGACCACATTGTCGTTTGTGGTCCTTGTGAAATGGTGACATACCACTTCAATTTTAGCTCCCACGAGGTGATGCCTAATAATTAACTTCTTAAAAAAATACCACCGACTTCAATGCGCTCAAATCACGATAAATTGTAATAAGTAGTATTCTTAATTTCTTCATTCCTTAATTTTCCACCTTTGAAAGTGGAATATTTTCTATAAATTTCAATGGGACCAACCTTGGGTACAATCAATTCAATTAAAAAAGAATTATTGAAATCGGTTTACATATGGCGAAGGCGAATTTTTTCTTTTTTTGCATTTTTTTTTTATATAAAAACTAATTTACTTTTTTAAATTTTATTAGGTATCGTTTTTAACCGTCGAAAAAAAGGAGGTTCTCAATTCGACCGTTTATATATATATTTCTTTTTTTTTATGTATGTTCATCTATACTTATCTATCTATACTTATAATAAATCTGTAGCGGGATGAATTCTGTACATTGAATGTATTTAAAAAAAACGACTGAGGGGTATTAAGATATCGATACTGATGCCGAATATGCGATTCAAACAATTTTTGTCTGCCTGTCTTTCTGTCTGTCTGTTTGTATGATCACGATAAACTCAGAAGTTACTTAAGGGATATGCTTGAAACTTAGTATGATAACAGTTGGAATGCCTGCGCAGGTTATAGGGTACTTTTTATCCCGGGTTAAACTTTGGTTCCCACAGGAAAATCAATGAAAGCTGTAATAACATTGTAACGTCAGTAGAACGTATATACTTATTTCGAACTACATTCCAGCGAGCGTTTAGCTTATCTGGTGTAGAGTGCGATTTCTACTAGATTGGGTGCCGGATCGAAGCCCTCTTTGATATATTTTTTCTTTTTTTGCATTTTTTTTTATATAGATACTAATTTACTTTTTTAAATTTTATTGAGTATCGTTTTTAACCGACGAAAAAAAGGAGGTTCTCAATTCGACCGTTTATATACATATACTTATCTATACTTATGATAAATCTGTAGCGGGGTGAATTCTGTACATTGAATATATTTAAAAAAAAAACGACTGAGGGGTATTAAGATATCGATACTGATGCCGAATATGCGATTCAAACAATTTTTGTCTGTTTGTCTGTCTGTCTCTCTTTCTGTCTGTCTGTTTGTATGTTCACGATAAACTCAGAAGTTACTGAAGGGATATGCTTGAAACTTAGTATAATAGTTTGAGTGCCTGCTCAGGTTATAGTGAATGTGTATTTTCAATCGTAGGATATCATCGTGCTTTTCTGTGGTGATTGCTGAAGCAGCAGATTTTTTTTTTCTTTGTTTGGTGACCCCATAGTATTCGATAGCTGGTTCTTGACTATGCCAACGAGCTATTTTGGCTCTCGCAGCCATTAAATTCATAAATATGTTTCAGAGCATTAATAATAGTAACAACTTCACACACCTCATACACGGCCGTCTGATCCTAAACTAGGCAGAGCCTGTACTATGGTAACCAGACTGCTGATAAATATACTTATATATTTCTAAATACATACATATTATAAATATATTTCTAAATATATACATATTATAAATAAATTACACCTAGACAGAGAATAGTTTGTCCTGGGTGGAAATTGAACACACGACCTCTGGCTCAGCAGTCAGGGTCACTAACCACTAGACCATCAGGCCAGTCCAGTAAATATACATATGTTTATAAATAGAGTTATAGAAAAAGAAAAGTTACAGTAGTGTGAAATCTTATGTTACACCGTGACTAAGCAAAGCTCAGAAGCAAACACTGACTACAGCAAGAGTCTCCCAATTAGTCGGACGAATCGAGATGTTAGGTCGTCACAGTTGTTTCATGACGATTTTCTGCGAGGAGAACATCTCGCGCAAGGAGGAGGTGACGGTGTGGATTCGGTAGAAAAACTTCCAGGTGGAACCTTTTCACTCGCGCTCTCGTGCGTACGCTAAGAGTGGCCGTTTGTGTATGAGACGAGTTTTATGTTCTTCACCCGAAGCAGAATCTCCCGTGAAGAGGTGTCTGGACATCGCCCAGTTGTCCGCTAGCCAGCGCTGGGTGGATCATTGGAGCAAAACGTCGCCGTAGCGACGGTCAACTCATAAACGGTGCTGTGAGGCACACCGTGTGGTTTTAGTTGGTTTAAGCCTTATATACGGCCTCACCAATAGCCCGGTGAGGTGAGCTTCCACACGAAAACCAAATGAGTAATGTTACCACGGCCAAATTATGTTGTTATTTCACGTGTAAGCAACCAAAACAACCTTTTTTGTGCGCTCCAGGTTGTTTCACCGCCAATACAGTATAAAAAATCCTGCCTGGAGAAAGAGGTACCATGCAATAAGCGACAATTTGCTGTTTTCCGAAAAGAAACGCGAACGAAGTCGCGGGCACAGCTACTTAAAAATATTTTCATTGATTGCAAAACTCATTTTTATTACTCGCATAATATTTCACATATATTTGTAATATTATCTGATTTTATCTATACCTTATAATAATTGATACTGAAGCTAGCTGAAGCAAATCTATATTTTTTTAAATTTTTTTCTGTTTGTCCGTAACTTGGCCGCGCATCACGCCGAAACTACTGAACGGATTAAAATAGAAAATTGCATGATTTGAGTTCATACTACGAGGTACGATAGGATATTTTTAATCCCGAAATTCAGGACGGTCTTCTTGAGATGAAAGTTAAAATGTGAACTTAGTTGTAATTCATTAACAATTAGTCCGATTGCAATCATTCTTATTACGACGCTTTTACGAACTGTCAAACGTGTACACTATTGTTGTATTTCCTTATACCTCTGGACATAACCGCAGTGGCGGCGTAGGTTATTACAATACATTCATATTGGAACATGGAACTGTGTTGGCCTAGCGCCGGTGATATTTTTATTTTTAGGCCTGCTGAGAAACTGGCTCCAGTCCCTGACCACATCTTGGAACCGTCCATCAAGATCCAGACTTTATTTATGCCAGAGTGAGTGAGTTAATTTGGTACCTCCTTTCGAAGATATGTGATTCTGTCACATGGCGCAGAAATTTGTGGTTGGTACTCTACTAATTGATTCCATCATTAAAAATGAGAACCGTCTCTGTTGTACCATACACCCAGGTGTTTTAGTCTAATGACTGTTATGGCTGCCTCTCGTTGTACGAGTATAAACAAATCTAGTGGTGCTAAATCAAGAGCCATTTCAAGGGCACTGTAGAGGTTGTGCGCATGCATCCAGTGAAGGCCGACCACGCGAGATCTCGGGATTGCTGCAGTTTGTTCTTAACAGTGCTTGGTCCTGTTTTTTGCCGCCAGGCAATAGCACCATACGTGATAATTGGCCGTTAGACCGTTTTGTACAGCCATAGTGTAATCTTCGGTGATATCCCTTAGCTCTTGCCGAGGAGTAGCTTACATTACGTTTTGCGTCAAGTTGCCTAGTATATAGGAGTTTGCTGTCTAGTAACATTCCTAGATACTTGACCTGCCTGGTAAAGACTAAATTACTATTTTTTATTGAACAATTTCCGGTACTTTTTACACAGAATGTATACCTAAGTGGCAAATTATTTGCAGGTACGCCTCAGATTTTCATCTGTTTCGGTCTCTTCAGAATTCTTTGGCTAGTGTTAAGTTAACACGAACAGAGGACTGTCAAAACTACTTGTCGCAGTTTTTTGATCAAAAATCCACAGATTTCTACAGCAACGGGATTATGTATATAACACGAGATGGCAACAAGTTATAAAATAAAATGGCACGTATATATTACAATTAAATGTACTCGTAATTAAACTTTGAAAAAAAAGTTCTTGAATTGATATATAAACCTAGCCGTCCCCGCAGTTTCACCTGCCTTTGTGGTCCTGGCCTATAGCTTTCCTCGATAAATGGACTATCCAACATAAAAATATTTTTTTAATTCAAACCAACAGTTCTTGAGATTAGCGCGTTCAACCAAACAAACTCTTCAGCTTTATGATATTAGTATAGATACGAAGAAACTCTTTCCCCGACCTTATATATTTTAATATTCACTTACTCTTCCTACAAATAAATCAATATATCCATACTACTTATTACCTCAATTTTAGTAATCTTCCAATAATCAGTAATAAGGTTTCTTAACATATCTGCAATAACCCAAACTTATTGCACTTATAACTAGTAAATTAAGAATGACTAATAACGAAATATGTTAATTATAAATGTAATAACTTTACTTATTGCAGATATCATCACTACATATTATAAAACAAAGTCCCCCGCCGCGTCTGTCTGTCTGTTCACGATAAGCTGAAAAACTACTGAACGGATTTTCATGCGGTTTTACTAATAGACAGAGTGATTCATGAGGAAGGTTTAGGTGTATAATTTGTTGAATTTTTATGTAAATTGATTGAATAATGTTGATGATTGTTGAAGATGATGTCTCTGCCCGTGCGGAGCTGGGGCGGGTTACTGGTAGTTAGTAAAATTACGTACTTAACTCAATTCGACCCAAAACTCGAGTTATTGCACTTTTTGTAAGGACAGCAGCATAGTATACCTATTGTAAAATGTACAAGTAACTAGTTGCGATGTAATTGCGATGTAATAAATGTCATTTCCGGTTTAATTTCACTTCTTGGCGGCTGATATGAACGAAAACAGATTTATTACAATAATATCTGACAAGTTTATATCACTGTGATTACTTATGTTATTGATTATACCTATAAACTTAAGCCATTTAGATAGTGACTATTTACGCTCTAAATTGTAAACATTGAGTATTTTATAGCATACTTGCTTTTTTTCTTGACTTCGGTCGCGTTAATATAGATTTTATGAATCAATTCACTATCCCTCGGAAACAGTGCGTTTTTTCTTAGATCACTGTGAATAACTTAACCGACGGGAATGGTGGCCAGAGGGTGTCCGCAGTCGTCTCACCTCTCCTGTTGAAAAATTGTAGTCGATGAACTCATTGCTCAGTTCAATTAAAGCAGATTCCTCACAGTAGGCTATGCAGACGACCTGACCATCCTCATTAGTGGTCTCTTTGGACATGAAGGTCGTTGAACAGTAGTGCGAAAAACACAATTTAACAGTGAACCTGACAAAAACGGAGATGGTCAGGTTGTGCTGCTATGGACTTTCCGAGAACAGAATAATGTCGTCAGCGAACCTGAGGTGACTTAAGATATTCCCAGTTAAGTTGATGCCTTGTGCAGACCATGGTAAGTCTTGCATTATATGTTGTAAGACTGCAATAAAAAGTTTTGGGGAAACATTGTCTTACACCTCTATTAATATTAATTTTTTTGCCTGTACGATCTAATTTGACTCGACTCACACTGTTGGTTTAGATGTATTTCAAAATATTGATGTATTTCTGATATATGTTTTCTATTTCTGTGATATGGAGTTGAAAGCTTTTTTTATAGTCTATAAAAACAATATATAATGGCCTGCGGAACTCTAAATATTTTTTTATCACTTGGTCGACTACTTCAACGTGATCTGTTGTATTGAAGCCACTTCTATTTCTGAGGATATTCTCCCTAGTACACAAGTGGCAAATAATTTGCATTGACATTGCATGAGACTTATTGGTCAATAGTTTCCGATGTCCGCTGGGTCACCTTTTTTATACAGCAAGCTGCTTCTTCAGCTACATTCTTCTACTCTTTCAGACTCTGTCCATATGTGAGGTATAGCTTCTTCTTCTAATTTTTTATTTCATAGAAGTGTGATAGGAGTCAATAATAAATTTAATGCATTAATTAGTTATTCTGTCCGGTCCACGGCTTTTGACTTAAGCTTTATTGTTTGTGTCAAGATTTCTTGTTCTGTAAACTGCTGGACTAGGAAGGTGTCTGTACATTGATAAATGTTAGTTGTTACTTTGAAGGCAACTGGTTGACTATATAGTATCGTGTAGAAGTCTGCAGCGTAATTAATGACGTCTGTCCGGCATTTACAATTGCTAGAGTGGCTGTAGAGATGGAATCCATTTTTTTGACTTATTTAGTTGTTTATACGCTTTTTTGGCAGACCTAGATTTTTCAAGGTGTCTTTGAATAGTAGGTATTAATTCTGTGGGAAAATTTGTTTGTAATTTTGTAAAGGTTTTTTAACTTTTTTTTATTGTTCTTGCTCAGTTTTGGCTCATTTTGCAGTTCAGTCCTTTCTCTCATAAGCTTTAGTGCTTCCTCAGACAGATTTTATTCTACATTTTTCATTCCTTTTAGTGCCTTTTAAGTTTTCAGATACAGAGTGCATAATTTTTTGGTAGTATTAGTTATCTTTATACTTTACATGTGTCGTTAAAAGTTCTTGTAATTTTTCAATGCAATGAGTTCGTCATATTTAATAAAGGCGGTATTCTTCGCTTCTTTTTCCTTTTGCAGTTGAATATGTAGTTATTTGCGATTGTTAAGGATATCTATGCAGTAATCTTTCTTCATTTAGTTTGAAATGTTTTGAAGACAGTGCTTGTTCTTTTGAACTTGTATTTTAAAGCCTGAGTAAATAAACGTTATCACGACCGGTCTAGACTTCTTACTCTTCTTACCTAGTCTTTTGATGGCTTCAATATAACTACTGCCACAAGCAATTTGAAAGTAGGTGTTTATTATATTAATTATAATTTTTTCTAATCCGTGGTACGATTTTTCCCCTCTTCTATTCCAAATATGACTAGACTAGTTTATTTATTTCCATATTTTGCTCGTACACTTTTTCTCCAAGGTTTCGTTTCATAATACTAGGCTGCTAAATTTCTCATTGATATTGTTGTTTATTGTGTTTTTTATATATTCTTTCATTTCCACCATCTTTGATTTATGTTGCTCGAGATCTTGTTGAATGTTGGCCAACATCATTTTTATTTCTTCCATAGTGGCCACTAGCGACCTCTGTAAGTTTTTTTTCAGGAATGTTTTAATATATTGTTTTTGTTTCAATAGGTTAGGCTCAGAATACCTATTATAGTAAATAGTGTCAATAGATACCTCTAGATGGTGTTAGTATCGGCCGGATTGAGCCACTCAGTTGGCAGATAAGACCACGGAGCAGGATAAGACACTATTTATTTATAAGGCACGATAAGGTTTTGGTTGAGTAAATCTAAAGTGTACAGATAGATGTCGTTGGTGGTATTTTTTTTCTTTTTTAAATTTAATGAGTCACTGATTCTCACTTTTTAGTATAATCTGTCATAAATGAAGTCTAAATCCTAAGAACAATAATCTAAATCTATATGTTTCCATGACGTGTCTAGACTTGGAGCCGGAGTATAATCGCAAGACCTAGACCTAACCTAGCTGACGTTAGGCCAACACAGTTCTATATTTTAATGTTAATGTGTTGCAATAACCAACGACGGTCCTACCAAGAGGAATTAAGAAGTTTATGGATGTTGTATCCGTATACTACCAGATAGCGTGGCCGTCCTGGGGAGCAACACAATGAACTCCGGTCTCATTTATAAATATCGACAACTTTATTTAGTGTAAGTAGTTACCAAAACGTCTACACGAAGCGAAATAATTTTAAGACCTTTAGTTTAATAATTGTTGTAATTATAATTTTAATAAGAGTTTAAAAAAAGCATTAATTAACAATAGTGCCATTTAATAACAGATAACTGAAAAAAAAAATCGGTCATCTTGGAATTTTTCGTTCAATTGTCTAGATGACACAGTAAAATTTAATTCTTTTCTATTAATATTAAAAAACAGAAAAAAAAAATTTTTGTATTTAGCGGCCGGATCTGAGGCAGCTTTACGGTAGTGCGCTAGCCATTTCAACATTAAATAAAAACTATTAACAATGGAGGTCAAGCTCCGGAATCCGATTTTTTATTTGGCAATTTCCTTTTCTTTTAGAATCTTTGTGTTTTATTCTCTAACACCAATAACTTTTGAGTTGTTCCCGAAAAAGTAAACCCCCTTTTTATGAAATATTTTCCTTTTCCTTTAATTTTTTATAATTTTTGCAATTATTAATGTGCAGGTTTGAAATTTATGCACTTTTTTACGTGGGAGAGCCATGCTTCGGCACGTATGGGCCGGCTCGACTCCGCTCGATACCATGGCCTCACAGAAAACCAGCAGTGAAACAATGCTTTCATTGCTTTGCGTGAGGTTACCGGAGGCCCTAACCCTTCCTTCTTCCCTATTCCCGTCCTTCCCCTCTCCTCCCCTCTAATCCCCTCTCCCGTCTTCCCGCTCTTCCCTCCTCTCCCCCTCTTCCCCTAATTCCACCTTAAAGGGGGGCAACGCACTTGTGACTCTTTAGTTACAGGTGCCCATGGGCGGCGGTAGTCATTTACCATCAGGTGACCCGTCTGCTTGTTTGCCCCCTATGCCATAAAAAAAAGACGTTTTTGCGAATCAAAGGATTATCTCACGTATTTTAATTAGCAGTATCAAGAATTAACACGTTTTTCAACTGGTTGACTAGACTACGTAAGTAATATGAAAGTGACAAGAAGCATGTTAATTTTATTTAAATTACTAGCCCGGGAGGCAGCGGCATAAAATCAATTGGCATAACACAACATATGACGTTCCTGTAACTCAAATTTATGACTGGAGCCTGAAATTGATATGAAGATGTTGTAATAAGCAGTGTCTATTTTATGTAATAACATAAATAACACTTCAGTTAAGTACATTTTTTCCTCACTAACAACATAAAATAGATAAGTTGATAGGTCCTCTTTTTTTTGCCAACGATAAATAGGATACAATCATTGGAGTCACCATTTAGAAACAGTTGTACCTTGGGCGGCATTATCGCAGTCTACAATTCCTTGCAAACAACCTTTGGATGGACTATATTGTTTTAGTAGTAGGTTATTTGTCTTATTAGAAAAAAATGTCCTATAAAAAAAAAATAATGCTTCTTTAACAATATTCACCTAGTTAAGAAATAAGTGAGACCTAAATTGAGTTTAGAAATTGAGTGTACCAATATGATCGATGTAATGGAGACTCGGCACAGACAAAAGGCACTGATCTTATTGGGAGTACCTGAGGCTATCAAGGAGGACTGTAATGGTACCTTGCTTGATATTATCAACAAGAACATGGGCCTCAATGATGTCACACCACTACACATCAAGCTTTGTCACCGCATTGGGGCCCCTTCCAAGGAACATCGTCGCCCCATACTCGTGAGATTCTCAACGGTTGAGGTTAGGCTTGCCGTCTGGAAAGCGAAGACTTCTTTGAAAGGTTCCGGCTTCTCGGTAAGGGAATTTTTGACTAAAATTGGACAATCGGCTTTCAGCATGGCTCGACAACATTATGGCATGTCAGCGTGCTGGACACAGGATGGCACTATAGTCATTAAAGTCCCCGATAACAGCCGCCATAAAATAACATCCCCGGACGAGCTGAAACCCTTAATAGCCAAGTATCCAAAAGTAACATGCACCAACCATGGTCAACAAACTAGATCGCCTTCTCAATAACTGCATTCGATTCATTTTCAATCTTCGCAAGTATGACCATGTGTCTGCTTTACGTTCACAATTAAAATGGCTTCCTATTCGCCAACGTCGCAATTTGCGGGCTCTAACTTCTCTGTTCTCCTTTTTAAACTCCCCATCGCCACCTTCTTACTTAGTTCCCCACTTCCAATACTTGTACTCTACTCATGACAGGAATCTTCGTTCCAGCAATAATTTGCTTCTTTTATGTCCCTCTCACAGCTCCGACTTCATCAACTCTTCTTTCTATGTACAATCAGTCCTTCTCTGGAATGCGCTCCCTCTCGAAGTCAGGATGTCCACAAACCGTTTCACGTTTAAAAAGAAAGTACGAGAACTCCTCCACAATGAGTTAGCAGAATAGCCTCAACGCTAGTACACGACCTTATAGTGGTATTTGTAGTGTATTTACTTATATATATGATATGTATACCTGTATATGATATGTGTGAATATATATGTACTCTGTATAGGTATAATATATATACTTATGTATGTTTATGTATAAGTATATGAAACTGTGTATATTATGTAGTAATGATATTTAGAAAATTGTACATGTAAGTAATAAAAATGTTAGTTTGTTTTATAAATAATTTCAAATGTATTTTTGCACCTACCTTATGGCAGTTCTACACCACCCTAAGGTTGACTGGTAGAGAATGCCCTAGGCATTAAGTCCGCCTTTGTATAAATGTGCATGCAGTTTTAAATAAATAAATTCTATCGTTTCGTCAAATAAAAAACATCTATAAGAAATTCTGTCACTTGCGCTTCTTCTATATGTTAAGTGCCTCATATAATATAAACCGTATTATTGCCGTCTTATTCATTGATTACAAGTTAGTCGGTGCTGTCACTATGTTTATTTCTTTAATATTGTGCACGGTAATTCTTAGTGCTTTATATTTTTATTTTACTAGAACGTTTCACCACTGGCAAAGTAAAAATGTGAAAGGACCGAAACCGATACCGTTTTTTGGGAACTACAAGGATGTAGCATTCAGAAGACAACATGTTGGAATAGTCTACCATGATATTTACAAAGCATATCCCGTAGAAAAAGTGGTAGGCCTGTACAGAATGACGGCGCCTACTTTACTACTACGTGATTTAGATATAGTGAAACAAGTTTTAATTAAAGATTTTGAGGCGTTCCCTGATCGTGCTACGTATTTCAGCAAAGAAGGCTTAGGAGAGAATATATTCCATGCTGATGCTGAAACGTGGAAATTTCTGAGGGATGAATTCTCTTCAGCTTTCACAACTACCAAGATTAAGGCTGTATTTAACGGGTTAGTTGATTGTGGTAATAAGTTTGTAGACTATATTGAAAATGTTACAATGAAAAAACCCGAACAGGATGTTTATAAATTAGTATTTAAATACAGCGTAGGTACAACAATGTCTGCTGCCTTCGTTTTGAACATTGATACTTTTAGTAATGACACTAGATTGTTTGAAATTATTGACAAAAAGTTCAACAACGGTTATTCCCACGAAATGGACATGTTATTTCCTGGATTCTTGATGAAATTCAATTTGTCAATTCTTTCTGAGGAAACGATCAAATTTTGTCATCAGATAGTTGAAGCTGGTATTAAACAACAGTCAACTACCAAAACTGGTGTCAAAACTGTGATGGATATAATTTTAAATTTAAATAAAAAAAGTGAAATTTATGACGTTAATCAAAATATTGTTAGTGATAAGGAGGTACTAACGAATAGTCATGGTGTTCTACAAGCTGCCCAAGCATGGATACTTTACACAGCCGGGTACGCAAATAATACATTAACACTGACATACGCAATGTATCATTTGGCCCGTAATCCCAATGTGCAAGAAAAGTTGAGAGAAGAAATAACTACAGTTTTGGAGAAATATAACGGATTATTATCTTATGAAGCTCTTAAAACTATGAAATACTTAGATATGGTCTTCGAAGAAATACTGCGAATGCATCCGTTAACAAGCGCGTTGATAAGGAGTGTAAGCAGAGATATTAAGTTAGAAGGAGCAAATGTTACAATTGACAAAGATACGGTAGTTGTAGTGTCTCCGTATGCAATTCATCACGACGAGAGATATTATCCAGAGCCCGAGAGATTTTATCCGGAGAGATTTTTGCCAGAGAATGTTAGAGACAGACATTCGTGTGCTTTCTTGTCTTTTGGAGTAGGACGTAGAAGTTGTATAGGTGAGTGTATCTTAAAATAATATAACTAAGCAATGATGGTCTCGAATTCAATGGTCTGGAATTCAATGGATCTTTGAATATTATCCTAATAATATTTGACTATCCTTTTAAACGGGTGGACGGTTATAAAAAAATATCTCTTTTCAAATTATAGAATCTTACAGAATCTGAAAAAGTATACTCAAGTACTCGTAAATGACGACTGTTTCAAATAATTAAGTAAAGTGAAGTAAGTCTATTAACTGTTAGAATCGTGTAAGTTGTACTATTCAAATAAAGAACACATATTTTTACAATTTTCCCCTTACCCATGAAATGGGTAAAGCCAATTACGATGGCGGGTTGGCAGACGTAACAAATATTCGAGAACATTATTGTTATCCTTCACTGTTATAATATGTATTCTTATTAATGTTTATTGTAATCATTAATGTCTAATATGAACATGAGCTTAAAAGGCAGAGTTGGGCGACCAGGGATCGAAATCGACCCTGTAAGTACCCATTTCAAGTCTAGGAATAGCATAATAATAAGTTTCTTGTACCTTGTACTACTACTGCTACAGTAAATACGTAGATAGTAGTATATGTAGATATACAGCAATGTATTGGAAAATAGAATACTTACGTTACGCTCCGCAACGTTTTTGAGGAAGTCTATAAAAAGTAACTTAAAAAAAATTCCAAGTTATTTTTATGATTTTCTCAAAAACTGAGTGAAAAGTCCCAAATTAAAAAAATACGTACGATTTAAAATCTTTACCTTTACATGTTCTTTCTGCTTTTATGAGAAACCGAGATAAAAATACCATGAAATTAAAACGGTCATAAACTTGATAGTTTTTTTTTTTTAATTTTTTTATTGTAACTGCATGCTAGAGACCTTTTCAGAGATTTGAGTGTTCTATTTTCAAATACACCTGTATTACGTATATACAATTTATGTTATTTATAAGCATATTTGTAATATATGTATATATATATTTTTTTTTTTTTCACTTTCGTTTAATACTTCAATAATGTAGTAAGATAACTGTTCACATTGCTTTATTGACTACAAACAAGGACAAAATAAACCGATAGGGCTCAAAACATGCAATTTAGTTCATTAATTAGCGGGGTTATATTTTTGGCACACTCATCGATATACCAATCTTGATGGCAATGACTTTTAGTCGTATTTAAAGTTAATTTGGTGCTTTTGAATTTGGATTAGAATTAAACTGACCCAGTTATGACATTGACAGAGGCTAATGTAAACTTTTTTTTAGGTTCACAATTGGCAAGAAGTCAGTTCAGCATTTGTGTAGCAAAAGTCCTGTCCAAGTTTCGAGTGGAGACTTCCAAAAATACTGTAACCAGCATAAAATATAGTCCTCACCGGGTTTTACTAACCCCTGATCAAGACATATATCTCAACTTTGTGCCTTTTTAATAGGTTACCGATTCTTTGATTACTCAAAGTTTGCGGTAGTTATCATTTGTGCCTGTTGGACGAATATTAGGGGCATAATTAGTATTTATTAACTAATGGATCATGATACCTGTGCAAACAATTTATAAATAATCGACTTAAACGGAATGTGTCATTTCCTTTTCCTTTATTATAAAATCTAACTTATTGTAATAGATATGTATAAGTATAAATTGGCACTAAAATTACACATTGTGTATAAGCCTTGAAGGAGAGCTGGTTATGAAATAAAATGGTCGAGTTATCAGCGTGTTCCTGTCAACACGAAGGTCTATTGGTTCGAAGACTGGAGCATAGTACGCTCGTTATTTAAAAAGTCGTAAGGGAGATGTATTGTTAATACTAAATTGTATTTGTCTTTGTCAACATCCCACGAATATAAGCAGTAAAGAAGTTTTTAATAAAAGAATGAAACGCATATATATATATCCGATAAAGAAAAACCGCTTAGCAATATATATTGCTGAGCGGTTTTTCTGATAACATTCATGATTGTAATTTATGTGTGACTGGGAATTTGCTCCTCACATGGCTCAATAGTCACAAAGAGGTATCCGTTGTCCTTCCACTCTTTCCTGTATACGCAAGTTAAGGATAATCTGCAGGTTTTGTTTGGTTGTTCTCATTGGGATCTTTCTCTTGAATATAGATAGTAAATATTTTGTGTAGATTAATAAATTGTGCGTAGATTTAAAAATATATTTTTATTCGTTACTTACGAAGTAATTAACCCTAACCAGTTCATTTTAGAATATAACATGAGCCTGATTGTTTTACAAATTTGACCTTCCACGTACTGGGTTATTGGTGGAGAATCTATTAAATAGCTTTAACTACCGGATATTAGTAGTCAACTACCAAACGGAAACGACTACGGAGTATAAATATATTAAGTACAATTTGATTAGGCAACTATGGGTTGGATTAGAAGTCGCTATAAAAACAACACCGAATAAAACCCTGCAGGCTTAGATAAGTGTCTATTTAGTTTCTATAACGACAGTAGAATAATAGTATTATATACTAACTCTAGGCTAAGGTGACACTTACACGATAGCTATCGTTTCAGACCGAATGATTTATATCTATCGATAGGTATAAATCATTCGGTCTGAAATAAATTATATTCTGACTATTGTATGTAAAAATATATTTCTATACTACAGGAATAGGTATTAATTTTCGATGAGAATATTGTTTTTATTAGCCTATTTAGTGATATTTAAATATGGCAGAAAGAGAATGTGTTTACAGTGACGAATGTTGAATGCATGCATGCATTATCGTCTAGACCTTGGTCAGTATGGTTATTATGGTCTTGAATGCATGCATGCATTATAGGCTCTTAAGCTCAATGCACTTGTTCCAGGGAACCCGAAGTAAACCCCTTTTTTCACGGGACCAATGAATTAGTCGTAAAGTTCTATTTCTGAATCTTATAATTAATTAAATAAGTAAATAAACTTAGTTCTACTTCCGTGTATCTCTAGATCTAAAATAACGTAGATAATATGGCAACACAGTGCGTGACAACGAGCACGCTTGTCATTTTAATATTTGAGAAACTTCAAAAGATACATTACCATTACACACAAATATTTAACGTAGAGTTTTTAGCTATATAAATAGAATTTACAATGGACACATAAATAAATATTTATAAAGTGAATATTTTTAGTGTTCGAGAGCTATCAAAGCTGGATTCTTATAGCTCTCGAACACCGGCCAATGGTTTGAGTGTTAGAATAAGATGTTTCAGGAGACTACAAGTTCCTCTTGTTTATTTAATTTTAAGTAATGTAAAATGTTTGAGTGAATTTTTCAATACAATGAGTTTGTCATATTTAATAAAGGCGGTATTCTCCGATATCTATAGAGTAATCTTTCTTCATGTGTGTTTTGAGGATAGTGCTTGTTCTTCTTTGAATTTATATTTTAACGCCTAATGGAGTAAATAAACGTTATCACGGCCGGTCAAGCCTTCTCACTCTTCTTACCCAGTCTTCTGACGGCTTCGAGGTACCTACTGTCACAAGCAATTTGGAAGTAGGTGTTTATTATATTAATTATATTTTTTTATAATTCGTAGTAGGATTTTGACCCCTCTTCTATTCCAAATATGACTAGACTTTTGCGTCTAATTTGCCTTTCAAGTTTATTTATTTCCATATTTTGCTCGTACACTTTTTCTCCAAGGTTTCGTTTTATAATACTAGGCTGCTAAATTTCTCATTGATATTGTTGTTTATTGTGTTTTTTATATCTTCTTTCATTTCCACCATGTCTGATTTATGCTGTTTAACATCTTGTTGAATGTTGGCCAACATCATTTTTATTTCTTCCATAGTGGTCCCTAGCGACCTCTGTAAGTTTTTTTTCAGGAATGTTTTAATCTATTGTATTTGTTTCAATAGGTTAGGCTCAGAATACCTATTATAGTAGATAGTGTCAATAGATATTTCTAGATGGTGTTAGTATCGGCAGTGCGCCTCAGTTGGCAGATAAGGTACTATTGGTCTTGATCGAGTAAATCTTGAGTACTGATAGATGTCGTTGGTGTTTTTTTTTTTTAATTTAATGACTCAGTGATTCAATCTGTCATAAATGAAGTCTGAATCTATACGGACGTTTCCAAGATGGGTCAGGACCTGGAGCGGGAGTATAATTGCAAGACCTAAACCTACCCTAGCTGACGTTAGGCCAAACACAGTTCTATATTTTAATGTTAATGTGTTGCAATAATCAACGACGGTCCTGTCAAAAGGAATAAAGAGGTTTGATCTCTTTGAGAAGATAGCGTAGCAGCCCTGGAGAGCAACACAATGATTTCCGGTCTCATTTATAAATACTGACAAGTTTATTTAGTGTAGGTAGTTACTAAAAGGTCTACACGAACCGAAATAATTTTAAGACCTTTAGTTTAACAATAATAGAAGTTACAATGTTAATGAGAGTTTAAAAAAATGCATTAATAACAATAGTGCCTTTTAATAACAGATGACCGAAAAATGTTTTTTTACGGATTTATTTTTTATTTAATTGTCTACTCTATACGACACAGTAATATTTTAAATTTTTCTATGAATATTAAATAACAGAAAAAATATTTTTGTATTTAGCGGCCAGATCGTGGCAGCTTTGTGGTAAATGAAAACTATTAACAATTTATTTTATGTATTTATTCAAGGTTTACCCACAATTACTCAAACATAGCAACACTTACAATATACAATAAAAAGAAAACAGTCTAGCAATTTCTTAAAGATAAATACCACTTCTTTTTATTATATTATGTCAATAAAGTAAAGACTAGATTTGTTTTATTATAATAAGTTAAAAATAAGTCAACAAAGTAATATTAAGTTTCTGATATACTGCTATTAAGTTTTGACAGCGGTGTGGAAAGGAAGTCGAAATGTAGGTCAATTTTGTCACTAAAGCTATTGATAACCTTACATATTCTTGCATAGGGTGAGCTGGCACCCAAAATAGTTCTTCTTTTTGGTGAATAGAGTGGTGTGACTGGGGCACGAGGAAGTTTAGAAGGAACTCGAAGCTTAAACACATTCACCATTTGTGGACAGTCAATCATGTTGCCGAAAATTTTGCAGGCAACATTCGCGTCATTCAATTGTCTACGGATGGCTGGAGATCTTATTTTAAAATATATTGATCTTGATTTATAAGAACGTTGTATTTTATTTATCCGATTAGAGACAGCAAGATGCCACAGAAAACACTTTTGAACTCGTTCAATGAGTGCACAGAGTAGTGAGGCCGCCAGACCTAAAAAAGACCGAACAAGACTGTTAAAAACTAATAATTATCTTCGTATTGTTATTACGAAAGGCTTTGCAATTTCGTAGCACGAAACCTAATGTTTTAGAAGCCCTTTTATGATATTGTCCAAATGTGGTATGAATGTTAATTTGCTATCGTAAATAAGTCTAAGGTACCGTATTGTATCAATTTCTTTAACTTTTTTGTTATTAATGTAATAATCAAAAATAATATATTTGGCTTTCTTTGTAAATTTTATATGTTGACACTTTATTGGATTCAAATGCATTCTATTGTCATCAAACCATCGAACAAGTCTCTTAAGGTCACTCTGAAGAAGTTTGCTATCTTAAACGGAAGTGATTATTTTAGCGAACTTTAAGTCATCTGCATACATAAATATATCTGAGTTGTGAAAACACTGAGGAATGTCATTTATAAAGAAGTTAAGTAAAACAGGGCCCAGATGTGAGCTCTGAGGCACACCAAAAGTGATTTTTTGTAAATTCGACTGAAAGCCGTTGACTACAAAGCGTCTGACAGGTATATGATTCTAGCCAGTGAAGCAAAAGTGCCGGAGATACCATAGGCTTGTAATTTGAAAACCAAGATGTCATGAGATACTTTATCGAATGCTTTGCTAAAGTCCGTATAAATATTCAAATTCAAATTATTTATTTGCTTTAAATGGGGTAGTACATAGTGTGGTATTACAAGTTTGATATAAATCGATAACCGCACGACGCCTCTCGCCGACCCCAGCCATCACGACTTGGGTATATGACGGCCTTGTCCGCCAAAAAGCCCCGACAATACGACGGAGGTAGATCGTCACCCCGTGGTACCGGAGTGCCTCACTGATACAACTCCAGGGTAAGGTATTGAATGCGTTGGCAATGTCGAGGGACACCGCCAAGGCGACCTCACCCCGGGCAATTGCATCCTCCGTCAGAGCGCTAACGCGCATGATGGCATCCACCGTAGAGTGCCCCCAGCGAAACACGAACTGGTTGTCCGCCAGATCAGGAACTACCCCAGTTATGTGCCGGACGAGGCGGTCTGCAATGATTCTTTCGAAGAGTTTGCAGACCTCGTCCAGCAACACAATATGGTGCGGACGGTGAGGCCGCAGGACGCCCTTCCTTTCTTAACAGGACGAGCTTTCAGTTTTCCACGCACTTGGAAACTAGCCCCCTTCCAAGCACGCGCTGTAGAGCCCTACCAGTCGGGGCCAAAGTAATCTCGAGGGTAAGACCCATGTTCGGATCATAATTGGACCCTCTGAGAACAAGTATAAATAACATCATCCGTCTTTAATATTCTTAACAGATTTTTTACGATTTTTGAAAAAAGCGAGTGAAAAATCGAAAATTTTCGCCGCCTCGTCTCCGCTCGGTGGGAGACGGGGGGACTGGTAGACCTAAATAAGGAAAAGTTTTTTTTTCTGTTATTATTGTAGTCGATCAACAATGGGCAAAAATGCACTTGCTTGGGGCTGTTGTACCAATGAAAGGAATGAAGACAGTGAAGGATTTATTAATTGCATTCGATGCAATAATTCATTTCACTTCCTGTGCCTCAATATACCCGAAATTTCTAAAGATTCGGGAACATATTGTAAATGGAAATGTCCTTCTTGCGTGAGTCTTATTTCGACACCGCAAAAAAAGACTGTACTCCTGTTAGAAATTTCTCCACAGCAAGAGGAAGCAAAAGGTTAGCTTTGAACTCCCCCCCCCCCTCCCCCTGAAGTGAGTGCTATTACCGCGCAAGATGTACGCTTTATTGTTTGTTTTCATGGCCGGCGGAAGGCACCACCCTCGGGGTCCCACATTATAGTGGTAGAAGTCCACACCGATGTCGAGCGTACGATGAAGTACCTGGGACTCATCCTCGATAGCCACTAGGGCATTCTCGAGGCTCCCGCCCTATTTTGGGAGGCCCAACGCATCTTGCCGAAAGTTGTATAAAGGGATCGTACGGTCAATGGCGTTCTACGTTGCCCCAGTATGGGCGGATGCAATTTTGCGAAAGCCGCAACCCGCAATGGCCGTCAGGGTGATAAGGGGGTACCGTACGATCTCCTTCGAGGCAGCTAGCCTATTTGCCGGATTCGCGCCCTGGGATTTGTACGCAGTACTCCTTGCGTTGCAGTACCGGTGGCGAAAGGATGCGCTAGATCAGGACGACCGACCAGTGCCTCGCGAAGTAGAGGCACACCGGGACGAGCTCCGAGCCTGGTGGTGGAGTGGGAGCAACGACTTGATTTGAGGAGGTGATGTTCGCAAAAGAGGCGGCGGAACGGGAGAGAGAGCGGAGTACGACTCTCTCTGCCCGCAGCAGACACACCGGGCGCCGGAGGGTGTTTTATGACCTCCGGCCACCTTAGGAAGTGGCCTGCGGGCTGCGAACTTTTTGGGGAAGTCTTCGTCCGAACAGATACAGGCCCGAGAGGCAGCACGCAGTGTTCCGCGCGCGCTCTCAGAGGAGTGCGGCCGACGTCTGATGGTCGCACCGGGTGACGGGACCCGTCTAGGGTGAGACGGGACAACGCCTGTCGGGGGTTGCGGAAGAATGCAGTAGCGATTCTCGCTCCCCTGATCATAGGCAAGTAGTAGAACACTGGGGTGGTTTTTGTCGTATTTTTTGCTATCCGTATGCCATCAGAAATGATTCTAACCTCAATTTTATGATTAATAAATTATTCAAGTGCAATATATACCAGTTTAACTTCAAAACGTATATATGCCGAGATTCGAAATGGTGTCGTTAACGAAAATAACCCATACTCGTTCTATCTTCCAATAAAATTCGTTTTATATAAAAAAAAATGTCGGTCCTTGTACCAGATAAATGAGGTATTGAATAAACATTATCGTTATAAAGTTGAGTTGTAGTTTTTCTTAAAGAATTTTCAACATTAACCCCCGAAATAAAGGGTTGCAAATGAAAATACATGTTGTAATTTTAATAATAATAATAACTCCACACATCTCACACACGGCCGTCTGATCCCAAACTAGGCAGAACCTGTACTATGGTAACCAGACTGCTTATAAACATACTTACATATTTCTAAATACATACATACTAAAGATAAATTTGTTCTGTGTCTGGGTGTACCAGACACAGAACAAATTATCGTGCTCATCACACAATTATTTGTCCTGGGTGGGAATCGAACCCACGACCTCTGGCTTAGCAGTTAGGGTCACTAACCACTAGACCAACAGGCCAGTCAATTGGCCCAATACGTTCACTGATACGTGCAAACTGATTATTGTGAAGTTACTAACCTACTTTTGTGCGATATTAATCATAAAATTGATGTTAGAATCGATTCTGATGGCATACGGAGAGCATACAATATGAAAAATGGGGTTAAATGTTATAAAAACGGATGACATTGATATATATCATAGTACGTTTTTATGCATATTTTCAGAGGGTCCACCTCTGAAAACATGCATAAAAAACGTCAACCGTTTTTAATATTCTTAACATTCTTAACATTTTTTTTTCGCTTTTTGAAAAAAGCGAGTGAAAAATCGAAAATTTTCGCCACTTTAACCTTTAATTTCTCAAAAACCAGCAGAAACGGATGACAATTTTTTTATAGCATCTCTACACAAAAACAAGAATTTGCTTCGAAGGCGCAACCGGTTGCAACACGACTTTTTTTTTTATATAAAATCCGTAAATCCGTTCGCTCAAACCGTCCGTACGTTTCGGATGAATTTTTTTTAAACAATAGTGAATATGTGTACTTCAATGCTACCGCATTTACTCCCATTCCGTTCATTTTGGGTTTATGAGACACTGTACAAAAAAGTCCCCAAATTTATTTTTCTTTTTTGATTTATTTTTTAATTACAAAATCTCGCCAAACTACACATTGCCACTGGAACGCAAAAACCAAGAGTAAAAGTGATAAAAAGCATGTTAATTTTATCTAAATTACTAGCCCGGGAGGCTGCGGCATAAAATCAATTGGTATACCTAACATAACATATGACGTTCCTGTAACTCAAATTTATGACTGGAGCCAAAAATTTATATGAAACTGTTGGAATAAGCAGTGTCTATTTATATAATAACATAAATAACACTTCAGTTAAGTACATTTTTTTCTCACTAACAACATAAAATAGATAAGTAGATAGGTCCTCTTTTTTTGCCAACGATATATAAGATACGATCACTGAAGTTAACATTTAGAAACAGTTGTACCTTGGGTGGCATTATCGCAGTCTGTAATTTCTTGCAAACAACCTTTGGATGGACTATATTGTTAGTAGTAGTAGTAGGTAATTTGTCCTTTGAGACAAAAACAATGTCCGATAAAAAAAAAATTGATGCTTCTTTAACAACATTTTTTTATATTATAGGGGGCACACGAGCAGACGGGTCACCTGATGGTAACTGACTACCGTCGCACTACCGCAAGAGTCACAAGTGCGTTGCCGGCCTTTGAGATAGGAGTACGCTCTTTTCTTGAAGGTTTGAAAGTCGTATCGGTCCGGAAATACCGCAGGCGACAATTTGTTCCAGACATTGGTTGAGCGAGGCAAAAACTTTCTGGAGCACCGCACAGTGGTGAAGTGCTAATTATCCAGGTGAAGGGGGGTGAAAGTTTTGTCGCGTCGGACGATGGCGAAACGTTGCGGCCGGTATAAGTCCGAACAATTCCTCGGAGCACTCCCTGAATTCTGAATGCAGAGTGAAGCTACATCTCTAGCTACATTCACCTAGTTAAGAAATAAGTGAGAGGTGAATTCACTCATTTTGTCAAATAAAAAAAAATTATAAAATATTATGCCGCTTGCGCTTCTTCTATACGAGTATGTTAAGTGCCCTATATAAATGAAGCATATTATTGCCATCTTATTCATTGATTACAAATTAGTCATTGCTGTCACTATGATTATTTCTTTAATACTGTGTACGGTAATTCTCAGTGCTATATATTTTTATTTTACCAGAACGTTTAACCACTGGCTAAGTAAAAATGTGAAAGGACCGAAACCGATACAGTTTTTTGGGAACTACAAGGATGTGGCATTTAGAAGACAACATGTTGGAATGTTTTACCACGATATGTACAAAAAATATCCCGATAAAAAAGTGGTAGGCTTGTACAGAATGACGTTGCCTACTTTACTAATACGTGATTTAGATATAGTGAAACAAATTTTAGTTAAAGATTTTGAGGCGTTCCCTGATCGTGCTACGTATTTTAGCAAAGAAGGCTTAGGAGAGAATATATTCCATGCTGATGCTGAAATGTGGAAATGTCTAAGGGATGAATTCTCTTCGGCATTCACAACTACCAAGGTTAAGGCTGTGTTTAACGGGTTAGTTGATTGTGGTGATAAGTTTGTAGACTATGTTGAAAATGTTACAATGAAAAAACCCGAACAGGATGTTTATAAATTAGTATTTAAATACAGCATAGGTACAACAATGTCTGCTGCCTTCGGTTTGAACATTGATACTTTTAGTAATGACACTAGATTATTTGAAATTATTGACGAAAAGTTCAACAACAGTTATTCAAACGAAATGGAAATGTTATTTCCTGGATTCTTGATGAAATTCAATTTGTCACTTCTTTCTGAGGAAACGATCAAATTTTCTCATCAGATAGTTGAAGCTGGTATTAAACAACAGTCAACTACCAAAACTGGTGTAAAAACTGTTATGGATATAATTTTAAATTTAAAAAAAGAAAGTGAAATTTATGACGTTCATGAAAATATTGCTAGTGATAAGGAGGTACTAACGAATACTCCAGGTTTTCTACAAGCTGCCCAAGCATGGATACTTTACACAGCCGGATATGCAAATAATACATTAACACTGACCTACGTAATGTATCATTTGGCCCGTAATCCTGATGTGCAAGAAAAATTGAGAGTAGAAATAACTACAGTTTTGGTGAAATATAACGGGGTATTATCTTATGAAGCTCTTAAAACTATGAGATACTTAGATATGGTCTTCGAAGAAATACTGCGAATGCATCCGTTAACAAGCGCGTTGATAAGGGGTGTAAGCAGAGATATTAAGTTAGAAGGAGCAAATGTTACTATTGACAAAGAAACGGTAGTTGTAGTGTCTCCGTATGCAATTCATCACGACGAGAGATATTATCCAGAGCCCGAGAGATTTTATCCGGAGAGATTTTTGCCAGAGAATGTTAGAAACAGACATTCGTGTGCTTTCTTGTCTTTTGGACTAGGACGTAGAAGTTGTATAGGTAAGTTTATCTTAAAATAATATAACTAAACAATGATGGTCTCGAATTCAATGGATCTTTGAATATCACCCTAATATAATTTGACTATCCTATTAACCGGGTGAACGGTTATAAAAAATCTCTTTCCAGATTACAGAATCTTATAAGAATCTGTAAAAGTGTACTAAAGTACACGTAAATAAGGACTGTTTCAAATAATTAAGTAAAGTGAAGTAAGTCTTTTAACTATAAGAATCGTGTAAGTTGTGCTATTTAATTTAATAAAAGTTGTTTAATTTAAACAAAGCTTCCCCATGAAATGTTAAATGTTAATCAAAGTTAGTCAATTACGATGGCGGGTTAGCAGACGTAACAAATATTCGAGAATGTAATTGTTGTCCTTCATTGTTAAAGTAATCACTAATTTCTATTACGCACATGAACTTAAAAGGCAGAGTTGGGCGACCAGGGATCGAACTCGACCCTGTAAGTACTCAATTCAAGCCTAGGAATAGCATGATAAGGTGCTTGTACTACTACTGCTACAGTAAATACGTAGATAGTATTATATGTAGATATACAGGTGTATTGGAAAATAGAACACTTATTTGAGAAAATCTATAAAAAGTAACTTAAAAAAATTTCGAAGTTTAGTTTTTATGGATTTTCTCAAAAACTGAGTGAAAAGTTCATTAATTAGTTGGGTTATATTTTTGAATGACTTTTAGTAGTATTTAAAGTTCGTTTAGTGCTTTTAAATTTGGATTAGAATTAAACTGACCCAGTTATGAAATTGACAAAGGCTAATGTTAACTTTTTTTTAGGTTCACAATTGGCAAGAATTCAGTTCAGCATCTGTGTAGCAAAAGTCCTGTCCAAGTTTCGAGTGGAGACGTCCAAAAATACTGTAAACAGTATAAAATTTAATCCTCATCGGGTTTTTCTAATCCCTGATCAAGACATATATCTCAACTTTGTACCTTTTTAATAGGTTACTGATTCTTTAGTTACTCAAAGATTGTGATAATTATCATTTGTGTCTGTTGGACGAATATTAGGGGCATAATTGTATTTATTAACTATGTAATAAAGTACAATATAATGTATCATGATACCTGTGCAACCAATTTATAAATAAACGACTTAAAGGGAATTGGTCATTCCCCTTTCTTTTATTATAAAATCTAACTTATTGTAATAGATATGTATAAGTATAAATTGGCACTAACCTTGTGAAGGAGAGCTGCTTATGAAATAAAATGGTCGAGTTATCAGCGTGTTCCTGTCAACACGTACCTAGGTCTATTGGTTCGAAGACTGGAGCATAGTGTAGTAACAGTATATAGTAATTTAAAAAGTCGTAAGGTAGATGTATCGTTACTACTGAATGTCATTTCATCATTTGTAAGGCTAAGGTTTTACTAAAACTATAGGTATAAATCATTCGGTATGAAATAAATTATATTATGATTATTATGTGTAAAAATATATTTGTACACTACAGGAATAGGTATTAATTTTCAATGAGAATATTTTTTTTATTAGCCTATTTAGTGATATTTAAATATGGAAGAAAGATAATGTGTCTACAGTGACGAATATTGAATGCATGCATGCATTATCATCTAGAATTTGGTCATTATGGTTATTATGGTCTTAAATGCATGCATGCATTATGGGCTATTAATATCCATTCACTTGTTCCAGGGAACCCCAAGTCAATCCCTTTTGTCACGGGACCCACGAATTAGTCCTAAAGTTGTATTTTTTTATTTTTTATTTTTATTTAATACTTTGCATTTTACATTGCACGGGGCGGACTTAATGCCACTTGGCATTATCTACCAGTCAACCTTTGGATCATTCAGTGAGGGACATGGCAGGTGCTTAGGGAGAAAAGAAAAAAAATCATAGTTGACAATAAACTGATAATACACTCTGTTATATATACTAGACAATTTACAAATGTATTTCTGAACCACTTTTAATTAATTAAATGAGTAAATAAACTTAGTTCCATTTGCGTGTATCTCTAGATCTAAAATAACGTAGATAATATGGCAACACACTGCGTGACAACGAGCACGCTTGTAATTTTAACATTTGTGAAACGTCAAAAGAGTAGTAAGTAGGTACCAACATTGTTTAACGTATGTTTAACACAAATGTTTAACGTAGAATTTTTAGCTATATAAATAGAATTTACAATGTACACATAAATAAATATTTATAAAGTGTATATTTTTACTTTATTTGATTCCTTGAGTGCTATTTAATGAGTTTTCGGGTATATCTTGTAGGATCTCGCTCAGGCTGAGAGGATTTTGGGATCGGGTATTTCAGAGGAGATGGTGGAATTTAAAGAAGCTAAGGGAAGAATTAATATTTATATTAAGAACTGAACTAGTTACAATAAATACATTAACTTTATAATGGCTTCAAAGATGTGGCCCAGCAACTCTGACTGCACGCTGAACTGAACTGAACAAATGAGAGAAGCACTCTCATTTGTTATATCAATTATACATTTTAAATTAAAATTAATTCGTATTGAATTCTGTTTAATTTTGGGAGAGTCATTCTTCGGCATGTATAGGCCGGCTCGACCGGAGTGATACCACGGCCTCAGAGAAAACCGGCAGCAAAAAAGCAATGCTTGCATAGCTTTTCGCCGAGTGAGTGAGGTTACCGGAGACAGTAACCCTGCTCCCTTCCTCACCCCGTATTCCCCCGTTCCTTTACTCCCACCTTAAAGGCCGGCAACGCTCTTATGACTTTTGAGTTGCAGGTGCTCATGGGCAGCGGTAGTCATTTACCATCAGGTGACCCGACTGTTCGTTTGCCCCCTATACCATTAAAAAAAAAGTGCGAACTTCTCATACACCAGTACTAACGTATATCACAGAGGTGTGATATACTACAATATGTACAAACAATATGGCAAGTACTTCATGAAAAACATAAAATACGGCTTATGTAGAAAACGGAGGATGCGTGTTGGTGGTGGTGATCGGTGACTGATACACGAGTGGTGACATTTCCTTTGTTTTTCTCTAATTCTAACATACAACGGTGCTTAACCACTCATGCCTTACGTAAAATTAATGTGACAACAGAAGGTCAAGTCGATTCCGCCGATGACTACGACCCGGCAAAATGCTTCACCTCTTGATAAAGCCGAACGGGGGCCTGTAAAGGCGCTACAAGATTTTGGCCCTGTAAACAGTCCGCCTTTTTTTGTAATTGTTTTGTGGAGTACCTTTAACGGCTTCAATAGATATGAAAACTAACCTGGACGTTGTCATGGGGCATGCATGGGCCGCTTTATAGTTCTTACAAAAACAAGCTAAAAACATGTAGTACTTGACATTTCGCGACCCAAACTTACTAGAATATCGCTAATGTTATGATAAAAACTGTTTTGATTGTGAGTCATATCAAGTATTGTCAAAACTTAGTATACATACCTACAGTTGGATATATACAAAACTTGTTACAATAATAATGTCATAGAATCTAGCTCTCAGATTGATCGATAACATATTTTTTATACTACAAATGTAGCGTACAGGTACTCTGTGACAAGACGCTTGGTGTACCGTTTTGGTCAGAAAGTCTTTACCGAATGTGCGCGTTGTCGACCTGAGAAAATTTGTTTATGCATTTTGTAAAGAAAGAGCCACCTAAACTCTTTGGGTTCTTTTTCACTCTGCTGGTTCGGGTTTGAATCTTCAATAGGACAGCAGAGATGTCATATCCATACGATAAATAAAAAGAAACAGATGAAGTAGAAATACAAGTATTTATACACATTTATAGACATAACAAAAATAAGATTTTTATCGTGAATTAATCATTAACTACTAATGAGGTTATTGTTCACTTAATATCTGCGTCTCTTTAAAGCACACCGATAATGCATTGTATTGTGCATTAAGTTATAATAACTAATGTCTCACGTTTAGAAACCATGGGGTGGCAGTTCTTCAGGTTGAGCGTTTAGAAGCCAGTTAGGCATGGTACGTGATTATTTTAAAGGCGAACGGCAGGCTTGTATGGGAATTTCGTACTGCTAATAAAGTTTCTTGTTTTGGGGCATTTTTGTTTTAATTGGTAGTTAATATGATAGACAAGATGTTTTTAAATTCTAAGATTTTTAGACTTAGGACGTAAAAGTTATAACCAATTTTATTTTTTAAGATTATGTACTAGTGTACCAATGTAGATTGTAACAGATAGGTATATAAACATTATTTTGGTGATAAAGTAAATGTTATACATTGCTTGTCGCTATCTTTTTTAATGTTTTACTTACCATTAAGTTGGTAGATTGAGATGAGGATCGTACCTACTCAGTTGGGTACATTAGGAGATACCTATGTCCAGTAGCGGACTGCCACAGTTTGATAATGATAAAGTGAAGTGAGTGTGTAACTTATGTCACTGATCGGAGAACCACCTGATGTCTAAAATACGAGCTCATTAAGTTTGGAAACAGTTACAACACACCTTATAACTAGATAGATAGATGTACTCTTTATTGTACACAGAGCAGATTATAATATTTTCTTATTTCTAAATACTTACTAGCTAATACTATGTACAATTGGCGACCTTATCGCAGTTTGCGATCCCTTCCAGGCAACCATTGGATGGAAAGAGAAACAGACATGAAAAGAGGGCTGCAGGGTACATGGAGCCTATGTAACAATTTATAAATAATATGTAAGTACTAATTAAAGATACAAACTATAAATATGAATAGTTTGGCAATGAATATCATGATCGGTACACAAATACATACATACACACGCATATGCATACTTATAAACAATGCATAACAAATACGGAGGTACATAATAAATACATAATAGTACCAAGAATGTCAAAATTCATAGAGAAATATAGTGATCTTTCATTTGTTTTTTTGAAATTTGTTACTGTTTGTTCTGATGGCCAGTGGCGGTTCATGCCACAGACGGACAGCCTTTATTGTGAAAGATTTGTCCATAAACTTTGTGGTATGTGTCAGCATTTTTAACCTAAGATTCTCAGACGACCTCAGGAACCTTGAATGCGTATTATGCAAAAATTCGAAACGTTTTTTGAAACAGTGAGGAGCGCTAGAATTGAACAGGATATTGTACAGTAGTGAAAGGATATGAGTATTCCGGCGAAGGCGCATGGGTAACCACTTGAGCTTAATCCAATATTAAGAGACGTGGTCATATTTGCGTAATCCAAAGATGATCCTGATGCAGAAGTTTTGAAGTCGCTCAAGCTTTTCAGGTTGGTCCTCGGTGAGATCTAGATAACTGCCATCTGCATAGTCAAGAATAGGAAAAAGGAGTGATTGTGCGAGCGCAATCTTAGTGGCAACCGGAAGAAAGTTACGCAGTCTTCTGAGGGACCCTGCAGATGCAAAAAGTTTCCTACTAACGTCTTGTAATTGTGGACTCCAAGATGGGTCTTTGTCAATGTATATCCTAAGGTTCTTGAGTGTATCTTGAATGGGAATGAGGGCACCATCGCAGCAAATCTGGGGTTGACTTGACCAATCTATTTTTGTTCTCATCCTAGAAGTACCAACAACAATCACTTGTGTTTTCACAGGATTCAAATTTTAAGCCATGCTGCTTGCTCCAAACACAGATCTGTTCTAGGTCTATGTTTATAATACCTATAGCTGTTGACAATTCTTCTGGAGAGGCTTGAGGCTTAAATTTGCAAATCATCAGCATAAAGGTGGTAAGAACAAGAAAGTTTATTGGAAATAGAGTTTATAAAAACTGCAAAGAGCAAGGGAGATAGAACGCCACCCTGTGGTACGCCAGCAGAAGTAGTGCACCATGCAGAGAAGGTGTCTTCAATGCGGATGCGCTGTTGGTGACCAAATAGGTAGTTACGAAACCAGTCAATCGCCGTAGGAGATATGTCAACGGTATTGAAGGCGTTACTGAAATCAAGTAGAGCTAACATCAATTTGCCATTTTCCATTCCCGACCTTATATCATCCGTAACATGAGCCAATGCCGTTGTGGTACTATGACCGGGACGAAAACCAGATTGAAGGGGATTGTACACCAAGCGTTCAAGAGCTTTGGAGAGGAAAGGTAAGATGGATATAGGGCGATAGTCAGAGAAGCTGGTAGGGTTAGATTTTTTTGGTAAAGGAATGACTTGCGCTTCTTTCCATGTCACGGGAAATTTCCCACTTGAAATGGAAGAATGAAATAGGTGAGTAGTTCTTACTCACCTATTTCATTCATTCAGGAAGAATTTCATCCAAGATTGGCAGGATCATGTCACGACTAATATTATCACTTCCAGTTGCGCGGGAATTAATAGACACTATATTCTTCTTAACATCACAATCGGAGAATCGGCTAAAGGCGAAAGCTGGATAGTCAGGAGCTGGAAGAGAGAAAATATATTTTAATGTGTTTTCTTTAATAGTCATATCAAAGATGGATGAAGCAGAGAAATGGCTATTCAGTAGATCGAAATTTAGGTCTTATGGACTGTATCTTGTCGAAGTCGTAACTAGGTATTAATTTAAGACGTGCTTCGTTACTCAACGCTGGAAATTGCGGACAGTTGTTTAAATTATGGTTGTCCTTACATTTAGGGCAGTGCCTAGAACTAGGTTCAAAACTTTGTGTTACAACCATAGACCTAACCTTTGAATATTTGTTTTGATTATACGTATGGGAGACGTTATTTCCCGACAATTCCAATGTCTCAACTAAGTCAGCGCGGTTGCGCATGAATTGTAAAACGAAATCAAACGTTATCGTGAAACGTCCTGTACACTCTTCCCACTCACGATAGGTTTTCTGGTCTAACTTATGAGTTACTATATAGATTTACAAAGTGTCCCAGTGCTTAACTGACTCGCCTAATGTTTCTAAAGCTCTTAAGTTTTTATTCAACTGATCAATTAACGCCTTTAATGTACTTAACGATTCCCTGTTAATAACCTCAATGTTAAATAAAGCTGACACATAATTTTGAACTAACAATCTCTTATTGTCAAAACGATCACAAATTCACTTCCATGCCACATCATATTTACTAGCAGAGAACTCAACAGACTGAATAACGACATCAGCAGATCCTTCAAGGGATGCACGCAAATAATGAAATTTATTGATTAAATCAATATCATCATTGCAGTGAATAAGACTAGTAAAGGTGTCTCTAAATTCCAACCAATTACCGTAACATTCATTGACTTTTGGAATATTTATTACTACGTGAATCTAGAAAAACTTTAGAATCGGATGTATGTGGAGTCAACATTTTTATTCGGCAATTTCCTCCTCTTTCAGAATCTTGTGTTTTATTTCTCTAGCACCAATAGCTTTTGAGTTATTCCCCAAAAAGTAGACCCCCTTTTTTGGAAACATTTAATTATTTATAATTTTGTAATTGTTAATGTGTATGTCATTACGAATCCAACGAGCTTTCGCAGGTATTTTTAACACGTTTTTCAACTTGTTGACTAGACTATTAAGTGCGTAAATTCAGTCTAAAAAAAACAACCGGATGAATCTTGGTATTTGAGGCTCATAACCCATAAACTTTTGGAGCATTTCTATAAAATGAAATTCAAGTGGCATCAGCTTGCATCCTGTTTACCTTTCGTGTAACACTAACACTATTGTACCTGAAGATCTGACTTTTAAAAAGAGTGGCCATGAGTTGCTTTGCCAGTATTCTTCTCATAAGGCTCTACGCATTTTGGAAACTGGAAGTTATAGATCGACACAAGTAGGCAGTAGATTTTGGTGTTTTCACCTAATTTACCTCGACTGGATTGTCGAGGTAAATTAGGTGAAAACACATGCTGTGGCGTCTGTTTGCGCCGATCTATAATTTTAACTCTAGCTTCAATTTAACGTTCATAAATTTCACTTAGTGTCTTAATTGAATAAATGATTTTGAATTTGAATAAACGAAAGGAATCGGAAAAAAAGGGTGGGCGTCAAAATGTAAAAAATGTTGTTTAGAAACCGCATTCGGGAATGCGAGTGAAAAATCGAAAATTTTCGCTAATTAAACATTAAAATTCTCAAAAACCCTATAGCAGAAACGAATGACAATTATTTTCTAGCATCTCTACACAAAAACAAGAATTTTCCTCAAAGGCGCAACCGGTTGCTACACGATTTTTTTTTTCGATTTGAAAAAAATCCGTTCGCGCAAACAGTCCCTACGTTTCGGATGACAATTTTTTACAACAATAGTTAGTATGTGTACTTCAATGCTACCGCCTTTCCATTCGGTTTCTAAATAGTTATTTTTTACATTTTAAAAGTGATAAGAAGCATGTTGATTTTATCTAAATTACAAGCCCGGGAGGCAACGGCATAAAATCAATGACGATGTTGTAATGAGCAGTGTCTGTTTTATATAATAACATAAATAACACTTTAATTAAGTACATTTTTTTTCACTAACAACAGAAAATAGATACGTAGATAGGTACTCTTTTTTACCAACGATAAAAAGGATACGATCATTGAAGTTTACATTTAGAAACAGTTGTACCTTGGACGGCATTATCGCAGTCTGCAATTTCTTGCAAACAACCTTTCTTAGGACTATATTGTTATAATAGTATGTAATTTGTTTTATAAGAAAAAAAAATGTCCTATAAGAAGGAAATTGATGCTTCTTTAACAACATTCACCTAGTTAAGAAATAAGTGAGACCTGAATTCACTCGTTTCGTCAAATAAAAAACGTCTATAAGAAATTCTGTCACTTGCACTTCTTCTATATCTTAAGTGCCTCATATATATAAAGCGTTTATTGCCATCTTATTTATTACATTACAAATTAGTCAGTGCTGTCACTATGTTTTTTTCCTTAATACTGTGCACGGTAATACTTAGTGCTTTATATTTTTATTTTACCAGAACGTTTAACCACTGGCAAAATAAAAATGTGAAAGGACCGAAACCGATACCGTTTTATGGGAACTACAAGGATGTGGCATTCAGAAGACAACATGTTGGAATAGTCTACCACGATATTTACAAAGCATATCCCGAAGAAAAAGTGGTAGGCTTGTACAGAATGACGTCGCCTACTTTACTAATACGTGATTTAGATATAGTGAAACAAATTTTAGTTAAAGATTTTAAGGCGTTCCCTGATCGCGCTACGTATTTCAGCAAAGAAGGCTTAGGAGAGAATATATTCCATGCTGATGCTGAAACGTGGAAATTTCTTAGAGATGAATTCTCTTCAGCTTTCACAACTACAAAGATTAAGGCTTTGTTTGACGGGTTAGTTGATTGTGGTGATAAGTTTGTAGACTATATTGAAAATGTTACTATGAAAAAACCCGAACAGAATGTTTATAAATTAGTGTTTAAATACAGCATAGGTACAACAATGTCTGCTGCATTCGGTTTGAATATTGACACTTTTAGTAATGACACTAGATTGTTTGAAGTTATTGACGAAAAGTTCAAGAACAGTTATTTCCACGAAATGGAAATGTTATTTCCTGGATTCTTGATGAAGTTCAATTTGTCACTTCTTTCTGAGGAAACGATCAAATTTTCTCATCAGATAGTTGAAGCTGGTATTAAACAACAGTCAACTACCAAACATTGTGTAAAAACTTTGATGGATGTAATTTTAAATTTAAAAAAAGAAAGTGAAATTTATGACGTTCATGAAAATATTGCTAGTGATAAAGAGGTACTAACAAATAGTCCAGGTGTTCTACAAGCTGCCCAAGCATGGATGCTCTACACAGCCGGGTATGCAAATAATACATTAACACTGACCTACGTAATGTATAATTTGGCCTGTAATCCCGATGTGCAAGAAAAGTTGAGAGAAGAAATAACTACAGTTTTAGAGAAATATAACGGGGTATTATCTTATGAAGCTCTTAAAACTATGAAGTACTTAGATATGGTCTTCGAAGAAATACTGCGAATGCATCCGTTAACAAGCGCGTTGATAAGGGGTGTAAGCAGAGATATTAAGTTAAGGAGCAAATGTTAGTATTGACAAAGGGACGGTAGTTGTAGTGTCTCCGTATGCAATTCATCATGACGAGAGATATTATCCAGAGCCCGAGAGATTTTATCCGGAGAGATTTTTGCCAGAGAATGTTAGAGACAGACATTCGTGTGCTTTCTTGCCTTTTGGAGTAGGACGTAGAAGTTGTATAGGTGAGTGTATCTTAAAATAATATAACTAAACAATGAAAGTCTCGAATTCAATGAATCTTTGATTATCACCCTAATATAATTTGACTATCCTATTAACCGGGTGGACGGTTATAAAAAATCTCTTTTCAGATTACAGAATCTTATAAAAATCTGTAAAAGTGTACTAAAGTACACGTAAATAAGGACTGTTTCAAATAATTAAGTAAAGTGAAGTAAGTCTTTTAACTTTTAGAATCGTATAACGTGTGCTACTTAATTTAATAAATGTTGTTTTATGTAAAAAAAGAACACATATTTTTACAATTTTCACCTTACCCATGAAATAGGTAAAGTTAATTAATTACGATGGCGGGTTGGCAGACTTAATAAATATTTGAGAACATTATTGTTGTCCTTCACTGTTAAAGCAAGCTATCACTAATGTCTAATACGTACATGAACTTAAAAGGCAGAGTTGCGTGACCAGGGATCGAACTCGACCCTGTAAGTACTCATTTCAAGCCTAGGAATAGCTTAATAAAAAGATTACTGCTATAGTAAAAAGTAGTAGATAGTAGTATATTATTATGTAGATTCCTGTATACCTACATAATAATATACTACTATCTACTTATGTATTGGAAAATAGAACACTTTCGTTATTTAACATTTTTAAGAAAATCTAAAAACTAACATAAAAAATATTCGAAGTTAATTTTTATGGATTTTCTCAAAAACTGAGTGAAAAGTTCAAAAATAAAAAATTACGTACTATTTAAAATCTTTAACTTTACATGTTCCACCTGATTATATGAGAAACCGAGGTAAAAATACCTGGAAATTAAAACGGTCATAACATGTAAACAGATAGTTTTTTTTTTAATTTTTGTTATTGTAACTGCATGCTAGTTTCAATGGTTTGAGTGTTCTATTTTCAAATAAACCTACGTATATACGATATATATTATTTACATGTATATTTATACTATTTTCGTTTAATACAATAATGTAGTAAGATAACTGTTCACATTAGTTTATTGACTATAAAAAAGATAAAATAAACCGATTGGGCTCAAAAACATGCAAATTAGTTCATTATTTTTCGCAGGGTTATATTTTTGGCATGAGTGAGCCATATACCACTCTTGATGGCAATGACTTTTAGTCGTATTTAAAGTTCATTTGGTGGTTTGGAATTTGGATTGGAATTAAATTGACCCAGTTATGAAATTGACAAAGGCTAATGTAAACTTTTTTTTAGGCGCACGATTGGCAAGAATTCAGTTCAGCATCTGTGTAGCAAAAGTCCTGTCCAAATTTCGAGTGGAGACGTCCAAAAATACTGTAACCAGCATAAAATATAGCCCTCACCAGGTTTTCCTAATCCCTGATCAAGACATATATGTAAACTTTGTACCTTTTTAATAGGTTAGTGATTCTTTAGTTACTCAAAGGTTGTGATAATTATCATTTGTGCCTGTTGGACGAATATTAGAGGCATAATTGTATAAAGTTGAATTTCTGAACCACTTGTTATTAATTAAATGAGTAAATAAACTTAGTTCTACTTGCGTGTATCTCTAGATCTAAAATAACGTAGATAATATAGCAACACAGTGCGTGACAACGAGCACGTTTGTCATTTTAATATTTGAGAAAATTGAAAAGATACATTACACACAAATGTTTAACGTAGAGTTTTAGCTATATAAATAGAGTTTACAATGTACATATAAATAAATAATTATAAAGTGAATAGTTGTACTTTATTTGATTCTTTTCAGGCCTATTAAAGAGTTTACGGGATAACTACAATGAATGAAAAACATAAAATACGGCTTATGTAGAAAACGGAGGATGCGTGTTGGTGGTGGTGATCGGTGACTGATACACGAGTGGTGACATTTCCTTTGTTTTTCTCTAATTCTAACATACAACGGTGCTTAACCACTCATGCCTTACGTAAAATAAATGTGACAACAAAAGGTCAAGTCGATTCCCCCGACGACTACGACCCTGCTTCACCTCTTGATAAAGCCGAACGGGGGCCTGTAAAGGCGCTACAAGATTTTAACCCTGTAAATGATCCGCCTTTTTTGCAATTGTTTTGTGGAGTAGCTTCAATGGCTTCAAAAGGTATGAAAACTAACTTGGACGTTGTCATGGGGCATGCACTTGCCGCCAAATAGTTCTTACAAAAGCAAGCTAAAAACATGTAGTACTTGACATTTCGCAACCCAAACTTCCTAGAATATCGCTAATGTTATGATAAAAACTGTTTTGATTGCGAGTCTTATCAAGTATCGTCAAAACTTAGTATACATACTTCAGTTGGAAATATACAAAACTTGTTACATTATTAATTTCATAGAATCCAGCTCTCAGATCGATCGATAACATGTTTTTTATACTACAAATGTAGCGTACAAGTATCCAGAGGCTACGTGTACCGTTTTGGTCACAAAGTTTTTGCGCGTTGTCGACCTGAGTAAATTTTATTATGCCTTTTGTAAAGAAAGAGCCACCTAAACTCTTTGGGTTCTTTCTCACTCTGCTGGTTCGGGCTTGAATCTTCGATAGGCCACCGGAGATGTCATAGGTTTTGTACTCTTCTTAAGATATTTTTGCCTCGCAGAACCAATCTGTGGAACAAATTGTTGCCGTATTTTCGGACCGACACAACCTTGAAATTTTTAAGAAAATAGCGTACTCCCACCGCAAAGGCCAGCGACATAACATTACGATAGACATAACAAAAATAAGATTAGGTTATTGTTCACTTAATATCTGCGTCTTTTTAAAGCACACTGATAATGAATTGTACTGTGCATTAAGTTTTAATAAATAAATTCTCACCTTTAGAAGAGAGTGGTAGAGTTCCTCAGCATAAGCGTTTAAAAGCCAGTTGTGTATGGTACGTGATTATGTTAAATTTGAACTGATAATAAGTGGTTGAAGACTTCATCTGAAAAAAAAATCATAACACAAACCCTTACATTATGTAGCTGAGTTGTAGCAGGGTTGAACCTAATAGATAGAAAATCCTCTTTCTATCTATATATTAGGTCCTTCCTTCTCCTTTCCTTTCCTTAATTCCTTTATTTATTTTTTTTTCCTTTTCCCTTTTCGAACTGATTTAAAAAGTAAAAAATGGTTTCACTTCTGGCTTCATCAGCAGACCATCGTTACCTGGATCAATCTGTTGGACTCGTCAAAACGAATATTATAATGACCTCAAAAATTTGAGGTGTTTACTGGTAGCCACTGAAGAGTTCAACAATCCACCTCCTGGCTCTATCATCAGGTCCGCTCTGAGAAACCAAATTATAGGATTGTCATCCAAACCTACAAAGTTTATACGATAATAGTTCTTACGATAAGGCAATTAGAAGTAGGTTAAAATTGAATTCCAAGATTTGTTTACATACGATTGGAACAAGTGCATCTAATAATAGCGTGTTTAAAAAAAAAAATGTTTTTCTCTGCAGCAATTCAGTCTCTGCGTCACCTTAAAACAGAATGACACACAGTGCATTGTATTGTGTGTCAAATTTAATAAAATATATTCTCAAGTTTGGAAACCATAGGGTGGTAGTTTCTCAGCATGAGCGTTTAGGAAGCCAGTTGGCGCAAAGTTCGCGATCATTTTAAATTTGAACTGATAAGTTTTTTTTTTATATTTTCTACAAATTTAAATGGGACCAACCTTGATTACAACCAATAACAGAAAGTTAGTATATAAATGTATGTGGTATTATACTATTATATTATCTAATATTCAATATTTTATAAAACAATGTCCAACTCAATTCTTCGGATTCGCTTAAAAAATATTCAGATTTAATTCTGGTAGATTCCCAAAACGTAGTACAATGTTATTATTAAAATGATTCTGTCTATGGTCCAAAGCGAGAGTGCATGGGATTCCGCCGCCAGCAGAGGAATACTGACTCACCCGATCTCCAGCAATGGATCACTTGTGGCGGAACACCTTGTGGTTCGTTCGTTCGGTCATTGTGAAATGATGACATACCACTTCACTTTTAGCTCCGGCGAGGTGATACTTAATAATTAACTTATGCTTTAATGTATAAACAGACCTAGTGGTGCTTAATCAAGACCCACTTCAAGAGCACTGTAGGGGTTGTGCGCATGCATGCAGTGACGGCAAACCACGCGAGCCCTTGGGATGCAGTTTGTTTTTTACAGTGCTTGGCTTTGTTCTCTTCCACCAGGCAATAGCACTACACCATACGTGATAATTGGTGATATTCCCTAGCTCTTGCCGAGGAGTCGCTTACATTACCTTTTGCGTCTAAGTGCCTCCTCCATAGGAGTTTGCTGTCTAGTATCACCCCTAGATACTAGACCTACCTGGTAAAAACTAGACGGGTGCCGAATAGCTTAGGAAAACCTGAGATCTCCTAGACTACGTTTATTTGTGAACATCAAAATCGAAATCATCTCCGTCACAGTCGGATTTAGTTCTGTTAAGTTCAACGACCTTTAAAGCAGACCTCATTTGGTCGCTATCTGGCACTCAATACAATTATAGTTGCTTTTTTTATTTCATTGTTTTAAGTTTCTGCGATTTTATGCATTTTTGGAAACATTTGTTGAACAAAAAGTTTGCCTTATGTTTTACGTATCAAATAAAATTGCCTGTGCTGAATCACTGAAAGTGTTGCACAAGACCAATGGTGATTCATGTTTTTCAAAAACAGATAAGAAGTATTTAAAGAAAGCGGACTGAAGAGGACGGCAAGCGGAAGAATACTGAGAGAAGCGCTGGCTGACTTACCTTGTTCTGGTCAACTCCCAACCGCCGTGAATGAAGAAAACATCAATCTAATCAAGAAGCTAGTACTTGAAAATCGTCATATGCATCTTAGAGCGTTAGCTCTTGAGGTGAACGTATCTTTTAGGTCCGCTTATAATTTGACATTTTCGGTGTGAAACGAGTCGCCGCTCGATTAGAGCTAAATTTTGCCCAGAAAAGAGCATCGAAAGCATATGCAGCGGCTGAAGATACGATTTTTCGAGTTTCTATGGACTCCACCTTCATCGAACGCATAATAACTGACGACGAGACATGCAAACAGTGTTCAGAATGGTGCTTTAAAAATGTATTGAGGACTGGGTCAAGCGCTGGCATAGCACGCAAAGACGCCTACTTTGAAAGCGACAAAATAAATTTTGACAAATAAATTACTTTTTTGGTTTTATTGAACAATTTCCGGTATGTTTTACACAGAATGTAAAAAAGAAAAGATTACTAGTAACGTGGGCCACATATTACCAGTATTCTTGGTAACCCCTCCAGCTAAGCTTTACGCTTGTGTTAGGAGTGGGTTCACGACGGTAGTGCAATGGATGGAACTCTTTTTTACTTTTAATTTGGTTCCCTATTAAAGCGTGATTTTCTTTTAGTTTTTCTAAATTATAATTTGTCATACCTATTAACAATATCTAGGTAAATGTTTTTTTCTCAACTAACATTACTAATGAAACATTTTTAAATTTGTAGCGTGGTGTCATCTGTCAATGAACGATAATTTGGCGCTAATCATAAAACAATTATAGTATTAGGCAATCCAAATCACGTCGGAATTAATAAGGAAGTCTATTAGCCCATTAGTGTAGATAAGGTGTTCTACTGAATATGAAGTTAACGAGAGGATTACGTGATCAATATCAAGTAAGCTGCTTACACTCAGAATGTCAATCTCAGCTCAAGATTTCAAGTAGATCACCTACACAAATAAATCAAATTTAAGTGTTTGTTTGTAATGTCAAAATAACGGCTTTGAACTAAATTTCGAGTCGAGTCATGTTTATACAGTACTTATAAGTTATATCAAAAATTCAATTTATACATTTTTGTCTGTCTGTCTGTCTGTTTATTCCGGGTAAACTCCGAAACGGGTGGATCGATTTCCACGGGACTTACTTGCAGATAGGTGGTGTTATAAGGAGTAACTTAACATACTTTTATTTTGAAAAAATAATTAGCGAAAAAAATATACACAGTATATAAGCAGTTAGGTATCTATATGGAAGAAAAAAAGAAAGAAAAAAGTAAAATATATGTATTACACACACATTTACATAGGTACTTATAATTACGTTAGTTTTGTACAAACGGAGCATGACGTAGTTATGTAACGCACGGCAGCGAGCCATTGCGTCGTGAACAACTACCCGTTGATACTACCTAAGTTTATTTGGGCAGAACTACTATGTAAATAATGGTCTAGTGGTTAGTGATCCTGACTGTTGAGCCAGAGAACGTGGGTTCGACTTAGGATAAATAATCTGGTCTGGATGTCATTTATCTATAATGTGTATGTATTTAGAAATGTATAAGTATGTATATCAGCAGTCTGGTTACCATAGTACAGGCTCTGCCTAGTTTGGGATCAGACGGCCGTGTGTGAGATGTGTCAAGTTATAAAAAATTAAATAACTTTTTCATCTCTAAAAATTAGAGGTGAATAATTAGGTAGGTAGATATGTATAGAATGTTTATGATTCCAACTCGTGACACAATCATTACTGACACCTATCTTCTAATTATTTCCCTATACAGAACACGCACAAATGTCATTACTCATCTAATTCCGGCATTTACGTGACAGTTAACATTCATGCTAATGTTTTTTTTCATTTAATTATGTATTAGGACCTACTGGTAGATAGGTAGGTATTTGGAGTTGATTATTAGGTCACATTCATAATTTTAGTCTTGATACATGGTTTTCTAACAGAATTCTTGATCGAAGGCAGAAATGAGAAAAAGAAAAGGAAACTGTCAGTCGTATTACTGCACGTCAGAAGTAAAAACATAACTTACATATATTATAAATAGACACGCATCGGTATATATGTATCTGAGTGTGACGCTCACGCGAGTTCAGTGCTTTTTCCCCATACCAAAAGTGGGCCTAAACGATCATGTAATACTTTTAATACTTGACTCATACCAATACCATCAAATCCATTTCGTTGCACGACAGACACTTTTTAAATTGCCGCCAATTTGTAAAAAAAAATGAGATATGAAATCATTAAACATCAGGGATTCTCAAAGAGTTCCTAATTCGAAATTTAAATAAATTTTGAGCACAGAATATTAACAATAAGTCTAACCCCGATTCACGAACGTGTTCGACCGTTGAATCCCGAACGCTACAAAGCTGCAAAAAGGGAGTTCGAGAAGATGATTGACGAAGGAATCTGCCGACCGTCTAGCAGTCCTTGGGCCTCACCTTTTCATGTGATTACCTAGAAAAATGGTGAAATTAGGCCGTGTGGTGACTATTCGCCGCTTCAATGCAATTACAGTCCCCGATCGATATCCCGTGCCCCGCCTACACGATTTCACATACATCATCAAGGGCAAGACTATCTTCTCGAAACTAGACATTTCAATGGCCATGTTATTAATGTCCACCCAGAAGGCATTCCTAAAACGGCCATAATCACACCCTTCGGTTTGTTCGAATTTATGAACATGACACTTAGTCTACGCAACGCAGCACACACATTCCAAAGTTTCATGAATAAGGTCCTGAAAGCGTTAGAATTCGCCTACTGTTTCGTTGACGATATCCTTATTCGTTCTTATGAAACGAGCCATAAACAAGACCTAGAAGAAGTCCTGAAAATGTTACAGGAGTATGGATTCACGCTGAACATAAACAAATCTGAGTTCGGCAAGAAGGAGCTAGATTTCCTAGGATACCACATCGACAAAGATGCTATTCGCCCGTGCACTCTACCCGGCTGCAATCAACAAATATTTTGCGAGACTTCCTCAGGCATATTTCGACACTATTTATCACTGCAGTACCGTCATCCAGCTTTTAACGCAGTACACGGTCTCAGTCACCAAGGGCTATGAAGCACTAGGAAGATGATGACAGAGAACATGAGCCAAAACATGCATACACTGCCAAAGGTCAAAGATCAATAGACATACTGTCTCACAGCTGAGCGAGGTTCCCCGCGCAGAAAGATTCGAGCACGTCCACATCGCCGTTGTCGGACCACTGCCGATATCTCAAGAGTTCCGGTACTGCGTGACTATCATAGACTGTAAAACAAAATAGCTTAAAGCAATACCCGTGGCAAATATCACCGCTGAAACTGTTTTTGCAGCATTTATTAGCGGTTGGGTTGCGCGATTCGGCTGTCCCGTTACGATTACAACGGATCAAGGACGCCAATTCGAGTCGGTTCTTTTCCACCAGTTGACAAAGCGACTAGGAATCAACAAGATCCACACGACTCCCTACCATCCACAAGCTAACCGGCAAATAGAAAGATGACACAGATGCCTGAAAGCAGCCCTCATAGCCACTTGCAACAGCGCTAACTGGGTAACCGGATACCCGATACCCGGACTTCGCACAACAGTTTGTTGTTATAGTTTCCGTATAAGTTATTTACTTAATATTTTGACTAGTCAGCTAAACCCCTGTTTGTATGTGTGTATCGATGTTAGCTCACACACGATTAATGTTAGAATATAAATACTAACACAATTCACTAACAAGAGAAGAGTAAATAAAGTAGTACCTGAACACGCCACAGTAGTTTCACTACATAATATGCAACTTCCGCTGAGAATAGGGTAATTATGCAATTTCATGTGCAAATATGCAAATGCATTATCCTGCATTATGCATTATCCGGTCTCTAGATGATGATATAATGTATACATTATTTATTGTGTATATGTGTATGTTAAAATTTTTATTTTTTATGGTAAAGGGGGCAAACGAGCAGACGGGTCACCTGATGGTAATTGACTACCGCCGCCCATGGGCACCTGCAACTGCAAGAGTCACAAATGCGTTGCAAGCCTTCAAGGTGTTCAAGGTAGGGGAAGGGTGGAAGAGGGGGAGGGTTAGGGTCGAGCCGTGCCGAAGCATGTGTAGATGTAGATATAGGTATATATATTTTTATGTATGTATGATAAGTAGGTACAACTATTTAATTTTGTATGTATGTAGGATAAGATGATAACCATTGACAACCATTTCATTAACCGTCAACCAACCAACCACCAGTTTACAATTTAAAATAACCCCAGTCCATCCTACGGTTGCCTGGAAGGGATTGTTTTGAGCGATAAGGCTTTTGTACATTATTGATGCGATACATCAGCAGTTGTTAAAAAAGTATAACATTTTAAAATTGGAATCTAGGCGTCTACTTCTTGACGCCATGATGCTGCATGGTTTGTGTAACAACAGATATGATTGTCTCGATATTACGAATAATTTGTGTTATGTAGTACCTAAAACTGTCCATACCTAAAACTGTACTTGCAAAACGAACGCAGGGATCCGAGCACCTCTTAGCCGCCTCGTGGAGACTTATAACACACACTTCATTTCAATCGATATTTTTGCCCTCACTACCCAACAATTTAAAAGACGAATTATCGAACTTTTGTCTGCTGTTTGATTCGTGTTTGTATCACCCTTACACCTCAATCTCTATTTATAACCTCAATCTGACCGTCTTCTTAGTTTTATACTGTTAATCCGCGAACAATATTGTGGGTTATATATTTATCAATTTTTTTATTTAAATTTTACTGTACCATTAAAACATGTAACTGTTTTTTGTTCCAAATAAATAAAAAAAAAATATATACATCTCCTGCTTCATATTCTCTGTAATACCCTGGTGTACAAATAAAGCGTAATCTATCTATTATCGACACGGTTCATTTGAATAACTAAATTATCATAATCGCGACGCTTAAATAAATGACACATCGGATTATTATTTTTCTATACCTAATAAGTATGTTCATTATTGCGATTCGATGTATCTATAAGGAAAAAAAAAACGAAACTATAAATCGAAAAACATCTATAAATAAATCCACAAAACTTACCAAACTCATAATAATGTAATTGACAAAGTAATTAATAATAAAAATGATTACGGAAATATAATAGCAGGCGCGTGCCGCGGAGCACATAGGAAGTGCGTCTCCATAAAAGATAAGAACATATCAAAATCCGAAAAAAGCGTTTAGAGGAAGTCAAGGTTAGGAGGGTCTCTAAACAATTTTTTTTGTCAATAATGCGTCTATGATATCTAGGGTTAGATAATTTCAGATACATTAAATACAAATTACTCTTTAATTTTCAAAGGTTTTTAAGATAATGGTGTTAAAACTTATACCAACGTCAAACTCAAAGTCATGTATAACAAGAGTATGTACTAACAAAAAACGATTATCACAATATAATAATAATAACTATAATAAATAGAGACGGCTGTCTGATCCCAATCTAGGTAGAGCCAGTAATATGGTAACCAGACTGCTGAAAAACATACTTATTTATTACTAAATACATATTATAGATAAATTACACCCAGACGTAGAACAAATAATCGTGCCCATAACACAATTATTAGTCCCGGGTGGGAATCAAACCAGAATCTTTGGCTCACCTGTCAGGATAACCACGAAACCAATATTCACCGATTAAAAATTACACATTTTTTGCTTTATGTAATTTAGACATGTTTTTCTTCTAGATTTTGATGCGTATTCTTATATAATGTGTTCGGTAAATGCCAGACGCTAACCTAATTTGCAGGCAATGAGTGTTATTAGCATGGTTATGACGAAGCCGGGCCAGTGACTGCCTGACTCAGCGGGACAAGTGTGGAGACCATCAAACCCATGGAATACTGTCATCATTATTAAAAAGCCCTTTCATTCGATATGTCGCACGGTACAGTGTTCGATTTTGTTGGACAACAGTTGTCGGTCTTCAATAACGTGGTAAATCTCTCAAAATTGTGCATAAAACTTACATTTGGAGTTGGAATGTATGTATGAGAGAACAGCTTGTTGTTAAAAAAACATCGTAGATACGATACAGAACCATTTCCACGCGAGTTTAACTCGCACTTGGCTGGTTTTTTTACTTTACGGCACTTTCTGTGTTAATATTAATGATTATAATTGTATATCCTCCAGTACAGTAGGGTATAGTGCTTATAAAAATATAACATTGATTGATACTATTTAAAACAAGAAAACTATTTTAAAAAGATTTTAAAAAATATTAGCACGTGGGTACACGAGCACTACTACTATTCTTGTGAACCCCTCCAGCTAAGCTAAATGCTTGCGTTAGGAATGGGTTCACGTCGTCGTTTGTCTTCGTTGTTTTGGTAAGTTACTTATACAATGAGTTTAATATTTGATTCCCTGGTCAGGCGGCACCTACTGGCATATGCAATTAAACTTGAGTTTATAAAAGTTTTACAGTAAAGATATATTCAGCTATAGTCACTTTGTTTGAAAGTGTGACCAGTATACGAGTATAGCAACAAGTTTCCCTTTTTGATGTATTTTTGTTTGATTGCTTGTTTAAACGCGCTAATCTCTGAAAGTACCAGTTGGATTCGAATAATTATTTTTTTATTGGGTAGAGTATTCATTGAGAAAGGTAATAGACCATGTAACATCATACTACTACCCTTTGGAGCGGAACAGTGACCATAAACTCGGGAAAAACTGCGGCTTGTAGGTTTTAGAACAAAAGTTGCCGAAACGTTTGTCTAATACTTTCTTGTTGTTCATGTCTTTGGGTCTTTTTCATTTCATTATTTCTTTACGTGTCGACGGTGCACGGATCCAAAAAAAAAGGGTTTTTCTTATACAATATAAAGAAAAAACTAATTTCCAAAGCCGGCTCTACGTTCCTCCTAAGGAAGCCCTCACATCCTAGTAAATACATAGGTAATATGCGAGTCATGTGGTTTAGCTTCGATGTTCTGTAGGATAGATTTACTATCCCAGTCCTTTATCAGCACAAAATGTGAACGTGATACTGCGCTACCTTATTTCTCAAGAATCTTAATGTGATTGTATAACTTTTCCCTTCTCATTTATTTCAATATTTTGTTTCCGAAATTCCCACTCGTCAACAACATGACAGAGCTAATACTGTATACACTAACTTCCTGGCTTTAGTGTTAATAGACAATAATTGATCTCTCCGGCCACCCGCGTCGCCACTGTGTATTTTTAACTTGCGCCAGCGCATGTCTGTTTTGGAAGATGACCGCCAAGATGGCGGGAAATGCGGTAGATTTTACGGTTCGTTTACTTTACAATATCAAATATTTTTATTCGTATTTCTGATATATACTATATATACTACTATATATACTTGATCTCTCAGTTATCTTTGAGAAATGCCATGATCTACCAAGACGAACATAAATTAATTAGCCAATATGTCTGAATAAATAGTTGTCTGAGATTTTGTGACAGTTAGATGGAAAACGAGCAGATGGTTTACGAGAATAATATTTATAAAAACTGTTTTTTTTTTATTTAAAATGAAAGTTGATGTACTAATAATACTATTATTATTAATCTAGTATAAAGTTTAATCCAATACCCAGCACCGCTTTGAAAAAACAAAACAAAAGTAGGTCCTGGAATTTTATAAATAACCAGCAGTTCCCGCTTCCCAACTTCCCAACTTCGCTCACGTGTACATATCTCTATATATTGCGCGGAAGCCTAATTCTTTTTTTCAATATAAAAGTAGCCTAAGTTACTCCTTATAATACCAGCTTTCTACCAGTGAAAGTCCCGTGGAAATCGGTAAAACCCGTTCCGGAGATTGCCCAAAACAAACAGACAGACAAAAATTTAAAATACTGATTTTTGGTATAGGTATCATGAAAATAACTGTATTAACTTAAAAATTAACTATTATTTTGACATTATAAACAGACACTTCAATGTTATTTATTTGTATTGATGTATTGATTAGGGTTAAATTGTACGAGGTTGTACCAATGTTAATATTGAGGACAATTCTTTGTACGCATTTTTAAGCATAGAAAGGAATGTGAAATTTGGAATACTTAAAGTATGAAATACTTATACGAGTATGTAGTGCAGAAGGCAAAAAAAAACAATAATTAATATGTGTTATAAAATTAAAAGATATGTAAAAACGGCGACATAAAGTTATAGGGGTCCAGTATATATTTTGACCTGTCGTGGTAAAAAAATTACAATTCAAGTTATGCTGGTCAATGAAATAAACAAGATATTCAAAACGGGCGAAATTTGACCGCCACGCGATCTCTACTAAATATTAACCTTCAACATTAGAAAAACGGCTAAGTGCGAGTCTGACTTGCACACCGAAGGTTCCGTAAGCAAAACAACCTTGCATGTAAATAGTGCGTCCATCTCGGGAATCTATTCTCCAAGCTTTTTGCCCGTCTTTTTCGAAAGATCTCATAACCTCCTTTCCAAATCGCAATTTGGATTCAGAACTGGCATCTCAACGAGTAACGCAGTTCAAGAACTAACAGATTACATAGTAAATTAGATAGAAAAAGAAAAAAAGTAGTGTCAATATTTCTTGATTTAGCCAAGGCGTTTGACATGGTCTCTGTACCACTCTTACTAAACAAACTTGAAAATATGGGTATTCGCGACACACAACTTAAACTGTTTAAAAGTTACCTTACCGGCAGATCAAAACGAGTTAGGATTGACGGAGTCACTAGTGATGATCTGCAGGTTGAGTGGGGATTGATGTTCTATGGGGACGCATGGAACGATACTTTTCATGCGTCTCAGTCGGGCTTCAATGCGGTGTTCATGGCTATGCTATGTTCATGCCTATAATGCCAATGGACTAACACTCAATGTCGATAAGACAAAATACTTACCATGTGTGATGAAAAGTATACCACTATCAGAACTGAGTATCTATTCAATTACAGAACACTCGTGCTCTCTTGAGCTAATGATCAAGAGAGCACGAGTGTTCTGTAATTGCACGAGTACGAGTACGAGAATAATTCCTTGCTCATGTAAACACCGAACTTGTGCGTCGCTTATTACATATCTAGGTGTTATGATTGACAGTAAATTGAATTTTAACCAACGCATAGATCTGCTGTCATCAAAAGTCCAAAAAACTAAATTTTGTAAAGGTAACAGTGTAAAAGGGCTGTCACGTCGTGGCTAAAGGCTCTCACAGATTATTCATCCATGATTCACATATGCTTTACCAATTTGTCTTTAATTATAATTGTAAACTATGTGAGAGAAAACAATAAAGTTTTTTGTATTTGTATACCATAAGGGTTCCTTTTTTTCCTTTTGAGCAACGAAACCCTAAAAAGGATTGTTTTGACTTTACTTTATGGATAGATCACCAAGAAGTCTTTTGTACTATTATGTTATATTATAACTATTATTTATGTTAACTAATCTTTCGATGGTGCCTAGAAAGATTTCCGTAGAAACAGTAAGTAACTAAAATCTTGTAATACCGTTCCTTGGTAGTGGAAGAGTGTTTGCTTTTTTGAATATATTATCAAAGTGTGGAACTATCGAGTGCCACTATTTGACGCAATTTTTGTAGGCGAATGTGTCTATGGTATTTTTAATCTAAGACGCAGTCGCAACTTGCAATTGTAAATTTTTTATGACTGTTATTGGTGCCGATTCTATTGTACACTCGACTAAACTAACACCTGACTTAATTTCTTCATATGGAATCAACCTAGTGTTTTTCGTAATAAGGTCTATTTGTTACTAGCATCTATTTCTTACCGCCGCTAAATTTCATTACAACCTGTCAACGTATACTCAACTTTATTTCCACGCAGCGAAAGTCTCCATTTATTCAAACGCTGTATAATTGCCGTATAAAAACTTGTTCAAAACGAACAAGGATGACGTGTTTTTAATCTACACATACGAAGACGCTTACTAAAAACACAGAGCAAAAGAGATGGCATTCAACGGATAGCGGCTCTCGCTACGTGGGATTAAAGTTTATTTAAGCGTATCAGACTTTAGTCGACAAATAAATTGCTTATTTCGATAGCGACATATGTTACCTACTTGTTTCAATTTGAAATAAGACCTTGTTTTGAAGTGTACAAGGTTTACATCTTATATGAAGCAAATTTGTGAATTTTAATTTAGCGTGTGAATGAACAGAATTGGGACCATTGTTTGACAATTAAAAATAATAAAAACTTGAAAATAATAAGAAACCTCATTCTTCAAATTCTTTTATAAGTTATTATAACACTCAATTTCACTGTTGAATAATATATTTTAAAAAGGAGCGAACACTGGTATGAACACATAGAGGTCACTACATGTTTCAGTTTGCTACATATAGTTTATATTTAACTTGCTCTAACTTGTTCGCACAATAAAGTGAGGTACCGACATTACTCCGAAAAATTTCAGTCTTTTTAAAAAAAAAAAAAAATATTTATCGTGTGATTTGAGATTCTAGTTGGCAAAATGTGGGTGTTTAATGTATTAAACACCCACATTTTCAAGGGGTAAGTAGAGGTGTACCTCTGCTTACCCCTTCAGGGACATGGCAATTAGGCATGAGTATATGTACAGTTGTATGTAATTAATGTTTTTTTAATACTATCTTCCATTCGTCCATTAGCTTGGATTAAGTCCAGCGACCGCTTATCTAATCATTGAACCTTATGTTAGTATTAAGTATAATTTTTAATAATATATTTTTTAATTTGTAGATTTCGAATAATTTATTACCAATTTTATAAAAAATAAAGATATTGAATTTAATTTGGTCCAGTTAAATCAGTCTAATCTGTCTGATACGATAATCGTATACTGCACTCAAATATACACACATCAAACAAGTGTAAGCAACATGCACGGTTTGAACGATTTTTACTATTGTACTATTTATATTTCTTTATAAATTATAACTAATCAATCTTTGATGCATTAGTGAGTAAAGCAAAAAAATCCTTTATTCAATTGTTCATCTAATCACAATAATTTACAATACAAGTTAAAACAAAATTAAATAACGACATTTTTTTATTATTTGGTAATTAAATACAAATAGTGGCCGCCTCCGTTTAAAACTTGTCGGCAAGAATTTTTCATTAAATTCATAAGATCGTTTATCTGATCCTGCGGCAATCGCTTCCAATGGAATTTTAACAAGTTTTTCAGTTGTGGGGTTGTCGACAATCCGTCCAGGTTGTCTAAAAACCTCTTTGGAGCATGTCCCATGCGTGCTCGATGGAACTGAGGTCTGGCGATTGTGCAGGCCATGGCAATACCCGGAAGTTTGCCATTGCCAAGTATTCTCTGGTTCTCCGAGCTGTGTGCGAACGCGCATTGTCATGCATCAGCATGAAATCTGAGCCAAGACTTATGTGTGTCTTCTGTGTGAATGGGTGAACATAAGGCCCGAGGACATCTTCAACGTAAGTTTCAGCGTTCATATTGCCATCTACAAAAACGAGCTCAGTTCATCTGTTCTTCGTAATACCCGCCCATACCATCACTGTGGAGCCACTGTAAGAGTGCACTTCCTGGACGCATTTCGGCCGTTCAGAATTTCAGGGACGACGATACACTCTTATCCCTCTCGTATCAGGCCTAAATCCAAACCGGGACTCATCGCAAAATTAAATTTTATTCCATTGGGTCTCCTGGATCCTTGTCAAGTGTTCCCTACACCAGTCGTTTCGATGGGCGCGACTCCCATGAATATAGGTGGGCACCTAATTGGGCGACCTGCTCGTAGGTCGTATTCATCAGTTGTATATATCGGTCCTGTCAATCAGTTGTACTTCTTCCACGTCCTGGGAGCTGCTCAGCAGGATTCCCTGTATTAACATAACGCTGCCAAATACGACAAATTCCGCTCCTATTGACACCAAATTGTCGAGATACGTGGTACTGATTTCTTCCCGCTTTTAGCATTCCTACAGCTCTCTGCATTTCATCAGCAGTCAAATGGCGTGGCTCCATGACATAAAATCGGGAATATTTTTTTAACTTTTATTTTAATGGAAACAAAACACAATTTAAAAATTTTCTATTTTTAAAATCAGCCAGTAAATGTTTAAGAGAACACAAAAGATTGTATACTAATCTACTTTGCTAAGAAAAAAATAAAATAAAATAAAATGCAGTTTCTGTAAATGATGCGTGTTGCTTATACTTTTTTGATGTGTGTAAGTCCTACGTTGTTGCCATAACTAGGTTGAAGGACGCGATGTCCGTTTTTGTATTTTACGCGACTAGATGTGACGCAGTAGAGTAACGGCTTGATGAAATGCATTTTCAATGGCATTATAAGCACATTGATACTGAAGTGGGGACGGAAAGAATGGAAGGATTGGAAGGAAACGACTATCTTTCTGTGATGACGCTTTCCTCTTCTTTTTACACATAGACGCTAGGACTGAGTAACTTGTCCCTCTTGACAGGCAGTAGTTCTGACGTGGTATTACTTTAAACGTTAGGACAACGGATAGGACACACGCCACGTGAAGTATTGGTCGCTTTATGTGGCATAGCGTAGCGTCGTTACATGTCGCGTTCCGTCGCTCACCTAGGACAATGGGTGAACCTTTGGCAGCCTCGGAGACTGATTTGGCTAGCTTAGTGTCCCTGTTGGCAGAGGCGCATTAAACACCCACATTTTGCACAAATATAATTTGTCCTACTCACGTAATAATAATAGCCTATCGCGGTCAATCGGGTACTTTGGGTATTAAAGATGGAAAAAAGGATATTGAAGGTGAAAGATAGGTAAGAAAGGATGGCATTGGAAGGATTGAGATATTGTCTACGGGTATGGATTGAGGAGTGTAAGTAATAGCTCTAGAAGGTCAGAGTCGCATACCTATTTCGGTGTCAGCCGTTAGGGGTAGCTGACCCGATGAGCTGCAGTGTATGTACTTGCCCTATGTCTGTGCCAGCTGGCTGATTAGGGGTCAGGGTACCTGCTTAACCGGCCCGGCTGATGTAATCAGCCTTCGCACCGTAGTTAAGTGGGTAACTGGGGAGGCAGGAGAGGTAGGTAGCTTTGACTGATGAAGTAAAACACCAGGGAAGGTTGGAATCGAACTTATATTTGATGAAATCTACGCTAGTTATATTACAATTTTGATTTTGATCTTGATTATAGAAAAAAAAAACAGGTTTATTATTTATTTAGGATTGTATTTCTCTCACAAGTAATACATGTGTCAATACTTTCATTCCCATCATTCTGTGCGGTTCTACAAAACTTTTTCAATCTCAAAATTACTCTCTGGAACAAATTGTCCCTGGACCGATACGACCATCAAGAAAAGAGCGTACTCCCATCTCAAAGGCCGGCAATGCACTTGTGAGTCTAGAGTTTCAGGTGTCCGTGGGCGGCAGTAGTCACTCACCATTAGACGACCCGTCTGCTCGTTTGCCCCCTCTATGCCATAAAGAATAAGAAAAATCGATATATTTTGATAATTCATTCATTGTTTAATATCAGTGGGAAAGACGACAGTATAGGAACTTTAAGATTTGACAAATATGGGATACGCCCAGTATTGTGAGTTACGATCCATGGCTAAATAAAAATATCGAAACTGTTCGAGTGGATGAATTAAGTTACACCACACGGAGGATGGTCTTCGCTGTACCAACCAGCAATGAGAGTATTGACAGCCAGTGTGAGCTGGCCGAAACGCCACGCAGTTCAAAGTATATCCATAGTATCGCGTTGAAAGCAAAGCTCATAATTAGTTATTACAAAAGGCCTTGTATTCAAAGCTCAGTTATAAAAAAACATTTTTCATGTACTTGTGTGTAGCTTTTTTGTCCCAGTCATCTCTCTCTACATCTCTACATCTCTATTACATTTAAATGAATTTTAATTTACAAAGAGAATAATAATATACTAACGGCATATTGGTATGAATATCCCCCGGAACATATAACGAGGAATACGTTTCATAATCTGTAATTGTATTTTGTTCCAGGCGACAACGTGACGATAACTCACAAATCCGCAACATGCCGCCTCCCTCGTTAGCAAAGTTCGAATTTTAAATTCATTGCGAGTCATTTGCCGTTGCGATTGCTGCGCGGGACACATGACGTCATTAGTCAAGAGAGAGTACACGAGGATGTGGTAGTTTTGATACTTTTGTTAACTTTGGCATATGAGTTGGGATAAAAAATAAGACAGTAGAAACTAAAAAAAAAAGATTATGGAAAAAAAAATCAGTTGAAATTTAAATACATTGAACAGGAATATTGTAATGCCATGGTGACTGGTCACCATTAATATGGAGCATATGTAATCAGTTAATTATGACTGATTTAAGATGTCGATCAGTAAATATCATATCATTCCAGCTCTTTTCCTAATTTTATTTTGGTGTCGGCGCAATGTGTAACATTGCAAAGGGTTTTGGTTGTTTTTGTTTTATGGCCGGCCGTCTACCTGATGCCAACCTTGCTATTTTTTTTTTAAAAGACAACGAAGTCCGAGTGTTATGGAACTTTAAACATATCACTTTTTGCTCAACGTCTGATGGGCTGCTTGTATGAAATGACTTGTCTGTTAAACTCGAACACCACTCAATTATAAGACGTTGTTCAATCTTCTACTTTCATATTAACATGATCAAAATAAGAACATCTTATAATTTATTTTCTTTTGATAAAAGACAACTCCCATTAGGCTTAGCATTAGGAATATTACTGTGGCGTTTGAAGATTTACAAACATTCAGACAATGGATACAAAGAACACCCATCCTCGGGACAACTCTTTGTGGATCACATAAAAATTTGTCCCGTGTGGGGTTTGAACACACAACACTCGGTGCGTTGTAGTGGCGAGGTGACCACTTAAAAGTGCAGTCCGTGCGGTATTGTATGTTGGATATATGTATGATGGTCTTTATCAATATTTTGTTTAAATTTTAAAGAACACAGAATTAAGATGGTGCTATTTATAACTTTTTGAATTATGTGGAAACCTTCGACAAATAATATCGACGTAGAACAATAAGGTAAGAATATTATTTGGAAGCACCAATACCATTTCCGAAAAAAGGCGATGTAGTTGATTTTAGAGTAAAAACCAGGATCTCAAAATCATTTATATCTAGCATTTATTATATTAGTTGTGCAAAAGTACCAACATCAGGTAATCTAAATACAATCGAAGTCGGCGGCATAGCGGTGTGTCTCTGGCGCGGCGGCGACATGACGAATGGCGGAGCGCGTTCCAAATTTAAAATTTGCTGCGTAACGCTCGCGTTAATGGCATTGTTTATGGAAGCGCGGTGAGTGCTGATCGGTGTTGCAGTTCGCAAAAATTCTGAAGAAAATCTTTGGTAGAAACAGATATTAGTAAGAGTACATTGGAAATATGTTCTCAATACATATTTCCTTTTGGATTTAGTGATAATCATGACATGGGACATCACAACAGAGTATTACACCCTTTTTTGAAAAAGTGTTTTAATTTGATTCTAAGGCAACAACCAAAACATGTACCAAATTTTTATTCAATCGATAAATGGACATTAAAATGCTCAAACATACAATTTTTACACAAGAAACAAATTAAAACTATAATAAAACGGTTTTTCCGATTTTCTCGACAAATTTGAGGTTATGTATATAAATGTTACATACGATAAATGTTATCTACGTTGTAGATCTTTTTATTGCCAACAACTTTTTTCTTTATTTTTTTTTGTACGAGGTTAATTTTCGCTGCAAATTGTGAGAAATGTTTGACACAAAAGTTGTAGATCTTTTTATTATCAACAGCTTGCCATTTAACTTTTTTCGATAGGAGGTCTGCTTTCGTTGCAATTTGCGAAAAACCGTGAAATACCAGTTCACCCCGTTCCACCTTTCTCCGTTTTGTGGACTCCAAATTATTTTTCCCTTCATTCGAACAATATTTTGCTCCTCTTCGAGTAGGTCTCATGGTGTTAATTTTATTTTTTCTCAAAAATGCATCGGCACTGGTCTATTATTGCTGTAAAGTTATGTAAGAAAGTCTTGACGTCATTACGTAACATAAACCACCTTTAAAACTGCACTTTCTGGGGCGATTCTATGACTGTTTTGGTGTGGTTGAAAATTCAACACAGTGGATACGATTTGTGGCGTTATGTACCTACATAACAAAATCCCAGCTGATCTTATCAGTAGAGACTTACACGCGCACCAGGTCATCACCAGCAATTTATGGTTTTCGGGCTCAGAATTTCTCAGGGGTGATGAACGTAACTGGCCCAAAACGCTTGGCTCGACGAGCACAACTGACATACCTCAAACTAAGAAAACCATAACATCATTATCAACAAACACAACACATTGTCTTAAGGTAACACTAATTAATTTATTTACAAATTCAAATTTTATCAAACTCATACGTTTCATATATATTACGGTTCATTAACAATTCTATTGTAAAAACAATACATACATTACAACAAATATCTTAATACACAAGAGATAACAAAAAAGAGATAGCAAAAACTTGTTTATTAACAATAAACTTCGTTTGCAGACAACAAACGAAACTACTTACCAATTATAAGTTATTCTCACTTCACCCCTTTGGCCTTGATTCCAACGGCTTAATGCGAGTAGGTTAGGCTATTATGACAAAAAATATCCAATTTTGTTATCATCAAAAAATCACATTTGTAAACTTTTTTTAATGAAACTCACACTTCATTACTCTATGCTGGTTCACATCTGCTTTTAGCTAGTATTAGGGAGGTTAATTGGCCCCTGGGAGGGCGCAACCTCGCACGAAAAACTGTTTCTACTCGCGTCAAATGCAGACGCTTCCAGGGTTGCACCTATAATGGGTAACCTACCTATACCCCGCATACAGTCTGATTTCCCATTTCTTCATGTTAGCGTTGATTACGCAGGACCAGTGATGATAGTGAGTGACGAAGAAGGGACGCTGGAGCTAAATGAAATAAATCAATTATTTGTATTTTTGTACAACAAGGTATTACATTCCATTTTAACCCTGCCTACTCCCCCACCGTTTACATGAATCAGGGGTTAAATCTATTAAACATCAATTATATCGTACTTTAAGTCAAACACATCTCACTTACGAAGAGATGTCTACAACTCTCGTTCAAATCGAGAGTATTCTAAATTCGACTGACTCCTCTTACAGCTGATCCTTCAGATCTTAACTTTTTTTTGTGCGTGTGGAAACCCCCTCGGGCCGTCACCCCACCGGGGTTTTCGGTGGGGCGGTGTGTCGGAATCGAACCGACTAATAACCACGCGGTGTGCCGTACTGCGCCTTAAGCAGGAGGGATCCGGGAACAGCTTTTATTAAGACATTTATCAGCCTCTTCCTCTTTCTGATCGGACGACCTCAAACTGTCTTACCTTATCCACATATCAGTAATTGCGAACCGATGCGTCTCCAAAGGCACGAGCGCGTTGAACACGTCAACATTATTGTAATAGATTTTATAAGGAGCGTGACTAATTGGTAACCGAGTAGGTTAGCATATTACAAAGTTAAGTAATAATAGCCAGGTCAGTCTAGGATGGGTGACCATTCTTAACAAATAGTGATCTCCGAGGCACGGAGGGGCCGTGCCTTGGAGAGCACGTTAAACCGTCGGTCCCGGGTGGCATACAAACATCTGTGATATTCGTTACGGGTAGTCTGAGCCCTAAAAAGTCCGACAACCTGTTCTAACTACAGAACTTCGATATCGCCTAGTACTCGGGATGTGGAGGTCTGATGGCAGTCGCTTCACGTAAAATATCAAAGTTCGGCCGTATCGTAGTTAGACTGAAAGCCGACCCCAACTTAATTGGGAAAAAGCCGCGGAGGATGATTTTATAAGGAGCATATTTCAGAACTGCAAACGAGGACAAAGTGGAGGAAATCTATAGGGCTCATCACAGAAGGGAAGCTAGTCGTCATCAAAGACGATGCTCTTCCACCACTTTAATGGCTTCTGGGACGCAGAGTCAAGGTGTATCCAGGGGCAGACGGAATAACACGAGTCACTGACGTTAAGACAAGAAATAATAACATTCGCAGAGCATTCAATAAAATCTGTCCGCTGGTGGACTGATCTTCATGAAACCCTGGCCCCGGTAGCATATCTACGACACACATGCGTGATAAAATGCAAAAAGGGGTGATGGCCAGAGGGTGTCCGCAAGGCGGAGTTCTCTCTCCTCTTCTGTGGAACGTTGTGGTCAATGAGCTCATCACTCAACTCAATTACCACAAGTTCCTCACAGTAGACGACCTCACCATCCTCATAAGCCGCCTCTTTGAGATTGTGATATGAGACTGAATGACGTCCGCATTGAAGGTCGTTGAACAGTGATGTGAAAAACACGACCTAACAGTAAAGGCCGCGCATGCGAGCCTCTGGAATTGCTACAGTTTGTTTCTGACGGTGCTTAGCTCTGTTCTCTGCGACGAGGCAATAGCACCGGATGTAATAATTATTGATATAGGCTACTTTTTATCCCGATATTCCCACGGAATCGGGAATTACGAGTGAAACCGCTGGGCGCTGCTAGTTTTAAATAGCGCTTGAAATTATTTAAAATGAAACAGGGTAAGACACAATAGTTAAAATAAATGTTAATCATGGTATCCTAGTTTAGGTAACAGTAACTTGTATAGTGCCATAGCCATACCCCTTATGACGTGAGTGGGACAAACTGTAGTTGACAAAATGTGGTTGCTTCATACACGTATAGATGTAAAAAACCTAACCAAGAGGTATTATACCTTTTAAATATTATTGCTATTAGGTAAGTCCCGAGTGACACATCTAATATGTATCAAAGTCGCAAAAGTTTAAAAACATTTATTGTTTAATGGCCGGTATGCGATATAGGTTGTACCTCAGATTATAGAAACAAGGGTTGAGACATAGTGTGACTGTGCACAGTAATAGTATCACTACATTGGCCTCATGGCATGCAAAAGTTACATTTTAGATTATTTTAATAATTATAAACAACAATATTAACAATAATAACATACAATAATAAGATTGAAAGATTAGTTTATAAATAACCAATAAGTGACCAAACAATAACAAAATTTATACCTATATAATGTAATCATAACACGTCATAGCCTATACAAAGAAGATTTATCAACATAAATTATATTGTTATATCAATGACGTATTCGTCAATAGAGTAATAATATTTTTCTAGCAATAGATGCTTGATTTTAGTTTTGAACACATTTATACTTCCTATTTGCAGTATACACTTCGGTAGCTCGTGGTATATTCTTAAAGCCATGCAAAACATGCTCTTATTGAGATATATTGTACTATTTGTGGGACAATATATTTTTAAATGTTGCCTTTTACTGTTGTGATGACTGTATACTTGTTTATTTTTTCTCACAAACAAAAAAGTAAAGTTTATAACTGTCAGTGATTTGTAACTTGCATATATATATATATATATATAGCTCTTATGTACTTCTTCTGTGCCTTGAAGACTCCGATATTCGTTTAATTACCCCAAAGTATGTGTTGTAATATTAAGTACTAGCTGTGCCCCGCGGTTTCACCCGCGTATTAACCGTATACCGCGTATACCGCGTCCCAATATTAAAAAGTAATCTATGTATTAACCCAAGTGTCCAGCTACTAGCCTATACCAAGTTTCATCGCAATCGGTTTAGTAGTTTTTACGTGAAAGAGCAACAAACACCCTTAAGTTTTCAATAAACTTTCACGTTTATAACATTAGTAGGATTAGTAGGATATGGTAAATTTGTGTTGACAGAATAGAAAAAAATATGGTTTTTATTTTATTCATGTGGATGAATAAATACTTCTCTAATCACCTCACTTCATTATTAATTATTTTTATTATTAATTATTAACTTAGATAATTGAAAAAAATTGGTTTTAGTAATGATACATCACACATAATATATATCTAGGTACATAATTACATCATTAAATAGTTTAAAGATCATGGTCCAGATTTATTTGGAAAAAGGAATGAGTCTTGTGCAGTGCACAAAAAAAAATAAAAACCACTTCTGATTTTTCAAATCCTCGATTTATGCCGAAGCCGAAACGATTCGTTTTGCTAACAGACGGTAAAATTTCGTTGAATTTTCAACGAAAATTCTAAATCTTCATTTTTAACATAAATATTACACATCGTTTTCTTTGGGCGGCTTTGCACTTTGCACGTCTTTTTTTAATCTACTTCAAAAAAGGAGGAGGTTCTCAATTCGTCGGAATCTTTTCTTTTATGTACTATGTTCACCGATTACTCGAAGACGCCTGAACCAATTCGGAAAATTCTGTTTTTGTTTCAAAGCGTATACTACCGAGTTGGTCCCATTTAAATTTTATCGAAATCGGTCGAGCGGGTTTTGAAAAATTAACAAATATCTAAAAATTCGATCGATGATATTTTCGTTTACTCCGAAACCTCGCTGTGTCACTGGAGCAGTGCGTTTAGTTGGCAATTAAAAAATTCGTGCGACGTAATTTATAGATGGCCTCTTATTACAATTTAGCATGATGTAGGTACATTGAAGTCGGTGATACTTTTTTTAAAAGATAATTATTACGTATTTTCTGTATACTATTGGTTGACTGGCCGGTTGGTCTAGTGGTTAGTGACCCTGACTGCCTAGTTTGGGATCAGACGGCCGTGTATGAGATGTGTGAAGTTATTATTATTATAACACTACTGAACAATAATTAACATAAACTAGTTGACGCTATATGCATATATAAAATGTTGTTTTTGAATGGACAGTGGCGCCACGACTACACGCACAGATAAGTTTGTCAGCAATTAGACCTAGTGTGCATTGTCTTTGTCTAAAAGGGCGCCATCTTGTAGTCCTATTGAAAAGCTTGCAAAATATCGCATTTTTGATTAATTGCTGCAACCTAATAACAATTTTTTTGAAGTACAATAGTCATCCCAAGACGGATCATCTCCTTTGATCTATAATCTCCGATATTTGTGTTTATTTCGCAACTCTTGTACCTAAACAATGTTACCTACCAGGGAGGGTGACCTACCCTTCATACCTTAGTATGTAAGTCTCAAATGTGGTATTCCAATTAAACATTGCTCTAGAATAAATTGAGCTGTCTTGAAAATATTGTTTCATTATCGTGTGTACATGTTAACTACTTTGACCGTTGCGCCATTTTGCATTTAAAGTATCTTTACACTTCAACGCATTTGCTGGCAAAAAACTAAGGCTTTTGTTTAGAAGGCAATGGAAATTAGTAAGTATTGAGTCTGTATCGTGGTTCTCCTATACGAGGACGTGATAAAAAAAACAACATACACCCCAAACTTAAGACAGCTAATAAATCTCACAAATATTTATTCTACGAGACAATCAACATTTGACACGGTGGACGTTGATGTCTGACGTCATCCGTGCTATCAAAACACGAAATATACTACTGGTACATTTTTTAGAGGACTCCAGAACGACAATGTCTAGTGTGAAATGTTAATAAACCATGTTATTAGACATTAACAGATCATGATGTCTAACCATGATATCATATAATATATATCTTTAATGAAAATATATTGTATTAGATCAATACCGAAAACGCAGCATTCTATTTTATGGCCGTTTTCGTATCTACTTGTTTGTGAACTTGTTCAAAGAAGTGTCAATATCAGGCCTCAAGAAGACTCAAAATAAGTTTATATAAAATTTGATAGTTTATGTAAATAAGTTCAATACTTAAGACTTAAAGTTTATTTATTTTATGATTTTTAGTTCTTTTCGTCGGTTGAATTTTTTGTTAAAATTATAAAAAAATAAAAATAAAATTATATTTTATGGTTTTTTTTCATCATCAACTCACCTACATGATGTGGTGATTTCTAAAGGCAAATACCTGATAAAGTAATGAAAAGTAAACAGAAACACATTCGTTCCTACAAATTTCGAGGGTTTCTCTTGTCTTCGAGGATTCCATCATCAGATCCTGACTTCCTTGACATGGGACCACACTTGAGGTATATCCAACAAAAAAAGAATAATCAAAATCGGTTCATAAATAACGGAGTGAGGGCTGAACATACATAAAAATATATATATATTTACGGTCGAATTGAGACCCTCCTTTTTTTTTCCTCGGTTAAAAACAAAGTCTGTGTGTCTGTCTGTTTGCGATAAACTGAAAAACTACTGAACGGATTTGCATGCGGTTTTCATCAATATACAGAGTGATTCATGAGGAAGGTTTAGGTGTATAATTTGTTAATGTTTTGTGTAAATTGGTTGAAATATGATGATGATTGTTGTCTCTACTACCCATGCGAAACCGGGGCGGGTTGTTAGTATTAAATAAGTAAATAAATGTATGTGTGACACATAGTTTGTAAGAGTGCATGTGCAAGCGTTAGCCAGTCTGTGTAGCACTCGGTTCGGACTTCGGACGCACATGTGTCTGGCTGAAATATAAATCTATATAACAAACATTTTTACTCTTTGGTTACATAAGACCTTGATAGACGGATTGACTGGCCTGTTCGTCTAGTGGTTAGTGACCCTGCCTGCTAAGCCAGAGGTCGTGGGTTCAATTCCCACCCAGGACAAATAATTGTGTGATGAGCACGATCATTTGTTCTGTATCTGGGTGTAATTGATCTATAATATGTATGTATTTAGAAATATATAAGTATGTTTATCAGCAGTCTGGTTACCATAGTACAGGCTCTGCCTAGTTTGGGATCAGACGGTCGTGTGTGAGATGTGTGGAGTTATTATTATTAATTATTATTATATTGAGAGCGCCTGTTTAAAGATAAGAAGAGACTATCTTATATATGCATTAAAAGCTACGAATTATTTAAAACCTCTTAAAAAATAACAAAAACAATTAACTTTAACGTAGGTCTTGGGGTCTACAGGATGACCTAGATAATAACAGTCAGTTTGACCAATGACCACACTTTTCTGTATGCCGTTGCATATACTCGCGAACTGCACCGTGAAAGTTTAACTCGACCTTAACAGTTGACTTTGACTAGCACAGCGGGATACGATGTCTTGTATTAACAAGCAGTAGGAACAGACAGACGGACGAATTAAGAACTACAGATGTAGATAAGCGACTGACTACAGAGGGAACTTGCTGGTTAAGTACAATTTTCTAATTTGCTTCATAGATATTCCGGATAAAGAAAGTTAAGATCGGAAATTTTATATCCGTAACATCCCTGTTACGGATATAAAATTTCCGATCTGGATGCGGATAAATTAAAAATATTTTACCAGTTTTTTATGGTATGTGCAAACCAGCAGACGGGTCACCTGATGGTAAGTGATTACTTTCAAGCATGGACATCTGCAACTCAACAGTCACAGGTGCATTGCCGGCCTTTAAGATGGGAGTAGGGTTAGGAGGGGTAGGGAGGGAGTTAGTGCGTCCAATAACACAACCCAAGCATTGCATCACGCCGGTTTTCTGTGAGGCCGTGGTATCACTCCGGTCGAGCCGAATGATATTACTAGAACAACTACTATGTTTTAAAGTTTAAACAAATGCATTGAAACTCATCACATAGATTTTATTTATCTCTTTGATAAATTCATTAATTGATTTTAAGTTGAAAATTCAACGAAATTTAACCGTCCGTAAGCAAAACGAATTGTTTCTCGATTATAGGAACGCGGCATAAATAAATGTGGCTTATGAAATTCTTGTTTCTATTATAAAATCCATTTCATTGTTTTGTAGCTTCAGAGAATGTGAATAAACATGTTTACCAAGACGAAATACCTTAATACTAAAAAATCATACAAAAAGAACGTGTTTTGTAAAAACAAACTCGAAGTCCATAGATCCAAGTGTCGTTTCGAGAAGATTCCAGAAGCCGATACACATTACTATTACTTACATATAGTAATTTGCGCGACGGTTTATAGTTAAGAGCACGTTACATGGTCCTCACATTTAATTGGCGCATAAGCAATGTAGCCAGAGACTTGTAAAAACAATGTTGAAAAAGAGTCCTTGGATTTTCTTCTCTGTTCTTCTCTACAGGATCTACATACTGGAACAGGCAAATAGCTTCACGACTGACCTAGTCTGACTGACTACTACTCCTGATAATTCAAAAATACCTATAAAGGGTTTAATTTAATAATATTAATAATTTTAATAATTTGACACATCTCACACACGGCCATCTGATCCCAAACTAGGCAGAGCCTGTACTATGGTACCCAGACTGCTGATAAACGTACTTATATATTTCATAATTACCTATACTTAATTGAAGATATGAGATTTAACCGGACTATTAATAGTTATTTACATCCGAAGTTGCGTTATTAGTAAAATATAGATTTTTGTAGGATTTTAACTTTGGAACTACTTTACATTTAACTACTTGTTAACGTACATATCCGCACATACCTATATATCACTAAATACATACATATACTATAGATAAATTTTATACCCAGACACAGAACAAATTATAGTGCTCATCACACAATTATTTGTTCTGGGTGGGAATCGAACCCACGACCTCTGGCTTAGCAGTCAGGGACTCAGGGTCACTAACCACTAGACCAACAGGCCAGGCAATCGAAATAAATGATTCTGATTTGATTTGATTTGATACATGCCAAGGTCTATGAGCTCTCACTACGCTCTTATTGCAGACAGCACATGTTCTTACTTCAGTAAGTATGTGTGCTTACCTGGGATACGAACATGCATTGTTCTCACAAACAGAATAAGTAGAAATACTTTGCTCTGATTAGTTCGTGCCTCGCAGAGCATCTGTGGCATTCGGTACGTTATTAGTTGCAAGTATTGACATTATTTTCAGTATACGAAAAGGAAGAGAATCCGCTACTTAGCTAGCTAGATAGACTGCAGCTCTTATACTTAAAGTCTTTGAACACCATAGATTTTGTAGTCTACAATGCTGGTCACTTATTACCGGATGACATGGCATAATCTCCTAATACGCATTAATTTTAAAAGCTCCGAAAAATACATACATACATACACTCACACTTGTATTCCCGAAGGGTAGGCAGGTACGTTCATTAGGAAATTATATAGGTATTAGGTATGAAACGAATATGCAGTATTTTAAAATGCTCCATTATCTTACTGTTCAAGGTAATTACTGATCAAGGAGAAAAAAAATAGTTTGAACATAGCAATTGACACAATTGTATTCAAAACAGTAGGTATTTTTACAGGTCGAGTCAACTCAAATTTAGTTATTTTAACTAAATAACTTTTGTTTTATGATTCAGAAAAATAAGTAGGTCCATACTAGCGAAATTACTATCTTTGCTTTACGGCTAAAAGAGATTCATTAATTATCCTGCATTTCGCACTGTCAAGGATCAGGTGTACCTCCTCCGCTACTACTTAAAACATATTTTTTCTATCAAAATCAGATATTGTTACGCAGAGGGGAGACATTTCACAAGTCATGTTAACAATATTTTTCAATGACGCAAACATGTGTTTGACAGTGTAACGACAAGTTTGCGGTTGCGGAAAACAACATCGCCCTAAAGTGGGGTGCCCTGTGAAAAGTAATTGGTAATATTTATTCACTAAAGTAGATGTTGTAAAATTCTAATCATACCTACATATCAGTGATAACAATCTCATTTATATAAAATGATTAAAACCTACGATTAGCTATAAAGTTATGGTCTATCTGTATTAAAGATTAAATTTATATTTAGCTCTACAGATTCATGAAAAAATTAAAGAGCTCGTGGCTAAGTGGTAACTGAGTAGGTTAGCACATTACAAAGTTAAGTAATACTAGCCAGGTCAGTCTAGGATGCGTGACAATTCTTAACACATTGAGACCCCTTCGTGCTTCGCAGAGCACGTTAAATCGTCGGTCTCGAGTGCTATACAAACATCTGTGGCATTCGTTAGGGGTAGTTGGAGCCCTAAAAAGTGTGTCTAACTACAGAACTTCGATATTGCCTAATACTTGCAAAAAATTCTCATATTCCGATATACTTTGTACGTGAATCTCTTAATCGCCCGTGAACTTATGGTAGATTGTAGAAGAAAATAAATTATAACACTATGTCATGTACATTAGGTATCTACCTGAAATTATATTGTTGTTAAGATACAAATTAATAAATATTTTATTGTGTGATAAAATTTTGTGTATTTATAAATTGCTTTAACTTGTGCCGACTTAGATACGTATGTATGTTAACTTATTCATGTTTTTGTAGGTTTTGACAGTTCTAAAAGCAGTCAATCATTGATGACCAATGATAAATCTGTTATAATTTATAATCGAATCGTTTTTATTTAAAAGGAAGATTTGATCGATTAAAAAAAAGTGCAAAGTAAACTTTAGCAAAAATTCTGAACTCATTTAAAAAAGAAAAAAAAATATGTTACCCACGTTTAATATATTATATTTAAGAAATTATTATTAATGTTAACGTGGACTCAAGTGACGTATTTACTATTTAGTGAATTCTAGTATTATCTCTCATTTGTTTATCATAAGTTCCAATTTGCATTTCAACATTTTCATGTTATTTATTGAAAAAACAATTAAAATTATTATTACAAAAGTATTCATAACTTAAGACGAAGGGTTTATTATACCTACTGTTAGAAACAGTCTCAAAACCACTGATATAAACTATGAAAATCACTAACTAACAGCAACTGCCAAGTTGTTTGTACCTCTGTTTGCACTCAAGTCAATCGTTCTAAACATATTCCTACCCTTTTATAATCCCACAATTTGTTAATATTTATTCATCGACCAATAGTATTGCGTTACCGGTATAACCAGTCAAAATAATATCTATTAACTTATTTTTATTAAATAGTGAACTGTGTTATCATCTATTATAGTTTGTCCCTATTTTTAATAAAATAAATAAGAGTTTTTAATGTGGCGACAACACTACTGATTTAGATTTAGTTACTATACTATCGATTAATAAATATGTAGTCGAAGAATTTGTTCACATCACTATGTAAAATAGAACGCAAGGGCGCTTGTCCACCGCCGCGCCGCGCCGTCACCGGGACGTCGCGTCGTCGCCGAGAACGAGATGACAGTAGGTACCGAAGTAGCGATCTATAATAAATGTGTGCCAGTCCATTGCACTCCCGCCACCCGAGCTCCATCGTACGGGCCCAACGCATGGCGTGATGTATGACATCTTTAACTCGGCTCGAAGTACCACCTTTCTCGCTGAAGTCTCGGCGACGGCGGCGGTCGACAAGCTCTCTTACGTTCTCAAGCAACTGTCTAAAAGAAAATAAAAGAATGGACAGAGTTTAAGTGTGACATTTAGGTTCACATTTCAAACGATATCTTACTCGCTTGTGGTTGAGAACATAGCTAAAACCTTAGTGGTTAGTGACTCTGACTGCTAAGCCAGAGGTCGTGGGTTCGATTTCCACCCAGGACAAATTATTGATCCTTTGTTCTGTGTCTGGGTGTATATATCGATAACAATGTATTAAGTAATATATAAGTATGTTATTTATCAGCAATCTGGTTACCATAGTACAGACTCTGCCTAGTTTAAGATCAGACGGCTGTGTGTGCCGTATCTCAAGTTATTTTTATTATTAGTAAAAATTTAAATTATCGTTCCAATAAAACAGATATCAAACCTTGCAATAGACTAAAATACTTTCCAATCATTCAAATTTCGTACAAAGATAAACCCTCCAATCGTAAACCGGGCTAAAGTTACCCTACAAAATCTAAATACAGTTCAAGCCACTCGTAAAGCTAAAAAAAAACTATTCGACCCTTGGCCGTAGGTGATATAATAAAAATAAAAAGACAGTAAAAAAGGTATAAAATGTCCGGGATATTGGGTATCCAAATGAAATGGAATGCAAATAAGGGATGTCATAAAAGGTGGGGTAAGGTGTATTTTAGGAGAGGGGTGATATTGACGTCAGCTTCGTAGTGACTTCGTAGGTGTTCGTTTATTTTTTTAGGGTTCCGTACCTCGAAAGGAAAAAACAAAACCCTTTATTTATTTATTTACTATAGGATCCTTATAAGATCACTTTGTTGTCCGTCCGTCCGAACGTCTGTCTGTCTGTCAAGACGCTTTATCTCAGGAACGCATGGAGGTATCAAGCTATATCAAATACTCAGGTCTACTGTCCCTGAGAGCTGTGAAAAAATCAAACTTCTAAGCCACCGCAATCAAAAGATACAGCCGTTTATGCCGCAAATTTTCGCAAATTTTCGACACTCGCAAGGGAATCAAAACCTACTGGGTACTGCCCGTGAACTCAGAATCTTGAAATTTAGTACGAAGCAACGTCTTATAGCACAGATAAAGGAAAAACTGCAAAAATCGTAAATTTTTAGTTACATCATATAATAAAAATATTTTACGGAACCCTCGGTGCGCGAGTCCGACTCGCACTTGGCCAGTTTTTGAATGATAAATATATATAACTACCACACAAACCATTCAGGTATGTTTAGGCGACCTATGTAGGTATGTATGACAAAATAATACCGTAATGATTCATGTCTCAGATTTTCTTTCCACATTTAGAATCTTGTGGCGTTTATCGCTGATTATGATGAGGTACTCACACTCGGACCTTATTTACAGTGTTTGATTAGCCCACTTTCATCATCTTTGTATTTTGTGTTGATTTTTAAAGGAATGATATTTTTAACCCCTGACGCAAATAGAGGGGTGTTATAAGTTTGACGAGTCTGTGTGTCTGTCTGTGGCATCGTAGCTCCCAAACATATGAACCAATTTGAATGCGATTATTTTTTAAAGATTTTTTATTTATCATATTTTATGTAATATGATTAGGTACTGGAATTTGGTAATATGGAGTGTGTCTGTAAACTAAGCTTTTTGGTAGTATAGGTATTTTGAACAGATTAAATTGCAATTTTTTTACCCCTCCGCCTAGACTCTGCGTAACGCTAATAGATGGCACTTGTTTCTTTTCGGTGCTTTGAATATAGAGGGCGCTTCTAAAACATTACGTACATTCCACTGTAGGTATAGGAGAATTTTACTGATTCAAGAAAAATTATCAGCGTAATCAATATGTGCGGCAACTTACTTATTTTTATGGTACCCATATTATCGAAAGGCATAGCTTCAGATATACACTCACATTGTTACATTAAGTTACTTAATATAATTGCATAATACATCAATTCACAGGTGACAGATGTGTTCGGAAATATGCATAGGAAAATTATAATTATATAATTTGTTTTGTTAAATTGTGTAAAATAAGTATTTATGTACAGTAAAATTAATAAAGTAAATGATTATTTACATAACATTTATTGATATTATTTATATATAAATTATGAATATAATTATAATATGTAGATATATATAATATTATACTCTTAGATGTTTATTGGTTAGATGTTCTTATTGTAATTGGGGCCTGCGAGAAGACCAGGGTTGCAGAGCGATCTGTGACGATAGCTGACGCAGGTACCTAATTTGATGCTTGTTACCAACCAAGCAACGTATGTTTATTGTATTAACTTGTAGAAGATACATATAAAATACCTATTTTCTTTCTTTCTATGCATCAGTACTAATGACTGACGATGCGACATATATATTTTTACTTAAAGTAAAGAACGAATGTAACAGAATATTAACCGATGTCCTTTTTTCAATACAGTCAGGTTAAGAAGTGGAGGTGCTTTCTTAATGAGGCGGCTGCAATTTGAACAGAAATCTACTGAGCTCTACCACTTATAGAAGCATACTGCCTGGCCTGTTGGTCTAGTGGTTAGGGACCCTGACCAAAGGTCGTGGGTTCGATTCCCACCCAGGATAAATAATTTTGTGATGAGTATGATCATTCTTCTGTGTCTGGATGTCATTTATCTATAATAGGTTTACCCTATTATAGATAAATTACACCCGGATAGTTGCCTCAGTGGGATACATGCCCCGGTTTCGAATACACTATGTTAGGGATGTTGTCGGCGTTTGCACTCTTCTATGATTAGAAGTACCATTCCTTCAGGTCTCACTGTCAAATAAACCGCAGGATTAGGCGCTTGCGTTTTGTCCGTGTGAGCAAAAATCTTTTGGGGCGGGACTGTAACCGCGAAATAATTTATATTTGTGAGTTGTTTTTATTGAATATTTTTATTATTAATTGTGGTTTTAGTCAACTTTTTTTTCTTTGCATGCATTGGAGTTTCAATTACACCGTTTATTACGTTTTATTGCTAAATCGTTTTTATTTATTTCGCAAATATAGTGGGCAAGTATCCGTATCGAAAAGGATAGTCGCCCTATTTGTTTTTGCGGATAGTCGCCCTGGGGACAACTAGGTATAAATTACTTATTATTTAAAGAGCAAAAACACATTTATTTCTTTTACTGCTTTTTCCAACTTATTGTGACAATTTCAGTTGATGATTATGGCACAGAATGTTTTGAAAATATCAATTATACTAAATCGAAATTAGTAGAATGTGGTTGCATGAAACTTGTACGATGACTGGCCTATTGGTCTAGTGGTTAGTGACCCTGACTGCTGAGCCAAAGTCGTGGGTTCGATTCCCACCTGAGTGTTGGGTTGGGTGTTTTTTGTGTCCGTTGTTTGTATGTTTATAAAGTCCCCCGCGACACAGGAGTAATTCCTAATGGGGGGAGTTGTCTTTTTAAAAAACAAAAAAAACTATGTTAGGGATGTTAGTGGGGTTAGCACTCTTCTATGATTACAAGTGCCTCTCCTTAATAAATACTTAATAAAGGATCTCAATAAATAATAAAGACTGAGTACTTAAATTTATACAAAAATGTTGAATCTCATAAACTCATAGTGAGTCGTCTATTCCCGCACGAGGCAAGTATCCCTCGAACCTACTATATTAAGCTACTATCCGCCACAGAAGGCAACTATCCCTTTTTTTAGAGGTCAAATAAAACATTATTTAGTCAAAACCAATATTAATTATGTTTACAAAAATAGGCTACTATAAAAGATTAAATACTTATCTTTCGATAAACGCATTGCATTTTACTTAGTAAGTACATATTTTTTAATAATTGAACTTTTTTAAAAGTAGGGCAACTATCCGGGTTTTACCATATGTATGTATTTAGAAATATTAAAGTATGTTTATCAGCAGTCTGGTTACTATAGTACAGGCTCTGCCTAGTTTGGGATCAGACGGCCGTGTGTGAGATGTGTCAAGTTATTATTATTATTATTATTATATAGGTATACGTAATCACGCCCTCTTAAATATATACCCCGGTTTTAGTCCCACATAATGCAGGACGACTGCCATCTACTAGATACTGGCCACGTTATGAAACACCGTGCTGCAACTGAGAATTTAGTTAGAGCAAAATCTAATATTATTTTTTCTCCAGGACCTTACGCAATCTAAGTTCAAACTTACGTAAAGAAACTAACCAAGCCGTTCTGTTTGAAATACTCTTTGAAGATAACTTAGTTAAAATTTACCGTAAGGGGAACTGACGTAGTCTAGTGTGCTTTTTTTAATATTATAGGGGGGGCAAACGAGCAGACGGGTCACCTGATGGCAAATGACTACCGCCGGCCATGGGCACCTGCAACTCAAGAGTCACAAGTACGTTACCGGCCTTTAATGTACAAGTAGGGGAATAGGGGGAAGAGAGGGGGGAGAGGGAAGGGTTAGGGCCTCCGGTAACCTCACTCATGCGGTGAAAAGCAATGCAAGCAATTGCTTCACTGCCGGGTTTCTGTGAGGCCGTGATATCACTCCCACCAGTCTCACCAGTCTCCTGATCATCCTTAGATATGTTGCTAATAATAATAATAATAATCTTTTTTGACATAATGTGGTACAATTTATAGTAGGATTTTCTGACACCTGCGCTAGTAAAGACTGTGTTGCAGATGTCAGTGTCTTCCCCCCAATGTATTGACATAAATATTTTTTTATATAAAAGAAGACCAATGAAAGAATATAAAATCAAAAGTACCTAAAAGTTACAATTTAAAAAAAAAACTTAAATAATATAGTAGATATGCTTGCATAATAAACTTCTTAATTAACATCAGCAGTAGCCTGATAGCAATTAACCCCAATACATTTCTAAAAGTTAGGTATATTATAGCCTAACACATTGTAGTAAAAAATCTGCAATAACCCTAAAACGCTTACCTGTTGATATCACCTCGGGCCTTTACGACCCCACATAAAATTTTATGTTGCACAACCCTGTTTGTGTAGCATCACTACTTGGCCTTTTTTATTTGCTGGCTTTTTTATATATCCCCCAGTTTTATTAAGTTAAAGTGGGTAGCCTTATATTTGTTACTGCATTAGATACATACCTACTTACTTTCATGAAAGAGAGTTGATACTTTTTGATAGTTAACGTCTAACTTACTGGTGTATTAGTACAGAGTGGTATTCAGTATAGAATAAATAATAATATTTACCAATATATTCGATTCTTTAGAGAGCTCGGTCTGTCCGTAACAGCAAGTTCGAGTGAGTTATGTGACTCTTCTTACACTCCTCAATGCTCCCGTACCTATAGGTAATATTCCCTTCTTACCTACCTTTCCCATTCAAAATACACCCAACTTTCCCATTTTTAATTCCCTAAGTGCCCGATTGACGGCAATAGGCTGGCTTATTACGTGAGTAGGAAATCATAGTTGGTGAAATGTGGGTGTTTATACACTCAATTTTCCCATTTTTAATTCCCAAAGTGCCCGATTGACGGCAATAGGCTGGCTTATTACGTGAGTAGGAAATCATAGTTGGCGAAATGTGGGTATTTATACACTAAATTTTTCCCATTTTTTATTCAAAAATTGCCCGATTGACGGCAATAGGCTGGCTTATTACGTGAGTAGGAAATCATAGTTGGTGAAATGTGGGTGTTTATACACTCAATTTTCCCATTTTTAATTCCCAAAGTGCCCGATTGACGGCAATAGGCTGGCTTATTACGTGAGTAGGAAATCATAGTTGGTGAAATGTGGGTGTACAATACGCCTCTGTCTGCACTTTCGGGGATACAAGTGTGTGTGTATAAATGTATTTACTTAAAGAAAGTTCCACTTCAGTCTCACTAAAATGAATAGCGACTTAAGAATGTTTAACCCTATTTGAGCGTCTGTCATCATTTCTTTAGGTACGTGGAGTGATAGATACAGTTTAATACAAAAGACCGTATCTAATGGTGATCTTCCACGAATATGGACGGTAGATGGGGGAGCTCCGATGAGCAGGAGCACATTCGACAACCATTTTAATAACTTCTTAAACATTGCTTCTATTCCAAGTTTTCTATTGTGGCCTTGACCTAGACCAAAGTACCTTCCTTCACTTTGTCGTGCCTATAAAACAGTAGCAGATAGGTACCCCATAGAACACATATACTCTCTACCGAGAGGGTACCTCTATCGACTTTTGGTTGAATCTAGGTGTACCTGAGAGTACCTTCCTATATCTGTTCTTTTAGTTGCACACTGCAACTCCTCATTTTATCCTTATTCTCTCTTTCCATCCACTGGTTGCCTGGAAGAGATCGCAAATCACGATAAGGCCACCATTTTTTTTGTTTTAGGCTTTAACTTTAGTTTATAAGAATAAATACCTATATGTATAAAAATAGTTTATTTTTTTATACAATAAAGAGTTATCTATCTATCTACCTACTTTCTTATAGGTAGATCCTATAACAATGATGCTTAATATTTATTGCGGGGATTTTCACCCGCCAGACAGAAAATCCACTCTCAACAACCATCTACATGTTGAACAAATTCCGAACTCAAATTCGGTACTTTACGACCTACCTGAAAACTCCAAAACCCTAACAAGCACTCGGAACTTTCTCAATCGATTCCATTTTTGAAATACTAAGCTATTAATAAGCTAATAACTTTTGTTTTAAAATTCGCGAGCTAATTGGAGTTCGTTTAGCCATTGTGAGAAAAAACTCAGACGGTTGGAGGGCCGTTTTTAATTAGTAAGCGAAATATGAAAATTTTATGGAGAATATCCATCTATGGGTTAAATATGAACGTCGTTATGTCATTAACAATGATGTAGGAATTGTAAGTGTCATTTCATTGATTGTGTTAATACCTAATACCCACGGTATGAACTTCATCTTACTGTGCTACAAGTAATTAGTAATATCAATCTAGGTATACCTATTAATAAAGCTAAATAGTTTATTTTTTGGTCAAACGTACGCCTGGAATTGGTACCTAGTTCCAGACGAACGTTTGAAAATTTAAATTAATTTTTTTTTTTTTTTTACTTTTTTTTTTCAGAAATAAATAAATATATGTGGTAGTATATAATAATATATAATAATATGTAGTTTGGATGATAATACTATAATTTGGCATCTTGGAGCTGATCTGATGATGGAGCCAGGATTTGGATAGTGGACCTATTCAGTGCCTTATGGCAAATCACTCGAGTTTGAGCTCATATGAGACAAGACCAACAGTTTGGGCTTGGTAGATAACTATTGTCTGATGATTAAGTGTTTTTTGTTTTACTAAATTATTGCATTAGACGAAGTTTATAGACAATTTACCTAACATCACGCTACAACCCATAAGAGCGAAGCAGTGACCATAAAATAAATAATAGTTTAAGAAAACCAAAAAAACACGCTTTTATTCAAAATCCAACTAAAAAATAGAAAATAAATTTTAAAAAGCGTGGGGTGCATGCATAGTGTCAATAAAATGATTATAACTATTGACACTATGCATGCAGCAAACGCTTTTTTTTAATTTATTTTCTATTTTTTACTGGATTTTCTATAAAAGCGTGTTATTTTAGTTTTCTTAAACTATTATTTATTTTTTTAATCGAATTATTGCATTGTCATCGGTCTTTGCAAAATTTGAATGAAATCTGGCCGTTTAAAGTGGGTCAAAATCGCGCCCTAAGGAGTCGTTTACAAACAAACATACAAGTGAAGCTAATATAAACCATGTAAAAATAATGAAGTGATTGGTCATTTGCAGGACTCCGATATCGTGATATATCTATCAACTAGCCCATCGGGATAGTGTAAACTCTGCTTAATTTTAACCTAAATGCTGTAACCCGAATAGGTATAGCAAATATAGCTTCAATCCCGATAAGTTGTAAAAGCCAACTGAAGGATTATGTTCTCTTTCGCCCACACGAAGGTGATGGGTGACGAGAACCATCTTAGGACCCCAATACCTAATATGTCATGGTTGTTTAGTGACTAATTGTGGATCGATAGGTAGTTTTAGCAAAGTAAAAGTAGATAGGTAGGTATGTATCTAACGCTATTGACAACGCATTTTTGACGTGACAACGTCTTATAATTCGATGGAGCACGCACGAAAAAACATGACTCATGCGGCGTTACCTCGCTCTGAGGCGTTACTATGACGTCGCTCGGCTCGCCTCGTGTGCACTCGCCACTACTCGGCACCGCTCGCGTTCTTGTCGGTATTTTGGCGAAGATCAAAGTGGCGAGTGGCGAGCGCGAGCGGCCGGCCACACGCTCGTGTACGCTCGTGTTGTATATTCGTAGAGGTCGGCGATCATGAATGATTGACATAGTCGAAACATTTATTAATTACTTATACTGATTTATTCATCGAATATTGATTTTAATTTCATAAACATTTTGTTTTACTTAATACTTCTACATTTAACTAAAATCCGTTATAAATTACCTTACGTCACAATAAAGTATTAGATATTAATGTAAGTATATTGTATTGTTAAATATGCGGCGTTACCTCGCTCTGAGGCGTTCCTATGACGTTGTCACGTTCAACTATCGTCAGTAAACCGACTTTATAGACAACCGATTTTTTTTATATTATAGGGCAAACAAGCAGACGGGTCACCTAATGGTAAGTAGCTACCGTCGCCCATGGACTCCCGCAACTCAAGGGTCACAAGTGCATTGCCGGCCTTTGTGATGGGAGTACGCTCTTTTCTTGAAAGTTTGAAGGTCGTATCGGTCTGAAAATACCGCAGGCGACAATTTGTTTTAGAGACTGGTTGAGCAAGGCTAAGAATTCTGGATCTCCAAAAATTTTGTGGTGTGGCACAGTGGTGGATTATGCATATCTATAGTACTGATTACCTACCTATCACGTATACCTAGGAATGCAAAATGCTGAGTACTTAATGCATTTATAGCACCTATTAGTAAGAATTTCGAATGTCGTACACTTTTCAATTAGATACTGAGCATTTCCATAACAAAATGTTATAAAAATCAATGCTACAGACAATCCATTGTCCTCTAATTGTCTATCTACTTCGGTATAAGAAGCTCTTGTCACCTTTCAGGACACACGGGCGTCGGCCACCGTCGCCGTCGTCTCGAATCAATAGTTCCGCGCAAGCCCACCAGAGACGCACGACATCACTCAAACACTCTCCTTACACTCCAATACCAACTAAATACGCTTTAAGTTAACCTTTTTAAATAAAGAACTGTTAATACTTTAGTTGTAGTTGAACTACAAGTTTTATGTTGGAAAAATAAATTAGATATTTAATCGAAAAAGGAATTAATTTTAAATTAAACGGAAGTTAATTAGGTTAATAAACCGTTACGAATTAAGAACAAGAATTCAAATTTGAATTTCGAAAGGCGTGGCTATCCAATCAGAAGTGTCGCGCTACGCGGTGACAGTTTGAACCAATCGCGTAGAAGGCGGTGACATTTTTAAACGATCCATTTGAGACCGCCTACGTAAGTTATGTTATGGGTATATTTTCATGAAGTTTTCATCAGTTTTTTGGATTAGGCTTCCATAAATCTTATTATGGTAAAAGGGGGGCATTATCTACTTTAATACTTTACAATATTAGTTTACTTAGTAGGAGTCTAGCTGGGATAGGTAAAATTGTTAAAACTTTTATTTAACGAGAGTCGGGTAATAAAGCTTAGCATAATCACGAGTTACCTAATTAACAGCACTTAATACTCAATAGCTGAACAGTTATTGTTTAATTAAGAAATTACCTATTTATGACTATTTTATCTAGGTTAGGTATGGCATTCATTTCGTAAGTTAATCTAGGTATTAGTAAAGTTAAAGAACGCACGTAGGTACTTAGGTAGATATGTACCTTACCTATCTACTTGAAATAATTGGGTTTTTAATTAGGTGTGTAGAAGAAGGTATGTACCTTCTTCTTCTTAAACACATCAAGTACTTAAAATAGTTAGGTTTTTAATTAGGTGTGTAGGAGAAAGTATGTACCTTCTTCTTCTTCTTAAACACACTTCTCCGTACCTCCAGTACTTCTGTTGTCATAGGTGTTTTGGCGAGTAAAGCGATAACTTTACCATTTACTATTTACCTTTAGTGCAGGTAAGGATTTCACATGGTAGGTTATCATTCAATCAAATGCATTCATTCATTGTCATCAATTTAAAAAGGCAAAAGAAAAACAATTTTAATGATATATTACTTCACGATACGTAACGTTATTTTACTCTACTCTGTATTATGTAGATATCTTTAAATCACACGTTCAGTAATATCAATTCTAAATTCAAATTGTCATTATTGTTTCATGAATGTGACATTTTCAGCCAATAGTAGCACGCCTTATTGTCATTGGTCGTGACCTAGATGTCACTGTTTGTCGCATGTCGCATGAGAAAAGGATAGAAAAATAGAAAGCTTAGTGAGTGTAAGCGCGATAGGTAATGCTAGCGTAGCTCGCTTCTATTTTTTCTTGTGAGGATGTAATAAACTGTTTAGTAATGAGAAATCCAGTAAGTAATACGTAGGTACCTATGATGAAAAGTAATACTTGTATTGAGTAAATATTCATATTAATGCATTTCTGCATATTAGGTTCGTACTGTACTCACCTATTTAACGATATCTAAGTGGATACCTATTTAATAATCCTTACTAATATTATAAATGCGAAAGTAACTCTGTCTGTCTGTCTGTCGCCCTTTTACGCCAAAACTACTGCACCAATTTAAATGAAATTTGGTACACAGATAGTCTAAAGCCTGAGAAAGGACATAGGCTACTTTTTAATGCGAGAAAAAAGGGGTGTAAGGGGTTGAAAGGTGGGGATGAAAAGTTGTATGGAAGTATCGTCAATTAGCCTAAATAATTAAAAATTTTACCCAAAGACACTATTCCACGCGGACGAAGTCGCAGGCACAGCTAGTTATCGATAGTAAAACAAATTAGAAAGAAAGAAAAGAAAGAAAAATAGTTTATTTCATAGGACAAAGGCATACCTTTAAACATTAAAATAAATAAAAAATGAATACTTACTACTGCTGTAATGTTTTCTTACTACGACAACTAGCTAATGGTGACATTATTGACAACTGACAAGTGACAGTTTGTAGTGTCGTATGACGTGGTGCAATGACGTAGCATCCTACCAAGTTTGATAAAAGTCTAGGTTGAATAAAATGATTTAATGTATGTTCTTGCATACATATACTTAGTAGAGGCCTATAATTTACGATATTGATATTAGGTCAAAGAGACTTGTGGCATAAATAATTACTATTACTGATTTTGGAAGTCAAGTTTAACTTACTTCTAAGTGTCGCATCGAAATGAAACTTTGTGCCTATGTATATGTAGTTTGGATGACAATACTACAATTTGGCATCTAGGAGCCGATCTGATGATGGAGCCAGGAGGTGGACAGTGGAACTCTTCAGTGGCTACTAATAAACCTTAATTTTTTTTTTTTTCTTTTTTCATTTTACAAAAAATATTACTTCTGCCAAACTGTAAAGCAGTTTGTTGGCAGATGTAGCTCCCATATACACTTTTATGTTTATATCCTTAACTACTTGTACTTTTCATCCATAAAAGGTACTTACATTAAACATTACATAAAATTACACAAACACATGTGAATCTACGCATTTTTGTTTATGAGGTTTTGACAAAATATGTTAAAAAGGTATCTCCCTACTTTATTTTAAAAGACATTTTTGTGGTACAGCAACTTTCTAGATCGAATGGCATGTCATTAAAAATTGTTGGAACTAAACATTTCCTGCATCTTTGTCTTTTGGGCTGATATGATTCGTTTTGACGAGTCCAACATATTGAGCTTGGTAACTATGGTCTGATGGTGAAGCCAGGAGGTCGATAGTGGAACTTTTTTTTACATTTTGATTCGGTTTTGTCATTAAAGCGTTTTATTTTTAATTTACTAAACTGTAATTATTTGAAGTAAAAAATAGGCAGGTACCAATTCTACGTGACGTGACGCTACAAAAACTTAAAATAAATTGATTGGTAATATCTAGTATTAGGTATACTTAGGTAATATGTATCTTACCTATTAATTTTTAAGCGCGTCACTTGAGAACACCTGGAATGAATTAGCTAAATAAAATATCGTTGTGCTGCAAAAAAAAAATGTGCTGTAAAACATTTTGAATGTAGAAGCTATTTTATTTAGAAATAATTTACTGCTAAGTTCCTTAAGCAGGTAAGGGGTGGAGGGGATGCTTGTTAACGAGTAACTTATGCATTAATGCCGCGTTCCAATAAACAAGAAACGATTCGTTTTGCTTACGCACGGTAAAATTTCAAGCAAAGTAAGTAAGCTAAACGAATCGTTTTTTGTTTATCAGAACGCGGCATAAGTAAGATCTGACTTTGTTAATTCTTAGATTGTAATAGACAATTCTTAGATAGTATCTACCGAACTATGTAGGTAGGTAGTCATGTAAGTAGGAGTTTGTACGTACAAATTACCTAGTCTCAACAATTTATTGAAATGTCTGTCGAAGCTTGTTTTGCGTAACGAATTAAATAAGCAACTGAGGTTAAACATGCCGCGATCCTAATTAAAGACATGTTTTAATGGTTATTACCGTGTTATAACTAGACATTAGAATGTATTACACTGCCTGGTACAGACGAGAACAATTTCTTACGTATATATTACCTACTAGCAGGTTTCACCCGCGTAATTCCCGATCCCGTAGGAATGTTGGGGTAAAAAGTAGCTTATGCGTAAATCCAGGTCTCCAGCAAAAAATTCAATGAAAAATATTTAAAAAAACTGGTCCTCTTCTAACAGTTGATCCGCTTTCCACTGCAGACTGTAACTGACTGTTATTTTGATTTCTATTAAAACTCTATTAAAATAGTATTCATCAACACATTGATTGGATAGTGAAATATATCTAAAACTTTATCAACATATTTACTTTCGACACGAATTAAAATAGTTAAGTTCATCTGTACAATCAACTAATTTAATTGATTTGTTCTTCGAAGCAAAACCCGCTTCATAACGTAGAATTTAAAAAAGGCACTCAAATTGTTTTTCTTATTTTTTAAAATCATTCGCGTGTCCATGCAGAAGCGTGCCTATAATAATCGAATTTAGAATAATTTCGATATTTTGGCACGAGCTCCTGAACGAATAACCTAATCGTTCTCTCTCGTAGCTTCCGTGCGGGAATCTGAAATTCTCCATAGTCATGTGCAGGTAGCTAATCTTCGAATTTTGAAATTGGCGCTCCAGGCTCCAACGACATGTCCATAAGGACACACAAACTTGGGCGCCTGCTTATCTGTATTTAAAGTATTCACGCATGTTCTTCTGTAGAATTGTTTAAAATTTTTGCTTTTGGGTTTAGAAAGGGACGTAATATACCTAGGTAAAAAACTTTATCTACCTACAGGATAGAACACCGTATAGCGGTGGGGTCTGGTCAAAGACTAGACTAGGTCACCGTTACTGGCGAGTGCAGTTACCTATGTGTAAACTAATAGGGATGAAACTTTCAATGCGTGGTTCAGGATCAGTCATCACAATGTCGTTAGGTTATTTTTAATAAGTCAGTAGATGTTGCCAGACCAGAAGACTTTAAAGTTAGAGACCCGTAAATTCATATTTTTTCTCTTTATTAGACATATCAGCCTAAAAAGGTGAAATCGGGATAGAAATATTGCATGAGTGGTTCCTTAGATACAAAAATGAAGGCCATGAATTAATACATTTTAAATAAACAAGTAAAGTAAGTACCTCAGCATTGAGATTTTTATTATTGAAATACTTTTAAAGTGCCCAGAAGCCACTTTGATCCCTTAAACTTTTTGAATAAGGAATTTGAATTTCTCTAAGCATTCAAACATCAATCATCACGAATACCCTTATTTGAATTTAGCAGCACGAGGCAAAGTTCACACAGTCTGTCCAGTCCCCAGGCGACAAAATCTTCGAATTTTAAACATTTGAATTTCAAATTCATTAAATTATTTGGATTTTTGCAGGTGCACTGCAATTTTAGTAATTTTGTAGCATTAAAATAGCAATGTGACTTGCTGAATAAAATAACTCCAGTAAAATTCGTATCACAATGGTCGATCACGAACAACAAAATTTGAATTTGGAAGCACGCGCCAATATTCACACAGTCTGTCAATCCCTCCGGCGACATGACTAAGGCAAGACTAATACATTCTAAATATTTAAAAAAAAGAATGAATGTAGATATTGACTTTGTGCACGAAATAGATAATTTAAACTATAGTTTAAATTATCTATAGGTATACCTACCTACAGAATTGTAACTGAATCACAGTAAGATTTTTTATGAAATAGAACAAAACATACAGTTTTGTTTTCAATACCTCTTGTCAAAAGTATGTGTCGGTCAAACAGTGGATCCGCTTTCCACTGTAGACTTTCACATTTCCGCTTATTTCGATTCCCCTTTAAACCATCGTTACATATTCCTTCTAAAAAATTGTATAAAGGCAAAAAATTTATATTACTGGGTGCATAATGAATTTCCTAAAAGAAAATTTAATGAACCTTATTCATACTTTAGCGCATTCGTCTACTTTATTCAAGTACCCTCTATACCTGGTAGGTAGGTACTTGGATTATGTAGACGATATGAATATGTTATTAATATCTCTAATGTGCAAGGGTATCCTTGCATTATATCACTTTCTCACGATTCGCTGGCAAGAATAAGGAATGGTAAGGCCAATGAAAAAAAAAACAATCAGTCGTAGGACTGCACGTCAGAAATGAAAACATAACTTCACAATGTATTTGTATATACATACACACACACACACACACACATCTGTATTTACATAAAGAGTTTAAATTAATAAAAGCAAAATTAAACATTTTGAAAAAACCCACGACGGTTAAAACTTAATCGGAAAAGGACAAAATAGTTTAAAAACCTTCGACTTAACGAGATTATCCGATTATACAAAAGAATATCCGCCGGGTCTGACATTAAATTAACTAAAGTTTTGCAGTTTCATAGTAACGCGAATATAATTGTTGAAGATGTTTTACGACAACATAATGTAACACAGAATATCTTCATTTTAGTTGAAATTTGAAATAGAAATGGCAGCCCCCGACGGATATTCTTTTGTATAATCGGATAATCTGGTTAAGTCGGGGGTTTTTAAATTATTTTGTCCTTTTTCGATTAAGTTTTAACCGTCGTGGGTTTTTTTCAAAATTTTTAATTTAGCTTTTATTTCAGACTTTTTAGAGAGCATGTACGTATTATGTAGATATTGATATATATATCATTGAAGAGTTTCAGTATCCACCTCTTGGCTTCCTCATCAAGTTTAAAGTTGCCAATTTATAGTATTGACAGGACGATCCAACTCAGCAAAAACTCAATTTTTGGAGATAAACTGAAACATTGGTTTGAACAAACAAATGTTTACTGCAGCGCCCGCTAGTGAGTTACCACTGTAACACTAATCTAAGAACCAGCACCAATCAACCACGTACCTATTACTGAAAACCGCATCAAAATCGGACTATTCGTTTTGCAGATAAATGGCAACATTGCTTTGCATAAACAAATATTTACTGCAGCGCCCCCTAGTGAGTTACCACCGTAACACCCATATAAGAACCAGCACCAATCAACCACGAACCTATTACTGAAAACCGCATCAAAATCGGACTATTAGTGTTGGAGATAAATGGCAACATTGGTTTGCACAAACACACAAACATTTCTCACCCTAAACGCATAAACCCTCTCCGTGTCGTCGTGGGTAAAAAGTAGGTAATAACATATGTAAATGTATACATGGGGTACACTGGAAGTTCTGCGCTCCTGGCCACTCATAAATGTTTGCATTTCGAATATTATATTTTTTTAAATATTTAAAACTCGGCTCCGTCTGACGAATTTTCGATCAGGGTCACTTTTTACCCATCCCAAAAAGTGCACAACGCCGCTAAAGAAGTTTTCACTTAAAAAATATAAATATATTTGGCAATTTAGGACACCATTTTAAATCTCCTGCAATTCTTTTTTAAGTCAAGATTGGGTTAGTAAGTTGGTTAGACAAGAAATATTTGGTCCTATACATTAAACAATGATATAACTCCTGTGCATTTAGACTTTAGAGTGTTATTTAACTCACAACCGAAACCGATGACATGAGAACTCGCCTTCCCTCATCGAGTGTCAAAGCGAGGTCGCGAGTGATATCGTTAGATAGACCTGTGCCACAGAGTAATGTTAATATAGAAGCTTCACTTTACATCACAAATATCGACCATGACACTCAGCAAGTAGTTACCGGGGAAAGTTAACTAAAGGCAAAAAGAATGCCTCAATAGGATGAACGCGTTCCTTCTTCACATCAGACTGCCACAAAGCATTTGCGCATTTGCGGAGATTAGAGACCAAACAGAACGGAACATCACTACGTTCTCTAGCTCTTTACTAGTTCTTAGCGAGCTATGTTCCAATAATATGTACCTAAATTTATGCTAGTTGACAGAAAACTCGGATAGGAACTCAAAACTTTTAAGCATAATAATACACCTATCTAGTATTACGCTCATTTTGCCAAAAAAATATATTTAGGACTACATATTACATAGATACCTAATGACAAACAATATGTAAATGATGCAATACATAAGATGATTCCGTAACCTGTAAGAAATTGAGCCCAGCGTCTCGGATCTAATTAATTTTTGTCTTTATATTTTCATTTCTCAATTACATATGAGGAAAATTAAGCTATCCATTTACTTTTAAGCTTTGCATTTTAATTCTTACATAGGTAACTCTATTAATGTTTATTTGTATATAGTCTATGATCATGTCTTTAACAGGAACAAAGATATATCTATGATAATAATTAGTATTTTAAAATTACATAATAACACCCCAACTCGTCTTCGTAGCTATGTTGCGTGCAATATGGCCAAGATGGCGCCTCAGGCTATGCTTCCATTTTTAAAATTCGAACAATCTGCTTCGATTGTTTGAATTTTGGCCTGGGGCTATTTCTCGCGTGTTTAACTAATATCTTAGAAAACCTTTAGCTTTGGTATCTGAATTGCTTACGCTTAGATGGTATGTATTCTATGACAGTTTAAATCATTACTTAAGAATTTTTTTGGACTGTAGGCATGGTTGAGCATAAACACGCAAGATTGCTAAAGCATTACTCATAAAACCTTCGACAAACAAGCTTTGCTACTGAAACAGCGTTACGATGCAGCGTGTCTGCGCTATGAGCTATATAGTCTTCTCACATCTCAAAAATTACTAAAATTTTACATGTGTATTACATACATGTTAGTATTTAGTAACGCAGGTAGCGTTACTAAAGGTGTAATCCACATCATGATATACATAATAATACCTATATGCCTTATACCTTTGCTTGTGTAAAAAAAATTGGCAATGAGATTTTAATTATGTTTACAGTAACATATACCAACAAAAGTATAATATTGTACACCTATAACTACAGTGTCAGAAAGCATTAGGGTGTCCATTCTTACAAATTTCTTTCCCAAGCGGCTAGTCATCCAGGCAGATTAGGAAACTGGCCCAGTTGACATTATAAGCAATTATAAAAATAATGTACTGCAATTTTTTTAAGAGAGGTTCTATGTAGGTAGGTATGTAGCGAGTTTTTTTACAAGTAGTGACCATAAAGTTCGCTAGTGCAAGGCCCAGTTGATATTATAAGCAATCATAAAAATAATGTACTGCAATTTTTTTTAGAGAGGTTCTATGTAGGTAGGTATGTAGCGAGTTTTTTCACAAGTAGTGACCATAAAGTTCGCTAGTGCAAGTTAAGTGCAGGTGTGCAATTACAATCAATAACAACAAATTTAAAATGAACGCCACATAAATATCAGAGTGCGTCTGTCCATAACACTGGCTCCCTAAGAAGCCACACTCTCATTAGCGCTACAAAAAAATAACGCTCTAGAAAGGGACTTTTCAAATTCAAATTTGGAACACGTAAGGGCGCGTTTATGATGGACGGAAAACGTAATGGTTTACATATTTTTCTTATCGTACCACAACTGATTAAACCAACTAAAGCAACTGTTTATTAAAAAATAAAATAACTACCTAGTATTAACAGTAATTAATAAACTTCACCATCAATTTTATCACTTACTATTTGCCTTTCCCCGCAGTTTCACATACGTTTATGGTCACTCCTCCGCTTCTGAGGCTCGTAGCGTAATGTTACATAGCCTACAACATTCCTCAGTGAACACTGTTTCAAATATAAGAATAATTTTTCAATTCCGACTGGTAGTTTCAGATATCAGCGCGTTTAAACAAACAAACAAACAAACATTCAAACAAAAAACCTCTTCAGCTTTATTATATTAGTATTGATTAGCTCCGTTTTCTTAACCATTCAATACGTATCGGTGGTCTTATTTTTATTTTGTTGAAATTGAAATTCTGAAATTTAGATCAGATCATCAATTCCCGTGTTTGTGTACATTTTCCAACAGAGCATAGAGTTTTTTCGCGAGGCTCCAGATCGTATTTAGATACCGTCTTCTTAATAAAATGTTAAGTTAATCATTACGCTTACGTTGATAGGTTATGAACCTGCATCTATACATAAATAGTTACCTTTTTCTTCTTTTCATTCTTCTCCTTTGTAAACACTTGTTTTTTTTTTAGTTTTTGACGAGCTTTACTAAAAAAATTAAAACGGTTTTTTCCCTACCTTCCGCAGAGCTTTATTTTATCAATAATAATTTACATTTATCTATTTTATTTCTTATTTATCATACAAAACCCAACAATCTAAAGATTGTTTACGGTATAATACAATAACACCTATTTAGGTATACCTAATATTACTATAAAACTAATAATATGATGCATCAGCGTATATCAGAGTTAATAAATAAATTAATTGATTTTTTTTTAAATAATCTTTAATCCCAACAAAGTTTTATTTTAATGTAGATTTGATGTTTAAAAAAGTTCTTCTCAAGACTTGATTGGTTTATCTTGCTTAGTTAAGAAATTCCTATGGCCGTCTTCCGGCACCATTATCAGAACATCTCCATGGTATCATATTATTGTTATCATCGAAGATACATAAATACAAAAAATTTGAGCCCAATCTGACATCGGGAAGTGGTTCTAATTTACTTTCCAAGATTCGTGCCGAACACACATACAAACATTGCAAGTTTAATTAAAAACTTGTAAAATACATACACATTTTCCTAAGATAACCAAACTACATGTATTCAGAAAGTCGATAATTTAATGAATTACAGATCAATTTCATCTTCTGGTTGACGACTATATATAGTAGTAGTATGTTGTACTTTTCATTGCAATTAAAAAACTACTATAGTAAAATTATTTACTCGCTGCAAACTCGGTCATAAATTACACGGTCATAGGCACTTACGCACCACCCATCAGTGTTGTAGATATGCGGAACGGGTGTTATCAATAAAAAAGGAGTCTAACTCCTTTTTTATTGAAGATGACTATGAATCTTTACTAGATTTTTTTACTTTAAATTGTTATTATTGTTATTATTTATTTAACAAATATGTTTTTTATATACACTATTTATTTCACTGTTACAATATTTAACATTATGTGTATCGATAGCAATTATCCACTATTTGTATAAATAGTAGTTCTCATTCCACCGCTACCTCAAAAGTGCCATAACTGACCCAGAAATGGAAAAGACTGCAACATTATTATCTCGCTTCGAGGATTTATGACCGAGTCTGCAGCGAGTAAATAATTTTTCTACAGATATGGTTTCCTTAAACTATAAAGTTAGGAACCCTTAATCTGAAAACTTAATGTTAAACTAGTGAACTTACGTATCCACTTTAAATGTTTATTAGATATATTAGGAAGGTTATTAACCGTAGACTGTTGTACGTATGTAGGTCTACAGTTACGGACGTACTTTTAATTTAGTAATATTATTTAAAAACTTATTTTTTACGTAGTACTCAAGCATTTAGTGCAGCAAGTTGATCAAGAAACTTGAACATTTGTCATAAAACTCGGGTCATAAAATAACCTAAGTAAATTAGTGCCGTCAATTTTAGTACTCACAAACCCCGTTTAACTATTTTACTTGGAACCAATGGGCTTCGAAGTAATTATATTAATGAAGAGTACAACATATAGAATCACATTAATGACTATACTTTAATGACAGCTACGCCATGTTGGCAACAGAAAATGGATGGAAAAAACTTACTCAGGTTACACAAAATTAAGTGCATTAGTTTCTCTTGTTAGCACACGCCAATACAGAATTGCAATTTCAAGTAATCAGGATATAATGAGTTCAATCAAATTTAAATAAAAAGAGAATTTGATACCAAAAATTCTAATTAATTTCAGTTAAAGTGTATCGATTTTTTATACTTAAAAGACGAATAGTAACCAGGTAGCTATACCTACTTATTACTGTAGCTTCTTTTATTTTCATAGATCTACATGGATGGCATTTGATTAAAAATGGTTACTTTTTAACCCCCGACGCAAAAAGAGGGGTGTTATAAGTTTGACGTGTCTGTGTTTCTGTCTGTGGCATCGTAGCTCTCAAACGAATGGACCCATTTAAGTGCGTTTTTCTTTATTTGAAAGGTGACTTGAACGAAAGTGTTCTTAGATATATCTAACTCAAGAAAATCTGTTCAGCCGTTCGAAGATCATTAGATCTTTTTTAATCGTGTTTTAAATTTTAAATTTATAATTATACTAGCAGCGCCTCGCGGTTTTACCCTCGTAAGTCCCAATGCCCAAAAAGTAGCCTATGCGTTAATCCAGGTCTCCAGCTGTCTACATACCAAGTTTTATCGCAATCAGTCCATTAGTTTTTGTGTGAAAACATTACAAACATACACACAAATGTTTCCTCTTTATAATATTAGTTTAGATTAAAGAAGCAAAGTTTACGAACTATGGTATTATCAGGATATGGTTATTTTCAGGGAATTAGTGTGTGTAATAGGTAAGTGTTCTGATCTGGAGGATCCCCTCCAGAAAGGGCCATTTAACAATGTGGCCGGTTACTTATCTGGTGGCCAAGGTCTCCAGTTGTTCTTAGAGGTTTCTTCCCTACAATAGACCCACTTGTGGCGGAACACTTTGTGGTTTTGTTTGATTCGATGCCGACATACTTCATTGTTAGCTAACATGAGAGGATGATCGGCAGGGATTTTCCAGTGTTTCCATTCGTAAAAAAATGTGAATTTTTTAACGCAATAAAAAAAATTATACTTATTTATTTTCGATGTGTACATTCAACTTTTGTTTAGGGTTTGTAATAGCTATGCTATGACAACAATATGTTGTTTCCTTTTATACTCTTATATAAGTATATAATAATGATTAAGTAAACTTAGCCAAATTTCGACACGTGGCTAAACGATCGATCGACGAGTTATTTTAAATGTTTAAAAAGTTAATCGCCCCCCATGGTGAATTCATCCTAACCTAGATCGCGTGACGATACTTTTAAACATAGAACGCTCGTTCTTTTTGCGAATTAGAAGTGTTCTCTCTTCAAAACAAATTGCTGACAAGCGGGACGTTCGAATTTCGTATGCACCAACCGCAGACCGCTGCTTTTCGCGCTATTACGTTTTGGTTTACTATTTTGAGTTCTATTGAAACAGTTGTAGAGTTTATTTGGAGTGCACAGATATATTATTTTAAATTTAATTCGCATTGCGTTTCGGATGCAAATGTGGCTGATGAGAGTTGATTATGTAAATGAGAACGGACTAGCTTTGTGAGAGACTTTTGAGTGCGTATTGTTTGGCTCGTGAGAGGCGAGTGAGGTAGCAGCACATTATGCACTTTTTCTTCCAATTGTGTGTGTCAGACTATAGAATAATTCACTTTTTGAAAGATGAATGAAATGCGAAGGTCAACCGAACGTAGGGAATTATTGCGAGATTTTACATACATTAGGTAAGTGTTATGATTTGTAACAGCCAAGTCTTACATTTTAACGATATATTTTATCTTATTTTGTTTTGGCTTTTGAATTTAGAATGACGTATAATATATTTTGCTTTACCATATAATTGATTAATGTCGATTTTTACACGCTTTATATTAGCTTGACTCTATCTATCTATGTAAAGGAATCTTCGAACGTAATTTTCACCAACTTCACGTCGTCCGATTAACTTCAAAAGCACACGTATCAAGGCCCAAAGACAATACGAATAAATAAAAGACTTAAAATAGTAAAAAACTGTCAGTCTCAGGTATGCACGTCAGAAGTGAAAACACACAGACATCTGTATTTATATGTATCTGAGGGTGACGGTCACGCGAGTTTAGTGCATTTTCCCCATACCAAAAGTGCCCAACGTGCCTAAAGCAGTTTTCACTTCAATCGATCTAAAAATATCTAAAAAGTAGAAAATTATTTTGATTCAAGAAGGACGTGGGCTGATTGTCTGACATGTTACAAATTAAATATGTATTTCATTGGTAGCTATTTATAAAAGTGGTTATTTTCAAACTATAATAAAAAAAACCTTTTTTACAATAAAAATTATTTTGTACTTTTTAGTTTTGCTATTAATTTGTGTTTTTTAGTTTTTAAAACAGTGATTTATTTTGTTCCTAATGCTTACAGTTAAGAAGTTTAGTAGTGCCTAGCTATTTGAAACTAGGGCTTTCAGCGAATGTTTTACGACACTACACTATCGTATTTTATCATTTTCAGATATTAGCAAACAGCAAATCAGCAATATTGCTCTACCTCCTTTATCTAAAACAAAAGAAGATAATAGCAGAAGTAATTTTTTTTTACGGAAAATAAAGAAAGGCCAGAATACCTACCACGCAGAAAAAGAGCGATAGAATAATCTTCACGTCAGAGACACAAGCACTGAGGTATTTTACTTGTAGAAAGTTGGAATTGCGGTGGATGCTTTAACTCAAGTTTTGTAATCTAACTTTTAATTAGCCTCTAGCAAAGTTAGTATCACCTAAGTTCTTTAACTAAGGTACTTCGCAAGCGGCACCGCGCTCTGTATAATATATAATCCTAACAACAAGTCTTATTTGCTCCTGGCGTGGTAAGGATTACCACAAATGAGAAATGCTTTTTAAAATAATTAAATAACACTCTTACCCAAAGGGCAAAGGGGGATCAAAATTTATTTTTGACATCCCAGGGGTGGGGGGGGGGGCTGTTTGTTTTTGTGTAGGTCTGGGCAAGTAAAAAATTTGACTCTAAATTACCTTAGTTCTACGTAAGCTTGCTAAAGCCAGGGAGGGGGGACTGCCCCCTCGGTACCATGCGTTACCGTATACCTACTTGGTTGATCTCTTAGGATTATAAAAAATCACATTCCACTTTCCGTGTAACAATATTCAGAACAACTGTCTATGAATCTCATTAGTCATTGTTCTAGGTATATTGGTAACGATACACTACGATTCGTAGTGAATTCAGTCTAGTCAAGTCAAATTTGCGCCAATCGTGCAATACGACCAACAGGACTCTAGTCATTGTTGTGCATTTGTTGTGGTAAAGAATAATAATAATAATAACTTCACACATCTCACACACGGCCGTCTAATCCCAAACTATCTGCCTAGTTTGGGATCAGACGGCCTGTATGGTAACCATACTGACTGCTGATAAACATACTTATATATTTCTAAATATATACATATTATAGATAAATTACACCCAGACACAGAACAAATAATCATGTTCATCATCCTCCTCCGCGTCTTTTCCCAACTAAGTTGGGGTCGGCTTTCAATCTAACTACGATACGGCCGAACTTTGATATTTTACGTGAAGCGACTGCATTCAGACCTCCACAACCCAAGTACTAGGCGATATCGAAGTTCTATAGTAAGACCAGGTTATCGGACTTTTTAGGGCTCCAACTACCCGTAACGAATGCCACAGATGTTTGTATGGCACTCGGAACCGACGGTTTAACGTGCTCTCCGAGGCACGGAGACACGTTACACACGGCAACAAATAAACATGTTCATCACACAATAATTTGTCCTGGGTGGGAATCGAACCCACGACCTCTGGCTCAACAGTCAGGGTCACTAACCACTAGGCCAACAGGCCAGTCAAGAATGTATGGTAAATAAGAAAGGTTTGTTCTCACAAGGCTCAATCATTTGGAAACGGGCGGTTATACAACGACACAGGAAAATATGGTATAATCTGTTATCCATTATTATTTTTTAATTTTACATTTGACAATGTAACCTATTGTTGCGGTGACTCTGTGTGTGTTAAACTATAATGATTAATTGTAATTAATTTCATAAATTGATGATTTCGAGTAGGTAATTGATGACCAATTTTATGAAATAAAGAAATTGAATTTCAATTTCAATATACCCATATCTATCTTCTATATCTATTGTGTCAAAAAATATGTTTACGTTATACACCGAGAATTTCAGTAGGTAGAGGTAAATACTCTAAAATCGACATTCATGAAAGTATTATAGGTATAAGAGTTACGTTCATTCCTCATCAACTACCCATCTAAATAATTTACCCCTAGAAACACAAACAAATTCAATTTGTCGTTCCCCAATAGAAATAACACGCGATAATGGAAAGATTAAAAATGTAAAAGTTCGACACGCGATGCGGTGACGTGTCGCGTGTATGACGTCACCATGTCACGGTAAATGTCACACTGACAAGCTAATGTCACGGGTGACGGGTGACAACGACAGAATAAAGAGCTCAGTAGAAGGTTTTGTGTTTTGTTTACTAGTTTTAATTAAAACCCGGACATGTGCGTGTAGAACTAGCTGCGTTAGGTGATACCTACTTCATACGTGAAGGGGCTCTTATGGTCAGGAATAGGGCGAGGTAGGTATTTAGGTAAAATAAAATAAATTTATTGTGTATTTTATAAAAGTGACTTTTCATTGATTTCACAATTTCACAAAAAATATGTGTTTGACACATATTTTTTGTGCAACCTAATTGACAAATAATTATAGTTCATAGTTCAGTAGGTAAAACTAAAAAAACACGCTTTAATGGCAAACCGAATAAAAGTAATAAACATTTAAAAAATAGTTAAACTCGCTTCGAAAAGCACTAAGAGAGGGCACTGAAAAGTGAAAAATAATAGATTTTAAACTTAATTGAAAATACTACAATACATGTAACACTTTTAAAATAATAGGTAAAATTATAAAAGCATTAGCCAGTAGGTACCTACAGGTCTGTTTAAAGTCGGTGCCAAGCTAGCGATAGGCTAGGTCCACCGCGGTGGCACATAATGTAAGTACCTACTAGTTTATCGGTTGGTCTTCACTTATTAGTTAACGAAATGTTCACATATTTCATTAAATTATATTCCGTTTTTTAATTAAGCTGTTTATATCCTTAAAATTCTTTAGAATACCGAACTGTAGTTCTTTAGATTATATTAACTTTAGTTTAATAAGCACGATACTTTATTTTGATAATGTGGTTTGTCCAGTAAGTTGCTGCACTTGATCGAATAAGTTATAAAAAAAAGATATAAGTGGGAGAGCCATGCTTCGGCACGTGTGGGCCGGTTTGACCGGAGTGATACCACGGTCTCACAGAAAAACGGCAGTAAAGCAATGATTCGTTATGTTTCGCCGAGTGAGTGAGGTTACCGATGGCCCTAATCCTTCCCTCTCCCCCTCTTCCCTCCCTTCCTCTACTCCCACCTTAAAGGCCGGCAACGCACCTGTGATTCTCGAGTAGCAAGTGCCCATGGTGCCAGGTGGCGGTAGTCACTTACCATCAGGTGACCCGTCTGCTCGTTTGCCAGTTATCACATAAAAAAAAACAAAGAGCCGAACGTAGAGCTTTTTTTTTAAATCGGTTATTAACAATAAAATTCATCACTTTAAACGTCAATGTAGCTTAACTCCAATCAACAAATTTTTCCTCAGATACCATCATCATATCCAGACTTGGTGATAATGGTACCACCTAGGGCTGTGGAGCGTACCCGTTCAAACAAACAAATAACTTTTGAAAACGGTTCACGGTCCAGATGACGGAAATATCGGTGAACATACACAAAAGAACATACAGCCGAACATAGAACCTCCTTCTTTTATTTAAGTCGTTTTTAAAAATATTCCATTATCCACCTTCTGGTTTCATCATCATACTACCGTTCTCAAGCGAAATCTATTGGACTCGTCAAAACAAACTCGACAGGTTTACTACTAGCCCCTAAAGAGTTCCACCATCCACCTCATGGCTCCGTCATCAGATAGAAGTAAGTTAAAATGGACATCCAAGATTAATTTACATGGAGGAGTGGTTTTCATGTGGAGCTAATAAAACCGTGTTAGGAAATAGGTTGATAGCCCATCATCCTCCGCGCCTTTTTCCCAACTAAGTTGGGGTCGGCTTTCAATCTAACTACGATACCGCCGAACTTTGATATTTTACGTGAAGCGACTGCCATCAGACCTCCACAACCCAAGTACTAGGCGATATCGAAGTTCTGTAGTTAGACCAGGTTGTCGGATTTTTTTAGGGCTCCAACTACCCGTAACGAATGCCACAGATGTTTGTATGGCACCCGGGACCGACGGTTTAACGTGCTCTCCGAGGCACGGAGGGGTCTCAATGTGTTAAAAATGGTCACCCATCCTAGACTGACCTGGCTAGCGTTCCTTAACTTTGTAATGTGTTAACCTACTCGGTTACCACTTAGCCACGAGCCCCTCTAAGTATGGTAAATTCACTACACCAAAATTGCCCGTTCTACCACCCTCTATATAATAGTGTTAAAGTAAAAACCCGCTAAAGTAGTATAATACTTTTTATACGATCACAGTAGCGAACAAGTTTAATGGTAAGCGATTTTCGTACTGAATACAGTTCCCTCAGTCAACTTTCTGTCCGTGGAAAAAATGGTTCAAAGACCAATTTAAATATTTTATCAAAAGTCCTCATAAGTATTTCCTTGGAGCCCTTAATTTAGAATAACCCCTTCGTTCAATTTGCTTTTAAAAACGCATAAACTTTATATTAGCCTTATTTGAAATTCATAAATCACGCAAATTAGAGTTGTTCGGCTTCTGGAATTTTAAAATTTTTACCTTCAGGCTGTTTCTGAGATGTTCTTTGCCTAATGTTTATTATCTGTGTCTACCTACTATAGTTTTTTTTTGTGAAATAGAGTTTGTTTTATGGGGTACCTATATTAGAATTTTTTGTTTTATTGTTTATATTTTGACTACATTGTTGATGTGTTTAATGGAGTAGAAAAAGAAATATGATAGTCTGATTTTTATTGCAGTAAGGGTTAAAAAGTAACTAATTTTATTTCCTTGTAGCTTTTTCATTATTTATAGTATTTCAAGACTTTTCATAGTTGAATTTGTACCTTTTTGTGTCTCCCATACTTATACATTACCTACCATTGAGTTCATAAATTATCTTACATCTTTTGTATTATTTAACATTACTTTTGTTTGCGATTTACCAATCATCTTTGATGTGTTATTACGTCAACACTAATAATAGAAAGCAATGTCTTTTTCTTCTTATGCCAGTGGTTTTTTAAGGGTTAATATTTTGTTATATAACATTTATACGAAAGATACCTACAAATAATAAAAAAATAGGTCCCAACTTTTCGACAATTAATAGCACTGCAATTTAAAGAAAGGAATAATGAAGCTAGGAATGGGACCTTAGTGCAAGAAATAAGGGTTTATTGATTTCAATAGTAAGCGGGGTACATCATGTTTTATAACATAAACGTCATATTGCTACTTCTTTTTCAATTCTGTGGTGCTATGCTTACACCTGACCAACTTCTCGTTCTAAATTCAACTAAATATTACAGCAGATAATATTTGTTGTCGTTTTAATGTTGTTTTTATTCTTTTGTAAACAGACGCTCCCACTGCACTATACCATTGGTGGTTAATATCCCTAAAGCTCATTTGTTTTATTATTACACTCAAGATTATACTTCTTATTGCATTGTACTTGCAACATCTTACTTTTTGACGAGATTTTAAATTCGGAAAGTGGAATATTCATCGATTAGAAAATTATATCTGTCCCGTCTTGATATGACTTCGGGGAACCATCACTAAATAGTACCTAATTAAGCAGGACATCTGCACTCGAGCATTCAGAGTTTTCTTATTGTTGCCAAGTTCTCAAAACGCCTCGCCCTGTAGAGGTGAAATATATGCGTACCACTTTGTACTAGTAGAAGATCAAACTTATCACATCTAGTAATAAAATCCCTGTTTAGAAAGTTTAGTTTCGCTTCCTCGTCTATGGCTATTCTTTGATGTTATCCTTGGTTGTCGTTATAGTTGGGGTTTTCAAACCGAGGGTAAGTGACGGGTTTTTCCTATGGCTTTCCACACCAGGAATTAAACTAAAGAACCACATGTGCATTACCGGCCTTTATGGTAGGAGTAGGGGAAAGGTGGAGAGGGGGGAGTCGAGTCGGGGAGAGACTTAAGGCCTCTGGTAAATTTGAATTGCGTTTGAATGTCTATATTAGTTATTGATTTTAATAGGACGCCAGACGCTCATGATATAAAGATTATGTCGCAATTTGCTACTACGCAACTAAATATATAGTGTGGTATGAGACACTCAGGGAAAAGAATTGAAAGCTTTAGATTAAACTTGTAACTGATTGACTTTCCCTATAGTTAGTGTTAACTTTCTATACAAAAAAAAAGATGTACATACACTCACGCCTGTATCTCTGAAAAGGTTGACAAAGGCGTATTAAGCGCCTACATTTGTATCTAAACAAAGGTAGCTTATATTTTTGCAGTTTCGTTCAAAATAATATCGCATTTTGAAAGTACATGTATAATTAAAAACAACTTAAAATTTTAAAACATTTTTAATACGTACTTATTATCGTTTGGCAAAAGGAAGTATATGTATATGATTTATTTATATAATACAATCTTAATATATAAGTTTTTTAATACTTTTTGGTACTTATACAATATTATTCTAATCTCTCACATAACACATAGATTGTAATTAAAAAACATGAAAAAATGTACAGTTACAAAACAATATTTTGTCATATTTTAGCACCAAAATATTAGGAGATATGATGAAATTATTATTTTATATCATATAGAACTGCATGTTTGCTACAAGATTTCAAAATATAAACACATAATTGTTTTATAAACAAAAAAAAATATTATCCTAATTTTCGAAAAGACCGAAAGTTTAGAAATCTAATCTTGCAACAAAAATGCTATTTGTGCTAATAGACAAAAAAGGTCAGACGGAACCAATTTAATCATTCTAAATAATTCAGCCAACATTTTGTACATTATACACTATTATTTATATACATATTTATTGCACGATTTATTACTATGGAATGTTGAATTACAATTTAAATATGTACGTTACACATGAAAAAGTCTAAGCGGGCACTACCTTACTATATACATAGCTGATGCAGAATCTTAATCATTGACTACACCAACTGAGCCGAGATTTATACAAATTACAATACCAGATCTTACATCTTACATTGATCTTACATTAATCTAGCTAAACTGTTTGGTAAAACTAAAATAAATCACAAATGCACTGGAGATTCGACTGTTAAGTCTAGTACTATTCAGGTCACGAGGCGTTGACGTGGATCCTACCATTCTGCCGACGCGCTACATGAGATTCATAATGAATATTTCTCTTAGTCCTCGAAAAGAACGCGGCATTACAACCACTGAGAGAACACCGATGTAAAGATTGCGCGTGCACACTTTCACAATGCTGCTTTAAAGCAGACAAATCCTTGAAACACTCTTTGCAGCCCCGACATGGGTAGCTACCATCTTTATTCGGCCGTGGTGCTTCATCTTCAATAAAGTAGTTGAGTTTTCTCGACAGCGGTGGGGAGTAGTTTGGTTGGCATCCGAAAGCATTTAGGCTTGGAGGTAGGAAACCTAACGGTATCGGAGGGAAATTTGGAAGCATTCCAAAGGGAGTAAAAAGGAATGAATGTTGGGCAAACATGTCCCTATTGCTTAAATATGCATCAGGTAACTGCAGTGGCGGGTATGGTGAAGAGAACGGCAGTTGATGGTTGAAATGACTTTTTGGTTTATCCGACTCTTTTGCTCGGTAGTAAAGATGGGATTCGACGTAAGGAATGGCTCGTTCTTCTTCATTAAATCTCGAGATTAAATCCATCTGTTCACGAATTTTCTCCAAAATTCTTGAAGACTCGTCTGATATTCTATATTCTTCGATTTTTCTGTGTAAACTCATATTTGCACTGTGGCGGTCTTTGCTCCGTTTTGAGGAAAAAGCAGCTCTGCAACCTTCAATATTGCATTTGTACATCAGTTTTAGGTGAGCATTTTGATAATGCGTTTTTAGAACATATACATTCTGAAACATTTTCCCACAGACTGTGCATTTTCTAGGGTTTTCATGATCCATAGGAACATCAGTGGTACTCACAAAGAAACCATTATCGAAGTGTCCAAAGATTTGACCATGGATATCTTCTGCATTGTAATCTAAACTAGATACCGACGATGATGGAGATCTATCAGAATAATCAATGGAATCATTCATTGATAAATTGAAAGGGCCCAATGAATGGGCATCGTTTTTCTTAGGTATACTTGGAAAATCACCCTTTGACAAACTTTCTAATCTCTTCAGTGCATTTTCTGAAGAAAAATGTTCTTCAGTTGAGCCTGTATTATTACTTTTGTATAGGTCTGGTTTTTCTACTGGTTCCTCTTTAACCCGCAAGTCTTGAACATTATAACTTACATCAGCAGGTTCTTCTTTGATTGCGTTAGTTTCTTTGGTTACCTCAACGTTTTGAACCTTTTCTTCAGAAGTATTGTAATCTTTATCATCAGGCAGAACTTCTTCAGTTTTGACTCTCTTTAAATCTATAGCACATTCATCTGAGTCTTGGTGATTTGGGTTAGTTGTGCCATTTGCAGAACCATAGTTATTTTGTAGACGAGTCGGATTTAGATTCTTACGCTTTCTTTTAATTACTTCGAAGCCAGCTGTATCATCTTTTCTGTTGTCTGTTACTTCATTGTTGTCACTGACACTTCTTTGATCGTAATCCGTTTCTGAATCATCAACAGATCCAATAGACTTATTCAGATTTGAATAATAATCACTTGTATCAATATGATCACCGTCATCATCATCGTCATCTCCTGCTACTACTACTATTCCATCATCTTCATCAGATTCTCCTTGTCCATCTTGGTCTTTATTTTCGACAGAGTCAGATTCACGACGCATCGGATGTGAGTGGTCAAATGATGGTGAAAAATTCATATTAGCATTGCTTTTATAATCTAAAGGTAAGTTTGATGGGTACTGAGACATGTTATGTGACGGATTTAAAAGTGGGTAAGAACCAAATGGATGCATAGGATTGATAACCGGTGGTATATTTAAACCAGAGCGGTGTGGCGAAATCAATACTGGGTGAAGTTGTGCGGTTCTACCATCGTGAGGAGAAATTTTTCTCCTTAGATGTGGTGAATGCAGTTTGGGGTTAGGATTTGCACTGTGTCTATTTCTTGATCTTCTTGAACTGAACATCATACTGCACCCTTCAACTGTGCATTTATGCATCTCGCGTAAATGGACAGCTGAGAAATGGATCTTCAAAGCACCTTTATCGCAAAATGTTTTTAAGCACACGTTACATTGTACTCTCTTTTTTCCAGTTGCGGGGTTGATGAAATGGGTTCCCAAATTTAATGGCATTTGTGATGCACCCCATTGTCTTTTAGGGGGACTAATAGATTTACCTAACATCATATTCCTAGAATTTTGAGCTGCTTCTACGTAAGCATCTTTGCTTAAATTTAGAACATTATCGTCCTCAGGTTTTAAATCATCAGATCTTTTGACGTTGTTACTAGCATTATTTTCTGAAGATTCTGTAGATTTTGTGGACATTTGAGGTAGTAGAGCTTGAAGTGATGCTAATCCCATCGGATTTTGGCTAAGAGCGGCCACCATAGCAGCTTGATGATTAAACGTTGCAGGTATCGACATAGGTGGAATTGGTAAATTTGTGGGTAGAGGAAAGTTGAAAAATTGACTTCTCATTAAATCCATTGTTGCCTTCTCTGCGGATGCTAGATCGTAAGGTTTTCTACTATCCTCCTTAAGGTTAGTCTCACTTGTTTTATGTTTACGAAAGTCAAAAGGTTGCATGTTTTGTAAATGACTTAAAGGGGATGAATTTATGGGGCTGGTTGTTGAGAGAGGACTAGATGACATAGACAAGCGGATACTATGAGTAGGAGATACTTCAGCCGATGATACTCTATGAGGAGGTGACTGATGTACTGGAGAGGATTTGTTTTGATTTGGTGAAGTGGCTTCCCTTTTCACTTTAGTTTTTTCTTCAATACATCTTCCCTCTCTGTCTTGAATACTTTTCAGATAGTCATAGTGTTGTTTTGCCTCCATCATGTGTTGGAAATATTTTAAAGACTCATCATTGCGGATATCTTTTCCTGATTGTTCCATTAGTCTTCTGAACTCTGCTTCTAGTTTTGATTGTTCGAAGATCCGTGAGTCATGATATTCTGGCCTCTTCTCAGGCTTGTCATAGCTGACTCCAGTCGGTGACGGCAGACCATTCTTCTTATAAATTGGAAGAAGAGAAGTCTTGTGAAGAGCCCTTGCTTCTTGAAGTTTTAAGATTTGTTGTAGAGCCATATTGTGCTCTGGAGCGCGCCCACTCCATCTTTCTGCGCTGCTGGACTGTGATTCCTGTAACAAGGAAGATAAAAGTTTTACATGAGGTTTCATTTTTAACAAAATACTAAGAACAGAAAGCTGTAGGTTGTAAAACAATAACCGTAAGTTTATTTATATATTAACTAAATTACTAGTTGTTGATATTTTAATATGCAAAGCATGTAATACCTACTCCAGCATTCGGAGTTTTGAAACCGTTTACCGTCTATAAAGTCAAATAACATATCATGAGCGAATTTACAAAACATTTCATTTAATAAAATTATGAATGAGCGCTGCTAATTCTAAAAGATTATCGAGTCTAGAGCAAGCCTTAAATATTGGTTGTTCAAATCCCTCTTCAAAATAACTATCAGGCCGACACAAAACCACACCTTGCGTTTTCAAAGGCTAATATCAAATTAATTCCGAGAACTTGGAGCAATTGGGTAAAATTGTGTAAAATGACGGTTTCGAGTCGACTCGAGAATAGAAAAGTGGTTCTGTGTCGCGTGTTTGAAACGATTTAATCCGAAAACTAAATTACTATTCATTTGGTAAGCATTCGGGGCCGCCTCGCGATGTCAAAGTTAAATTTCAAGTTAATTCTACCACTCCTTACTAAGGCTCTGTTGCGAACAGGTTTTGGACAAAAACTAGTACGTAATTATTATTGTGATGTCGTGAGAAACATATGAAAATAAATGTACTGTAGCAAAACACTAAACTTGGAACGATTTAAATAAAACTGACGTTGTTTATCTTGCGAGTCATGTTGACTAACAGTTATGTGGTTGACAAATTAATCTTTTAGGTAATTTTAATAATAACATCCTGCTTCCATACTTTTTTATCACAATAATTTTTATTTCTTTTTTTTTTAAAAGACAACTCCCGCATTAGGTATATTCCTGTGTCGCGGGGGGCTTCACAAACATTCAAACAACGGACACAAAGATCACCCAGACTCAATTGAATATGTTATGGCAATGTTGTAAATCGTAAATAATTTACTTAGACTTAAATGTAAAAGATTAACGAGTAATCAATCAGGGGTAAATTATAATTTAAATCTATTTAATCATGATCAATTAAATTTGTCCGCATCGTTAGGTAAACCTAAATGTGTAATTTTTTTCGAGTGGAAACCCACATTCTTTACGTGGGAGAGCCATGCTTCGGCACGTATGGGCCGGCTCGACTCCGCTCGATACCACGGCCTCACAGAAAACCGGTAGTGAACCAATGCTTGCATTGCATTTCGCCGCGTGAGTGAGGTTACCGGAGGCCCTAACCCTTCCCTCTCCCCTATTCCCGTCCTTCCCTTCTCCCCTCTTCCTCCCTCCCCCTCTTCTCCTACTCCCACCTTAAAGGGCGGCAACGCACTTGTGACTCTTTGAGTTACAGGTGCCATTTCCCATCCCAGGTATTCATTTACCATCAGGTGACCCGTCTGCTCGTTTGCCCCCTATACCATAAAAAAAAACCATTTCTGATACCTCACTGGACTGTCGGTGATGTTGTATGTCAGACTCTAAGTGTTTTACCTATAGCTATTAGTAAATCAAAATTTATATTCTGTTCTAGATGTTCCAAAGAATGTTACTTGCATTAAATTGACATGGCATCTAACTACTCCAGACCTGAGGAGGTCAGAGCTTGAGATCGAAAAGCATGGCAAGGACATATTGCTATATATGAGGTTCCTAAGTAAACCTAAGATTTTAAATTATTCCTTTGAAATATATCGTATTTTATAATCTTTACATTAAAGAAAATGGTGTCACCTTGTTTGTTCTCGATAAACTCCTAAACTAATGAACCGATTTTAATGAAATATAAGACATTTAACATAAGAGATAGGATAGTTTTTTTTATTGCAGTTTACCTAGCTTTAGCAACGAGTGGCCCGGTAGGTAGGTAGTCTTTATATATAAAAATTCGTGTCACTTTGTTTGTTCGCGATGAACTACTAAATTAATGAATCGATTTTGATGAAAAATTTGGCACACTGTATGCAGTTCGGTACAACTTGAGAGATAGGATAGTTTTCATCTCAATTTATATTCACAATATTTTTTTGAATCAAATTACTTAGCCGCAGCAACACATCGCCAAGTAATTAATAGATTGGAGTTGATTGTGTATGGACATGTGATGACATTTTATAACAGTGTATACCTATTTCTCCTACAATATTTTCCTCAACACATTTTGAAAGACTGACGCATTTGTTTCATTGTATATAAACACAATAAATTTAAACAATCTTGAATTATAGGGCCACAGTAATTAAAAAAATGTTTTGATAACAAAACAGCCACACCACGGCCACTATCAGAAAAAACATCTCATTTATAATTTCATTTAAACCTTTAACCGCGGTCCCGCCTCACATTCACTTATAATGAACTTGATCGCCGCTTTTTAATACAGTTTGTCACTCGATTACGGCGGGTAACCGATGGGGTTGCCATATCATTATCCGTTTCTCGAGAATTATATTGTCGTTTGGACCACTCAGGGGCAATTTCGTAAAAGCACACCAATTACAATCATTTCGTTTCTATTGCTACAACGGATAAATGCGGGATAATAAAGTGTCGTTTTAGAAAAATATACGTCTGGGACACTCGAATATGCGGATAATTATATAGTTTTCTGTAGTAATTCCGTGCTTTCTAAGTTGTTCTCGAAAACGTTTTGTGTTTTTGTTTAAAGTTCTGTTGATGGCGTTATTCTAATCGTTTGACTCGTTTGTCTTATTTTAAAAAGAGAATTATATAATTTATCGACAGCTGCATTTGAAATCTTTTGAGTTTAGAATCCATTATTTTTATATTAGGAACGTTTACAACGTCTTTCTTAAACAGTATAGCGTAATTTAAATACTACTTATGTACCTTTAATAATAATAATAATAACTCCACACCGGGGATCAGCCGGCCGTGTGTGAGACACACGGCCGGCTGATCCCAAACTAGGCAGAGCCTGTACTATGGTAACCAGACTGCTGATATACATACTAATATATTTATAAATACATACATATTATAGATAAATTACACCCAGACACAGAACAAATGATCATGCTCATCACACAATTATTTGTCCTGGGTGGGAATCAAACCCACGACCTCTGGCTTAGCAGTCAGGGTCACTAACCACTAGACCAACAGGCCAGTCAAAATATTACTTGACGAAACATAGTTTGAAGCATCAAGAAGCATAAATCTACCACAATGTTGCTGAAATTAATGTCAGTGAGATTGCGCTCTCATTATAGTGAGCCACGAAGGCTATTATAAAGCCCATCATTATTATTTATCATTATAATTAGAACCTTAACGTATCATTAACCAATCGTAACATAAAAAGTCACATATAAGTTGAAGTTATATTGCTATTTGTTGATTTGGTTTGTGATTTTTTTTGTAAACACTGTGTTACAGACTGTTTTGTAAATAATGTAACATTTGGGATAATCCATGATTAGTTATGATTAATATAGAACAAACTATTTTAAGCTGTAAAAATTGAGGATATTTTTTTAGGACAGGACTACTGTGAATCACTACGTAGTATAAAACAAAGTCGCTTTCTCTGTCCCTATATCCCTATGTATGCTTAAATCTTTAAAATTACCCAACGGATTTTGATGCGGTTTTTTTAATAGATAGAGTGATTGAAGAGAAAGGTTTATATGTATAATAACATTAATTAAATAGTGGAAAAAATACTGTTATTATTGAGGTTTCTAATGTGATGTTGTAAATAATTACATAACTACTGGATCGATTTTAATAATTTTTTCAGTGAATGACATAGGCTATATATTTTATATCCGTGCGAAGCCGGAGCGGGCCGCTAGTAAATAATAAATGAATAATAGGGATGCCATTTTTTCTTTTTATTTTTAATTGGAAAAGGTCAACAAATAAGTATTTTTCTAATTAAAAGTTTTAAGTGCAAGCCACAATAAATACTTAAAAATTTCATTGTTCTGTAATTCTGAGGTGTTCCGGAATATATTTGAATAGGTTTGAATTGAATTGATAGAATTGTTTAGACAACTTTTGGTAGAGGGGTTAGTAATTATTTGGGGACTATTCGCATTAGATTTAGACAAATTGACGAACTTTACATGACGTAAAGTATCTCCGTGAAACTTGTAAATAAGAAAACAAATTGGATGTCTAGACGTATATTTTTTTGCGTCGCTTCGAGTGTTTTCTTACAAGACGGTCACAGTTAAGACTGTGGGAACGAAACGAGTAATTGTCAACAGCCAACAAAAAGGATTCGGAACAAAAAAATCACCAAAGTCGCAATGTTAAGTCGAGGTGATCGACCCGCAAACATGTACGAGTACCCGAAAATACTCTTATTACGTCTCAAAACAGACTATTTTCCGGCGCTGTATATGAAAAATATAAATTTGTGCACATATCTGACCCACGCCTACCGACAGAGCAATGGACAAGCGGACATATATTTCATGGCATTTTTTTAAGTGTAGCATAACAAAGTATACCTTATTACTGTGATGTATGGTCTTATATTAGTTGGTCGTGAGGTGGTTTTGTTTTTTAAAAAGGTGATCGTTTTTCGTTGGCTCGCTGTCGTGACATGCCATATTGTTCAGAGTATGATACATGCAGTAAGTAAACAGGTTTAGTACAGTGAAGCGCAGAACGCATTGCCATTTTGCTTAATGACCGCTTAAGCACGCACCTGAGATGCATCTTGCTGAATTTTTCTTGTGGGAAATATTCAGTCCTGTACGGTTTAATTTATGCTTGAAGTGTATTTTGCTTCCGTTTTAGGCAAAATTTTTGTTCACGAATATTATTTTACGTTTGTTTTACGTTTTGTTTATTTTTGATATTGTCATATACGACAAATTCTAATATATATTGAGTTCTATGAAGTATATAAAGTAAAGGAGTCTATTGTCTCCTTACTTGTAAACTTTATTATAGACGGAATGTTCCATGTTCTTGGCAAATCTTTATTTTCTTAAAGAACTACTATAAAATTATAAGATATTATTTAAGATTTATTTATTTTAGTGGTTCTCACGCGTTTTTTGTATTAAGTACACCACAACCAGATTCCATTTTAGTTATTGTATCTACACAAGAAGAATATCATTTGTAAATATCAAGCTATGTAATAAGTTAGGAACTAATAACATTGCATTTGTGTGAGTTTGGCGACACCGGTCTAACTAGGTTTAAACTAAGCAATGTAGGCATTTCCTCTTGTTCTTATTGGTCCGAGATATATATATATATACAGGTTATAAAGGGTAAGGTATGATAAAGAAATGGAACCAAACTTTCGTCAAAAATTAATCAATCCAACTAATATTATAGATGTGAAAGTTTGGATGCATGGATGGATGTTAGTTACTCTTTCACGCCAAAACTACTGAACCGATTGTGATGAAACTTGGTAAGTAGATAGCTGGAGACCTGGATTAACATATAGGCTACTTTAATCCTGATATGCCCACGGGATCGGGACTTACGCGAGTAAAACCGCGGGGCGCTGCTTGTATAAAAATAATTGCCTTTTGGTGTTTACGTCATTTGGTCCCTGAACGCTTCTATCTCCGACAGTACAATTATTGGTTCCTTACAATTACCTAGCTACAGTAACTAGATAAAATGCGTGCAACTTTGTCTATTGCGTGAACAGCATTAATTGTGTGTAAGTGGCAAACTCAAAGCTCATTTTGTGCTATTATTTACTGGTATTACGAAACATCTGCCTTATTGGTAAGTAAAGGGCAGATACAGACTAGAGCTAGCTATAGATGGCTACAGTCTATCCGACCTATGGACGGTTTTTCGGATGATACATTATATCTTATCTATTAGCTTGAGGTTTAAAATGAACTTAATGAACAGATTTTTGCACCTTACATTAACTGTCAATCCTGTATCCCCAAAGAGTTAGACAGAGGTATATTAAACACTCACACTATAATTTAATACACTTTGGGAATGAAAGGTGGGAAAACTGGGAGTATATTAAAAGGGAAAGGTAGGCAAGAAGGAAAAGGATATATATTTTTTTAATTTATTAATTTAAAATATGCATAAGTTATTACATAAAATAAATTTGCCAATCTGCATAGCAGTTTGTCGGCAATTGTTCTCTTTTAACTTAGCTTATACGGATGGAATGGGGGGTGTAAGCTCGAGAAGGTCAGTATCGCATATATATAATTTGAACTGGCAATTGCCGGGAAGTCCTAACCATCTTATGCCCGGTTCCTATAATCAAGAAACGATTCGTTTTGCTTACGGACGGTAAAATTTTCGTTGAAAATTCAACGAAATTTTACCGTCCGGAAGTAAAACGAATCGTTTCTTGTTTATAGTAACCGGGCATTACTTAACTTGATATTTCTTTTAAAGACAACTCACGCATTAGGAATTATTCCTGTGTCGGTGGACTTTACAAACATGAAACAACGGACATAAAGAACACCCAGACTCGGAACAACGATTTTTGAATCACACAAATTTTCGTCCCGTGTGATAATCGAACCCACAATATTTGGCGCGGCGACCACTGTAACCATTGTGCCACCTAATTGTTATATAAATTAATTTGTAGGATGCATATATTTGATTTAATTTTATTTTTTCTCTTCCACAAATAATTCCTTTTTTCTATGATTGTTAATACTAGTACATAGTCAACACAAACCTTTGTGACTCTAGTATCTGCACTAGGATACCCCGTCACACATGTCTCTACGACATGGCTGTATAAAGATTAATTAAGCCTTTCTTAATACTCAAACTTTTCTTAAATTGGACCACCATAGGGACCTATAAAGTATTTCTACTACTACCTCACATTGTCAACGTTACCAAAATAGGGTGGAACCTCCAAAAGTCGTCCTAGTCAAACTAAAATAAATAATACCTACGAGTACATACTTGTAGCTACAATAATACGTGTGTCGACATGAAACAAAGCGATTGTATCAATATTTGTCGTTCGTTTAACAATAGCGTATCATGCCGCGTGGGTGGGCGATTCGAGTATGTCTATTAATTTGATTATCGTTACATTCAATGAATCAGTGTTTTGGTGAAAGTATAAAACAGGACAAGTATAGATTTTCGAGGGAAAATTGAAATTGGATGTAGGGGTCAACTCCAAAACCAATGATCTAATGTTAATTGTATTTCACTTTCAGAAAGTTATATTAGAGATAAGAATTTTTAATCGGTAGATGGATACAATACTATGCAAATTTAAACTACTGAAAAGTATAGTCCTAATTTAATTGGAGTAAATCGCAAGACAACTTATTTAACTTTCATGTAATAAATACAGTAACAAAATTTTAAATCAATTCTTTATATTAAAATAATAAGCTTTTGCGCGCAGTTTTGCTCGTGTAAAAGTTTTTTTTCTATAAATTGCAAACAGTATTTTTTTCAAAGCAATGGTACCCTCTGTCCTTTTCTGTATCCCTAACAACGTGTGTGCAAAATTTCATGATTGAGTAGTTTAGGCATGAGAGCGTAACAAACAAGCAAACAAACCCACTTTTGCATTTATAATATAAAACTGTGAAATGGGAATGTTAGGAGAAACAGTTGTGTTAAATAGTTTACAAATTAAAGCCTATTTATTGTGCAGGCGTTTTCTTTAAAAGTAATTATAATTCTCATGCACACACATAAATTACTTCATACTTGCTTAAAACATTTATCCATTTACCCGCCGTTTGGCATTTTATTGCCAAAAGCAAGAAAAGGTCCTGCCTACCATTTATATCTGTAGATATAATAGCTAATATTTCCTACACCTAGTTATTACAAAGTTTACTACAAAATAGTTTTATTAAACGAAATTGAAAAATAAATACTAACATAACCATATATTAATTTGTAGCGAATGTAAATTAAATTATTTTTAATAAATTAGGTTCTCATGTACAATGAATGTATTTATAGATTGACTTTTAATAAACTAGACTAGCGTAGACTATTAATTTTCTCTCAAATAAATAAATCTATCAACTAAATCAATTATTTATATTACCTCTATAAGGCAACACAACCTATAATACAGAGACAATATAATAATGGTTTTGATTAATTTTTAAAGGATTCTTGATACAATTTAGATTTTGTATGAAATTACCCGTGAGTATCGCTTAAACTTAATAAAGGTAATGATACACTGAGGACAAGTATACGCTTATCTTAATCTTGGCTTAAGGCGCCTTGCGCTGTTATGGATATTAAATAATAATTGGATAAGCCAGGGGTCAAGTATCGCTTTTGAGGGCGTTTAAGATTTTGACACAAAAAGAGAAGGTTATTAAGTTTAGAAGACTGTAGTACTATCATTGGTATATTTGATTTCATAGGTGCTATATTCTATTGGAATCAATATAATACATTCTTCAAAGAAAATAGATTTCTGTTTGAAACACATATAATATATTTTATAATTCTGCCTTGAAACTTTCTGATTACATTTTTGTAAGTGTTTGGAACCCCCACGTTTCATCTGGTGATGCAACGTGGGGATGAAAAAGGTGAGGTAACCGGGGCTAACCGCAGGTTAGGTCAGGTCAGGTAAGCAACGGTGGTAAGTCAGACTCGAACCGACTAACCATACGGTGTTCCGTCACATAGTCCTAATGCCGAAGACTTTCTGACCACTAGAAACTCAATCGGATTTGATAATATTATACGATCTAAAACGCAAATCGTTTATCTTAAACTTACGTAAAGTTTAAAATAGTCAAACACAAAACCAACCTTATAATAATCGTCTTCCCACCAACGTTTGACGAACTGGGTCAGTTTACTCAAATGGTTCTCACAACAGTCACTCATGGTGTAACAATTCTGATCACTGTCATCCCAAGATATTATAGTGTCTATAAACGACGAATCACTGGCTTTCGTATAGTCTCAGAACTCTAATACTAAAATTACAATTTGAAGTTAAAGAAAGTCACAGAAAATGTCACTGTTTTTTTCCCGTGTAAAGACATATTCCGACGGTCACATCTGATGTCCACGACAAGACTAATCCAGATTATCCTTAACACCTAAAAGACACCGGTGGTAAGGGGTGGGGGTAGCTTAGTAGGCGTCATGTTTATTGCTATGCAAAAATAAACAACAGGCAAAATTTACCTGAAAGTACCCATATCTTTTGGGTCTGTATTGAAACAAATAAAATAGTAATGGAGTCGGGTTGTATTGTAGCAGTTAGTGGGTAATTTTTCTCGATTGTACAACAGGAATTCATGTAATAAGTGAAGCTGCTGGTTGTTTTATATATAGTATTATAAAACTATTACTTTCTTTTGTATTGACATTAACGGTTGTTTAATGCAAAAATTAATAATTTTTGGTTTAGAAACTTATGGAGTTTGATTTCTCAAAATGTTTGTTAAGGTTGCTAGGACACTTTGTTATTAAATTGTTACTAACTCCTTAAGTTATACTAGTGTACGACAAAGGGCTATCAAGCTTATAAGCATTTAGTAACGCCTAGACATTTTATAAGTTGTTATTGTACCTATATAATCAATCCCATTCATATTTACATAAAAATAATATTTAAAATCTGATTTTAATTACTTTCCTTGCCATTTCAATAACTGATATACCTAAGTGTTATAAAGTGACTGTTTTGGTTGGATATAACATGCGTAACAGATATTTTATATAATAATAGAAAAAGTATTAATACTTATCAGAAAGCAATTTCAAACTTACAGTTTTTAATTTAGAACACAAATGCTAAAACCGTTAGTACCAATAAATTTAATATCAAAAATCTGAACCCTAAATCATAAAAAAAAACACCAGTATACTCATTTAAAGTGGAGATTTGAACTAGATTTATATTTAAAATGGTCTAATTGTCACATAGTGTTTAAGTATATACTGTTACTGTTGCTACACGTGTTTTTAATTTCTTTTAGTGAATGTGGTATAATTCTTTCAAAAAAATAAGTACAACAGTAACAATTTATTTACAACATCCTAGTATGTGCCAAAATATACCTAAACATCTATGCAGTTCTCGGAATAATTAGGTGCCAAAATACATTTACAATACAATAATGGTCCATTTGTTACCTACGTGAAAGACATTTTTATACAAATTATCCTACGGTGAGCGAGTATAACCCAGCAAATATATTATACATTTTACTTTTTAACGGATTTGAAAACAATAGATGGGTTTTGAAAGAAGTCGCGGCACCTTTGAAGTCGACCGTATGTGAGACATGCAAAAGAATAAAAAATAATGTGAGGCGACGACCGACAATAGGGGTGTTCTCCTTACTGATAAGGATTGTATTGTTCTTGTTTTGCATAGGCACGGGGTAGGTGCACCTATTCACTGACTTTTGGGAAGTGACAGTGATAGGTACAATTTATTTATTGTTTTCTGTATGTCATTGTTTATGTTTTATTTGCAAAATATTTTTGAAGGCTGTGTTTTTGTTCTTTAGAGTTTATACTGATTCTTCTTGTTACTATTTATATGTATTGCACTTTATAACTTATGTTCATAAGGATGATTTTTTTTTAATATTGTAATTCCATCAAATAATATAATATGTTTCTGATTTTATGCCGAAAGAGTCTTAGATTTTACGCAAGGTTGGCTATTCTTTCTTAAATATTATTTTATTGCTCTATATCCTATATATTATTTAAGACACGGGTCGGTGTAACATAGTTTAGCTTTTCGAAGTGGCGTCATCGAGACAGAAACAAACACCACTATTTCGGCACAGGCTCCGACGGGCGTAAAATGCATTAGTTTATATAAAAGCATGGTACACCGGTCCCAAGTTTAACATGGACCTTCGTTTATAATACTAATAACTTCGTTTATAATAATAATAAAAAAAAAAAATAACGATTATGAAGTATTTAATAAATAACTTCGACAACGAAGATCTACAGTAGGCTCTCAAGCTAGTACATATTCCATGTACAACTACGTACCTAACTGATAGAAAGCCCAGTAGTTATAACTTCTCCTGATTTTATTATGATAATTAAATATAACTTTAGAAAGCAAGGGTTTAAAAGCCATCTACTAGTAGAACCCATTCAACAACTCAAAAATAAACCCATTATATCTGTACACGTAATTTGAAAAGCCCCGATACGAGTACACTCGCGGCAATAATTCAACCCCGGCCGACGAAGGCAAGTTTCTATCACCCAACTCATCACTTACCATGTCAAGCTTGTACATCAGATACTGAACGCCCGCGGCACACCTCACCAATAATATAATTTTGCACCTAATAATTTTGCAATGCAATTATAATTTTGCACCGCCATTATACACTTAATAATTATATATATATTAAGTATTAAACTGATTTATGTCAAACTTACCGATACGGCTTAGAAATTAAAAGAAATTGTGTTTTTATAAAATCCTTATACCTATCTTTAGTGGGCATTGGGTGAGCTGGTGATGGGACAATATTATGTTTTAAAGCCAGATGTGAGTGAGTGCCTTAGTACTCGAGAGGCAACAAAATGCTTTATTCACTAAGTTTCCGTATACAAGGCGTCTTCACGCTTTTTATAAACGCTACTGGCTGCTGAGTGCCATTTTTGTCACACTTAAAACGTTTTAACTCCCTAAAACCCTATCTTTGTCTTGTAAACTTGCTAAACTCTAACGTTTTTATCATTTTCATAAGCAAGCAAAGAACCGGGGTGATAGTTAATGACTGGCGTAGTTTTTAAACGTATGTGTGTTTTAGGATGTTTTATTAATAAACGTCATCACGTCCAAAGCCTGAGATATCTAACGTAAAAGCGTGACCTGAAGACTTCCACAAAGAGCGTTCTTGCGACTCCTACGTCCAACGGCTCCTGTAATTTTAAATGATCTAGATAGACCAAATCTCCTAATAAATAGGGAGTTTCTGGTTGGAACATTAATAAATAAAATCTATACTACTATAATAAATGTAAAGAGTTTTTTGTTGGTTTGATTGTTTGTTGTTTAAACGCGTTTATCTCACGAACTCTCAGTCAGATTTGAATAATTATTTATTATTATTAATTATTAAAAAAAGACAACTCCCGCATTAGGAATTACTCCTGTGTCGCGGGGGACTTTACAAACATACAAACAACGGACACAAAGAACACCGAGACTCAGATGGGAATCGAACCCACGACCTCTGGCTCAGCAGTCAGGGTCACTAACCACTAGACCAACAGGCCAGTCAGTCATTTGTGTGTTGGCTATGTAACATCACGCTACGACCCTTGGTACAGTGACCGTAAGGGCAGGTAAAATGGCGGATCGGTTAGTAGTAAATATTGCTAAATTGCTTTAAGTTTTGAAATATTATTTAGTCATTGTTAGTTTTTTTAATCTTGGCTAGAGACAAAGCATAAATCTTCACCAAAAAGTAATTGTAATCTCCAAAAATTTCCAAATATTATAGTGAATTTTATTCCTCATCTAAATAGCACAGAATAAACTCCCTGTCAGTTAATGGCGTTAAGCTAGATCTACTTCTACTTTTAATAAGGAATATTAATTGATATTGTTTTAAGTACATTCAAAGAAACTAGTCAAATTCATAGAAACGTCTCAAGCCATCCATCTTACCTGCTCAAAAACGAATTAAGCTGGTATGCTTAAGTAAAAAAGTCACTAGGAACTAATCAATCAAATGAACAATTCATCAAAGACTAAGCACGCCTACAAACAAACGCACACTCAAATGTCAAGGAGAAGTTTTATAAAAAAACAGAGACGTTCATTAATAAAGCAATAACTAATATAACAGTGATCCAATCATTATTATCAGGAGAAGAAGATTACATACATATACTCACGCTTGTATTCAAGAAGGAGTAGGTAGAGTTGATTTAAACATTTGCATTTTGCCAACTTCAATTTGGTACTTTTGTAATGCCTATTGCTGACACTAAGTTAATTATAGACTGAGAAATTAGGAGTATCTTCAAAGGGAAAGATATGGGAAAAGATAATGCAAGGAAAGGAACGGATGTTGATTATACAGATGAATTGGTGAGTGTAAGTATTATCTGAATAAATTGGCTGTTGCCGGGATGTTCGAGCTTTCTACCAATACGTCGCCTTAGTGCTTATTTTAATGTAGTTTTCCTAAAGCTTAAATTGCACGCCTGTTGGTCAAGGAAGCTTTAAGACTTTGTGATCTTAAAACAACCAAAAAACCGTTAGAATTTTATTTGTGACACTACTGTAAAAACACTTTGTGCTTATTTGTTCTATGTTCATTTTTCGTTTTGTATCCTACGTCCCAGGAGGCGTCGAGTGCTTGAATGTTCTATGTCCACTCAATCGACCAATCACAGCCCACGACGCCATGTCACTTTGTGCTTTCTCTAATGAGGTAGTGTTCTAAATCCACATTCGTAATTTTATTTGTGCATTTTTGTTCTATCTCCATACAAAATCTGTAAAATGTATTTAACTACCATCAATAGATGAAAATTATAATAATCAATTCATTTGCAACTCATATATTGAGAAAGACTTTAAAATCTTGAAACTATGGCTTTCTTCAATAGAGCAAAAAGCCTCTTCGTCCTGTTAAAATCAACCAATAGTATCTACCATTGGTTGATTTTTAGATTTTGATTTTTATTACAAATTAGCCGTCAGGCGACGAATAGAAACAGAGGGTTTATGCTGAAGTATACTTCCCTTCCCTTAACCCTCAAGAATCTACACGGTAACTTATCGTTGTCTTCCAAGGTTACTATTCCAGAAAGTCTTCTATATGTTACTGCTTAGGTAAAAATATACATTAAGGACGGGTCTGAAGTGTATAGATTTGTAATTTTGAATTGTTTATAGGATAAATTCTAATTATCCGAACAAATATTATAAATACGGAAGTGAGTTTGTTTATTTGTTTTTTATATTTTCTCGCCTTAACTACCTACTCAACCGACAATCATAAATTTTTTCATACACGTAAAAAGTTAGAAATAACTTGAAAATGTTTATAAATAAATTAGAACAACTTTTATTACAAAATTAAATTCTCATAGTTTACAAACTTGAATTATAACTATTTATTTTTAAATATTTTTTATCAAATATGAATTTGTCAATATTATGTGCAATACCGCAATTCAAACAAGACGTGTGTTCCATTGATATTTGTATACTTGATATATTGTTAAATAATTTTTATCAAATATGAATTTGTCAATATTATGTGCAATACCGCAATTCAAACAAGACGTGTGTTCCATTGATATTTGTATACTTGATATATTGTTAAATAATTTTGATATAACGATTGATGATTATTACTTGTAGTAAATTACTATTTATAAACTGCCTACATAGGACCTTTGATCCTGACCATTTTGCTACAAATAATTAAAACTTATGTCTCTGATAATTGTTTATTTTGTGGAGGAAGACAATTATACCATTAAAATGACTGACACATGTCATTATTATAAATTACCTTTTTTTTTTAATTTTATGTTAGTTTGTGTGTTTAATTTTTATTGCTTTGTTATGCGCTTTCGTATCTATTATTAAAGACGGGAATAAATTAGAAATTGATAGGACGTAGCACTTGTTACTTTTCTACTGGCACAGATAAGGAAAGAGTTACTTCGGTAAAAACAAAAACTACTGGTGCAGATCGTTCTTGTTTTTACCGACTTTTTTTCAAGTTTACTGTTTTTTCGTTTGTATTTTACACTGCATCTACCTCCGATGTTACTCAACCGATTTTAATGATTATTAATGAGATTTATCTCGAGGATGATCCATAATATTTAAAGATGTTTTCACCCCATGAGCTTAAATAAAAAATAGGCAGTCATTTGACTGCCGACACAAGTGAAAACTTAAACGAAACGACGAACTTAAAACGTCACATTAGCAGGTTGGTGACATAAATTACTATGGAGCTGACAGAACTCAATGTTTAGATTAGCGCCCTCTAATGGGTCTATATATGTATTATTAAAGTGGCGGTCACGAGTTCATTGCTTTTTCTCCATAGCAAAAGATCACAAACATGTTTAAAGAAGTTTTCACTTAAAAAAATGCCTGTAGAAAAAAAAAGTTCATACTGAAAATAATTTTAGAACTGTGCAGATTCCTATACCTAGTGCTACCGGTGTTATAAAGGGGTCGGCTGTTAAAGTTGATAGTCAAAGAAATACATACATACCTAAGCAGTGTTATAGGAGTTGGCTGACTCTGATAGTCAAAGAAATACATGCATACCTAAGCATACATATAAGCACCTATCTACTCATAGTTACCGAACATGTTGAATGGTGTTCCAACTCCAAATCAAGCGTATGTCGAAACTTTTGATTCAAACATGTTACCATAATGTTATTTAATTACAAATTGTAAATCACTATATAATTTATTTCGTCATGTAGATAGCATCTCCAACGAGTGATGGGAGTTACCTTTGTGCCTTCGTTTCTTGCTTACCTATTCTATTAATTGATGTTGTAGGTTAGTTTGTAATTATAGTGCGAAGTAAAGTGATGAATCTCTGTGTGTTTACTTTATAAATGTTTACATTTACAATTTATTGAATATCGTAGTGTTGCACTTAATTATTTATGTGATGGTTGATTACATTTTAAATTATTTACTTTATTGAAATTATCTAGTAAAAGCTTGCGCAAACATGTTTTTTTTAAGAAGGCACAGAAGTTATACAGGTATACCATAACTAGAGATCGGATATTCGGATGCATATTTACCTAAAGTTGAGATGTTGGCTATTATGGAAAGCACTTTTTTATCGAAAGAATCCCGCGATTCCGGGAAATTCAAATTTAAGTGTACCTTTACTCCGTGAGATGTAATAAACCCCAGTTTGACACAAATGACACTTGCTCTGTTACAACGTATAATGGTTGCTTTTCCCTACTTTTATTGTCAGTGATTTTTGACGAAGCAAAAACAACCTCATTACGTTGTAACACGTGTCAAATCGGGCCTATTAAACCCCAAGAAATGTAAGCATTTTGTAAGAGTGCGAGTGAGACGGCAAATTATACTTGCTTAGTTTGTTGCTTAGCCAAAAATTTTGTTAAATTCATATACCTAGTTTTGCACAAATTTTGATAACAAATAAATAAAATAAAAAATCGTAATGAACTAATTTTATTTATTTTAAATTCCATTCTCTTATTAGACCTTAACCAGTCTTAATTTCACCAAAATTTCAACAAAAAAATCCGTCACCCAAACAAATTATTTACATTCAATAATTATCTATAGAAAATTGATGATGCTATTTCGCCATTATGTTATTAGAATATAATATTGCACTGACCCGATAAATTAATAAAATAATTGTCCGAAGGTGTGAGTTTATAGTCAATTTTAAAAAGAATAAAAAAAAAGGCTGTTAAAATCTTTTGTGTTTTTTATAATGACCTGATGTGAAGTCACGAGTTCCCATGCTAAATTTCAACAGGTATTTCGTCACGCTTAAATTGATCTTATGTAGACAAACTTTTTATTTTACTAAGGCAGGGTGTATACGATAAACTTCGCAAAATCATCAATAAGGACTAAGTCGAGATCGCGCCCTGGTCGTTGAATTTCGACTATATTTCATTAGTTGTTTTGTTTTATTTCTTGACCTATGCAGCTATGTACTGGGACCCTGTCGCCTTTTGTAACCCTTACACATAATTTAAAAAGAAAGGTTATCGCATCCAAATATCACTAAAACTCGTCAATAGCTTTATAGCTAAAAAAATCGCTTGATAAATACCTAGGAGAAAATTGTTCTTAACTGTTTTGCCTCGCCTACTTCTGTTATTATATATAAACATTTCATCTATATCTCTTTAATCAGGAACGTTAAATGTTCACTTTTTAATAACTTTTTGTGTTTGATACAGTTTAGGTCAATTTTTTTTTAAATTTATATTTTAAAAGAAATAAGCGCATAGAAAGACATATTGGAAATAACATTAGTTATTAATAGATACAACTCATAAAATAAATTAAGTTTGAAAGGAAAAGGTTTAGCAAAACAATTTTATCAATAAAAAAAGTTAAAAATAACTGTTTAAATACACTAAGTGTAATTTGCCTCTTATTTAATTTATGTAATTTAACTTTTTAATTTTGAGTACCTACATTCGGTTAGTGTCAGTCGAAGTTATGAACATCGAAATCTCAATAATCTCGTTTATAATAATAACAACTTGAGACACCTCACACACGGCCGTCTGATCCCAAACTAGGCAGACCTTGTACTATGGTAACCAGACTACTGATAAACATACTTTTATTATTAAATAATAATAATAATATTGACTTCCCACATCTCCCACATACCCGGGTCCCGGACAAACCCGGGAATCGAACCCACGACCTCTGGTTCAACTGTCAGGATCACTAACCACGACCAAGTTCTGTGAGTTTCTCTTGCTGGCTCTCTTCTCTCCATTGCTAACTTTATAGGAAACATAAATTCTTATTGCTCTCGGTTTTATAAACGTCACTTACGTTATCAAACAATTTATTTTATTTTATTACATTGCGTTAACACTTGAACGTGTCTACGTTTGCGCACGGCCTTATCAAGTTCGTTGATCATTTAGACGTTTTCAATATAAGTGACACTTGGTTTTGTCGATCAGAGGTTTACTCACGCAATTGAACGTAACTCAATGAAATGTTTTAAATACAGATCAAGTTAAATCAAGATAAAACTTTTTATAGGTACAAACAACTTTAACTTAAAATAGAAAGGCTTGATCGATGTAACATTTAAGATTGCACTTAAACTTAATGTATTCAAGCGCATAGCTAATCTATATATATGTATATAAAACTGAATCCCTATTTCCCTTGGTCACGGCATCACGCGTGAACGGCTGGACTGATTTCGCTAATTCTTTTTTTTTGTGTTTGTTATTGTCAGGAGAAGGTTCTCATGAAAGAAAAAATAACAAAAGTTGCGCGGAAAATTAGAAAATTTAAGAAAACTTAACGACCATATTAACTTTTCTAATGTAACCTTAGCGCTTTTGACATAACTGTCAATCGTTCTACAGTTTCCGCGATTGTTCAATATACATAGTTAAGACAGGACAACGTCTGTCGGGTCGGCTAGTATCTTATAATTTAATAATATTTATTTAGAGATTATCAAAAAAAGATTTCATTATATTAGGGAAAATGTTGAATTTTCAACACAAGAGTGCCACGACTAATGTATAAACATTGACAAAAGCTTACTATCAGTTGTACTAATCATCACTACATATTATAAAACAAAGTCCCCCGCCGCATCTGTCTGTCTGTTCGCGATAAACTGAAAAACTACTGAACGGATTTTCATGAGGTTTTCATTAATAGACAGAGTGATTCAAGAGGAAGGTTTAGGTGTATAGTTTGTTAATATTTTGTGAAAATTGATTAAAATAATGTTGATGATTGTTGAAGATGTCTCTGCTACCCGTGCGAAGCCGGGGCGGGTTGCTAGTTGTATATAAAAGGAAAAATGTAAATTACTTACTAGCGAACAGATACAGGTTTTATTTGCTAGTCATCACAAAGACTACCGATTAATTATTTGAATAGAACCTCCTATTCACAGGTACCCGTGAACAATAAAATCCGTATAACAAAAACGGTTTCTAATCGAGATCTGTATCGTTACTGATCGAGATCTGAATCGATCATCGCAGCGATTAATTCATTTGATGCGTAGGCGCATCTCTATTGTTAAGTTCGTTAGAGGTTGTGTTGTCGTTTGTTATGATTAAAGCTGTTGCGAAAGTGTAAGTGATGGGCCAATATTGAGAACATTATATGAATATAATGATTGTCATTGTCTACCGTTGTTCATCATTAATTAAAATACGATTAAATATGTTGGTGTTAATATTTAGTAGTTTTGATACGATGCTTTTGGGATATGGTTCGATTAAGTGGAATTTTAGCGCTGACATTTATGAAGTAATAAATCACGTTATACTTACAAAAGCACGGGCTTTTATACATAGAGATGGTTAACCGGTTACAAAAAGCCATGTCTTGCCGTGCTCCTGGAACACGTACCTACGTATTATACACACCTATATCTCTGAAAGGGGTAGGCAGAGGTGAATTATATATAGTTTGGTCCCACGTACCTAATAGGAGCAAGCCTATTGCTGCAAACCGGGCACTCTGGGAAATAAAGATGGGCAAATTGGGAGTATATTGATAATTATATCTACGTAATTACAGTCAGTAATAAAAACTTTTTCGTGTAGGGGGCAAACGAGCAAACGGATCACCTGATGGTAAATGACTGCCGCCGCCCATAGGCATCTGCAACTCAAGAGTCACAAGTCCGTTGCCACCGTTTAAGGTGGGAGTAGGGGAAGAGGGGGGAGAGGGGGAAGAGAGAGGGGAAGGGCGGAAATAGGGGAGTGGGAAGGGCTAGGGCCTCCGGTAATCTCACTCACGCGGCGAAAAGCCATGCAAAGTTTGCTTCACTGCCGGTTTTCTGTATTTCTAAACTAATATTATAAAGAGGAAACATTTGTGTGTATGTTTGTAATTTTTTCACACAAAAACTACTAGACCTATTGCTATGAAACTTGGTTTATAGATAGCTGGAGACCTGGATTGCAGTATAGGCTACTTTTTATCCCGACATTCCCACAGGACAGGACTTACGCGGGTGAAACCGCGGGGAGCTGCTAGTATCTAAAAAGGTAATAGCTCTCTGTCAGCTCTCTTTTCAGTATGAGATTGGGTTACCATGCTGGTCTTCTTTATCCTTGTAAAATCTCAAGACATAAACGCACAGCAAACCCTTTAAATGCACCTTTGCATCATTAATGCGTTAAAAAATTTAATAAACAATAATAAATATAAAAAAATTACAAACACCTACACAGATAATATTACTCCTAATTAAAGTTTTTTTCATGATTTAGTAAACTACGTCCAGTATTTATTACAAAGAATATCGAAACTGTGCAAGTAGATGAAGATCCTTCTAACTCACGGATTTGACGTCAGAGGGCGTGCACTACTGAGCCAGTCAGCCTGTGACCATGGCCAGTGCAACCTGGCCGAAACGCCAGGCCATTCAAAGGTATGTAATACCTATTAGTACGTTATAGCGTTAATTCTCGTATACATAACTTTATATATCATGGAACGCGAAAGTGTAAAAGTTAGTGATATTAATTAACAAAATCAAGAGCTATTAATATTTATTTCCATTTCTAAATTTGACATTCCGATTGACGTCCCCTCTATATAATTAACGTAAATCATACCACTGAGTAAACCATTCATTACAGATTCGTATCAAATTTGAATTCATTATTAAAATAATCGCTGCCATTCACGATAACTTTAGAGCTTTTAGTTCAATAGTGTTTACAAAAAGTATCCTTGACCCCGACCTTCACCTCTATCGATTTTCACTGTGCCCGACTAATCAAGTATCCATTACAGTAAGAATTACTTTACGAATAAGATATTTAATTTTCGTTTGTTTTACAGGCTTTTAATTAGTGTAAAAGTTTCAAACCACGGAATCTGATGTGGTGGAATGATCTTGAACCTAAATTATCTTTTTTTTTGCATTTGATAACAAAACTCGTAACCTATTTACCTACGTATCGGTTATAGGCTAAATAATTACCATCAAGCTAATTAGATACGAGCCTTAAGAACAGCAATTACTATAAACGCGAGTGAATCGTTACATTGTTAAATTTATATAAAAGAAAAACATTTGAAACACTATAAAAAGTATTTTAATAACTTGGCTTCGCACGGCTTGAAAAATCATGTTAACACTATGTTGCTATCCAGTTATTAGTTACTCTTATATTTAATAGATGGCGTTAGTCGGCACTCGACAAATATATCGCGTTCGCTTCTCGTATTCGGATGAGTTCCAGGCAAGCTAATACAAGGTATTGTAGTAGATATATTATTTCTTTTAGTTTCTTTAATTAGTGGAAATTGTGAGAATTAATTAAAAAAAAAAACCAAAATAAATAAAATCCGACATTTTAAAAAATCCATACGCCAACCAAACAATATTTTAATAATAACCTTAAATGTATTAATATGAGTTTCTTTTCAACCAGCGTTCATATATCAAATATTAATGTTAAATTATTTTTTTTTTTGAGAGACGTTAGGTATCATCGAAAGAAATTTAGAAAATTCATCACCTTTTAAAAGACATTATTAAAACAACCTAATGTAAGCACATATTGTAAAAAATAACTGATATCCTTAAATAGTCGAACATAATATTTTTATCAAATGTAGCTAAAAACTATTCCAGTTGAATCAGGTTTCAATAATAAAAATCGCATTAAAATCGGTTAGAAGTCACATTGTATAGAACACCTAAGTTAAAACACTTTCTATCTTTAGCGCCGATAACTACTTCATTATTTTACATAATGTCGTAATATATTTAAAAAAACTTAATTTTTATCAACGCCAAGTTTTTGTGCTTTCAAGCACAATAGTACTCTAACGCTATAATAAAACATTACTTAAAGCTACTTACCTACATACTATTATCATATGAGTAACTTATTACTTCTAATATTCTATTTAATGCTAAGTTTCAAGTCACTGGATATAGTGTCAGTGTAGTGTAGTGTAGTGTTGGTTTGTATGATCGTCAATTCAGACACGTGCCAATATATTTAGCAACATGACTTTTATTTTGAAACGAGAGTTTTGTGTTATATTTTGCGTGCGTGTTTTGCGACAAAAAGATGCATTAAAAAAACAATAGAATTTAATAAAATGCAAGTAGTTACGTAAGCAGAATTATACAAAGAACTAACCAGTAAAAATATAAAAAAAAACCATGTAACAAGAAAATTATCTGCTACCAAACCTTAGATAGGTTTACCTTAGCGGGAAGGACTTAAACTTTAATATCAAGGCACATAGTCAAGTATCTAAGTAAATCGATTATTTTCTTTTAATATAAAGTAAAATATCGTTAACATACCTACATTATATTCTTGATAGTTTTTATAGCGTGATTCTTCAAACTTTGTGATTCTGTCAATTCGCTTCAACATAGACTTGACCTTGTTACTTGTTTTTGAGAACCAAACCATGACAGTGATTGGTAGTTTTGACTTCTTATAGTAAACTTTATTATTTGAACCTTGTCTGTGTCTATTCCTAATATTGTTGGTCTAAATTATTATATTAGGATTGTCTTCAACTCCGATTACCTTCAATTTGTCTACAGAATTGAACTAATATCTATAGGAAGAAAGATTTTCATGTTTATACTGTTTGTCAGGATATTTAATACAATATCGTATGTATTCAGGATAGGAAAGCTAGGACTTAGTTGTTTTTTTATAGACGGACTTATGTTAGTGAGGCCGGACTTTCCAGCAACAGCCAGTTGGAGCTACAGGTATGTGACCTTGACCTGCTCGAGCATTATTATTAGCAATATTCCTTTCCTTTCCTTCTGAACTACCTTTACCTTCGAGTATACCCCCAATTTTCCCATCTTTAATTTTCAAAGTACCGGTTGACGGCAATATGCTTGCCTCCTATAGCATGAGTGGTGTTAATCACACCTCTGCCTACCCTTTTGGGGATTCAGTCATGATTATATGTATGTAGACGGATTAGCCGAACCGTAGAATTCCGTAAATCTCCGTGGCACCACTCTGTCTCTTGTTAGGCACTTTGTCATTCTAACATATAATTTTATATAAAGTTGATATCATCTATTTTATATTAAACCTGTGATTTTCTTCAATAAATACAGACCAGTGATTTAATAAATATTTTTAGCTTTATCATAGGTCGCTATTCACAGCGTTAGGCAATGGCTGGAGGCAGATCAATAAAATTCTAATAAGTAAATAAATATTATTGCTAGTGACAGGTGTTTATTATCTATTAATTATTAAGTGTCGAGATTAAAAATAAAATAAGACTTTTTATATGTTATATATTCCAATGGATGGCATTGCAAGGTGGTTCAATGAGTAATAAACTTCTTCGCGAATTATTTTTTAAACTGAACTGAACCGATTGCGATGAAACTTGGTATGTAGATAGCTAGATACCTGGATTAACATATAGGCTAGTTTTAATCCCGATATTCTCACGGGATCGGGACTTACACGGGCAGTTTCTGCGGAGCGCTGCTTGTTCGTTATACAATCGATATCAAACATTGGAAACAAAAGTAGGTATGCTACCATTAAAACATTTGAAATTTTACATGCTCATCCTATCTTTATTATATTGTTTAATTATAACCAGTGTCATTATAATAATTGTAAATTTAATGCTCTACTTAGCAGGGACAAACTGTACAACAAAACTGTGTAACAAAATTTATTTTTGAAATGAAAACTTCATCTTCAACACATTTTTGGGATGGGTAAAAAATGTTAAACTCGCGTCAGGACACGTGACCCTGATCGAAAATGTGTCCAACTTTCATATATTTAAAAAAATATTTTTACGCCATCTGTGGATTCTGCGGGTGATATATATATACTAATTACCCATATATTAGTTAAGGCAAATTTCAAAGATGGCGCAATTTTAATTTCTACTTTTTACAATATTTACTATAAGTTTTTTTTTCACTTCTGTCGGCAGTCCCATGACTGCCTATTTTTTTAGTCCAAGTTGCGTTCATTCATGTACTTCTACTTTGTCTTCTTCCTCTGAGACGAAACTTGACCCTAATATTTACTTCTAACAAACAAAATGATGGGATCGTCTTCAGAAACTCAATCAGTGTAATGGGTTAGCGCGCAAACTATGCATTTGGCTGATCACCCGCGATTTATTTCAATAATCCACCTCACGGTAATGGCCGGCAACGGGCCAGGAATATTATATTACATTAGTTGTGCCTAAGGCTCGGCTTGGACCGCGGTGGGTTAGACAAAAACTATACCTAGGCAAGATATAACAAAATGTTATTTACTGGAGTGAAATTCTGGACGTGCGTGCGTAAGAAATTCCGTCAGGTACATATGTACCCAATTTACGTCCTAATTATTCTGGTACCGGAATCAAATTTATGTTACTTAAGCCGTCTGGAATTGTCTGCCATTATTTTTTAGGATTTGTTGTTATTATCGCCTCAGTTCATTAGAAAATTGGGGCTGGGAATAATTTCCTTCTTAGTTTTGTAGGTACAGTAAGCGTTTGAACCTTGAATAGATTCAGCTTCGCTCTGATGTTGCTTACGTATGAAGTGTATTATTTTGATAGAAAGGTCATATCGAAAGGCTATCAATCTTTCTTTATTTTTCATAAAAAGAAGTAACTGCAGATGACGATTTAGGATTCTCTAAGCAACATACTCATTTCTTTCAAACTTGAGGCAATATGCATAAAAATACAGTTTTTTTTATTGTTTTATGTACATTAGACAGTTTATATACATGTAGGTTTATATATATTGTATGACTTTTTGTCGAAAGCTTCATGACTACCGTTCTGCCGTGGTATTCGAAATAGCAGTAAGACAGAAGACGCCTCTAGTTTTAGTGACTTTACAGCCTATATTAACACAATTGTAAACATACAAGTTTATGCAAATAAACCCGTGGTTTTTTTTTTATTTGACCACGCGCGTATTTATACCTAACTCATCTTGAATATTATAATTATTGAACACAAATCCAGTAAAGCATGACTCAATTTCTCTTCCTACCTCCGCGGTATAAGAAATAAGACAGACATATTATATTTTATCTCAAGCCTATACAATCATAAATATATTCTCAACTGTACTCGGAATCACTCGGTACAAGGGCTGGTACGGTACGCCTTTGGCGCTTGGCGGCAGTTTGAACTAATGACGTCACGCTTGGCGCAGGCGCATCCGACACCTGCACGCATCCGCCTTTTATGTATGACGTTGGATATTACATTTGTATATCATTTAATACTTATGTACCTGTACCTTTTTTTCTTATGTTTTATCTATCCTTTGTATAAGACATCTTAAAGTAAACCTCGACTTCCAATACTTTAAGAGCGACAGATTTTTCTACTTCTCAGATTTCTTTACTTGAGTTGTCAACATTTACTATATCGTCTATTTAGAGCGATTACTTCTGGGATGAGATGAACTAATTCGTAAATTTAGACTAACCTAAATTTAAGACATCGAAATTACAATGCTAACTATAATATTATAAATGCCAAAGCTAGTTTGTTATGCTTTCACTTATCAACTACTCCACCGATCATCATGGAATTGTTCTTATGATGTATAAAAGAAAGTATGTCTTGCATGGTGTACAGAAAAAACTTCTGTACCCCTGAAAATGTGTATATGCATGACATACTTTTTTTCGAGATGTAAGCTGGTACCCTATGTCTTTACATAGGACACCCTTCCGACATTCCGAAATAAAGATACTGTTCCCTTGAGATACCCGTATCGACGGTCAAAAGGTAGTATTAGATAATGTAATAAATCTCTTTCGAGAAGGAATCTTTCAAAATTTGAAATAAACTGAATAAATTATTCAAAAATAGAGCAGAACCATTTAAAAAGGCCAACTACCTAATCTTAAAAAGAAAACAATTAAGCCTGACTATTCGATTTTTGAATTTTAGATCATACTAAGAAATTATTATCTACCGTTAGATAACCAAAATGTATTATGTTACTAATTGCTTTATACGGCCAATTCTAATATCAAAAATAAGTTCAATCTCTCTATAGCTGTGTTATCTATTTTGTAATTCTAGAACTGAGCTTAATGAAACCTATGGTTGTAATAGATAGCTACTGATGTGTTGTATAAAATCTAAATTGATTGATTCAGTTATAACCACACCACTACTCATTTAAACATCGACCATTAATTTAGCTTCTGCATTACGACCAGACCATATTTTATACCTTTCATACTTTACCAGATTATCCAGTTTCTATATAATTTATTTCAGATACATAAGATAAAAAGCTATGTCTTTCTAAATAGTAAATACGCTTTTATATAAACGTAGTACCTAACTAAACAAGCTAGGTTCGGGTACGTTCGGCTTGTCTCGGCAGCGCCTGCGGCGGTCGGCAGTGCGAACTAATGGCATCATAGCGGCGCGCGCGCTTCCTTGTGGCATCTGTTTACTGTGACAGTTAACCATGTTTCTAGATGTTTATCGAAACGTAAACTTCGTATCATGAAGGTAATAGAGTTGAAATTGAGTGGTTTAGAAAATTAAATGGTAGCATGTTAAGTAACAGAGCTATATACAGCTAAAAGATACCCATGTGTTAAGGAATGACTACATACATGTTCGCAGGGTTATGCATGATGAAGATAAAATTTGCTTATTATTATCTAGTCTAGCACTACAGAGTTTTTATCAGATTACATCCGGTGTCCAAAAGCAAATATAGTTATTGATTGCTTGCTTGGTAACAATCAGAAGACTACCGCTCGCTCACTGTTTCTACATTTATTATGGAAAACGACTCCGTCTTGACACACAATTAGTTACCGTATTTGAAAAATAACAAGTCAGTCAACATGTCAATGCAGTTTAGATATTTATTGACTGTACGCATGGAAACCCGCACGGGACAAAATTTTGTGTGATCCACAAATAGTTCTTCCGAGTCTAGATGTTGTTTGTGTCCGTTGTTAAAATGTTTATGCGGGCGTTACTTAAAAAAAAAGTACTTTACTATTATCGTGACTTGCATGCTTGAGCAGATTTTGAGGAAAACATTATCATCCATAAGTTCTGACTAAAAGCTTTGAAACAGATTGCTGTATTTTGGATTGACGTTGCTTTCAAACTATGTATAAATTTCTAATCCTGTTTGTATCAGTGCGTTGGCCGTTTGTAGTCTTAATTAATGATCAAACCAGTGCCAGTGGGCCTCGGATGGTTAACTAGATAGCATCGTGGTGAGTGTTACCGGTTGTATTTAACCTTAGAGGTTCTTATGTGTCTATAAATACAAGTACTAGTGTACCTGCTGTATTAAATTATCAACTTCAGTGTGTAAAGGAAATGGGCTGAAACAGTACTTCAAAATTATGTTTTAAAAATAGACCGTAGAAGAGGTTTCTGGAACAAAAATGGCGAATAGTCGAATGTACGTATTTGTTACTTTACGGAAGATTAGTAGACATATATTCCTACTTTTGACGTTGCAAATAAAAGAATATTATATCACCATTAGAGTTCAAATGTGAAATAACTTATTTAGATGATTTAATTATTGAATTAGGGAAGGAAAACACTGGAGACCTATAATCGTTTTGTTTTTGTTTTGTACGCCAGAAATAAATTTTGTGACTTGAAAAAAAAATACGATCTTTGTTTCTGAACTAGGCGTTTGCAGTTTAACGAAGACATAGACGGTAACTAGAAATCAAAGTCAAAAGGTTTGGAGACAAAGTAGAGGAATAGGTCCTAAATTCTATATATTGCCAGTAAATTTCATTTCATACATACGTGTAAGATTTTTCCTTACAATGAAAGATGTACGTTTGACAAACGTTCCGTTACAGTCAGTTTCGCCTGCGGCAATCGACGGAGCTCTCCGCCTTAATGGCGTTCGCTTCGCGTACAGATTTAAGTTGTTTCAAAATAATAATTATGACTGTCTTTGTCTTCAAAAGGTACTACAGTAAACTTCGCTTTGGCTTAAGAGAAGCTTGCAGTGTCTATGTAGATACTAAAAGCTATTTTAATAGATATTATTGGCCATGTAGATGTAAGGCAGAAATATTTAAAATGATTTAAAATTGGAGCCGATCCGTTTGAATTGTTGCCGTGTTTTACAGCTAGACGTTGGAACTCGTATTCAAAAATTGCTGATATTTTTTAACTATGTATATCTAATACTAATTTTATATACATTATATTTAAAAAAAAATTAAACTTTTTTTTTAGTACTTATAAGTAGATCCTGGACCATGCATGTTTAATTACAATTCAATGTGAACACTATATCTACTACGTTAACACAGCTATTACCTACATTACTATATAAATTGAGTTACTCAGGCCAATAATCTTTTATCCAGATTTTGGTGTTTAAAATTCTAGCTCAGTTAGCTATCCTCAATTCCCGTGGCTAACATAAGCGTTTAGCTTATGTGAAAGGGCTTAGGAAGAATATAAGAATTGTCCGACCCACGTTTCAAGTAGCCTTAAAAAAAAGCCAGAAATAAATTCATCCTCGTCATCTAAAATTCTGCAACTTCAAAAAGTTCAAGTCTGGTCCACAGGGTCTTAGAGTTTCTTTAAGGAGGACAGTTACTCCTTAAAGGGAAAACGGAGAGCTTTAGATATGCATATGTTTTTTCACTCGTGATTGCTGGCAGCATATTGAGCGCTTCCAGCAAAACGATCGACTAAACATGGTAGGAACCGCTTTGCCGTAACTGCTACCTTGGCGATCAAATATATGGTAAGCGGTTACCTATAGAAACTTACAAGATGAAAAGAAATGGCATGTTGAGAAAAAATCCAGTTTAGAAGTTGTTAGAACAACACTAGCTTATGTAACTTTTGAAAGAGTGTAAGTAGGCAAACCCAACCGTTCCTTCTACCTTTTGCGACTGTAATACAGAGCGGAGGATCAAATTTCACTTTGATTCGAAATATTATAATGTTGGATTTTAGCTACCCCGTCCGAGACACCTTGTACACGTCATACACATTGATACCTAGTGAAACCAAAACCATGAAATTTGACAAAATACCTATATCAAGGGCTAATTAAAGGTGAAACGACTTTCTATTTATTATTTTGTTTACCACGGAGTGAACACATCTTATATTTATTGAGAAGTAATTTCAATGTTTCGTTTATATGGAATCTAAGTCCATCAGACGCAGGAAAGTTGACTTCATCTTAATATTTTAACATTTAGCAACGACCACGTAAAACGATAATCTCATTAGATTTTAAGTCATCACTCTCGTCACTCAGTCGTTCACTGCCACCAACATTGTCACAAAAATGATTTTGCGATAAAGCGACATAAATAACATTACGTGCAGTACTTATTATAACATTTCAAAAAACAAGAAATAGACCAATTATTGTCTACAGCTAAATTGGAATATTATATCTAATTATTTAATTATACACACCACTTACAAAATAATAGTCATTACACATATATGCCATTGTAGACATGAAAGTAATGGGACCTAGAAATTAATTACGCTTCGTAACTTTGCAACACTTAATGAATACATTTGTATCTATAATTAAATTATCTATTGCCCACTTTGGCAGCCCACGCTTGGGCTTACAATAATAAATAATAGCAGCTGATTGATGTTTCCCAACTGTCTGATAGGTCCGATGATTATTTGTTTATTGCCTATCGTCGTGTTTGCTTAATTTCAAACAGGAAAGAAATGATGCTGATTTTTACTTAAGATAAATTAAATTTTAAGGCTTGTATATATTTTGACATAAAGTTAATAATCTCATAAATGTTTTTTCTTTAGCAGAAATAACTCAATGTCTAAAATGACTCAAGTATTCTTATGTCACTATTGTACGAAAGTTATAATAAAAGCTTAAGTAAACTTCTCGTTTTAGCATATTAATTACCGCCTTTGTTAATGTTATTACATTTTCGGCCAGCACTATAAACGTTAAAGCTATTTAATTGCTAGTTAATTTGGCAAACTAACCTGAATCATGAATGCTTCTGGCGACTGTCTTCCACATAAACTAACATCAAACAGCACTGAGCGTCACTTCACAGTACATTTCACATCTAATCCTTCACGGTATACATATGAGTACGTACGGACACAAATATATTCGTGATTATATCGAGCAAATACAAAGAGCGATGCCAACACGACCGCCTAACTGTCTGTGAGACCGGACACTGGGCTTCAGGCACCGTAGAGCGGGATGAAAGATATGCGGGGGGACACATGCATGCTGAAGGATACCAAAGGAGCCGGGCAGATGCGACAGGACTCTGGAGAAAAGAGACGACTACACTGCGTGACATTTGAAAACTGTGTCTTTACACCACCTTTAGCTATGATTCGGTAAAGTGACGCTTAAAGTTCTTATTTTAGAGTTGAGAATATGGTTGAGAAGATGTTGGTTATGACCTTATAGTAATGGAAAGTAAGTGTCCTCTAATGTGTCGCGCAAGTCGGAGCGCTAGCTTTAAAACTAAGTTGTGTAGAGACGAGTATTGCTCGCGCGTGTTGTGTCGCTTCGGGCATCTAGTAGCGAAAGTGTGTGTCGCGTTTTGTCGCTTTTGGAACGGAGGCGAGCAGTGCGAGTAGGATGGCAGATCACAGCCCGTGGGGTGGGAGGAGGACGGGGAGGTGTCACCATGAACGCTTTTTAGGGACTTAAAGCCGGATGAGCACAAACAGAGGCGTACTGCGGATTTGTAATGTGACGTTTTGCGCATATGTGGGATTTTCAGTAACGCATTTGTGCGCTACTGATATGCCTTGCGGTTGGACTTCTGATAAACTGGGATTGTTCGTGGAAGCTGTGATGATCTAATAATAACATAAATAAATTATAACGTTTTTGATACGAAAATAATGTTTTGAAAATGTATTTATCGAATATGTCATTATTTTGATATCAAATGATATATATGAGAGCTTCTATTACCTACTTCTATTACCTAGAAATTCTATTTTTAAATAATATTTTTAAGTCGTTTAGGATCGAAACCAAGTAGGGTTATTTATATAGAAACCATAGCGGTTGCTTGAGCTTCCTCCTACAAAGGGCTAGTCTTTGCCTTGTAAATGACAGATTTAATAATACTCCTAGATTTGGATGCTGGCACCTTGTTCGGTATGTTGCCCGTCGACAACGATGAGGGTGAATTCGACATTTTAACTTGCAATGTTAATTTATATTTAAATATTTTGATTCTAAATTAAATTCTAAACATTATATGTATTAAGATTTATATGTGTGAGTGAGTTTAGGTAGCAAAGTATATACAGTTTAAACATGGGCGTTTCACACTGTTTGCGGTGGTTCGAGTTCGATACCAGGTCACGCACCTCGGACTTTTCAAAGTTCATATAGTTATTAAAACTTCCTCTATAATCAAAGTTTCAGGAAGCCTGATTACCGCAATAGGAGTACATGTTGGATTATATTGGAACAGCGGTACTTTAAATATAAACAGTATCACTAAATATAGAAAAGCAAGCAAATTGAATTACTATGATATTGTAATGTATATTATTTCTTTTGTAGCAGTTAAAGCAAAAAAATAAACAAATCTCATTATTTCTTTCTATAGCCACTTGTCCGATGTCACTTGCCGAAAGTCGACAAAAAATGACTTTTCGAGTAAAAGGCTCATCCAATTCCGACACAAAGCGGTAGCGCCACCGAACAATCATCTCAATAGGATTGTGACAATGTGATTGTGACAGTTTCGGTTTGTCACATTGGAGCCCACAGGGATTGCATTATTGTCGGTTGGATACAAACTAAATATGCACTTTGTAGATTTTTTTTCTCTTGCAAAATGTTAGTGACCACCCACACTGAGGTAGCGTAAAATCGACGTTGGGATTGAGATTGAGATTAGTTAACAAACTGATTTGAGCACAATTTATTTGTATTGTGATTATGGGATTATCGTTGCATCTTTTGTTGAAAGTGAAACAAGCGTTGTGAGATCGAAAATGTATGTATATCTTGTGAACGGTTAATTTAATAAGCTTACAGACATTGGTATATGTCTGTCTAAACGTAGAGTGTACTTCTGATATGTCCTAGGTAACTGCCGGGGTTTATAACTCAGGACATCACGATCGCACGCAAACCGAAGATCCACTTTGAGCCGCGGAACCATTGAAGCTGACAGTATAAATTAATAGGCTTAAGGATTTTATAACTTGTTATTATGACAGTACTTACCGACCTACTATTTTTTCAAAATCATTTCCTGTATTTGAGTCCTCTTGGCATCAACATTAGGCGTCATGCTTGTTATTTGACATTAATAAAGACGAAATATCATTTTTATTCAGCTTGTGTAAGATCCAAAATTAATTCCCAAATTTCAACAATAGATTGCGCTACTTTTGACATTGTAAAACTATAATGACATAAGTAGGTATATAGTGATGACATGGACTGCATATGTGACGTAGATATATGTCGTTAATCATTGAGATATATGAGACAACCGAAGGAAATGATTAAAAAAAAACATCGTGTAATAAATTGCTTTTTTATTGTACTGAAGAGCCGAAAATGATTGTTAATAGCCTCAATGCCAATTCGATGATCCTTAAAATTATATGTTGTATGAATTGACTCAATAATGTTTATTACTTGTGAGTGTCAAATATTTTTAGCAGTCGAAATAAAAAAGGGATGATACTCTGGCCTGTTGGTCTAGTGGTTAGTGACCCTGACTGCTGAGTTAGAGGTCGTGGGTTCGATTCCCACCCAGGACAAATGATTGTGTGATAAGCATGATCATTTGTTCTGTGTCTGGGTGTAGTCAATAATATGTATGTTTTTAGAAATATATGTGTACGTTTATCAGCAGTCTGGTTACCATAGTACAGGCTCTGCCTAATTAGGGATCAGACGGCCGAGTCAAGTTATTATATTATTATATATATTGGGAATAATATATTAATACCGTACGTACCTACACGGAAAATAAATTGATACTGTATTTTAACTAAACCACCTATATCTATATACAAAATTAGTTAGATAATTCTCCTAGCTCTTGTAGTATAGCATTAAAATAATATAATACTGGTGTACCATTATAAAAAGGGAAGGTTAGGGCACAGTATATTTCTGCTTAAATTGGAGCCGTCCGACTAGCCAAAATAGTGATAATTTAATGTTTTTGTAATTAGTAAGTATCTTTTGTACCTGAAAACATGTTTTATTTATTTTTAAATCTTGCCGTTAGATCCTTGATCATAATAATTTCATCTTTTGAGAATTGACCAAAATGCAGCTGATATCTCTGACTGTCAAACATTCTCGTCGCTTTATCGCTGTCGCTCATAGAATTATAATTCTAGAATTTATTTTAAAATTAAAAAAAAACAAAAGAAAATTATACGTATTGACTTCCGTTTTATTCGTCGGTTGAAAACAAAAACAGATTAAGCTAGTTCTAGATATTTCGTTGCAATGTTGTAATATTACGTCATGCTGTTTCTGATATCCAAAACCCTGTGTCCTTTTACATTGAGTAATTCTATCTACCCTACAGTACGTGTACTAACACACTTACAACATATATTTTATTCCTCATTTTTCTATTAACAATTTTTTCCAGCACTGTACAAATCTCGTAATGTAATTTTAATAGCCCTCCTAGAGAAGTGGTTTACAAAATCCAATGTTATTTATTACAACAATTACTATTGTTTTAGCGTTTTGACTGATGTCTGCTAATGGCCACAGATTATCGCGTGTCATTTGTTTTTAACGGGTCTAATGACCATTTTATTTACTTAGTTTTTGCGGTTATGCCGCTTTTGTGGGAGGGTGGACTGGCATTGGTTTAATGTGTATAATTTTGAAGTATATTTTTAGGTTGTCAATTTACGTGGTATTGCTTAATGAATGTTGCAATGGTGATTGTGGAATTTTGACATTTGAATAGTTAGTTGTGTTGTGTTAGTTTGATAGAATGTAAGTGGAGATTTAGATTGATACATTTGAATGGTTTTATTTATATTTTATTGTTTACGGAAACATTTATAATTTGAATATCACAGACTTGTGTTAATTTTACATATTATTGTACTAGTACCACCTACATAATAATACAATTTTGAAACTCAAAAATCGGCAGGTTTATATACCTAGTTTTCAATTAATGCTTATAAATTTCGGTTTGGAGATTTGGTTTAAATAACCTTTTATCGTATTTTGAGCTCTCCCACAAGTTAAAAAACGTAACACAACTTCCGTTATCTACGTCACGTACCTAGTACTGTGCTCGTGCTGATGAGTTGTTGCCGGCACCATGCACGGCGTGGAACGTGTGAATAGGATCTCCTTAATTATATAATACTTTTATAAAATATTTAAAAAAATCCTTTTTGGGCTTCTCTATATTTTTGGCAGGGCATCTCTAACCGCTTCTAGTATGACAGGTACCAATTTTTACAATGATTCATTTAGGTCGACTAACTTATGATAAAACTACATATTAGAAATATAAATAATACACATTATTCATTTAAGAAAATACTAAAACATGACATCGACATCTTTATCGCGACATCTGTGCTCAAGGGCCAGCAAATTAGCCTTACGTTCAGATCAAACGATCCACGGAAGGGACACGCAATAAAATGTATAACAATTCTTTTCTATCCGCCCCTTGTGGAAAAAATGTCGTCACCTGTCGTGTCATTTGGTCCCAATAAACAGACCGCCAAAGAAAAACACGAAATAAAAAAAAATAGAATCGCTCAAAAGTGACCGAACTTGTCCTATGACAGTTTGACTTCGGGCATACCAATACCAACATTAAGTCTGCTTTTACCTGAACTCTTATTATTTAAGCATTAAGATTGATTTTCACTTGTGTCACTTCTTGTTGGTATTATTTTAAAAGTTTTTTTCCGATAATCGTTTTGACTGATGAAAATTTACGATGTGAATTGTTTTGTGCTAGCGAAATAAAATGTAGATGGGACTTCATTAGTTTGTGTTTTTGTTGAGTTTGTAAGCTTTTGTTGTGTAATAATAGGGTTCGATTGTCCTGCCCGACTTTGAAGGTACCTTCCGAATTTTAAATGAAAAATGAACTTTTGCTATTTTGCACGAATATAAAGTTTGTCCGAAACGGTAGAAATAGAGCTATTATTATTCATTCGTATCTTGTAAATCTAATGACGAAACAGATGTTGAATAAAAGAAGTTCCTATTTGGTAAGTTTTAAAAGCAGTTTACAGATTAATTTAAAAGTAGAATTAGAAGATACAGGCTAGGATAATATTGGTTAGGGAACTGGTAAGAAGTAGTATCCTCCCGTCCTGCAGAGGATGTGTCTTCCTTCAGAACACAAAACAGAATAGAATGTTTTCGCTAAGCAATTTCGGACGACTATGCATGCCGGCTTGAGGGCGATAAGGCTCAAGATAGAGCAGGCCAGGCCTATTAGAAATAGGCCTGTGACAGTGGCGCTAACTGCATCTAATCAGGGTAGAGACAAAGACACCTACTAGAATGTTTGTTAGTCAATCACACCTGAACTGATGAACGGATCTTAATGAAATGGCACCGAGATAGATATTATATATAGTCTGGGATTCCACATGAGCTACTTTTTATATCGGCAAAATGTACGGTGCCCGCGCGGGGAACAGCTAGTATTATACATTTTCAAGTATAGTATCATGGAATGTTCGCAAAACAAAGTTTCCAGTCGACACGGGGCCATCTATCACATTTAGTTTATCACAATCCAGTTAAAAGCATTCAACGTAATTAAGTGATATGAACAGAAGTGTTGTTTAATTGACATGTCTCAATTCAATTGTTGCTTTATCTGGACCAATTGGTGCCGTTTCTGATATAACAATTGGTACAATGACGAATTTCTCACTACTGTCCCGTAAAATGAAAAGATCTCTAGAATTGCTGCTGAGTTGTTATGGCTGAAAAAAAAGTAGGTGGGGTAGTTTCATGTATTAGTAGTGACAGTAGATAAAGCATAGAAAATTGGCGTCGGTAGCGTAATGGCTAAGGCGTCGGACTTGCGATCAAGTGGTTGCGGGTTCGAACCCCATCCAGTGCACTACCGACGTGAACCCACTCCTAACATAAGCATTAAGGTTAGCTGGAGGGGTTTACAAGAATACTAGTAATGTGTGACCCACGTTGCTAGTATTTTATAAAAAAAAAACAAAAAAAAGGAGGAGAGTATGCATACCTACCAAGTGTATAGTCGGTTCTGTTCCGAGATATGACTGCACCGGCAGCGCTAGTAAAGTTCTTGAATGTTTGTACCTAAAACAAGAGTTGTGACATCATTACCGTTGTGAGTGTGTTTACTACAATAAAGGATGCCGTATGTTTCATTATCAACTTAAATGTATTAAAATCTGTGTTAGTAAAGGTATTGTTTAACGGTAGCAGATTTAAAACCAAACAAAGATGTTACAAATAAAAATCAAATGTTTCAAACATTAAAGAAAATCAAGCAAATGAAGAAAGACAAAAATGAAGTAAAGAGAAATAAAATGACACAAAGTCTGAACGAATGTCTCAATAATGGAGATAAAATTGGCAGTTATTTTATCTTATTTCGAAACCAGACAGTTCGTGGCTTCCACTACCTTCGCAATTTCATTCGAGCTTCGGACAATCACACACAATTGAGTTTCAAATCAGGAAAGTGTTATCTACTTTATTGTGGCTACCTTCCCGTCCGTGACTTCATTTGCCCTGGCTTACTGCAGTGGCAAAAACCCGCCACACTCAAATTAAATATCAACATTCAGTCCTGATATAATGCCAGAACAGTAATTGAATTTTCAAACTACCGTCATAAAATTCTTAGTACCAAATAAAATTGACTTTAAAAATATTATCATTCTGTCCAAGTACAATATTTATAAAAAGGCCATTCAATTAAGTGTAAGACATAAATAAAAAAACAAAACTTATAAGTTTACGGGAAAGATTGTCACAGCACGCATTCTGAATGGATTATTAAAAGGCCCTATATCACGATACCCTGTGCCCCATATTAATGTCGTCACGTTAGTGTAAATTATCGGGACATCCAATTGGCCGGTGTCGTGACAAAAGGGCATAAATATGGGTAGTTGGCATTATGGGCTGTGTAGGGACACGCAGGCCCTAGATATGCGCCTTGCGGGACTCGGCATGATGTTCCTTTTTATTTACGGTGACGGGTCCATTTGAGATATTGTGACAAGACTTGTTTTACTTAATCAAACTGTTGGAAATTATACTATATATTTTTTAAATAGAAATAATTTCAACCCTTCAATTGATGACTTAAATCAAGTTTATTCGAAAAGGTTAGATGTCAACGAAATCTATTGAGACAAATATTGAAATATGCAGCACCTATTTCACAATACAATATCATTGTAGATTGTTTCACATCTGTATATAAATGTAGGTAATACGCCAATACAATGCTTAATAAAACAGTCCCTCCTAGAATTCACTGTATACAGCATCTTAAAAAGTGCTACAAAATGAAAAAATTAAAACTTCAATTAAAAGACTTAAGTTTCATTAGTCATCGCAGCTGATTATGGCATGTGGTGCTGTCACCATGACCATCGAACAGCGGGCGGTGGTCTGTCAGAGGCCTTTGATGCGGCGCCCCAACGCTACGGCGATACAGCCTTATTTATGGAGTATTCTCTTTTATACGGAGTAATCTGTAGATCTAGTAATGGTGTTAGATATTTTTATTGAAATTGGAATAACTTTACTTATCTTAGTTTATGGATATGTGGAAAATTATAAGATGAATAGATTAATAGGTGTAATGGTTTTGGTCAAGAGCGATGAAATTTAGAAAGTGTTGCTAATGTGAATGTTTAAGAATTTCAGTTTAGTTACATGTTTTATAACTAAGATATCAAACAAGCACTCGGCTCGCCTAATGGTAAGCGGTTACCGAGGCTTATAAAGACTGTAATATTTGTGTGTTGCCCTTTCCCCATCATCTTTTTTTATCGTGTGGACGGTGTCCCACGGGTCATCACCTCACCGCAGCCGAGGGTAAACTGGTATGTTGTAGTTGAACCGAATAAATTCACCGATGTTTTTTTCATAAGTGAGTATATTGCAGGGGACCCGACATACCCAAAGCCTCCGAGAACCCAATCCCTTTCCCATCTATCAAAAAAACAGCACTTCGCTAGTAGTGCTATCCAACTATATTGCTCAGTAATGTGAATTTACTGTAACAGAGTGACAGCTCCAATTTGAGCAGAAATCTGCTGTGCAATATACAATCATTACAATCGCAACTGATGGCAGATTCCATATAATATATGTATTTAAATAAACAGTTTAACTTATTCTTTAACCATCGCGCAGGATGTTTGCAGTATGTTTAGCTTGGGAATGAGTTTAAATTTCAGTTAGGTAGTCTAATTATTATAAGCCAGTTCGTTTTCTATAGGTAAAATACCTACCATTTTTAACAGTGGTCAGGATATCGAATGTTACATAAAATCATTTTTTTTGTTTCGTATATTTTTTTTATTTTGAAAACAAACACTAAACGCAAATGATTTGTAAATGCTTAATTAACCGACTTCAAAAAGAAGGAGGTTCTCAATTCGATTGGTATTTTTTTTTATGTATGTACACCGATTACGCTGCGATTTATGATCCTATTTGCGTGATTCTTTTTTAGTATGATGCAAAATAGTTGCCATTTGGTCCCAAAAAATTTAAAATAGTTTGGCCCAGTAGTTTTTTTATGAACATTTTTTTTGAACATTTTTGTTTACGTGGACGATGTAATTTTAGTTTGTGTACGGGTTTTTTAAGAGTTTTCATTTAGGTTAATTATGTATCTATTATTATTAACCCGTGTCCCGATAAGTGGGTCTTAGGCTAGCTGTAATTGAAGCGGAGCGAGCGTGCGGAGTAGAGAAACTGAGAAATATTATAACCAATACGATTGCATAAAATAAAAGAAATAAAAAGAAATTTAAAAAATAAGCAAACAATTAATCTAGATTTGACTGTTTTAATCGTTGCATTTCCTGTAGTGCTTTGTCATCATGTGGTCTGTGTATTAATTTATTTCCGTTCCCGTTTCTTGGGGTCTATATTGTTTAAGGCACGCGGCACCTTTCGAAGGCCTACCTATAGCTACTTAAAAAAATACTATTTAATATATGACAATAAAAAGCAACGAAATGTTATAGTCTACCTGATGTAATCTAGAAAAATCCTACTGTAATTTACTGAACAACCTATTACAGACACTATAAAGTAAAAAAAAAACCGTTTATAATAACCGACTTCAAAAAACTAAAAAGTACAAAATAACTTAATAAAGATTCAATTTAATACACCTTTTATGCATACCTAATACCTTTAATATTAATAAACTACTATTATTTCTATGTGCTACTTAATAATAGGTTTGAAGTCGGTGCCATATTTACGTAGGTTAATTTTTACTGTAGGAATTTCATTACAGTAAGTAAGCTGTTTATAATATGTATTCAGTTTTATTTTTTGTTTAGGGCTTGGACTATCTACGTTAACTGTAATATAGCGGCGATCTCATACAGTTTCACAGTCGACACATACCGTGTTGGTTTTAGTATACGCGCCGCCGACACAGCCCTGCGGGACGCCCCTGCTTCTTATATCTCTCCTTTTTTATACATGCCACAAAGGACGGCGACTTTTGTTCTCCTGTCTCGTTCGTTAATGATTTTTTACGAATTATTAATTGTATATAAAAACCGATTGAAAAATGTTGATTGTTACGATTTGTTCGATTGTTCGGTTAGGGTTGTAGACCATGTGATGGCCATTAACGTTTGACTGATTGAACACCGTTAATGACATGTGAAGGTTATTGTTTAATATTTCATTAGTAAAAAAAAACAATATCATAATACTAAACATGTACTTATACTTACTCCTATCGTATTTAGTCCTAGTATTCATCATTACAGTCGTAGGAAAGCCTATTCCATTACACAATAAAAAAAAAATAGGATGTCCACTGCTCAACACATCACCTACAAGAATCTTACATATAGTCTAGAGCACTGCTTACCGCTGACGAAGAAATATTCTTAATTGGCAACCACAGACTAGAAAATAAAGCTAGGGTTCCCACTCCCCTAAGAATCCATGTCATACTTAAGATTTTTTAATTTTTTTTTAATAACACGACACAGCTCACACACGGCCATCTGATCCCAAACCACGCAGAGCCTATAATATGGTAACCGGGCTGCTGATAAACATACTTATATACATATTTTAGATAAATTACATCCAGACCAGATTATTTGTCCTGGGTGGGAATCGAAGCTCTGTCTCAGCCGTCAGGATCATTAACCACTAGACCAACTTAGTAGCGATGGTCTGGTGAAGGAGCCAGGAGGTGGATAGATTCACTCTTATTTACTTTTTAATTTGATTTGTACCTATTAGTTTTTCTAAACTATAATTTAGTAAAGACACCTTAGTCAATTTATATTTATGCACCAAATATCTTCCCAAAACATATCCCCCAATAACATTACGTAACTGATATTCCCAGGCTTAAACGCGTGCGTAATATTCCTGTCAATGATTTACGGCTGGCGACCCGTCCCAGCCGTAATGTGAAACAACTGCAGGCCAAAACCGCTCCACCGTAATATGAAGTCGCTTAATAGCGAGGCGGGTCTACACTGTTTTGGGCGTCCCATTCTAATCAGTATAAATACTACGGTATAATTATTAGGCGACGGTTTTTTGATTAATCGTTCGGTGAACATCGTTTCTTGGAAGATGACAGTATTCGTTGGAGGAAAAATTTTATTGTTCTGGTTCGGATGGAGATTGTCTTTGTATTGCCGAAACTTGAATTTAAGTTTTGCTGTCAATGATCAATTTTAAAAGTGGCTACTTGTTATGTGGTTCAATTTTTCAATTTGTAAGATTTACGCGGTTCGTAATAATGGAATTATCTAATAATTTTACGGTAGAAACATTTCATAAATATTAACGCTTATTACCGTCTGTTTGTACCTACAGTTATTTTGTGAATAATATGCGTAAAATATAGAAAAAATCTCGAGTGGCATCCACCACTGACTTCTGACCGTCGTAGTTGTCCTTAACATGTGAAGCTTTTGCTTACGGACGGTAATCACGTAAATTTTACCGCCCGTAAGCAAAACGAATCGTTTCATGATTATAGGAACGCGGCATAAGTGACCTTTAAATGAGAGATGTTATATTATAATCTCGCTTGTAAGTATAAGCTTCGATCATGGTATATCTAATCGAAGGGTAGACGAATTGATTTGTGTTTTTTTACTTAACATATAACGTATGGTCACACTGAATAAATACATTTTCGTAAATTTTTAACTACATATCCTTCCTATACACCTCTTAATTTTTTTCCCGATTGTCGATGTTCTGGTTATTATTTTATCTAACTTTATTTGAAGTGAAATAACCCATTGTGTAAGTAGACCTATCTGGACAATCACGCCATTGTAAGCAGGTGACGATCAAACAATAGTCTCAGCAGATGGCGCCACGGTACACCACCAGATATCGCTCACCACCATCTATAATAACACTTATATGAACAGAGTATCGAAGAAAAATAGAGACTTCAAAACATTAGTCTCTATCATGATTTAAAATCCGTCAAATAATGCTATGAGAAGTAGGTTATATTTTCATGATAGTAGGTGATAAGAAAAGAGAGGTTCATATTGTTTTATTTGTAAAATCATTTTTAATTAGAATGTTGTATGTTTTTTCTTATACATTTTATCGTATTTCTTGAACTATTATGATAAGTATTACCCAATATTTTTTGGAGTAAGATAATTTATAGAGTACTGCCCAATGTTTTAAATAAATATCTGCATATGCCAGGCTCTATTTAAGTAAATAAAGATATAGAAATAGTAATCGTAATAGTAATTCTGTTAGTTACTGAGGTCTCGGTGTACTAGAGCTAGATCATGTAAGGTCAACGATATTTAATCTTACGTTCATGATATAAATGACATAACAATATCCATAAAAGTTAATAAACCTGTCAATAAATGTTTATATAACTACTACAAACTACACTCTTTTTCTACACATTACTCTACATGGCATCCAACGTCCTCCGTCCGAGCGGGCAGGGCGAAACATCAACCATTTTAATTATCTTCAGGACACCATTAACAATAAATCTGTTGTTCCTATACACGCACACACGCACAACACACCTATACACACGCACACAAATAAAATAAATCGATACTTATAATCGTGCAGGAATCGAGTACTGATCTTCGGTCGCTCGAATTTATAGCTAATTATAATTTTGTTTTAATGTTTTTGAGTCGTAAACTACTCTGTGACCAATTAACTAATTATTACGCTAGTGTTGTATGACAATATAAGAATTAAATTTAGTTCTGTTGTGGTTTATGAGTGAAGTTTAATGGTGGAAGGGAAGGCTTTGCTTTGTTTTATTCAGGTGGCAGATTCGTTTTACACGATGAAACAAGTCCCTATTGTCTGTTTTGAATTGAAATGTCCGCTAGATATTTGAAATCTGCTATTTACTCTTCTCACAGCGCACTGCAGGCCCACATAGTTTCAGAAACATTATTTTATAGCCGTAATACACAGAAGTTGATTTATATGAACTTTCGAACAACGCAATTGTTGAGATTCTCATTCATCTGTAAAGAAATAGATTCAACCAGCTATTAAAGTATTTTTATAAGTATGGAAATACGTAGTATGCGTACAGATTAATATCTATTATAAGTATTCTAAGTATAATATCTTGACAAATTAACCTTCTAGCTGCTTATAAAGTGATAGGTAAATTGGTTAAGGTTTGGGCCCATTTTGACATAGTTTTTTTTTTGGGTAGGTATAGGAGGCAATCAAGCAGACGGGTTACCTGATGGTATGTGACTACCCCGCCCATGGACACCCGCAATTTAAGATTCACAAGTGCGTTGCCGGCCTTTGAGGTGGTAAACCGCTCTTTTCTTGAAGTTTTGAAGGTCGTATCGGTTCGGAAATACCGCAGACGATAATTTGTTACACATATTGGTTGTGGGAGACAAAAATCTTCTTGGGAAGCGCACAGTAGTGGAGCGCCAATTATCCAAGGGATTGGGATGGAAGTTTTGTCGCGTTGAACGATAGTGGAACGCTGCAACTGGAATATCTAGGCAGTGGCAGAAACCCGGTTAATTATATAGATATTTATTTATTTATTTCACTTTATTGTACACCTTTAAATAGTACATAATGCAGAACAATTTACAGATGTTAGGGTATAGCAATCGGCGGTCTTATCACACTCGGCGATTTCTTCCAGACAACCTTTGTACGGATATTGTCAAATATAATTGAGGGTAGTCTGTGGTGTACAATAGCTTATAAACTATATACTGAATACTATATTTACCTATAAACATATTACATACATATATTAATATTCACATTACTTATACAGACAACACCAGTATTAGGATTTACTCCTGTGTCACGGGGGACTTTACAAACATACAAACAACGGACACAAAGAACACCCAGACTCCGATGGGAATCGAACCCACGACCTCTGACTCAGCAGCCAGGGTCACTAACCACTAGACCAACAGGCCAGTCATATATATATAATAATATTATGCAACGTTTTGACTTGTCGAATTGTTAAGTTATTACATAACCTGACCGCTTGCACCGAAAAGGCCTTGTCTGTAAAATGCGTGGAATGTCTCGGCATTTTCAGCTTTAAATTCTCCGATGATCTCAGGTCCCTGCAATGTGTGTTGTGTAGGAACTCAAAACGTTCTTTATGATAAGAGGGAGTGTAAGGATGGAACAGAGTACTGTACAGAAGAGAAAGAATATGAACATTCCGGCGAAGGCGTATAGGTAGCCACTTGAGCTTAGAACGATACTCTGATACACGATCATATTTGCGTAATCCAAATATGAATCTAATGCAGACGTTTTGGAGCCGCTCAAGTTTGTTCAGTTGGTCTTCGGTGAGATCAAGATAGCTGACATCACCATAGTCAAGGATAGGAAGAAGAAGAGACCCGTTCGTGTTGGTAGGAAGGAAATTCCGAAGCCTTCGCAGAGATCCCGCTGTTACAAATAATTTATGGCTGATTTCTCCAATTTGAGGTTCCCAGGATAGGAACCGGTCTATATAGATCCCTAAGTTTTTAACCTTTTCACTATATGGAATAATCGATCCATGGCAATAAATAACTGGCATTTGCTGAAGGCTTATTCTGCAGTTCAGGCTGTCCTAGGCTGAACTGCAGAACCCACTACAATGACCAGTTATTGTATTCTTAGAGGCGCAAAAATAAACAAATTTACAGGATCGATAACATTAATATAACTATCACATTCCACTGACAAACAACGATTAATATAAACTAAAAGCCTTTCAACAAACTTCGCTAGTATTTCACAATTTTTCTATATTTATGACGTCGTTTATGTCAGTAATGATAAATATATGTTTATTAGATTTACTCATTCCTCACGATGATGGTTTTATTTTTAAGTTTACGCTATTTAAATATAAATTATATACACCTAGCTGTGGGCATATCTACCTAGCGCACACCAAGATCTAAAAATATGTGGGTGCATTGGCTTTCATACATACGATTCTAAAACCTCAACTATTTACAATATAACGCCTTACTTGGAGATGCTTTGATATTCTGGAAAGTAAAAATTAATATTTAAGTAATATTAAACTCTATAATTTTCATTGTCAGTTTTCTATAAATCTCACTCGCCATCAACAAAGTCAAGTTCAAAGAATCAACGAGTTTCTGAGAACCTAATCTTTTACTAATCAGAAATCTCCACCTTAATATATTCAATACATTTCACGCCTTGTTTATCAAAACTCTGAATCAATATAATTTATACTTTATTTGTTCTCGTCCTTCCAATTTATAACCCATAATTACGCCTTAGGCATTCAAAAGTTATTATTATCTCATGACATCTTCGAGTATTGTGGCTCTTATCGGTACATCTATTGGACTTTAAATGTATGAGCTGTTCCTCACTTACAACCCTTTACAATCCACAAATCAGTTTTCAAGCAAAAGAAACCCTTATAACTTCCAAATAGAGTGTTATGTAAAATTGTTTGGTTGTAAGAATATGTTTGTCGTACAGCCGGCAAATATCACACGCTTAGAAAGGACGTTTCGAAGTGTCTCTAATGATATGAATTGATAACCTCAAGAGCTAGTCAGACTGACCCACAGCACTACTAAGGACGGCATGTCAGATGAGGACTATTCCTGTCAAATTATCGCGTGTCATCGCAATCTGTAATAAATGGGACATTTCAAGGAATATTGATAACAGCAATAGAAATGGGGTGAACTAAAATATTGAGTGTTTAATTGATTCATAGATTCATCATTAGAAATTATAGCGTAGACTTTGTATGTAAAAAATATTATCGTCAATTAACAAAATTGATATAGGAAGGTACAGATGATTTCTTCATTGTAGATAGGTTAAATAAAAAGATTTAATAAAAAATGTCAACAGAATCGGCAGTGCAAATCAAAATATATATATTAATGAATCCCTATTTCCCTTGGTCACGGCATCACGCGTGATCGTCTGGACCGATTTCGCTAATTGTTGTTTTTTGTGTTTGTTATTGTCAGGAGAAGGTTCTTATAAAAGAAAAAATTAAGAAAATTCAGCGGAAAATTAGAAAATTTAAGAAAACTTAACGAGAGACTTACGCGGGTGAAACCGTGTGGCGCATTTAGTAATATATAAATACAGATATAAGGTCGGCAATATCTATAAGGTAAGATCTATATCTACAAGATCTTAGATCTCAGATCAGGGTTTAAGGCGTCAAAAAGATTTTTGAAAGCAAATTGAAATTCAACGGACATGTAATCATCAATAAACAAAATATCTTAATTTTAGGATATAGAGTTGACAGGAACGGTGATATAGTGCCTCCTGGCTCTGGTTTCATGTGTAAGAGAGACTCAGTGCATATAGGCACTACTGTGTTACTTCAAGATAGTGATTGTCTCAAATGTATTCTAGGGTCGAGCCCGAAATTAAAAAAAATTAGAGCGTCTATGAGCGAACGATATCGGTCAACGACATGCCACAAGGATTACTGACGCTTTTCGTTACCTTCACTCCCTAAAAAAGAGTGATGGGATTGGTAGGTGTTTTGCACTAAGCTCGGATAATTCACAACTCTGCCCGTAATGTCCACTGGTAGCCAAATGACTTATATGTGTTATAAATGTAATAGTGTTTCACAAATGTACATAAATTTTAAATTGACGTGGTAGTTGTAATATAGGAGTACTACACATTCTACCTAATAAATTCTTCATATATGACAAAAAATGTAAGCGGTGTCTTTAAACCATGTCATTACGACATACTACAGAATAACAGACAAAGGCACAAAACTTCAATAGATATCCTTTTGTATATACATACAAACATACAGAGGCTAACATGCCTCTATAGAAATATAATACACATCCTAAAATTGACAAAGAGTGTAATTGGATTACTGAGAGCTTAATATCTCCTTTCTAATAGCTTCGCGAAATATTAGACCCTTATTTTCAAAAACCATTATTCAAATCTCGATCTTACAACCTTTACATAGAGTAGAAATCGATTTGATTGTGTGTATCTCAAAAGTGGCGTTCGAGAATTCCCGGTACACATGCGACAAAAAAATATCACCGCCCGAAAGATGTCATATTAAGAAACATGTCAATCATATTTTTATGATGCATTCAATAAGGCCCGTTGTTCACTTGCGTAATTTTTTCTCTATATTTCACGCTCAGTTTGAGTGAGTTGGGGTTTTTTGTTCGAAGTTTTCGAGTGGCGTTTCGGAAATTCGGCGAATTATTTGTAAATGGATTATCGACTGCACTCTGATTATTCGGTTGTTATGAATTCGAGTGTTTGTACAACGAGAGCTCCCTTCCTGTTTTGGTTATGGTTTAGCTCTTGTAAAAGTAAAATTTGGTTATTATCGTAAATAGTATCGAAATCTACAAGGCTTTGTGTGTTTGGGTTAATATTTAATGAATACTTCTGTAGTTAATGGGAAAAAATATAAACGATTTTGTGGAGCATCTCTTGAGGATTTTTCAAACTTTTAAATGACACAGCTTCAATTACATATATCCTTATGTAATTTATTTTTATTATCAGTGTTTGAGGGTTAGTTACAAAAATTAAAAATAGCTGTTTGAACACGGACTCCTTTACGACTTCGGCACGTATAGGCCGACTCAACCGGACCACCGCCTCTAGAGTTGCAGGTGTCCATGGGCGGCAGTAGTCACTTACCATCAGGTGACCCGTCTGCTCGTTGGCCCCTATTCCATAAAAAAAGACTTATCTTTTTAAAAAGTATAACAGTATGTTATTATATTTGCATACTAATGTTTTTTTTGGCAGGGCTTGTGCAAATTATATTATAATATCACACACGTGTCGACAAAAATTAAATTTTACGCAAGACTGGCTATGGTTGTACTAACAAGCTGAGTACAAAATTAACTCTGTACAAGTAGCTTAAAACAGAAGTTTCACTTTATAATTAGACAGCCGGCAACCGCTAAACGAACTGTGTGACCTCATTGTTCCTCTTAACACCTTAGCATGGCCACGTCAAGCGTTTATGACTCGCATCGCATTGTCTTACAATTACCGAACATTTCAAGAAATTTGGCACTATGTAACATCCAACATAAACTGAACTCCAAAATTTTGGACTTCCTATATTAACACAAAAGTTTAGAGATCTTGTTATTTTGGTCTTTTGTATAGGTAATTAGCAAGAATGGGAGGAATTGCATCGCAAAGTGCCGCTAATACATGGTGTTTTTTGTTCTTAGTGGTGGTGTAACTGCTGAACAAAGATGCCGTTGTAGTGGGTGAAACACGATAGCACGCGACATCACCGCCGCTTTTAAGGAGAGTGGGCTTGAGATGAAAGCCAGTGAAATGCATTAGAAAAGTTAATTATATATGAATGTATTCTAAAAATAAGAATTTATTCCTATACGTGTATACTTATAATTTGAATATAACAAGAACGTGATAATATGTGTTTTCTATCAGCAAAATTTTAAAACGAGTATATTGTACTTTAATTTTCTTTATTAGTCTCTTTTAGGGTATGAATTGTTACTTAAGTAAAAGAAACATACAAATTATATCTACTATAAAGTAAGCAGACGTATCGAGGATACTCAAAGTCACTCTCGTGTTACTATTATTTGAGATTATTGCATATTTACATAATTAAGTGGTATAAAATACAACGCAACAAATAAGATTGTAATATTCAAGCAACAATTATAAAATTTCGTGAAATTCGAATCCGAATCCAAGCAATAATCTCGTTCTCCTTTCAAGATTTAAAAAAATCATACATTCATAATAAGTGTTCCGTATAAGGCCACTCTCCTCTTGCACAAAGGGCCACTGTGTACGACAACGGTTGCACTGTGGACCACTGTGCTGTTAATCACTTTCACGTGGCTGTCCACAGTGTGCCACTCCGGCTGCACTTCCTCACTATCTGATTGACGATCCAAAAGTATCGTGTTACTAGAATAATACATGCTGATATTTAAATTAGTACATGTGTCATATCGTTCACGGTATATTAGGTAGAGGGAAAAATAAAACTCAAAACTGTCATCTGCCTATCATTATTAATAAAAACTCATTCATAATGACACCGATGAAATGTTCGAGAAATTTTCTGCAATCAATTTTAAATGATGTAAATAGTTACTTTTGAAAAGTAATTTCGTCTTAAATGCAATGTTCCGATGCACAATCATTTCTTACTGTTTTACGGATTTTGAATTCCGATCTCAAAAATATTATTTTAATCAAATAAAATAAAGTAAAACTACATTTATTTGACAACCACAACTAACAAAATGATTTAATTGAAAGCCCTTCTCATACACATATTATGTATTTTAAACTTATTTTCTCTTTGACATGAACACTGTTTATCCTCATATTACGCGGACTAAACACAGACGTCCAGCGTTCATAATGGGGTAATACTATGGCACAATAATACCGTGTCGTGTAAGAATGGGTAATAGTATGGCACGGCAATCTCGTGTCATGTAAAGCTACCTATCCGTTCCCATGCATTCTTCGCGTTGAAGATGCGGCAGTCCTGTTTAAGTAGACTGCTTTAAACATTGTTCGAAAAACAGCAACTAATTCGAAATTTGGAATTATGCTACCATTTTTTTTAAGTTTAATAATCGTTACAATCATGTAAGAAGCTACAAAATCTGTATACAAAAACGATTACTGGCAGCCAGTACTTGGTTGGTGTCTCATTTTGTTTATGATAATTTGTACGTTGATAATATATTGGTGTCTAGCTTCTTCATTGCTAATTTGAAAACTGTATATAGATATTACTCTTTCTCGTACTCTACTTTTTATTAAACACTGAAACATCACTCTTCACCTAACAGGCGTATAGTTAACTAACAAATTAAATCCAGGCTCAGAATAACAATCTGCGCTTCATTTCATTTCAATATTAGTTGGCGTATGTGGCAATGAAACTCACAAAACTCGGTGCGGTGGCTGTTGCTAAAAGGTCCAACATCAACTACTGCGCTATCTGTGAATCATGCTCTTGTCACGATGAAAACAGACAACGTTCATTAGTTACTATGCAGAAAAATATTTTAATCAGATGGCGTGTGAGCCGTTTTTTAATGATATCAGTACTTAAACTTGAAAAAGAATGTAACAAGCTTTACTTAAAATGTTTATGTGATCAAATCTTTTGATATTTTAAGTGATTATGAGCATTTAAAATAAATTCGAGACGGAACGCGAACCTTATACTGCGTCTGAACGTAGGGCTTCATGAGATTTACTGACGCAGACTTTGAGAATCTAAGATGCTGTCAAAGTGTTTAAAGAACTTTTTTTTAAAGATATTTTTTCTATGTCACTATTTTACCTATTCTCCTATCTACATGCAGTTGATTCTTTGAACACGTAAATAAAAGTCGACAAAGAGAGCAATTCTGCAAAAAGACGGGGCGGGCATAAAAAGTAGCTGTCATGGCGCGGTCACGACTACGTGAACTATGTGTAACGATTATACGCTGTATGGGAAAGTGTATGGCATGCACCTATACAGGAATATATTCTTTATAAAAGGATATTATGGTAACACAAAGGACGGAGTATGAGTAAATTTTTTTGAGTGGATAATAATCGGTAGGCAGGCATAGGAGTTCAATGATCTTTACGAAGCTTTTACACAAAAAGCACTTTTGTTTTTGACTAAATCGACCAAATCTGCTGGTTATAGCTCTAGTCCCTTGTATCATGTCCTCAGACGTAGCGTCAGCGTCTTACTTTTGTAAAATTAATATTTATAAAAACTTTTGTTATTGTGGACAATGTGACACCCGAAGCAATGAAAAGTGTAGGTACTATTAATACTTTATTATTATTTTCCGCAAAAGAGGAACATAAACACAGAAGAGGAGAACATAGATAAACATATATACTAAAGTGATCGTAAATGGGTTTTTTTTCCAATAGGTCACCGAATGCAGAAGATGAAATCTGATACAGTCACTGCTTATGAAAATTAATACTGTGAATGAATCCTTATTAAAAAAAAAACATATTTTGGACTATAAATATAAAAAAAAAATGGCAAACATGCAGCTAACTTTTGTGTCAGCCAAATCGTGATCATAAAAAGATTATTATTCCTCTTAACACTTTGACTAGATTGATTATTTTTTTAATGATACATAATGAGTATGTACTTACAAGTCCAAGGTAAATGAAGTCACTTTTAGCTTTTAAAGATTACGTCAACCTAGCCACTGGTTATCGTGACCAGTTTAGAAAATATTGAACAACCAATGGGACCCACAACCTCTGGTCGATTGTATAAGTAATGATTGTAATGATGAGGAAAGGGATGTGAGACGTTTACTGGATAAATAATTAAAATTGAGGTATAATGTATATTTTTGTTTAATGATGCAGTGTCGTTAATAACATTTTTGTGAGTAATGCATTGCTATCATGTAAAAATTTACTTATTTACCTCTTGCTTATTGTACTGTACACAGTATACAGAACAGCTGTATAATTATACATACTAATTAGGTTTGTAGTACATTTAAATTCTATGTTGAAGTACACACATATTTTTTTTGTTAAAAAAGTGAAAATTCACATGCTAAAGAAATATTGAGGCATCAAGGTAAGGTAGCTGGGATGGATTGAATGCAGAAAGCGGAATAAGCGTTTGCTATTGGGAGAGTCCTATGTCCATTAATTATGGGCATAGGCCTATGGTATGATATATTGGGAGTTGACTGCAATAGGCGGATTGATAGAAGAATAGTATTTTCTTTTTTTATGGCGTAGGGGGCAAACGAACAGACGGGCCACCTGATAGTAAGTGACTACCGCCGCCCATGGACACTTGCAACTCAAGAGTCACAAGTGTGTTGACGGGATTTAAGGTGGGAGTAGAGGAAGGGGGGTAGAAGGGGAGATGGAAGGGTTAGGACCTCCGGTAACCTCACTTACTACACAATGAAAACATTACTTCACGACGGTTTTCTGTGAGGCCTTGGTATCACTCCGTACGAGCCGGCCCATACCGGCTCTCCCACTTTTTATTTATATTTATTTTACTTGTTCTATTTATCTGGAATAAGTAATGTCAAAATAAAGTGTTACAATTTTTTTTATTGATTTACTAAAATGAGAGCAAACTTTGACTCCTACATAAATATAAATAGTTTGTAATATGATATATAGTAAGTATAGTGATATATAGTAAGTATAGTGATATATAGTAGTAATGTGATAATAAGAAATAAAAATATATATATACAGTTACGTAGGAAGCAGTTTTATTGAATATTCATGCGTGTTTTTTGTGTTACGGAAGCTGATATTGCCTTGAGCCATCAAACGCCGTGAGAATGCAGACGCGCTTATGATAGGTTCTCCAAATATATGTTTAGAATTTATCGCGAGATCGATATCCACGACCGGGTAATAAATCAAATCGTTTGGTAAAGTACGTACTTATTATTATAAATTTGTACGATATAATGATAAAATCCGACTAGTTTTTAGCATTGGGAAAGTGACTATATTTATCGAGTACTCATCTATCGGGCTTTTTTTCATACCACTGGCTATAAATTAGCACTTGTCATATGTAATAGTAAGTGCCCTAAGAGTGCTTAAAAATACCAGAGAATTTCTGAAAGACCCAATAAAAAGCCTCCGATTTTAGAGGCAGACCGACCGACCGAGTTACCGTTACCGTGTGTCACGTCACTATTTCGGATTTCGAGTGTGAAGTAAACTACTTGCTGGTGGTGAAAATTGAGGTTATAGGAAGTTCCTAAACGTATGCATAATCTCAGACAATTTTGCAAGGGACACACCGTTACACAAACCTTTCAATCGTACAATCATAACGTCATGAGGAAGCGGCGGTAGCGTAATGCCTAAGGCATTGGACTTGCGATAAGGTGGTTGCAGGTTCGAACCCCACCTAGTAACCACTACCGTGACGACGGTGACGTGAACCCACTCTTAACACAAGCATTCACCTTAGCTGGAGGGGTTAACAAGAATACCTACCTAGTAAACCCACGTTGCTAATATACTTTCTAAAAAAAATTAATACTAATTACATTTTAATTTCACAATTCTGTTTTAGATTTCAGAGATCTTTACTTCATAATATTTAACAAGGAAATGATAAAAATACATGTTAGTAATGGAAACTTACACGACTTGAACTAGTTGATTAATTCTTAGTATTCTTAAGAGTTCATTTAATATTATCATTTGACAGTGAGTTTCAAGTGTCAATGTGTTTTATTGTTATTGCATAGTGATGGTTAGCACCTCTGTAAAAGAAAGTGAAGTGCTATAATTCGTTTTTCTTGCCTGATTCTTTTCCACAAGTTCTATTTTTATGTACATATATACGTGCGATGACCTATTTCGTGATCGCGTTAATTCCTATGTAAATACATAATTATATCATGGACTGCGAAAGTTTAAGAGTTAGAATGGATTAAATGTAAATGACTTCACAAGTATCACTCACATGATTCAATGAACTGAGTATGACAATGTATTAAGAAAAACATCTTACCCACTTAAGTTACAAACATATTTTTTTTAAAACAATTCAGTATACTTCAGAAAAGATACAAAATAATACTCCAAAAAGTTAAAAGGTCGTAAGAGAAAACATATAAAAATAATTGTTAATTTAAATTAGGTCGTTAAAACCCTTCATTGGGATTTACTACTGGCTACGTGACTTGTTATTAAATCTAAAGATTATTACAAGGATGGCGTCCTATAGGTAATATAAAAGAGTAAGGTAGTGTGATGAGTTGAGTATGCTGGTTATGTGTCATTGGAATTCTTACTACTATCATAAATAACATAATGTGTTAGTTAATTTATGTAGTAGGTCTCCTTAGAATACAAGGCGTAAGTATTCTCCCGCCCGAGCAGCGATTAATGCCGGTAAAACACTACAATATTGTGCGTCCAAACTTATATTTGAAATTCATCGTACGGAAGCCTCTCCACGTAAGTTGAAATGGGAGTTGGTCGTTTTTTTTTATTTTTGTACATAGTTATAATTGAAGTGGTCATTTGAATAATTAAAGTCATTAGGGGAGGGGTCTCTTCGATGCCAGTCGAATGAAATGAAAGGCAACGAAGAGTTACCCCTCTATGGTTACTAGGTGTATTTAAGTAATCTGGCAGACCCTGTCTGCATTGTTGTGTTACATAGCAAGATGACAAAGAAACACTATTATTTTTTGTTTTTCGAGTTTGCGCTTGGTGTTTCTCAGTAACATCGCGGAATCTGGAATGGTACCTTAGTAGACTACAATAATTAATTTTATTCTAGGAGTATAAGCTTACCCGTATTACGCGGAAACAAAAAAGTTTCATGTGGGAGAGCCATGCGTCGCCACGTATGGGCCGGCTCGACCGGAGTGATACCACGGCCTCACAAAAAAAAGCAGTGAAGCAATGCTTGCATTGTATTTCGCCGAGTGAGTGAGGTTACTTTTTTACTTGTTTGCCTTCCCTCTCTCCCCTTCTTCCCCTCCTTCCTCTACTCCCACCTTAAAGGCCGGCAACGCACTTGTGACTCTTGAGTTGCAGGTGCCCATGGGCGGCGGCAGTTACCATCAGTTGACCCGTCTGCTAGTTTGCCCCCTATCCCATAAAAAAAATTGCTGCTAAAATATGTAATATTCCCTACGTACAATATCAGAGACATAGGACTGAATGTAAACCTACACATAAAATGCATTAACCATTTAATTAAAAAAAAAAGAAAAAAACACATTGCGCTGGCCCCAAATAAATTTTCGAAAAGGCCAAAAGGATGACGATGATGGAAAGCTGTTCGTTTTATATGTCAACTAGCAACCCGTCCCGGCTTTGCACGGGTACAAATTACATATACACCTAAACCTTCCTCGTGAATCACTCTGTCTATTAGTGAAAACCGCATGAAAATCCCTTCAGTACTTTTTTCAGTTTATCGCGAACAGACAGACAGACAGAAGCGGCGGGGGACTTTGTTTTATAATATGTAGTGGTAATTCAGTATAAGGCGGGAAGAAAGTTGGAAAAATTGGACAATAATTAAAACAAACAATAATTACAATAAAAAAAATTAACCTGGAAGTGCTTTTTTTTTTAAAAATTCAAACAAATTAATAGATTTTTTTACCGGACAAAGGCTGTCGGGTCAGCTAGTTATAAATAAATGAACTCCTCAGAATTACTCTGCCAGATATCACGGTATAATAAAAAATAATTAAAACTGTATCCCTATTTACATTGTTCCGCAAGACGTTGTCTTCAATTCTCTGTAATTATAAAGACGTGTTCATACCAAGTTCATGATCGGTAGAAGCTCTGGTATTTAAAACAGTATCTTTAAAATTCTGTTTTTGTACTTCAGCGGAGTTACATTAACCGACACCGGTGGACGTCAGGTGCCTGGGACGGACTGGTCACGATTCTTTGACCGATGTCTAGCTGAAATACTACCATCATTTCTTCATACATTTTTAAGAAAAATAAACCCTACCTAAACGTCATTACGGTTGGATTTGGAATGCATTATCAAGACGTTGTCGTTGGAGGTTGGTAAGTAGAATTTAAACTTACTTTAAGGAGTTTTAAGATTGATTTTGGAGTGTACTAGGTAAGGCACGATTGAAAAGACTGCGCGTTAGTTAATGCTCTACCTATGATCGTAATAAGTAGATGGTGTGTTGAAAAATTATCGGTACCATCGGAGGCGCAATGGACGCGTGACTTTTTTGCCTGTTTATTATTGAGTTTGATGACACAGATGTACAAAGAATTGAAGTGATTTGGGTACTCATTGCCAGAAAACTATCACATCACCCATCACAACAACCTTTGGGCCTTGGCCCACAGCCAAAGTATGATCATCAAGCCTGACCAGGGGTTGCAATATTTGGTACATTACTTTATAATACCGCGTCTCTGTAATCTCCCTCTCTCTCTGTCATCCAGCTATTAATAGTATGGTAAAATGTTCTTGACAAGCTTTTATTACAGCATAACGCCAAATATTTGTCTTTTAAATTGACACTTTATTTATAATATGGTAACATGAACTCTAAATATCCATATTTTTAAAAGTTCTTAATCGTTTTACTCTAACATGAGAGAGAATCCGTCTGTACCATTTTAATGACTAAAATGATTACTGACTAAGAAAAAAACACTATATTACATACATATGTAAATACATACATGTAGAATGAAAATGGTAGATTATTCTTACTCTTTTAGGCGCAGTGCAAGTTCGGCCCCATATGGAATACTGTTTTCATCTCTATGCAAGGGGATCGAAGTACCAGCTTCTCCCTCTGGACCGCATTTGAAGGAGAGTGACTTGAACTGTTGATTTCCAGGATATTCAGATCGGCTTGACCCCTTGGTGTTGCGTATATTATAGCTTCACTCTGCATTCTCTATCCCTTATGTTATGGGGAGTGCTCCGAAGAATTGTTCGGAATTATAGGCCACAGCGTTTCGCCATTGTTCAAGAGAAGAACATATTCCCACCACCACCAAAGGCCATCGACGCACTTGTGACTCTTGAGTAGTATGGGTCCATACTGTCCATGGGCGGCCGTAGTCACTACAATCAGGTCCATCCGCTTGCTCGTTTTCCCCTAAGCTATAAAAAAGGTTGTATTTATTACAGAAATAAAGATGTCTAAAATTGATACGGTCACTATAAAATGTAGTTAGTTAACTTATTATGTAAAAATTTGATGTTAGAACTTTTTTGAAGAACTGCGTTGCGTCTTGCGAGACTATGTGATGTTTTTGATGGGATTACTATTTTCTTTTACTTTCCACGTCAAGTTAGCGATGTATGTATTAGTATAAAACAGAATGTAGTTTATATCAGAAGATAATGTATATTATTTAGTAGTACTTTTTTGCGGTTCATGAGCTGTAATCTCTACACAGTATAAAACAAAGTCGCTTTCACCGTCTGTATGCTTAGACCTTTTAAACTACGCAACGGATTTTAATTCGGTTTTCACCAATAGATAGATAATTCAAGAGAAAGGTTTATACGTATTGTTTTGTGTTAATTTGTATAATGATATGACGATATTTATTCACAACATTAGTATCTACACGGGTGCATCGCGCGAAGCCGGGGCGGGTCGTTAGAGGGGTCTATACCTCGCTTAGTTTCTTTTGTCCGTCACTGAGTAGGTACATTGAGGTAGAAAAGGTAGGCCAATGGCTCATCTAGCACCATCTATATCAATGTACCAAACAAGTTCATAATACCCGCTGCGTTGTAATAAATGTAAAGCAAGCGCGTTCCCATCAGAATGTCATCAATGTACAACAAATTGTGACGGCTTACATAAAACTAATACCGATGCAAAACTCTATTAATGTTAGATGACAATGTTTGATTAGGAGGCTGGAGAAATATTCAATTGATTTTGTAAAGGTCTTTTAGATATTATTGTTTAAGACTGTACAAAAATAAATGAGGTAAGTTACAGATATCTGTTTGGATCAGAGTCATCCGACTAGCAAGGTACGAGAACGTCTTATCTATAGAAATGGCAATCCAATAATATTATTTGTATTTTATATATTGTATTTATCGCATTTCGGCAGACAGACAAAAAGCCAGACGGACGCAGTGGAGGGACTTAGTTTTATAATATGCAGTGCTTTAAGTTTTTATTATAAATACATTTCGTATTAATCACACTTTCTTATTAGTAGAAAACTTGACAAAGCTTTTACTGTTACTCATAAATGAAGAGTATGATGAGATTCAGATGAAGTAAGGTCAGTCTTTTAGCACTAAAACGTGCTAGTGGACAAAGTGTAAATGAATATAAGAACTACCTTTTCCGTTTTGAAATGCCCAACCCCCGCTGCGTGAACGACGAATCACGTGCATAATGAACGTCGGCGATAAAACCACACAACGTTTCTGACATTAGACCTATCCTCTTTAGGGTGAAGACACTGAAGCAGTGAGGTGGCTCCAATTCCGGCAAAAATATACTGTGCCTTAACTCGTTACCAACTTACCTTTAATATACATTTACATAAAAATTAAACAAATTACAACGGATAGGTGAACGGGTCAGCACATTAAAGTGGCAATGAGCAGGGCACATAGCACGTAGAACAGACGGTCGAGGGGGCCGAATACTTCTCGAATAGAGACCACGGACCTGAAACCGGACGGTGGGCAAACCACCTAGTAAAGATTGCAGGCCGTCGGTGGATACAGGCCGCTACCCACCGGTATTCTTGGAAGTCATTAAGGGAGGCCTATGTCCTGCAATAGACGCCCTATGGCGAAAATGATGAACATACTTTTACTTTGGTATTGTCAAAGAAACTATCTACAAATAAATCGTGACCATACTACGTATTAAATCTGTTGAACAGTCTCCACTTTTACTCCTGTCAAATTGACAAGTTAATTATAAATACATACAGTTGGACGGACACTGCTCATGTTTTGATTTATACGATTCAAGTGCACGGATCAAATTAATAAAATGAAACGCAAGATATTCAGTGTATTTTGTACGCGAGTGTACCGTTGCGTAATGAATAATTTATTCCGAATTGACAATCGATGTGTCAAAATATGGTAGGTATAAAGTTTGAATTACAGTTCTGACAATTGTTATTGTATGAATGTAAAGGAGTCTGTGTTGATATTGCGTTATTTTAATAACATGGAATAACTATTCTAAGCTATTAAATGTATCAATTTCAATACAATTTTCATTTTCGTACGGTATTTTGAACACTTCGCAGGTAATCAAAACCAATGTGGTAAATTCCAAAAAAAAAAATGTTTGATTTAAAAACATCTTACACATTCCACCTTCCTCTATGATAGATGGAGAAAAATATACCTGGAAATTCAAACGGTCATAACTTGTAGACAATTTATTTTTTTAAACATTCTTATTGTAACTGCATACTGGAGTCATGCCCTTTCAGTGATTTATCTAAGTAACTGTTCCTTTTAGAAATACACCCTGTATAAATGATATTTTTTGCGCTTGGAAAATTGACTGTGACTTACATCGATGTATGGAGAATATTGTTAGAACAGCAAACGCATCGAGAGAAACGAACTATATACATACAAGTATACTACTACATATATATACTTACTACTATGTATGTCGGAACCCTCGGTGCGCGACTATAACTCAATTTAACTATTTGAAAACACAACTTTCCTTCCAAAAAACGAATAACTCACCATTCAGCCGCTATATTGATTTTTTTTATTAATGGGAATATCACTTGGGATGATGTAAGGATTCTAATGATACCGCATACATCCCAATATGCTCAGGCATTTAGAAGTAATGGTGGAATAAAGAAACTCACATACATTCATGAACCCTGAAAAAATTATACACCTTTTTTGGGCAGTTGTGTAACAAGTAGACGTAAGCACTATCATTTTTCTTTAGTAGATATAGCGCCTAGTGTCATAGGAATAGGAATAACTTTGAATAAACAGAGATACCTAATCAAATAATAAACACTTAAGTACTTACGTTTACAAATGTTAACGATGACCAGCAACTTATTTATGTAAGTACATACAATGGCATTCTTTAAAAAAAATCTACGTTAAGGTCTTGGTTCAAACCTGACAAATTGTCAGATGTTCTAACTACGGTTTGCCTAGTTTCAGTCTATAATGCACCGGCAGATACGCTAAAATAAATTAGATATGGGTTTGTCTGATCCCAAACTAGGCAGAGCCAGTACTATGGTAACCAGACTGCTGATAAATATATAATAATACGTATATATTTCTAAATACATGAATATTATAGATAAATTACACCCAGACACAGAACAAATTATCGTGCTCATCACACAATTATTTGTCGTGGGTGGGAATCGAACCCACGGCCTCTGGCTTAGTAGTCAGGGTCACTAACCACTAGACCAACAGGCCAGTCAAACAAGTTTATGTTATTAATCCACCATATATCTAACTCCAAAGAACTTAAAACTTTGTAGTAAGTACATTGGTTACAATTGCTATGAGAAATATCTCTATAATCATCATTATCATTGTTTTAGAGATAAGATGTCCTCTGCTGGACGTAGGTCTTCCTCAAGCTCCCTTATTAATTTCCTATCAGAACAGTTGAAAGCGACTAGTATCCACCGTCGACCTGCGATCCTTACCAGGCCGTTTGTCCCCGCTGTTATTGGAAGTCTTTATACTACTTTATACTAATGACTGAACGGATGTCGCCTCGCCACTATGCTGCGCCCAGTGATGTTCATTCGAATCCCACATTCGACAAAAAATTGTGTGACCAACAAACAGTTGTCACGAGTCTAGGTGTTCTTTGTCCCCTTTTTTTGAATGTTTGCGAAGCTCCCTGCGACACAGGAAAATTTCTAATGCTGGTGTTTGAGAAAATATGGAGAAAATCGTTTTAGAAGTAGAAGTAGTAGTAGTAAGTAGAAGAATATCAAATTTGCCAACATTTTGCTTTATGGGAACCTACCCTTTCTATCTTGTTAACTTGTTTTAGTAGCAATAAATAAGCAGTAAACATTTGGTTACAACATATTTATATAAATTTAGTTTTATGACAAGCAAGTATGTATTACCGTCTATGTGTTTACCGTTCTTGAACACCACTAATGTGTTTTTTTATGTAAAAGAGACAAACGAGCAGACGGGTCAGCTGATGGTAAGAGACTACTACCACCCATGGGCACCTGCAACTAAAAAGTCACAATTGCATTGCAGATCTTTAAGGTGAGAGTAAGGGAAGAGAGGGTTAAATATGTCGCGAACCCCACCTCCTACGGTAGGTAACAGCAGAGGATTTCGAATGTCTCGTTCTAATGATGTACTGCCTGGCCTTCTAAGTTCTGTTAAATATTTTGTTTTAATTAGTACTTACAACTGAAAAACACAAAACAGTCACATTACAAAAAAAGTCTACATAAGATTCAGTACAAATTTAAATAACGTGACTTACATCGATGTATGGAGAATATTGTTAGAACAGCAAACGCATCGAGAGAAACGAACTATATACATACAAGTATACTACTACATATATATACTTACTACTATGTATGTCGGAACCCTCGGTGCGCGACTATAACTCAATTTAACTATTTGAAAACACAACTTTCCTTCCAAAAAACGAATAACTCACCATTCAGCCGCTATATTGATTTTTTTTATTAATGGGAATATCACTTGGGATGATGTAAGGATTCTAATGATACCGCATACATCCCAATATGCTCAGGCATTTAGAAGTAATGGTGGAATAAAGAAACTCACATACATTCATGAACCCTGAAAAAATTATACACCTTTTTTGGGCAGTTGTGTAACAAGTAGACGTAAGCACTATCATTTTTCTTTAGTAGATATAGCGCCTAGTGTCATAGGAATAGGAATAACTTTGAATAAACAGAGATACCTAATCAAATAATAAACACTTAAGTACTTACGTTTACAAATGTTAACGATGACCAGCAACTTATTTATGTAAGTACATACAATGGCATTCTTTAAAAAAAATCTACGTTAAGGTCTTGGTTCAAACCTGACAAATTGTCAGATGTTCTAACTACGGTTTGCCTAGTTTCAGTCTATAATGCACCGGCAGATACGCTAAAATAAATTAGATATGGGTTTGTCTGATCCCAAACTAGGCAGAGCCAGTACTATGGTAACCAGACTGCTGATAAATATATAATAATACGTATATATTTCTAAATACATGAATATTATAGATAAATTACACCCAGACACAGAACAAATTATCGTGCTCATCACACAATTATTTGTCGTGGGTGGGAATCGAACCCACGGCCTCTGGCTTAGTAGTCAGGGTCACTAACCACTAGACCAACAGGCCAGTCAAACAAGTTTATGTTATTAATCCACCATATATCTAACTCCAAAGAACTTAAAACTTTGTAGTAAGTACATTGGTTACAATTGCTATGAGAAATATCTCTATAATCATCATTATCATTGTTTTAGAGATAAGATGTCCTCTGCTGGACGTAGGTCTTCCTCAAGCTCCCTTATTAATTTCCTATCAGAACAGTTGAAAGCGACTAGTATCCACCGTCGACCTGCGATCCTTACCAGGCCGTTTGTCCCCGCTGTTATTGGAAGTCTTTATACTACTTTATACTAATGACTGAACGGATGTCGCCTCGCCACTATGCTGCGCCCAGTGATGTTCATTCGAATCCCACATTCGACAAAAAATTGTGTGACCAACAAACAGTTGTCACGAGTCTAGGTGTTCTTTGTCCCCTTTTTTTGAATGTTTGCGAAGCTCCCTGCGACACAGGAAAATTTCTAATGCTGGTGTTTGAGAAAATATGGAGAAAATCGTTTTAGAAGTAGAAGTAGTAGTAGTAAGTAGAAGAATATCAAATTTGCCAACATTTTGCTTTATGGGAACCTACCCTTTCTATCTTGTTAACTTGTTTTAGTAGCAATAAATAAGCAGTAAACATTTGGTTACAACATATTTATATAAATTTAGTTTTATGACAAGCAAGTATGTATTACCGTCTATGTGTTTACCGTTCTTGAACACCACTAATGTGTTTTTTTATGTAAAAGAGACAAACGAGCAGACGGGTCAGCTGATGGTAAGAGACTACTACCACCCATGGGCACCTGCAACTAAAAAGTCACAATTGCATTGCAGATCTTTAAGGTGAGAGTAAGGGAAGAGAGGGTTAAATATGTCGCGAACCCCACCTCCTACGGTAGGTAACAGCAGAGGATTTCGAATGTCTCGTTCTAATGATGTACTGCCTGGCCTTCTAAGTTCTGTTAAATATTTTGTTTTAATTAGTACTTACAACTGAAAAAACACAAAACAGTCACATTACAAAAAAAGTCTACATAAGATTCAGTACAAATTTAAATACGATATGACATTTTTGCGCTGACCAGTACGAGCGTATGCGCATGACAGCGTGCAAATCGATGTCACGACATCACGGCCATGTCTCAGTGATGGCTCATTAGACGGACGCCATTCATCATCAGAACAGGTTCTGAGGGTGAAAGGTTATCAAACTTGTACCTCCTTTTCTAACAGTCTGTTGCGAGTTTAATTAAAGGGATGGCATGGGTGAGACTAATGTAACATCACAAGTGAGTTTATTAAAGATATATGATTCTAATCACGTGTGTGTTTCGAGGCAGTGTCGGCTCAATTGGGCCCTTAACCAAGGAGTGAAACGACCTGTCTGTTGCTAGTATTCAATCGCTTGATGTAATATTTATGACCAGTGTTCATAATAATATTGTCGTGCTTGTTGCAAGTAAAATAGAGGTGCAACGGACAATTTAAAAAAAAACATTCTCAATAGGGTAGATGATGTCAAATTAGAATCTTTTTAGTAAACGTCAAAATTGTAGACTTGGTTCATTTTTGTATAAAATGCTAAGGCATGACGTCACTATTCTATTTTTGAAATAAAACTGGTCGACAATTTTCACAGTACCTATTTTAAACAATTTGTTTTGAGCATAGGCCTATTTATGGGTATATATAGGCCATATATGGGCCATAACAGGTAGGTACCTGTTCTTGATTCTCAATAGCTTTCCTTTTCAATCCTCTCTTTTCATTTTGACTAATTCTCTTTAGGAGTCTTAGAGTGTCACGTTTGATGTTTCAGTTGGGTATTGCTGTTGAAAGAAAAACGGCTTATGAGGGTTAATTAAATTGCATAAAGCGATCATTAAAGACAAAAGTTGAATTTATTACAGTCCTGATGCTTTTAGAGAACCTACGCCACAATATAAGTAGATATTAATCTTAAATTAAGTAGTAATTAAGTTTTGTAACCTTCTTCTTTAGATTGACATATACTCTATTTTTTATTTTGTATTAATGAAACTCACACAAGAAGACCCTGCGTTTATATTGCGTCAAATTTGTGTACTTTTGCGTACTGGTTTCCAAGTTTCCACCTGGTCCGAATGTGGAGACACTGGTAATGTGTCACAGAGGTCTCCTAGTTCAGAAACCAGTCTCTCACATAGAATTGTACAACCAACCTACCTTAAGAAATTATTTTCTTGTAAGACTGTATAACATTTTTTTTTCTTTATTGTGTAATAGGCGTTTGTCTTCCAAATCACCTGATGGAAAGTGATGATGAAGACGAAGATGGTGAACGCCTATCCAAGAGAAACATATTCACTCTACTCTTGAACGCTCCAAGATTATAATTGTCTGGAAAAATAGACGCAGGCAGTTCATTCCAGACCTTGGCCACTCGAACCAAAAAGGAGATGTCAAAATGTTTCGTTCGACTTTTTGGTGTTTCGACAATGAAAGGGTGGAACCTCTATCTGCGTCTAGTCGTCAGATGAAGAAATGGAGAGGGTCTCATTAGTTCCAAGAAAGCCTTCGCACACTCACCAAAGTGAATCCTTTAGAAAATCGACAAGTAGGCGACTTTACGACGATGCTCAAGAGTATGCAGTGCCCTATTCGTAAGCTCATCGTCGTTGATAAACGCTCTTCGGTCGACAGAGTCCAGTGCTTCAAGTTGATATTTTGCTGAACCATCAATAAGGTAGAGATAAAGATTATTTAACGTGTGCTTCTCATGACATGCCAGACAGACTGGCGCCGTAACGCGTTACATAACGAAGCGGTTTAAACTCCCATAAGAAGTTATCACTTAAATAAATATATTTTGTTATTATGTATGTAATCCGAATAATAAAAGATATATAATGGCTACAAAATTTATCATGACATACAAATCTAAAACCTTACCTACACTCCAAACATAAACATATTATTCTAGTTTAAATAAAAGTATCTATCATAAATCTACTTCAATCATCCATAGGATAAGATCAACCTACAAAAATATCACGTAGTCCAAGATCAACACTCAAAATAACAGAGGACGTGCTCATGACAATTTCACATGCAATTTTCTTGTTCAAATGGACATTACTAGCTTCGGATTATAAGACTATAACTAGACGTAAGGCTAGGTCTCACTGTAAGATGAAACGTAACGCGATACAAATGGTGGAGATTTGTTTTAAAATAGTGTTAAAACAAAAATGGCATAAAACAAAGTTAAGATTTAGACATTCATTGTAATTTTTATTTCATTTTTATAGTTTAACAGTAATAACAGATTCTTAAATGTATTTCATGTAAGCCGTTGTCTCTCAAGGACTCATACTATAATACAAGTCATAAAAATTACAAAATACAAATGTATATCCCTGGATTTTAATATTAAATAAGTATTAAAAATCATTTTATAAAACAAGTGTAATTAAAAGCGATTTTGCATGATCATGCAATATCAATTTATCTGTGCATAAATCACTATTATAATTTGGCCACTAATTTCGCCCTTCGCTTAGAAGAAGTGGTAGAAAATAGCTGTATATAGCGAATCTTTAACTTAACTAGAAAATAACCCCACCGTACAAACTACCGTAGTATACTGCTAAGTTCTCTGCAAAGGATCGCCACAGCTCCATACAGTGAAATGACACTGTTCTCACTATTGTGAGTATTTATATAGCTACCGGGAACAAGTTTTCATTGGGAAATAACGCAAATTAAAATACCAACAAAGCAATACCTTACACGGTAAATATATTTATTTGAAAGTATCAAGAACTTTGTTTCGAATTGATAGTCAGGAGTTTTTTTCTGAACATATTTTCTGAACGTCCGTGTTTAGGTCGCTGTATGAAAGTGAGAACCTGCTAACTTTGATAGTTACTTATAGAGTGTATCCCCTTTTTATAGTATTACAGGCAACGTACATTATAACCTAACTCAGTAATAAAATAATACGCGTGGACAACCATATTTTTAAACCATGCTCATCTTTCGTTCATCTTACAATACCAACTAAGCCTTACAACAAAATTTCAAGGGGATAAGTCACGTAGTTATCGCCTGCCTGTGCGGTGGTATTTCGATTGGACAATCTTTATAATGACTGGTCAATACGTGAGATATGCTCCTTTTATTAGTTTTTATATTTTGTTAGTTTGTTTGTTCAAACAAAATGTGATTTGTGCCAGCGGATGTAGTAAATTCATTTTATGTTCTGCAGATTATCTTCAATGAGGAAATAAGTAATTTTGCAAATATTAGTTGTATATAATAAGGATCGAAAGTAGCTACGAACGGACATACATTATCAAAGGAAATTACTGTGATATGAATTTGATTATCGTGGTATTCCCAGACAAGGTGGTCTATTTTTTTTAATCTGTAAATGAACCGTTAAATTTTATTGCAATTATGCTATTATTTTGTTGTATAACATTTATTATAACATATACAATATCCTTGATGTATATCCTTGATTGAGTAGACAGAGTTCTATTACGCACAGGTAATGTGAGCGACACTGTTAAACTCTAAATTGGTTTATAATTTTTTTAGTCCCAAAACTTATGTAGGCTAGTTTTTGCTGTATAGCTTATGTAGGCTAGTTGTTGCTGTATAGCTTATGTAGGCTAGTTGTTGCTGTATAGCTTATGTAGGCTAGTTTTGAGATTATAACTAGACTATTACTTCTAAATCACACTACACTAAACTTATCGATTATAGCGGATAGTGTATATGTGCTTTCTTAGCTCTAATAATAGAGTAATGAAATAAGCAATAACTTGTAATGGAAAAGCTGGAAAACTCACATTATTTTTGTCTGGTATATAATTTGAATAAAAGCAGATCTTTCAAAGTAATAAATAATTCTTTTATCAATCGGATTTTGCAGCCCTCTTGAAAAATCTCGAAATAAATCACTTCAAAATGAATTAATTTCAACTGTTAAATAAATAAATTTACTGGCTGAGGCTGTATGCGTTTTTTATTAGTTATTTACAGCTGAATTTGCGTAAAATTTGAATTTTAATTGAGATATTTGTAGTCTGAACTACTAACACTTAAAACACTTTATATTTTACTGCTTTTAAAATATACATGAATAACTAACTGTAAATAACGCTAATTAATAACACGCTTTACTTAAAAAAAAACGTTATTAAACGGTTAAGATATCGCCATTCAAAGTTTGTATAAAAAGAAAATACATCGACTAGTAAAACCTTAATAATAATATGTAAATACCATAAAGTTAATGTAAATACTATCTTCAAAGTGAAACTTCCCGTCACATTAACTGAAAGCCTTTATGTAACACGGGTGGGAATCTGTCATACGTGAACACCAATAACGTCATTCTAGCATGACGGGACGTGATAGAACATGACGGGCCCTGACGCACCGTCACGTCAAACGCTACTCAAGAACAGTGAAATTTCTTCTCAGCACGATATTTAAAATTCGAACATGTGTCATTCAATACTGCAACTGACATCTTCATGACTATTGTATAAGGGTTAAAAAAACTTTACAGCTGATCTTCAAAAACCAATTCTATTTTCATAGAAATAAGCCACATCATAATTAGCAAAGCAGACATCATAGTATAAAGAAATTCGTCAAGTGACTGTCTGTCATAGTCTTTGTAAAAGGCCACAGTGTTCCTAATTTTACCATACACATGACATGCACCTTATATCGAGGACATTATAGTGAGTTTACTTTGATAAAATAATTTAACCCTTGCGCTACTCGAGGTGGTCTGATAAGCACTTCTTCAAGCTGACGTCCGTCAAACAAAATGTTTCAAAGCGGTCATGTGCAATGACTCCTTGTTAGCAAGTATTAGGTACACTTTGATAGTAACAAGATAATAATAGTTTGATAACCATTTCATGCGTCGTAAAAAATTAATTACAGAGTTCTAAATGTTTCTCTGTCTTATCGTGTAGTCTTTATACTCGTATTTAGCCAAATAATATATATACATTACACATATATACTTACGCTTATATCCCCGGAGTATAAAACACCCACATATTGCCAACTATAATTTAGGCGAAACACACGTAATAGTGGGCAAGCCTATTGCCGTCAACCGGGCACTTTGGGAATTAAAGATGGGAAAATTGGTAGTCTATTGAAAGGGAACGACACCTAGGCAGGTAGGAAGGGAATACAATGGTAAAAGGATGTAGCTTATATGGATGGATTGGGGAGTGTAAGCTATTGCAACAGCCAGTTTGAGACTCTGACTTGCTCGAGCTATTGCTCGGCCAAGTTAGGGTCTCAAACTGTCTATTGTGGGGAAGTGCGAGCCTCTAACATGTAAAATAATATATATTTTAGATTAAATTAAAAAAGACTACAAGTAAGTTACTTTTTGTTAGTATCTGGTTTACCGTTCATACTAAACTAAATTGTTGTGTAGTAGTTGGAGTTGGAGTATATTCACACCGGTAGTGTAATAAAGCATAACCGGACCACCACTTTTTTTTTGGAGACGGGGTGGAAAATCCCTTCGGACCTCCGGTTCCTCGGGAACACAAGAGCCAGAAGTATGTGGTGTTTCCACTAAAAACCACCCCGAAAGCCGGTCTCAGGCTCTGGGGAGGACCCGGACCATGTTATTTCAGGTCAGCTCCCCGGATCGACGCCGCGACTAGCCAAGCCCTATCCCGGTGAAAGCAGGCTTCCCCACGCCTATCGGCGTAATCAATGTGTGTTGCGGCCCGATCGCAAAAATGAGATCGGTCGGCCATCCTATCGCCTACCGCAGCAATTAATCTGCTACCAGAGTTCCCCACTCTCTGGCAGCCTGCGGCCCCGTCGACGGCTAATACCGCCGCCGACGAACCGGACCACCATTTGATAATATAATTTCGTACGTGTGTATAGTGCTCTTAATACTTTTATATATCCCGACAGACACATTTAAATATGTTTATTTGAAAGATTCAAGCTCGCAAAGGCATATCATTATCGTCATCACAGCCATGGGCTGTCGACTACTAAACAAAGACCTCTTGTAAAGGCTTTTACAAATCTAGTGAAGTGTTCCCATGTTGCCACTTCTATGGTTGCCACTGGAGAATAAAAATTTAACACAAAACACGATTATAAACATTATAAATATTTATATATTTTGCTAAATGTGACAATCACGTAAGTGTGGACATTTACATCTGTTGCAGAAATTTGACGTGGTTTTTTATAATGTTTTGTGTATACTTAATTGAAAGAAAGAAAGAAAGAAAAATATTTTATTTGTATCTTCAGCTATAACAATAAAATTCATATGCCTTAAGACTAGGTTGGTACTGAAGACCAAATAGGGTACCTGCGTCAGCTAGTGTCGCAGATCGCTCTGCAAAGCTGGTATTCTCGCAGGCCCCAATTAAATTTAAATATATACATTAATAAAAAAAAATATACATATTGTAATTATATTAATATTTTACATATAAATAATATTAATAATGTTATATAAATAATCATATACTATACATTTACTATACATAGATACTTGTATTTCACACTATTTAACAAAACAAATTAAATTTTCCTATATTTATAAGTGTATTTCCGAACGCTTCTGTCATCTGTCAGATAATATTAATATATTATTTTTATTGGATTGGTAGTTACGCAATTGTCTATTGTATGATGTAATTGAAAGTAACAATGTTAGTGTATATCTGAAACTATGTCTTTCTATGATATGGATACCATAAAAGTAAGTAAAGTTGCCGCACATAATTGTTTATAAATAAGTTCTATCACGATATCGAGAATGTCTGTATTGATTATATAGTTTTTTGTCAGTACTCACATGAGTAAATATAAATACCATACCTTATAATAAATACTAGACATCGCCTGGTGCTCGAAATTTGACCATAATTATTTTTTTTATATTTATTATAATTTTAACTGTCATTTTATAAACTTTCCGTATCATGATACTGAATACCTGTAGCGTTTGAGCATAATTTTTAAATGTGTAACTGTATGTTGATTAAAAAAAAATACTTTCTGCACTTCTCTTCTTCTGATTCTACATAATATGGGTATAAATTTTAAGTATGTACCTATTCCAAATTTCTATTTCCTCTGTTAGCGAAATTCGTTTAAAAATATTTATACCTCACAAAGGAGAAATCTCTCAGGTATTAATATATAGATAAGAATAAACTCTTCTAGTGTATACCTAAAATACTATTAAAAGTGATAATATGATGCTCCAATATACACACGGACAAAAATCTTGTTTATAAATAAAAGAAAAATTAGACGGTCGAATTGAGAACCTCCTTTTTTTTCGTCGGTTAATAATAATCCAATAAATCCAATACAGGGCAGCAAGATGTATTCTAAATTTTCTCTAAACGACTGGCCTGTTGGTCTAGTGGTTAGTGACCCTGACTGCTAAGCCAGAGGTCGTGGGTTCGATTCCCACACAGGACAAATAATTGTGTGATGGGCACGATCATTTTGTTCTGCGTCTGGGTGTAATTTATCTATAATATGTATGTATTTAGAAATATATAAGTATGTTTATCAGCAGTCTGGTTACCATAGTACAGGCTCTGCCTAGTTTGGGATCAGACGGCCGTGTGTGAGATGTGTGAAGTTATTATTATTATTATTATTTAAAGTTTTAAACAAATATACATATTAGGGCCTATTTAAATACCTAATTCTCTAAACAAAATAACCTCAATCATGAGCTTGAATGTCAATGAAACAAGCCACTACGTGACTTTTATATGATTACAGCACACACATACGTGTAATCAAACGACCGTCACTTGTAAGTCAAAAAACCCCCTAGTATTAACTAGAATAGTTTCTCAACATTTGACATTCCGCAGCAAATTGTAGGTTCGATGGCTGTGTAACGTTTTTCTCACACGATTGGAGAGCAAATAACTGGGTGCTGATGATATGGCAATATCGTTTTACGAGCAACGCTCTGGGTGTTGACTAGTTTGTGTGATTTACTGGTAGACTGGACGACAAGCTTATGGAATAGTTTGTTGGGTAGTTTATTGGCGTTGGCGAGCAGTTTGTTAGTTGGATGGATAAAATATGATTTTGAACACACTATAATGGGATAAATTCAATATTTGTCAATAAAAAAAACTTATCACATATAGAAGTAAAACGTAATACTGTAACCAAAAATGGTGAAGTGGTGTGTGGTTTCTTTAAATCAAGGACAGAAATTAGTAGTGTGTTAGTACTGTTAATATAGTTTTTACTAGCAGTGCCCCGCGGTTTCACCCGCGTAAGTCCCGATCCCGTGGGAATATCGGGATAAAAAAGAGCCTATATGATAATCCAGGTCTAAAGCTATCTATGTACCAAGTTTCATCCCAACCAGTTCAGTTGTTTTGGCGTGAAAGAGTAACAAACATACACACACACACAATCACAAACTTTCGCCTTTATAATATTAGTGTGATTAGTTATTCTTCAATTTTTTTTACGCTTAAATTGCGAATTATGAAGGTTTTTTTTTATTAACAACGTCTTTGCTTTAACTTTTCACTTTGATTCTAATAATGAAATAAATAAAAAAGTTATAGGTTTATAAAAACTTTAAAATAACGATTTTTTTACCAGATTTATTAAGTCGGTTTTAAAATACGTACTTACATTAAATATCATAAACCAAATCTCTCCTTAGTGCTGTCAGTGCTTGGCGATCTTATTGCCTGTATATCATGAATCTAAGTATAGCTCCGGTCATACTATCATGGGTACGGCCAATTTTCGCCTCTCATATTGGTAGCGTGTAAGTACTCGATTGTATCATGATTTCGAAATTGAATACTGGCCTACTACCCGTCGCTATATATATTTTTATCTCGCTCTTTTTCTGTAAACAAGACAGGGTAGGCGATATTTGACTGTTATGACGTAGTTGAAGTAGAAGCGCGGTTGTCAGTGTCAATCTTAGCAAGTCGTGAGTTTGCTGTGTCAATTTTAGCCGTCGAGCGGTGGAGGGTTATCCCATTCTTTAACAGGCTCATCTTTTGTGGAATTCTTGTCAAGATTGCTTACCTATATGTAATTTGAGCGATTGTTTTAAGATTGTTTTCGGGTTATAGAGATGATGGGAAAAATGTTCATGGAATTTTAAAGCAAAGTAGCTATGTGAATGGATACCTATTGCATTTGATTTGGATAGTTTATGATACTATGCAATAGAAAATTTTGAAGCAAATTTCAATCCGTCAGCTTATATGGATAATCTATAAAGTCTCCCAATCAGTATCTAAGAACTGGCTGTGATATGCAAATGTCTGTAAACAGTAGATAGGTACCAATGATAACACTGGAAGTAACTTCAGGACGAAAATCTCTTCTAAAAATTCTCACATCCCCATTTCCCTTTCTCCCAGCAGCTTGTCACCTTGTAAGGAGGCAGTAAAGGAGAAGCACTTGTTTTTGGACTTGGTAGATGTGTGTTTGTAAAACATATAATTGTTTACTCTGACAGAAGTCTGTCAATTTTGGAATGCTCCTTACAAAATGATCCAAATCCAACTCTAGCAAAAGTCATACTAAAATTCTTACTAAAAGTATATAATAATAATAATATCTACCAAACAAAACACATCAAAATAAATGGTCTCCAATATCCCGTGTAAGGTACCCACGTTTATCTACATAGTTAGTCGTCGCAGCGGTAGGCTCGATTACTTCGCTAATTCACTCAAAGAGGGACATCATGGCTCTCAAACTTTATAAAAAAAAATTACGCTCGCAAAACTTCCGCTAACTCCGTTTTTCTTTTTATCAAGCCTGAATCATGATTTCGGAAGTAGGTATAGGATTTAAAAAATGTTAAGGTAACATAAAGGTTAGTTTTTATTTGCAAAAAGGACAATCTATGGCCTCACTAGGAGTAATGATGTGTTGCGGAAAAAATGACGAGCATTCAGAAAACAGCGAGGTACAGCCTATATGAGATCTACTAGGCCTATTTCTGTTGGATGTGTAACCCGGAACTTTATAGCGATAATATTAATAGGTTACCGAGTTAGTAACGTCCCGTAACTACACATTTTATATGTATAACAGTCGCGAAAGTTTTAAAAATAATTTTCTTTCATTCAATTTTATAACATAATTATATATTATATGACTGGCCTGTTGGTCTAGTGGTTAGTGACCCTGACTGATGAGCCAGAGGTCGTGGGTTCAATACCCATCTGAGTCTGGGTGTTCTTTGTGTCCGTTGTTTGTATGTTTGTAAAGTCCCCCGCGACACAGGAGTAATTCCTAATGCGGGAGTTGTCTTTAAAAAAAAAATGGTATACCAGAATTAATCATTCAATAATTTCAAATGTGGAATGAATTAATCATACGTATAATTGTTTGTGGTTTCAAGTAAACGTACGCAATTTCGAGAGTATAAATGTGTAACATACAATTAATGGACTATGTAAATACAAATTATAATGTGAGAGTTTATATAATATACAGATGGAAACAGAATCTGTTTTAAATTGAGCGTTTTTTGTTGTGTGTAAAAGTGTTTTGTGTGTACAAGTTTATTAATGTACCTTCACAGGTTCGAATTGAAATAATGTTAATTTGCCACTGGAGGACAATAGGGTTTTTTATAAAATTAGGTATGACTTATCTGTATCACTCGTAGTCGACCGTTTCTTGCAAAACCTAAAGTTCAAAAACGACAAAATAGGAGTTGCTCGATTCGTTTTTAAATAAATTAAGACATATGAAAGTCGGTTGTAGATTTTTTGAATTAAAATTTCACCAAAATACTTTCTTATATTTTAAACTATGTATTCCGTATATTTAATAACACAAAAAAATATATATTTTAAACTAAAGAACATAAAGGCTTAAAATGATATTTTAGATTTTGTTTTTTTTCATTGTAAATTTTATCACAATTTAATTCGTATTCTAAAATATTTTTGATTTTTTGATAATTTTTTTAATTCGATTTAATTAATCAATCGAAGTGTTGTCCAAAGCATAGGTAAATAAATAAGATAAAAATATTTGAAAGCCAGTGTCTATTGTCTCATCATCTTTCGTATATAATACAGGGACTACATGAAAGCCAATGGAAAACGTGAGTACAGTCAGAGTGAAAAATATTAAGCATATCGTTAGAGCAGAATAAGAACAAAATATAATTTATTAAGTATTGATTTTGGTTATCAATTTATAAAAACTAAAGTTACAACAACCGCAGGATATTGACAGAAGAATAAGTCTATGGCCAAAATCCGACCTGAGAGGAGGCTCACAGCGAGCATACTAGCAATGAGACAGTTTTAAACACACCTTACAATAAGATAAAATAAAAACTTAAATCTGAAAGTAATTATAAACTTCATAGTACCTATTAACATAAGAGAATTTAAGTTCATAATTCTTAAAACAAAATCCAATAAACCGATAATATTGGGAAGTCGGAAGTCCTACGTGACTTGAAATAATTGAATTCACTTGTGCGCTAGCCTGTACCCGTCATGGAGCAAGCATGTCCGAGTAATGACATCGCGTACGTGCGCCGATCGCATCAGTCCGTAGCGCACACTGTGCACCGTGCACCGTGCGCAAACATGCATGCACGAGCATGTCGCCTCTGTGGCGAATCCTCCGTAACTTGTACGTGATTGTAGTGGGATCTTCGAGATACGTAGGTAAGGTAGCCGGAGAGTGAAAGATTCATTCGTTACAACACGTAATTAATTTCAAATTGCATTATTAACAGTAGTCATTTTTAGGTGAATAGATTGCTGAAGGAGAATGATACTTTAATAAAGCAGACAGAGAAACAGATCTTCAGAGTTAAAACCAGAAAATGAATGACACACAGAGCAACCGAAGGCTCGTAAGTACGTACTTACTTAATAAAAATATATGCATGTAAAATATTATATTAATTATTGTGACTTGGAACTATTAAAACTAAGGATAGTTGGGCACTAGAAGATCTATTTAAATGTGTAACCATATTCCCTGCGATGAGTAGAATGCAGCTTTACTTCTTCGGAGCGTAGCAAAACATTGTACGAGTAGTGTCAACGAAGAAATCATCTCTTTCTACTGAATAACCTGTACAGATTTTATTTGTATAGGTATTTATTAATTTGTAAAATTATGGAATTAATGAATAAAACTTGTTAGTATAGCAGTAACTACGTTACTTCTAACTAACTCTTCTATTTTCTAGCGGCACTTAACTATACTACATTAGGGTCCACGGGACTATCTGAACAGTACGAGTAAAGTGGAACGGTTGAAGACTGGATGTTCTTTTTACCTCCAGCTTTTGTGTAACCATCATGAAAATAGGTAGGTAGTCATGAAAGGATACCTACTTGTGACGACATAAATACATGTATAAATTGTAAATGGACTCGGTGTACATATATTTTGAAACATAAATACGAATACTAGAAGCCATGACGATTGAATAAACTCGTGCAATTCAGTAACATCATTAAAGTCGTTGTGCTTCTGCACGAAATTGCACAGAGAAAATGACATTTGCGTTTGATGGGACACGTCTGAAAGATGCGTGTGATGACGCCACTGTGTCGCTTGTGTACGCGAATGTATCATCATTATTCGCGATGAGACACGTACAAGAAAATCTTTTTGTAATTGACTGTACGCTACCGTCTACCGTCATGTTTGATAGAAATGTGGGATCGTGGAATGTGTTATTTTGTATGGAAGGTATTAAAATGCGTCTGGAGTTTAGGAGAAAATGGACTTGGATAAAAAATAATCTAGAAATTATAAAAAAAAACATCCCACTGATGAGTATTGTAACTGTTTCAAAGAGAAAAGCTTTTGCTTATATGTCGCAATAAAATTAACACTAGCTACATTTATGCCCTCCGTCTGGTGCAGTAACCCACTCTAGCAAAGAGCGCAGCTATGTCCTAGCTATGTCAGCAGTAGATATTCCTACTGTACATTAATTACTTATCAGTACAAGAGGTCTTAAAATTGCGTTACTCTTACTAGTACTTTGTACTGCCTAATGTTGCTTTTTACTGCTGAAATTGCTTACCATCAGGCGTACTGTATGCTTGTTTTTTCATACCTCTAAGATGGTAAGTTGAAAAAATCAATCCTAATTTCATTAAACGCTGAAAAGGAAAATAGTTTAACAGATACATTTGATAGATAATAAGTCCACATTTATATTGAAGGCAGAGCAATAGCAGGCTATATATCCATACAATTAAGAGGCCAGTGTCATAAAGAAATCCCGCCTCACCGCCAATTGACGGTGGAACCAAACAGTTGACGGATCGGTGTTCGGCAAAATCTGAGACTCTAGATTGCCGAATAGCAGATACATTTTTAGATGTGAGTTTTTATCCAAGGTCCAAGATACCGTAGACTTAAGTAATTGAGATTAATTCACACTTGTTACCTGTACGAGTTAATTCTACAAGGGTCTAACAGAAAGACAGACAGGTTGTACTAAGTACTGATGGTATAAGGGTTATATATTTCACTGCAAGTCTACGGTATATCCTGTATAACTTAGCACTGAAGACTTTAGGGTCTTTCTCTAGGGTAATATGTTTATAACTCTCAAACGTTGACATGATTGTAATGAAACTATGTACTCAACGAGCTATGGAAAGGGCTATGCTTGGTGTTTCTCTGGGCGATCGAACCAGAAATGAGGAGATACGCAGACGAAGGTCACCGATATAGCCGAACGGGTCAGCAAATTGACGTGGCATTGGGCAGGGCACATAGCACGTAGAACGGATGGTCGATGGGCCCAAAAAGTTCTGGAATGGAGACCACGGACCGGAAAGCGCAGCGTAGGACGTCCACTATCGCGGTGGAGAGACGACCTGGTCAAGATCGCAGGACGTCGGTAGATGCAGGCCACTTCCAACCGGTCTTCTTGGAAGTCATTAAGGGAGGCCTATGTCCAACAGTGGACGTCCTATGGCTGAAATGATGATGAAAATGATATGTACTCATAAGTTCGTCGAATAAACCCGTAACAGAAAATTTTCGGCCAAATTTTCCGCCAACACAATATTCTAACCCTTCGCAAAGTGACATACCGATCCACCGGCGTGTAACCGTTGCAAACGCACCGATGCGTAACAAAACCCTCTAATGCAATTGCACAAGCCTCCTCAATATGCAGTGGCTTGCAAATATTTGCTTGCTGATTAAAAGTCAAAGCTGTCGTGCCTGAGGCCACCGCACGGAAACAATTGATCTAAATAATATTAGGAGAGCGGATCATACGCGTCACAGATCACAGGGTCGTTTGTACCCCTTGTGGAGCTACCGGGTTAGGTACATCGTAAGAAATAAACATGTAGTAGCGGTAACCGGTACTAAAAACATTTTAGTATATTCGAGCGGTGTCGACAGTGTACACCTATTTTAGTCACCAAGTAAAAAATTCATCAGTAGGTGGTTTAATGTAGTAAAAGTCATCGTAGTAAACTTTAATTACTTATTATAACTAGTGTTGGCCCACTGGTCGAAGTTCGAACACGTATAATCATTATTATAATTATCCGTCCAAGGTAGGAAAAAATACGTTTCCAATTTCTTTACTGATAATAACTACGGCTTAAGCTTTGTAAAATACAAACTTTTATTTAACTATCCCTCTGATAATTGAAATCGGTTCTCGAATGACAAATATTACGAAATATAAAAACTTGACACATCACACAATTATTATTTGTTCTGGGTAGGAATCGAAGCCACGACCTCTGGCTAAGCAGTCAGGATCACTAACCACTAGAACAACAGGCCAATATACATTATACAAACATAAAATCAGGAAATTGGTGAAAATTAATGTGGAAGAACTCACATACAAAAGTCGCTCAGTTCATCAGTGCGCTCGCACCCTAATATTTCCATCTCGGAAGGCCGGAGTTGACATTGAGGATTAGCGAGATTTATATCGCTGAGAAATTTCAATATAACCAACACTGCCAACGCTGCTTGTTTCAATGTAACCCTCAAATGGTGTTGTTCCAAAATATCGCCGCAGTCTCGGGGCTTTCTTTAATTTGTTTACAGTGTGCCAGATATTATGCTGCGGTGTTTGAATTTAGAATGTTATAAAGTTTGTTCGTTTTGTTTGTTGAAAATTTAAATTAGGGACGATACTCGCGAATCAGGATTAGGTTCGTTGCTAAGTTAGCGAAGTCGACGTGATTCCATAGACTTCGTAATAACTAGATAGGAATATTCTTTGAAATACATTACTGTATATTGAATAATTTTTAAATAACTACTCACGCATTAGGAATATTCCAGGGGGGGGGAGGGGGGCTACATTCAAACAACGGACACAAATAATACCCAGACTCGGGACAACTATTTGTGGATCACACATTTTATATGTGGATTATATTATTTTTGTTGTAAGATTCATAAAAGCTAACGTGAACATTACCAATTTAAAATATTGTATTACTAAATGTATAGACAAACGAAAACTATTAACTAATGCCCGATTCCTATTATCAAGAAACGATTCGTTTTGCTTACGGACTTCGTCTTGTTAACCCCCCAGCTAAGCGTATCGCTTGTGTTAGGAGTGGGTTCACGTCGGTAGTGCACTGGGTGGGATTCGAACCAACAACCACTTGATCGCACGTCCGACGCCTTACGCTACCGCCGCATTAATTAATACTAACAGACGCTTTCTTTATCTACAGACGTATATCTACTTATTTGCAATTAAATATATACATTTCAATTAATGAATACGACCTCAATAAAGACAACAAAAATTCATGGAACATTCACAGTAACGCACGCGGTCACGCGGAGGGTTGGAGGGTGAGCAGATGTATTGTGTAGCACAATGAACAATCGATAATCGAGGGTTGTTTTACACGATGAGCCCATCTTATTGTAACTGTTTATAAGCAGATGGGTGGTGATGAGGCGGTTTAGTTATCGAGTATTATCGATTTGAAAATCGATGCAACTTTAACTAACTTGAAATAACCGTTTGAAATGTTTTGGATAATATTTTGATGCATCGTTATTATCATGGTACTTGTTATCATAGGCATATTGCTGTTAAGTCTGCGAATTGACTATGCAACCTACAGACATACAGACATAATGTACATGTATTTAAATAAACCCTTTTTTATGCTATAGGGGGCAAACGAACAGACGGGTCACCTGATGGTAAATGACTACCGCCGCCCATGGACACCTATAACTCAAGAGTCACAAGTGCGTTGCCACCCTTAAAGGTGGGAGTGGGTGGGAGGGGGAGGGAGGGAAGAGGGGGGAGAGGGGAAGGACGGGAATAGGGGAGAGGGAAAGGTCTAGGGAATAGGGCAACCGGTAAACTCACTCACGCGGCGAAAAACAATGCAAGCATTGTTTCACTGCCGGTTTTCTGTGAGGCCGTGGTATCGAGCAGAGTCGAGCCGGCCCATATGTGCCGAAGCATGGCTCTTCCATGTAAACTTTTTAAATTAATCTTTATAATGAAATGAATCGCACGATGTTAATAATTATATCTAACAATGTAGTTTTCGCTAACGTCTACAGTCTAACGTGTACATACCTACGTATTACACACGTAGAAGAAGTAAACCATTTAATATTATCACTGTTTGGTTCTTATATAATATTGAACAGGAAAATACTTAATAATCTTTCCAATAAAATAAATAAAATAAAATGAAACCAGCACCAAAATGATTCTGTCGCTCCCGATGCTGACGTTTGGCAAAACTTTACAATTTAAGCCTTCGTAAGCTCCTTACCGGGAACCGGTCCCAATCGAGCGGCATTTATTATTTTATTAAGGTTTTTAATGTTTACGAACACGGTAAAGGCAGCGATCCATATGAGGATAAGATATGGAATTCGGAGTCAAATTTTCGTTATGCAATGAGCAAACGAAGATTAATAATAACAACAAACATTTGTGAAGGGTATTTTTGTGTGAATGGACCGATTTTTGAAATATGACTTATGCTGCGTTCCAATAAACAAAAAACGATTCGTTTTGCTAACGGACGGTAAAATTTTCGTTGATAATTCAACGAAATTTTACCGTCCGTAAGCAAGATGACATAATCGACAGTGTCCATAGCTACAATTAAAGAAAGTTTGTTCAGCCGTCTGAAGATCATCATTTCTTTTTTAATCTAAGGAGTTTTGATTCGGCGGAATTTTACATTTTTAATTTATATTAAAGCACACATTATATAATTATGCTTCAAGGTCTCTATTTTTAAGTAAAGGATGTATAGAGCCAAAGATTACTGTAACAAAAAGGAACCTATATATATTTTGCTATATTCTTATAAATAATTTGCATATCTAAGTTATTTTTTTTCTTATCTATAGCTTTAAGTGGACGACAAACTTAGGTTATTGACGAATCGAGCATTAAAACAATGAATAAGTCGAGAGACGGATCGCTTTATTGTGGGAAGGTTTCTCTGTCATTAATTCAATAATTTTGTTTTAATGTTGCCGAAACGTGACAAATTCTTCTGGATGAGTATCTCTCAAGTCATTTCATATTAGTCATTGATTTGAATTATCACTACATATTATAAAACAAAGTACCCTGCCACGTCTGCCTGTCTGGCTGTTCGCTATAAACTCTAATACTACTGAACGGATTTTCTTTTTGGTTTTCAACAATAGATAGACCGATTCATGAGGTAGGTGTAGGCATATAATTTGTTAAGGCTTTGTGTTTGGTTAATTGGTAGAAATTATGATGATGATTGTTGAAGATGTCTCTGCTACCCTTGCGAAGCCGGAGGTTGGTATTGTTGCTAGTATAACATAAAACAAAAATTGCTCCGCTTCCATATTCCTTACTTTGAGTTTTGGTGGTCGTAATGTTATAATTGTCCAAAACTTGTCAAAGACTTACTTTTTTTATTCACAGTAATAATTTATTTAATAGTAATAGTGAAATCTGATACAATAAAAGATAAGTAAGTAATAGTTACTTTATAAATTTAAGAGTCAGCTTAAGTGCTATCTTGGTTTTATCCAAACGTAGTGTAGGGCGCCCTGCGGCACGATGGACCGACGACTTGAAGAAGGTATCTGGCAGCAGATCAAGACCGGGATAGTTGGCGCTCCTGGGGATACCTTTACCCAGCAGTGGACAGCGATAAGCTGATGATGAAATGTAGTTTCTGAAACAAGGTTATAGGTGTTATTGCTGTGTCACCGCACTTGCAATGACGACATTGCATATAGGAACTCTATCTACTCACACACATATATTTTGGTTTTAATCTCACAAAAAAATTAAATCTCTGTATATACATATTCGTTGAATTCTTATCTACGACTGTGGAAAGAGTTGATTTTAACAATAAGTGGGTGAGTGGTGAGTTTATTTTTTTTAATTCCTATTTTTAATACACACTATTTTCTAGTCGCATCTAAGTCGATCTACAAAATATCCGATCACGCCTATTTGTTATATTGTTATGTAGAAATATTATACAAATATATAGGTAGAAAAAATACCGTACATGTTCTAAATCTTGATAACTGCGGTATTAAAGTACAAGTACATAAGTGGTGTACATACTGTACATCCGTCTGGTAGCATAACGACTGCAATTGTCGACATTCACTGGAAGTGACTTAATCTTTATTTTAAACCTTGACAGACATTCACTATCTAATAATACCATTATATCATATTATTATGGTTTTGAATAATTTATATTTTTAATCATCAAAATACCTTTTAGTTTTAGAGTAGTATTCTTCTGCAAGGCCCGAAGGGAGAAAAGCGTATGTAACTCTTCAGACGCCATTTTTATTTTGTAACTTTTGTCAATTGCAAGTGTGAAATTAAAATAAAACAATCCCACTAATCCCACTAATATTATAAATGTGAAAGTTTGGATGGATGGATGGATGAATGGATGTTTGTTACTCTTCAAAACCACTAAACCGATTGCAAAGAAACTTGGTATGTAGATAGCTGGATTAACGCGTAGGCTACTTTTTATAACGATATTCTCACGGGATCGGGGCTTACGCGGGTGAAACCGCGAGGATGGATGGATGGATGGATATGCTCTTTATTGTACAAAAACAAATAGATTACAATATTTTACTTATATCTACTTACTAGCTAATGTTATGTACAATTGGCGACTTTATCGCAATTTGCGATCTCTTCCAGGCAACCACTGGATGGATAGAGAAAACATAGGTGAAAAGAGGGGCTGCAGTGTATAATATATTTAAGAGCCTATGGAAGAAGAAAATAATTATATATAAGTGCTATTTCGAGATACTTAGCATAAATTTTGCAAATAAATATTAGGATGGTAGGTGTATAGACATAGATACACAAATACACATACTTACATAAACAAATATGTACACATACACATACACATATATATATACACATACATACATACAGAGGTGCTGCTAGTTATAAAATATTGTTACATCGGGGTAGTCTGGCCCTGGGGTATATGTTACTAAATCAATGAAGAATTTTATTTCATTAGATGTATTTTTTTTGAATTTTATCGATAAAATTCGAAATTAAGTTATTCGGCAGAGAACTTGAGTAACCGACATCGCACAGAGATCAATATGCTGAAGTAGAAGTGGGCCGGTCATGTCTCCAGGCTGATTGTCGCTAGAGACAACATGTGCTAAATTGGAGACCGCAATTAGGCAGACGAAGTGCAGGGCGCCCTGCGGCAAGATGGAAAGATGACTTGAAGAAGGTAGCTGGCAGCGAATGAATGCGAACTGCCCAAGACCGGGATAGTATGCGCTTGATTATTGATTTGACCTGGGTAGGAATCGAACCCACGACCTCTGGCTCAACATTCAGGATCAATAACCACCAAACCAACAGGTATGTCAAGGTTGCAGCTACTTTCTATTAGTACGGTTGCTAACGGTACGAATACACTTTTACACAATTATAATCCATAGAACAAGGTAACACAAAATACTTGTAAAAGCTACAAAAAGGCCACTCACAGACCACCATAAAACAATGAAACAATTATTGTCGTTTGTCCCACCCTACCTCGTGAACAAGGGGTCCGTAATAAAAAAGCGCAATCCCTAGGGATCACTGATAAAAGATTTTGGCACGAGGGGAAGTCGGGATTAAATGTGTGATACTTTGTCTTTTTAAACGTACTTTTTTTTTCAAAGTAAGATATAAAGGGGAAGTTATGAATATTTAAGATCGCATTTTTTTGGAAAATATTTTTGCCCACGATGAATGCTTTGGATGCGAAAGAATTTTACGAAAGAAGAGGATTTGTAACGTACAGAAGGGAATAATAATACCACTAGACCAACATGCCAGTCAATATATATTTGTTTGTTATATTGAAGGTGCACGATGAATAGCTAAGTTACTTAACACTTCTTCGTATACCTAGGCGATGCGAAAGTTTGTATGTGTGCGAGTATGTCACAAACACACGCATCCTACCTTTTACAACCGCGTAAGTTAGTACGCTTCTTATTTCTTTAGGCTAAAAGGGCTGAACTGATTTTGATAAAATTAATATAAGTACATACTCCTTTTTTACCAATAGGCAAATTGGCTAATTTTTAGACAGGTTTTCTTTCTAGTAGAAACAAAGTGAGAGTGTTTCTGTTATTTGTCGGTCAAGATTGAATGAATGAATATCTTTATCTTTATTGATATTTGTTTGTGTTACAGTTATTTGAATCCCTGGCCCCTGAGCTAGTAAGGAACTGTATTACAGGAGCCAGTATATTCCCTTCCACAAAATGTACAGTTATGTCAACATTGAAATCACATACTTAAACATAAAATAATATAAAGAAAAAAAAAAAAAAAACAAGGCAACATCATAAAAATGTGTGTGAGTGTGTGTGTGTGTGTGTGGTGTGGATTTGTTTGTGTATGTGAGTGTGTGTGCAGATTATGGTTTCACTGGGCGGAAGGCGATGCAAGACCGTGTCTACTGCTACTAATCAGGTTTTTTTACAGAATTTGCCAGATTCAGAATAGGATTTTTTTTTGTTTCACTCAAATAATTACTAATCTAAAACAATTCCACCACACTCAAAAATATTTTAATTTACAATTAAAAAATACCTTAGATCCATGAATAAGTAATCACCTCATTACACCGACTTAATCGTCGCTATAATTGTTCCACTTACCAACCACTCGACAACAATTGATAAATTAACAAGATTGTATTCTTTGTCGTCTCCCCTCGAGAAATCCCAAGAAAAAAAAATAAAAGATGAGGGTACTAGGGGAGACAGGATTACTTGCCCCAAGCGTACCAAGATGTGACAGATTAGCCGGTAATTTCTACTAAATTGATATCTCAAGAGATCTGCTCTTTTTTCCCCTACTTCCCCTATTTTTTGTCGTTTTTATCGAAGTTTGAAAGATTGCCAGTCATCGCTGTTTATCGTTCTTCAAATCTTTGACATGAATTGGATGAGTTTGATATTCTCAGACTTTAGATAAATAGTCTAGAATTTTTGCATCTTTTTAAAATTACCTACTCATTACTCAACTTCCTCCGCGCCTTTTCCCAACTAAGTTGGGGTCGGCTTTCAATTTAACTACGGTACGGCCGAACTTTGATATTTTACGTGACGCGACTGGTCCCGGTTGACATACAAACATCTGTAGCATTCGTTACGGGTAGCTGGAGCCCTAAAAAAGGCCGTCACCCTAGTCTAACTACAGAACTTCGATATCGCCAAGAAGACGCGACTGCCATCAGAACTCCACAACCCGAGTAGGGTTGTCGAGTTCTGATGGCAGTCGCTTCACTTAAAATATCAAAGTTCGGCCGTATCGTTGTAAGACTGAAAGCTAATCCCAACTTTGTTGGGACAAGGAGCGGAGGATGATGAATTTGTACTAAGTAGATACCTACATTTGTATTGAACCCAATTTTGTTTTTGTAGGTAAAAATACTAAACAAGTCTCAGTTCTACGGATTCCCGGTAAGGGTTGCGCAACTTTGTTCCTTCTCTCGACAATCATTGTAAACATAACATAGAGACTGATCTTTTCTCTTCAGCTCGTAATATCCATCATAAATTACTACTGAGGCCTTACTGCATGAAATAATCCATATCAGCAACTGAATGTGAATATACCCTTAATTGCTAGTGTTGGAATCGTGAAAGGTCATCAGAACAACCCCAAACATGTTGCTGCTTCAGAGTGAACGTGCTTACGTCACAGTGTGTCTTCAGCATTTGTCGTAGATATTGAGATAATTGCGTAATGTACAGCAGACATCTTACTGTCATGTCTGAGGCAATTGGTGGAACATTAAATGTATGTAGTTTGTTCGTCTTAGGGCTTTTGATTAAAGCAGGTGAGTGTCCATTTTAGGAATATTTACTAAGTTTTTTTTATTGACTTGGAAATACGATTGTATGATTCTATGTTTAATCATTCGTATGAAACGACAAGGGTAGTATATAACCGAATTGGTATGATCTGGACGAACCACGTAAGATTCTAAAGCCGAATGATTGGTTAAACGCTTGAAACTAATATTCGGATTTTAGGTGGTTTCTACGTTTTAAATAAAAATGTTCAGTAAAATAATTACTTAATTTAACCTTCGAATATTTTGAGAATAAATTTGTAGCAGCCGTTGTGACTAATACCTTAAATTATGTCTACCGCAAACAAATCACTAAAAATAGCTCCGAAACTAATAAAATATTTAAAAAAGCTTTCACTATATTTTCATCTATAATTTTTCTTTCTTTAATCTTAATTAAACATAGAATTTCACTATTTAAATCTCATTGTAGAAGTCTGTTTACCAATTGATGTCATACGATTGAGATAATAGTAATTATGCTGATACAATTACCTGTGAAAGTATTGGGCCGTTTACCAATTCTGCGATGTATTCGATATTTAAGAATGGTTTTATTCGATATTTAAATAAAAAGAACACACCGTGATAACCCCAGCGATGATTCAACAGTGGGTTTAAATCACAGGCCAAAGACGAACAAACCTAAAGTAGCAGCAGAAGCGTGTTAACGTTCACTTGTACAATATTTATGCAATTTTACACATCCAGTGTAACTTGACCTGTGCATTTTTTAGAACTTCTTCCGAAATAAAACTTTGAAGATGCGCTAGAGTTCATATTATAATGGAGAGTGTTTTATTTTGTATGTGTGTGTGATAGTAGCAAGTTTCGCTCTGATTAGTATGTGGGCTGATAGATCCTATGAATCGGTGTAATATATCATTTTGAATCGTAATTGGAGCTATTTTGGCTAGTACATGACGGTTTATGATGATATCTATTTTGGTTAAATAATTATATATTTATGTAGCGTGCTATGTAATATTATAAACTTGGTACATGTTTTTTTACAATGTTTTTATACGAGTTGTTATAACTTTTAATGAATTTTGTAAGCTTATCACGTATTTTTATTTAATTTCCAGTCTTAATTAAAAAACAAAAGAATATTTTAACCATCAAGTAGATTTATATATAACTGACGTAGACATTAAAGGTGTCTACTGTTACACACCCACCCCTCGTACCAGACATGTTGTACAGCATCACAACACAGATTGCATCTCATTCGCCCACGCACTGATTAATTTACGATGACTGCGGGCTAAGCGGCTAAACTATCGCTGTCGCAATTAGCATTTGTAAGCCTGTCAATTGTCAAACTGAAACAAAAAATAATAATAATATTTACAGGACTTTTATTGTGTTGCTGTCATATTTGTTTTGTGCTTGTTATTTAATTACGTGATGGTTTCTTTGTAAAGGGAACGAACTTCGTGTTACTAACTTTTAATCTTTCGGGTTCCATGAAATACATTATAATAATATTTATGTATAGGTGCGTATGGGAGTTAACGCGACCACGTAATAGGTATTACTTACCTTTGAGTTGCTTGACGTTTCAACCAGATTGCACTGGCCATGATCCCAGGATGACTGGCACAGTAGTGCACGCAGGTAGAAGGTTCTTCATCCACCGCAAGCGTGAGATAAGATAAGAGGGTCTTTGTAACAGTGTGTAGCGCCAACCTCCCATACGGACGGGTACCTACAAGCCACGTCTCATTATCATCCACAACACCTGCAATCTATTATGTAGAACAGAGCTTACGATCTTTGTGACCCTAAACATTTGGAGTCAGAGTTGGATCATGTTCAGGAGGTTCTCAAAAGTAACAGATATCAGGTATACAATATATAAAATTGATATATTATTATCTATAGGTAGGTACACAAAAAGAAGATTGGCGGGCATATAAGATATCGATTGTGCTACCAGGTTTTCAATGTAGAATACTATAACCGTTCCATAAAATTATTGTCAAAACCGATTTGATTAACTTTTCCCTAAGCAAAGCAACATGAAATCAATGTCAAATGCTCTATTTCACAATGAAAATGTTTTGAAAGTCGTTTAAAATTGTTGTGTAAAACTGTTGGCGTTGATTGATCGCAGCCCCAGGCTTGACATCCTCCATTTTTTTCGCTTTATTTTTCAAAATAGTGTTGACGTAGAGAGGAAAACCGTAATTTGAAATACTTTTGATTTCTCAGTTTGTTGTTCTAATAAGCTTTTATTTACTTTGTTCTTTTAGAATTTGGTCAAATGTACCACTAAACCGATCCAGTTGAAATGTGGAATACACCTATAACTTCGGTAACAATATTATGGACTTGTGAGATTTGTAAGTACTAACCAGTACCAGAAAAAAGACATTACATACCTTTAATTTGCGTGACGTTTCGACCAGGTTGCACTGGCCGTGGTCACAGGCTGATTGATTTCTGCTTTGTTTTAAATACGTGATCGCGTTAATTCCCGTTAACAGAATTGTATTTTCATGGAACGCGAAATTTCAAAAGTTAGACAATACCAATACTACGTAGTGTTCAGTTCAGTTTAATAGTTACTTACAACACCTTGTTGTTTAAAATAAATGTAAAGTTACTTAAACTTGAGGCCGATTTTGGCGAAGGCTTCTCCAGCAAAACTATGCAAATTTTGCTACTTTGCTAATTTACGTTGGTAACCATTTTACCTCGACAAATCAGGTGAGTTTGAAGACAAACGCCCACTCCTTTATTGCATTAAAAAAAAGAAGAAATAATCTCACGAAGCTCCTGATAGCCAATGTTACTAGTGTCTGTAAACATTTGCATTAGGTGTCTTCAACCTCAAGTAACCTATTTCATAGGTAAGAAGACATAAAAAAATAACGTACGAATTTCTTTCAAATTTGTTTCTACAAATGATTTGTATTACTCCCTCCACAGAGCTGGTACTTACCCATGTAAAAACAATTAAATAATTTATATTCCATAAACCTGTTATTTATCAAACCGATTTCTGGTTTCCTCATTTAAAAATCACAAAAATATGTTGGCACCTGTCCTGCTGAACGCATCTTAAAGCCCATGACTGACAGCTTAATGTACTCCTCAGTGAACATGATTGATCATTATCAGTGATACTATCAAAGATCCTGGCTTCACTTGTGTTTTAAGATGTATGTAAATGTATCTCGTGTGAGTATAGGTTTTACTTAGGTGAAACAAAGCGTCAGTTGGTTGACGGCTTAGGTGTCGGTAGCAATAACAACTCTTTGAGCTTGTTGTTATTAGGCATAAAATACACAATCTTAACTTTATATTACTTGGAGTTCATCCTAATCCTGTTCCCTGTACTTTGATTTTTGGATACAAGAACAGGATTCACAACAGTTTAACATCGGTACCTCGAGAACACCATCCTGACTGCTGAACCAGACGTCGTGGGTTCGATTCGCACCCAAGACAAATAATTGTGTAATGGTGAAGACTACACTTCCATTGGCAAAGATATGTGTTCGCAAGTGAATGAAAGAACTAAACTTATAATATTAAGATCTAGTATACCACCCACTTCTAAGTAAGGTAGATATCCACCCAAAATATCCAGAATGAAGGTAAGCCCTTAAAAAATGAAGCGACTTAGTAATCCACCTTAACCGATGTCCCCAAAATACAAACCAATTGGCAATCGGGCCCCATTTGGGTGATAAATCTCAAGTCTGTCACTGTTCATCTGTATAATTATAGACATCATACTACTCTTACGGCTCCATGCATTTACGTGTTATAGCCACGCATCTTAAACTCTTGACAGCTTGTACTTGTCCAGAACGGGCCACGTTTCGGTACTAGCTATTCTGTATGTATTGCACTTAAAGATCAAGCCGTTTTCCTAGTCATATTTTGCGAACTACTGTATAAACAGTGGCCCTATTTGACATTGTAGTGCACCGTAAGAAATGGTACCTAGATAACTTAGCCGAATGAAAGACAAGAGTTCTTTGTACATTTCGATGAAACCTTGATTCTGATAATGATAATAATACCTACCTACCTAAAAATACCTACTTTTAAAAGGAATAAAAGTTTTATTGTGTATAACACGTAAATGTTTACGTTAGGATCATACAAAGTTACATAAAATTGTTAGTGCAACTTTGTTTCTGCTTTGTTTTATCTTGATCTGACGTAGGTAGGTAGGTAGGTATTTGCTTTCACTTTTTGAAGTGAATACTTCTTTAGGCATGTTTATGCACTTTTGCTATGGGGAAAAAGCACAGAACTCGTGACTGTCACGCAAATAATACATATTTAGATCCACTAGAGGGCGGTAATCTAAATATTGAGTTCCGTCAGCTCGTTATTAATTAATGTCATAAACCTGCTAATGTGACGTTGTTTCGTTTAAGTTTTCACTTCTGTCGGCAGTCCTATGACTGTCTATTTTTTTTTTGGCCTAGGTGGCAAAGTAGCAGACGAGTTACCTGATTGTAAGTGACTACCGCCGCCTACAGACACCTGCAACTAAAGAGTCAAGTACGTTACCGCCTTCCAAGGTGGGAGTAGTCAATAGAGGAATGGGGAGGGAGCCGGTTTTCTGTGAGGCCGTGGTATCACTTCGGTCGAGCGGGCCCATACTTGCCGAAGCATGGCTCTCCATCTCCCATTTTCTTTTGATAAACACAGGTTATTTTAGTTAACAATTACAATGGCATTAAACTAAAACTTAAAAAATAAGCTGCCTCTATCCATAATGCATTAATATTGATGTAGCGAAATATCACATTCAATCCACCGTGTAATTCATCAAAACATTAATCAAGTGCTGACACTAAAATAAACTGAGAAACTCATCAACATCATAAAAAAACATATTTTTATTTCTTATACCAATTTCTCTTAAATTATAAAAACAAAAATTACTACGGTGCCAGTTTCTTTTCGGTTCAAAAACTAATTATATTTATTTCTTCAGTGGTACACGGAAGTATTTGAAAGTGTGCGATTGCTCGTGTCTTGGCCGGTGATTGGGAGATGTGGTGCGCATAATGATGGCTAAATTAATGTGTCTACCTATTTGGAAGCTCGTCTGTCAAGAGGTCACTTTTTGGGTATGGTCTAAGCTATAAGTTTTTGTCAACTTATGTTGATAGACTGTCTGTTTTTGCTAAGTACTTCTACAATATCAAAATTTTTAAACAAAACTTTACCGCGCTTTCCGAGTAAGGATAGGTAAGGCACAGTGATATTTCCATTAAGTTAAAAATCATTTAATTTGGGTGAAATCTTGTGTAAAGTATAGGTACCTACTTCCTATAGTTAACATAAGATCTCATTCAACTTTGTCTTGAATATTTTTTTGATTAAATTAACACTACCGACTAACATGGCCCGTACATTTTTAGAATTCTTATAAATTCCTCTAAATAAGCTAAAGCCGCTCATTGGATAGCTAGTTCGACGCCATAGCGTTTTCTGTAGTCCAGTTGAATTCGCAACACCAATGCTACGTGCACAGGCTACAGTAACTAAAAGACAAAATCAAGACTATAGCTACTAGAAAAAAAAAACAACTCATGATATTATATATTTATTCAAATTAATCTGTAAACAACAGAAATAACAAGAAATATCAGCGTCATAACATTTAGCGATTTTGTCTTAAGAAATCGCTATAAGCTTCTATCTTCGGCTTCAACAGTGTAGTCACGACATGGATGTCATGAGTGTTGGATGTGCGCGTACAACTTTTACTGACCTCCACCGGCCGCACCCGTGTCATCTGATGGACTTACACGTACGTCTATTGCGTGATGTAATAGAAACACGAACAAGTGTAGCATGTATAAGGTCATAGTTCAACTACCACGGTTGTTGTGACGAAAGGTTCCTGAATTTTGTGGAAGCTCTGTTAGTATTAAACAGAGTAGGTTGCTTAGCGATATCTACTTTCAACAAAAACATACTTTAAGTTCATCTAGCGAAGACAAACCGAACTGCCTAGTATCTACTGATCCTGCATCGTGCAATGAAAGTTTACAACTTCCGAACATGAACCGTTAGGTCGCTGTCCGCCAGGCATGATCACCTCGCCTTTTTTTTTTTAGTGCGTGTGGAAACACCCTCGGGCCGTCACCCTACCGGGGCTTTTCGGTTGGGCGGTGTGTCGGAATCGAACTACTAAAACCACACGGTGTGCCGTACTGCGCCTTAAGTAGGAGGAATCCGGGATGATCACCTCGCCTGGACGGAGGATCCTTCCTTTGTGTTGGAGGGATACCAACACTCTTTCCTCTACAGGGTGTGTGTAATTTAAATGTTTCCATATTCGTCAACCTATAGTGAGGACATTTTGAGTTCCTTCGCGGTATTTCAACTTGAACAGTAAAAGCGTAAAAAATATTTCACTGTCAGGAACATTGACGACTAATTTGTCGCCGGAGTAATTCTACTGCCGCAGGAGGTCGCAGGTTCAATTGCCGCACAGTGCAAATATGTGTATGCATGGATATGTCTATTTGCATTGTTCGAAGTGTTCCGAGGTGACCGAGGTTCACTCTTTGTAAAATCTTTTTTATTCTTTAATAAAAATTTTTTGTAAAATTGCGTTATTACAGGAAATACAACTATGCAGATGAACTTAAAATGCAAAACTGTATCTGTATACAAAATTAATTCAAATTGATAAATAAGATATAGATTATCATACTGTGTGTATTTTAATTGTGAGCACCTGATAACGCAGAAAAATGTATACAATATAAATATACCATATTAGTTAGGTATGCATAATCTGCTGAATTCATCACATTGAAGATACGTATTTATTAATTTGAACTCCGTTGAGGTGCATGCGTTTGGCGCTAGACACGAAACCCGTGCTGTGCCGCGGGCAGCGTATGTCACTGACAGTATTTTAAATTACACCTACAGACATTTAAAATTAATAAATGTATATTTGTAGTATAGTAGTATTTTAATTTCCTTACCTTTATCAAGAATTGAAAATGACTACAATTCAGAATTATTTTCTGGGTAGGTTGTTATGTGGGGGGTTTATGTGGGGGGTTGCGGAAGAATGCAATGGCGATGCTCGCTCTCCCGATCATGGTCAAGCAGTGGAACACCGGGGTGGTTTTTAGTCGGTAAGAGTCCGACAAACACCTTCGCGGAGGGCGAAGGACGTCCATAATTTTGAGGGGTAAATAAGATTACTAGTAATATGTGATCTACGTTACTAGTATTCTTAATTTAAATAAAATGCTAAGTGCACGGAGTTCAGTTTGGTGTTTTTCAATTAGGTATACTTTTTAACTTTTCACACCTTTGGATCATTCGTCATCTCGTACCAAAATAAACTCGGCCCATTAAGACGAGTTGACGAATGTCAAAATTGATATTTTTGAAGTGAAAACTTCTTTAGCGGCGTTTTTGGGATGGGTAAAAAATGTTAAACTCGCGCCAGGACACATGACCCTGATCAAAAATTCGTAAGACGGAGCCGAGTTTCTTATATTTAAAAAATATAACATTCGAAATTCAACATTTATAAGCGGCCAGGAGCGCAGAACTTCCAGTGTACTCTACGAAGACTACCAACTACGTATACATTTAGATATGTTATTACCTACTTTTTGAAGTGAAAACTTCAAAAAGTAGGTAATAACATGAAACATTAACATGCGCGAGTGTGCGTGTGTGTTTGTACTACAGCCTGCTACGCGCATCCAGGGATGGTGACTGCTGATGGCTCGACCGTCTGTATACTTTCGTGTTAATTTCGTGTATATATGCACAACGTTAATGTTCAAGTTTTCACTTCTGCTGGCACCCGGAGTGCAACCCGTATTTTATTTTCGTTCGTCATCTCGTCCCATTCTTGAAATTGTTTTAATTTTAGTTGTTTTAGCACTTTTGCTCCTAAAACCATTAGTTTCTATTCAAACTTAACAAAAACAAGAATGGGACGAGATGACGAATGAAAATAATATTAATTTTGAAATACGTCAACTCGTCCCCATGGGCCGAGTTTGTTTTGGGACGAGATGACGAACTACCCACGCCTGTGACTCCTTTAACATTTAGGTAGGTAGCAACATTTAACCAGATATATTCTGGACCTATGTACTAGAGGGTGATCCTATTGCTAACAACTGGTCACGTTTCTAGACTTCGTGATACCACAGAAAAAGGGAATAACCAACTATCGACCACCAGTTCTTTTATACAGAGTGTTACAAAAAGGTGTGGTCATATTTTATTGTCGTATAGTAGACCTCGTAGATAACGTAAAGTGCTTACAATTTTAGGAGAAAAATCGAGATTTTTAATTTAAAAATGTTTTTTTTTATGGGTCACCTGATGGTAAATGACTACCGCCGCCCATGGTGTCACGTTTTATTTTAAAGACTCAAATAAAACGAAACAGAGTTTTAGGAGAATAAATTGTTATATTAAAAAAAATTATAAATAACAAAAAGTGGGTAGTAAGTTCGGTAAGCCGGTACAAAAAGGTTGGTTCCCGTATAAGGCCCACAGTACCGCACTCCGCTGGTCGGTGTCAGCTGGCGAAGGCCCCGGCGTAGTCCGGCGGAGCGAGGGCTCGGGAGACGGAGGTAGCAGCTGGGGCGAAGAGTGTAGCAGAGGCCTGGCGTAGCCTGGCGGAGCGTAGCCCAGGAGGACTGAGGTAACACCTCCGTCGAAGAGAGCAGCAGAGGTTATCGAGAGCTATTGTCGAGCGCAGCTCTCAAGCCCCGAACAAATAAGGCACTTAGAAATAACTGTTATAAGTATTAACAGATTTAAGAGAGTAGAGGTTTTATAATTTAAATGTCGGTTACACTGAGGGTCGGCATAGAGCAGAAGTACGTGTCGTGTCTCAAGCGCAGTTTTGAGACGACTGGGGCAGCGCGCGCGCGAATGGATCTCGCGGCTTCGGATAAGTCATCTTGTTAAATTATCTAGAAAAGACAGTTCGCCATACCTAGTAAGCGTCTGTCGTGCTAGTTTGTTTGTTGATAATTTATTTTTATATAATGAAAACTGATTAGTTGTTAAGATTGTAGTATAATTTGTAAATACTTATGAAGATTGATTAGATTAAGTTTTATCCTATATATTTATAGTATCTAGTGATCGTGACAATAGGCACCTGTAACTCGAGAGTCACAAGTGCGTTGCCGCCTCTTAAGGTGGGAGTAGGGGAAGAGGGGGAGATGGGGGAAAAGCGGGAAGATGGGAGAGGAGGATTAGAGGGGGGAAGAGGGGAAGGACGGAAATAGGGGAGAGGGAAGGGTAAGAGTTGAAGGCTGACATGTCCATATTTTTCTGAAAATGTCTGCATAAAAAAAAAAAACAATATCAATGAAATACACTAGGATTTTTTTTCAGAATCCACTTTTTTAAGTTAAATCAACTATTTGTTGGCTAAAAGTAACGCTCCTAAAATTTTACCACACCCTTCTGTACACCCTGTATTTCCATGCAGAATATTTACAGTAGCTTTCAATACTACTTCAGAGAAATGCAGTTTATTTAATGTCTTCATTGTAGTGTATCTCAAAATAATGCAAATTACAAAGTGCATTACGAGGATCAGAACAAGAGTCGTTTGTGCTGCTCGTCACACGTGTGCCTGCTGGGGACGTAGTGCCCATGAACGGGAAACCACACTATCTTCTTTGAAAATCACATCACATAGGAAAACTATCTTTAACCTGGTAGAAATAAGGTCTATAAAATCGCTGGCTTATTGTAGAAGAATCTAACCGTTGAATCAGTCACAACTTTATTTCATTGTACATTTGATATTTAATTGTAGAACGTAAAAGAACATCTTAGATATTTTCACACACTAGTTCTTTACTACAATTGATAATATACCTTGTAGTTTAATAATAAGGAGGGATTTTGAAGAACGTTATACAGGTACTTACCTCCACGCATGTCAACGACAACGTATTTTTAACGCGATTGTATCAGTTGATGCCGGTTTAAGGCTCTAGGATTTAAATACTGACTGGCTTGTTGGCCTAGTGGTTAGTAACCCTGACTGCTATGCTACAGGTCGTGGGTTCGATTCCCACCTGAGTCTGGGTGTTCTTTGTGTCCGTTGTTTGTATGTTTTTAAACTCCCCCGCAACACAGGAGTAATTCTTATTGCGTAGTTGTCTTTAAAAAATAAAAAAACAAGAACTTTGTTTAGTGTTACAGATACAAAGAAAAAAATACATATTATGACATTTAAATTTTACTAATAAATGTATTTTTTTCAGATACTATGCTATCTTCATTATAAACTAGCAGTTACCGCGCGGCTTCGCTCGCGTGTACATATTTATATATTTTTCCAAAATTAAAGTAGCCTAAGTTACTCCTTATAACACCAGCAATCTGCCAGGGAAAGTCCCGTGGAAATCGGTCCACCCGTTCCGGAGATTAAAGGGAATAAACAGACAGACAGACATGAACAGACAGACAAAAAATTTAAAAACCGATTTTTAGACGTAGGTATCGTGCTAACAACTGTCTGAGCTTAAAAAAGCTATTACTTTGACATTAAAACAGACACCTCAATTTTATTTATTTGTATTATATATTAATTATTTGTATTGATGATGTATTGATAAACAGTTAGGTGAACGTAATAGTATCTCTGTACGGGACTCAGATCTCTTCGAGCTACTGCAGTTCCATCCCGTTTCTCCTTCGATACCTGTATTTCCCCTTACCCTAGCCTCCTCCCATTATTCCTTTTTCCCATCTTGAAATGATAATATTCCCAAGAAGGGTTGGCGTCAGGCAGGCGGCTGGCCATAAAAAGAATCAGTCGACACCTTGCGCAATATGAGTAATACATCAAGTTAGTGCGAAAGAAGTAGGGCCTACTCCGTAGGTGACGCGCGGCAGCAGCACCCGGCTAAGCAAACAAGGACAAGGATTGTTGCACCACTTGAAGCGGGTGCAACGTAAAACCATACTGCACCAAGCCCAAATAAATTTGGGACAAGAGTAGGCAAATGATAATGATGAAAAAGTCAGATGGCTCAAATTTGAACGTTGACAAGTCCATCATCGTATCACTTCTTCATCCCACTAATATTATAAATAAGAAAGTTTGGATGGATGGATGGATTTTTGTTACCCTTTCACGCAAAAACCGCTGAACCGATTGCGATGAAACTTGGTATGTAGATAGCTGGAGACCTGGATAAACGCATAGGCTACTTTTCATCCCGATATTCTCACCGATTTTTAGACGTAGGTATCGTGCAAACAACTGTCTGAGCTTAAAAAAAGCTATTACTTTGACATTAAAACAGACACCTCAATTTTATTTATTTGTATTATATATTATTTATTTGTTTTGATGATGTATTGATAAACAGTTAGGTGAACGTAATAGTATCTCTGTACGTGACTCTGATCTCTTCGAGCTACTGCAGTTCAGCAGTGCAGCACGGGATCAAGACTTACGCGGGTGAAACCGCGTGGCGCTGCTAGTCTTTCATAAGAGCAAGATTTTTTTTCCTATCCCGCGTCCAAGTTCAATATAAATCTGATTGTTAAGATCGATAAAGCTGCGATTTGTCACAGTCGTCGTAAACCTGGCCAAGTTTAACTCCAAGCCCCTTTAATTAAACTTTCCAGGAACATCCCACACATTTTCCAATTTCACACGCTATTTTTACAACCAATAAACTCCATCGACAATACCAGAAGTCAGTACCAAAATAAAGACATCGACTATCTAACCTATAATTCTTATCCCCAATCGCTATAAAATGAATCCCATTTACTATCAACGTGGAAGCGACGACATGAAAACACTATGATCTAAACAGATGATAAAACTAGGTGATTAACGGATTTCGCTTGACTATTGAGTCGTGTAAACTTTACTCAGTGATAACGCTAAGTTTTGTAGGTAGGTAGTATAGTAGGCGTACGCTCCAGGTAATATCCATGTCGTGTCGTTATCGTATCGTCTAGTGTTAGAAGCCTTGTCGTTCATTAGCTCGTTACGACACTGTCATCTTCTTTACAATCTCTAATGACAAGTTGTGTTGAGCGTCTTCTCAGAAGTTGACAGCTACGGCGACCGAGTTATAAAACTATAAAATTGCTTAATTGTGATCGTAAAATCGGCAGGATTATTTATTATAACCCATACTCGCTTATTAGACTACTTTATTCTAATGAGGATAAGGTTTAAATTTGTTTGTTTGAATGTTTATTGTTGGTTGTGAAAGCCTAGTTCGGCTCGTTAGTGGGACGTATCCTGCAGTTGGAGAGAGATTTGAGATCAGAGGTTAACGGAGTGTTTAATTGATATCAGATTGTTATTGATTGCGGTATACTCAGCAATATGCTACTGGCTAAGTTAAAACTAGCTATCTTACAGTCATTACAAATATTAAGAATGGCTGACTACTAAATGTTGTTTAAAATCTAAAAGCGTCGGATCTACTTGTCTTGAGATATGTTTATTCAAATAAACTTTACAAAAAGATTTACCGAGAACCGTGACAAGTTTAAGTAGTGTTTGGTCCATCATATTGCAAGTTAAAAAGGAGATACTGTTTAGCAGAATTCTACTCGCATTGGAGCCACTCTAGTTACTTGGGAAGTACCTCCATCCTAGTTAGGTAGCACTGCTAAAGAAGTGCTGATTTTCCCTTTTTGTGAGAAGAGTGAACAGAGCTCTATGACAGAGAGGAAAGGCTTGATAGACGAACGTGTGACATCACTACTGTTTCGAGTGTATAGCCACTAATAACCATTTACCATTAATTATATTTAGCTGTAGGTGCCTATAAATATCAAAATCGGACTAATTAATCCAAATAATTATCAAAATCAGACTTCTCTGTAAAAAATATCGGTAACAGATAAAAAAAAACTAATATACGAGTGGACTTGAAAACCTTCTCCATTTTTTCGTCGGTTTTGAAAAGAGAAGCTCGGAGATGATATATATATATATATACAGTTTTTATTGGTACTCACAGATAGTTCATCAGATAAAACCAAAAATTTCATGATAATTGGTTACGTAGTTCCAGTAGTACCAAACAAACAAACTCATTCACTTTATAATATTAGTAAGAATTGCATTCATTGGTATCGTGTCTATGGATTCTTTCATAATTAAAATTTCAATACTGATTTTCAGTCCAGGTAATGGGTGGCTCGTGGCTAAGTGGTAACCGAGTAGGTCAGCACATTGCAAGGTTAAGTAATACTAGCCAGGTCAGTCTTAATATGGGTAACTATTCTTAACACATTGAGACCCCTCCATGCCTCGGAAAGCACGTTAAGCCGTCGTTCCTGGTGGCCATACGACATATGGCCACGAGCCCTAAAAAAAGTCCGACAACCTGGTCTAATTACAGATCTTCGATTTCTAGTACTTGGGTTGTAGAGGTCTGATGGCAGTCGCTGCACGTAAAAGTTCGGCCGTTTTGTTGTTAGACTGAAAGCCGACCCAGTTGGTAGTCGTTAGCTCATTACTATTTTAAGTTGATAACTTCTACATAGAAGTACCTATATATTTCTAATACATAATCTTCGTGAGCAAGAGTTTTAATTACCAAGTTTGCATAGGCATACATTACGGAGCTACCGTAACGAATCGATGAGAGATGCTTCAGTATTAATCAGTGGAAAGTTTTGTAGGTTTAGTGGCCCATAGCTAATTCTGATTTGAAGTTATACTGTTGTTAAATGGATATCGAATAATAACTTTAAACATAGATGTACCATTTACCTTTTTCCTTTTACGAGTATACAAAAATATTGGTAAAAGAGAGCATGGCTTATGGTAAGTGGATACCTGTTGCTATAAAACATTCAGGCGTTGCTAAGCCAAGGCCAGCTCCCCTCCTCTTCCCATGATAAACATTGCTTCACTGCCAGTTTTCTGTGAGGCCGTTTTATCACGTCTGTCGAGCCGGCCAGTACGTGCCGAAGCATGGCTCTCCCACGCTCTTACGTATTTGTATTATGTAAAATAATTCACTATCATTCGATAAAAAAATTTTTTAGCAGCATTCGAGTGTTACTTTTGGTATTGCAACCTTCTTTAAGCTACGGTAACTGTTACCATTATAATTTATTAGATTAAACTTCGTAAACAGAAAAAAAAGTAGCCCATGTGCTATTCCGGACTCTAATCTACCTCTGTGCCAAATTGTATCTAGATCCGTTCAGCCGTTCTGGCGTGATTGAGATTCATCAATCCAAACTTTCGCATCAATACATATATTATTATAAAACGAAGTCCTCCACCGCGTCTGTCTGTTCGCGATAAACTGAATAACTACCCAACGGATTTTCATACAATACAAAACTAATTATTCACATCTGACTGATAGTTACAGAGATAGCGCTTTTAAACAAACGAATAATCAATCAATAAACTCTTCAGCTTTATTCTATTACTAGAATAGACAACATAAATAAAGTCCTTGATCATTTCTTTATAGAACTTTTACATACACTGGTAAGTTTGCACAATAAATAAGCTATTTCCTGTAGATACAGATGTCTCGGTGGACCGAATTTATTGCTGCTGCATAAGCTATATCTTTACATCCATAATATCAAATCTAAACACTCGTATTAGTCGACTATTCTTGTCTGTAAACGGCCACGAAAATAGCGTTCCACCGACTAAAGAGCACGGCGATTTTGAACCAGACATATCAGTGCTTTACCACCGATGTGAACTCACTCCTAACACAAGAATATAGCTAGAAGGGTTAAAAATATGGTAAAAGCAGAAGCCGTGAAAAGCTAAGTCTTTAACAAGTATGAATTTACAATTCCCCCCGAACTCAAAAGTCCTTGCAACGATGAGAAAAGAGCTGATGATCGAATTGCTGGACCGATTTTCTTAAATTATAGCTAATACTCTCGATTCAGTCACAGTTAAGGAGCTCTGATGCCACAGACAGACTTACAGATGCTCACGTTAAATCTATATATTAATATTACCACTGTGCAACTTGAAATTGCACTTTATTGTGTCGAAACAAGAGTAGTTATTTATGTAAATGTTTTTGCGGAGTGGGATTTCTGTACTGGTACTTTTATGAATTCTGTGGTGGTACTTTGTTTTCTAAAATTAAAAGCACACATTGTACCTTTTGTTATAACGCCTTTCAGTAATGGATCGTCGAGTCGTTGGTACAATGATAAGTAAACGCTTATAATCATGTCCATGTAGAAGTTCTTGGTCGCTAAAATTACTGAGAGATCGCTTGATGGTCAAGTTTTGTCAATAATTAATTATGTTTTAATTTTGTTGTTATATTTCATTGGCAAGTGTAAGTTTAATTGTCATTATATAGCCTCCCGTACCATGACAGGTCACACATACCGGCTGCGTGTTACTTGATGTAAATGTTTTCACGTATTTTTTAAACTTATAACATATTGATTAAAAAAATATATTTTCTGCATTTCTTTCATACATAAAATTGATGTATTCCAAATTTCACGTTCCTCCGTTTCCAAAAATTTCTTAAAAATGCGTATTAAATACAAAGAATTCTCTTCACATAATTATAATCATATTTATAATCATTTGTTTAACATAGGTAAATAGATATAGACGATAACATTGATTATGTCCACTATGTTATGCCATGTGTAATAAAGTAAGTGTAAAATCAATATCAAAGTTATCAGTCTTACATTAAATAAAATTTTGTTTATAGAATTCTTTTACGGAATAGTAACATTTGTCATTCAACAGCAATCTTAACTGTTTCTTAAATCACGTATTTAAATATATATATTAGTTTATCAGTCAGAAGTGTAGGCATAAAAAGTTCTATATTGACATGCTAAACTGTTTAGTTTAATTTATACAAGATTCTAAATAATGGAATCTTATGGCTAATCTCTTCAAAGACTTCATTATCCGCTACTTCTATAGCCTCTAGCACCATTCACATGGTATAAGGGACCACCCACACTGGACCGATAAACGCGGCGTTTTATGATCACGTTAATAAACGTTGTTTACAGTGGTGAACATGATGCGTTGTCAACCGCCATAGTCGCTACTATTTTCAGTTTGTTAGTATGAGGTTATGGTACGATTGCTAAGTTGCTTATGTAAGTATCTATCCATATAGGTAATTAAATTATCGGCATCTACCGACTGTAAATATGTTAAAGTAGTGTAGCTATTTTTTTACAGATTCAGATATATTTATTGTGCGATTTATTACCGGTACGACCATTTGGTCTGTAAAAAAAACACGTTATATTTAGATAAAACTTTTTGTAGTCTCCTTTTTCTCCTTTTGTTCTCTTTTTTTGTAATCAACCGAAGTATAATTACGTGCTAAGCAAAACACTACATCTACAGGTTCTTCTGGAGGTCCTATTCTATCTCTCTTTCTGTCTTTAATAATACAATATGTAAGATAAAATATATTTTACATTCTTCCTTCTTTCCCATCTTAAAATGACTACATTCCCAAGGAGGGTCCCAGGCAACCGACCATGAAAGAAACCACCCCAAACCCTTTGCAGTATTACACATAGCACCGACCCCATGACAAATGGGAAAAGTGTAGAAAGATGATGATGATCACTACATATTATGAAACAAAGTCCCCCTCCGCGTCTGTCTGTCTGTTCGCGATAAACTCAAAAACTACTAAATGGATTTTCATGCGGTTTTTACCAATAGATAGAGCAATTCATGACAAAGGTTTAGGTAAGTATATCATTTATTAAGGTTTTGTGTAAAATGATTGAAATATGATGATGATGATTGTTAAAGATGTCTCTGCTACCCATGCGAAACTGGGGTGGGTTTGTTAGATACAATATATTATTTTGCAGTCTCCCTCTGAATCCCAAAAACTGTTATAATACTTACTGTCCCACCCTATATTATGTAACTTTTCACATACCTATAACACAAAGTGTTATTGTGATAATAGGAGATATGTATTAATAAGCTAGTTTATATAATAAATAATAACGTATTTATTAAGCAATTCACAACCAAGGATGAGTTATATACATATAAATAATGAAATTAAATTACCTTCTCAATTATTACTATTGCGAAGCCTTTACAATGGACTTGACGAAGCCAGTAGATTAAAGTTTTAAACTACAAATAAATATTATAATCACTTTTTGTACCAAGTTCAAATTGTAAACGACGACCTCGAAGTTACCTTGGCTGGTAATGATACTCCAATTATCGTGTAACAGAAGACAAATGAATGGATCACATACATCAATCATGTATAAATTGATCGTTGCGTAGTATCGTGGTAGTGTGGTGTTACCTTTGTTAAAAATATTAGTACCTAACTTTGTGATAATTATGCTTATGTATGTATCAAAAAGTCCATGGTGCTGGGATATTAAGTATTTAATTATTTTTAAACTTTCGCGACTTTGATACATATAAGATGTGTAATTCGGGACTTAATCGCGATAATATTTAAAAGGATCAATACCTCTTGGTTACCCGACGTTTCGATTGAATTGCACCGATCGTGGTCACCAAGAGGTATTGTAACTTTTAAATATTATCGCGATTAAGTCCCGAATTACACATCTAATTAAGTATTTAGATTTATCAAATTAAATACCTTGACTCAATTTTTTTCTCCTCGTTTATTAAGGGGCAATATTTCTCTAATGATATAATATGAGCATGACACTATGATGATGGAGAGCGCAAACGAATGCATGATTAGAATGGCCGCATTTTTTTTTACATGAATTTGTTTTTGCAGCTTCCATCCCACTAATATTATAAATGTAAATTTTGGATGGATGGATGGATGTTTGTTACTCTTTCACACAAAATCCGCTGAACCGATAGATAGCTGAAGACCTGGATTAACGCATAGGCTTTTTATTTCCATACTCCCACGGGATCAGGACTTACGTGGGTAAAACCGCGGGGCGCTGCTAGTTTCGCATATATTCCTAACGTCAAACTATAATTTTGATAATTTCATGAAGACTCTTTTTACATAGCCATAGGTACAGATGGGAATTATAAATATGAATTTATATAAACTGATAAATGAAATAATAGGCGTTTGTCTTTCAACTCACCTGATGGAAAGTGACGAACACAAAAGTGGTATACGTCTATCAAAAAGAAACCTAATCACTCTAAGTACTCTTAAACGTTGCAGGATTATAATTTACTAGCAGTGCCCCGCGGTTTCACCCGCGTAAGTTCCGATCCCTTGGGAATATCGGGATGAAAAGTAGCCTATATGTTATTCCAGGTCTGCAGCTATCTACATACCAAGCTTCATCGCAATCGGTTCAGTAGTTTTGGCGTGAAAGAGTAACAAACATCCATACATCCATACTTCCATACATCCATACATCCATACATCCACACATCCATACATCCATACATCCATACATCCATACATCCTCACAAACTTTCACGTTTATAATATTAGTAGAATAATTACGTACGTAGTCAGTCAGTACACCAGTCGGTTTTGTATTTTCTTTTTGACTTTTTATAGTCAAATTCTTCAGGTGGTTCTAACTAAGTATTTAGGGGACAAGATACTTAACTTCACTTTTTGCAATAACAGACATATAACTCAAAAAATCGCTGTAGTACCTAGATTAAAATAAAAAAGTGTGAAGTATTGTCCATTTTCAAAATGAATTTTTCAAATTGGTTCAGGCGTCTTCGAGTAACCCGTGAACATACGGAAAAAGTTAGGAAATTGAGTTGGTGGGTTTGTTAATTATAAAGATAAAAAAAAAAAATATAGTTGATTTGTTTTTCAAACGTCAACTATTTCCAATTCGTTCTTAAAACCTTTAGATTATATTCTACTAATAAAATTATCACAGTAAATTTAGAAGTTAAATAATTCGAAGTTCAAAGTCATATAAAAAGCTTTTAAAATTGGTTCGAAATTTAAAATTATGAATGATAATACACTTGGACACAATTAGTGTTGTTAGCAGTCAAATCAAATACATCGTTATGATGTATTTGATTTAGTAAAATCTTTATTTTATTCTATCAGTAAAATAGACAGCCAATAGGTACTTGTGCATACATAAATTATTTTTATCCAAAATGTTGACTCTCACATCGTCCTTCAACTCGCTGCACACGAGGGCAATTAGACCATTTAAATACATCGTATCACAATCGAGTCTATCAGCAATAAATCGTTTAACAGCACGCTACGTTGCCAGTTAACCAGTAATTGTGCTTTTAAAAATTGTGAAGGTAACCTTAGGTATAATTCTTTGGAAAAAATCTGGTAAAATATATGTATATATATAACTAGTAGCCCACCCCGTCTTCAACTTCAGCTTTAACATTCATCATCATATTTCAACCAATTTACACAAAACCTTATCAAATTATATACCTAAACTTTTCTCATGAATCGCTCTACCTATTGGTGAAAACCGCATGAAAATCTGTTCAGAAGTTTTAGGCAAACATACAGACGCGTCGGGGTACTTTGTTTTATAATATGTAGTGATGATTATGTACGTTTAAGAAGGTACAGCAGATATTTTCTCAAATCAGAACCGCGTTACTGCGTAAGGATCTCAACAATTTACTATAAGTGGCAGAGCGTCCGACAGCAACGTCAGATCGCAAGTTCGATTCCAGCCCAGTGCAAACATTTGTATACAATAATATGTCTATTTGCATGTTTCCATGTAATTATGTACGCTTATATCGCTAGAATATCATCAATAATCATCATACATTTAAAAAAATGTTATCGCCGAAAATTTTCGGGCGATAGGTGGTGAAGGCGTTGACGAGTATTTAAAAGCTTTAATTCTTTATGAGTCTGAATGACGACACCAGGCTAGTCCTCTATTACGTGAGTAGCCAAAGTATAGCAAAATGTGGGTTTTTTATAAGCCTCTGCTTACCCCGTCAAGAATATAGGCATGTGTATTTATATTAATAATACAAATCGCGACAGTTTATCACCACATATCACCGCGCGGTCTTGCGATTTCGAGCGTTTTAATAATTTGCATACACACCAACCGCCGCCGCGCCGTACGTACGAATGTAGATGTATTTTATCCGTTGTATCGCCACCCGCGGCGATGCGCGGTACCGTCTGTTGATCGCTCGTAATATTGGAATTCCTCACGATCAATAAATTGTTAGCGAACCGCTAAAGATGTTGTTACTTTGTATCTTTATAACATTCGCTAGCTCTTTACTATTAACTAGAATAGAACGGTTAATGGATTTAAAATTCGAAACTTGTTTAAATTTTCTCGTCAAAAATATTCGGTAGCTCGACCGTCTTATCTGAGCTTTCTGATAGCTGTTTGTAAGAAATGTGTATTAGTTATTTTTTAATGTAGGTACACTAGGTACTACTAGATTCCACGAAGCATGTTTATCCCACACATAATCGCTCTGCGTAATAGTTAAAGAAACCAGTTAAGATGTAGAAAATAACAATATAAATAAAATACCATTAAACATGTAACAAAGTACCATCATAAGGTAATTTTCCATTCCATATATAAAAGACAAACTAATAAGTAAGTGATAATGGGTACTTCACACATGACGCAGTTCAAGGCAAACGATCAGACTTTACGACTCATTTGGTAATGCAATGTTAGGATTTGCAAATGGTGTAACCTAAACACTGGCTTGTTGAGAAGATCTCTGCATTTAAACTAAGTTGGTGTGATAAAAAAATTTATTCTCTTTGACTCTTTTTTTTTTATTTTTTACGGTAGACCAACAAAATGGATGGAAGAGAGGCATCTTTTAATCGAAAAGCTTTTTTCCGTGTAGGTTTGTTAATGGCCTTCTTAGATGTCACTAAACAGGTTAGGAGCCAGAGACACCTCCCTCCTTCACGAAGTGATTACTAATTTTATGCAAAAAACTTGCCTCCCCCCCCTCTTGTAAAACTATTCAGCAGTAGGTATACATTTTATTGTCTGCTAGGATACGAGGATTCCCAGAGGATTACTTTTTAGTGTAGGTACTCGCAAGGGTCACTTGCAATAAACCCACTTGTGACGGAACATCGTTTGGTTTTAGTCAATTCGATTCCGAGATACCACTTCACCGTTAGTTCCGGTGAGGTGACGACGCGTGGGGGATTCCACTAGACAAAAAAAAAATTGAGTAAGTACTGTCAAGAAAGCAATTCTGTGTTTTTAAAGTTGAGGTAAATCTTCGGCCAGCTGGATCAGATACGAGAAGAAATCTGTCGGGCCATGCCTCTTTAGAAATCGATAATAATGTTGCAAACACATTATAATTACAACTCACAGGATCACAAGAACGTGTCAGCGTATCATCTCTAACGTTGACGATATTTGAAAAAAAAACCTGTTGTTTCATAATACGTTGGGTAACACTCCCTAAGTATTTATCAGTAGGCGTATGATACAACATACTCAGTATTCAATCAATCAAATCTCTAATTCAACAATAAACTTTCGCAAACTATCTCACAATCTCCACTATCCAAACCATCTTGATATCATCATACGCTCTTATATTTTGTAGTAGTGTCACAAGTCAACAACATAAGGTCCCTCCCACACGACGCAGTGAGTCACGCTGTGTCACAAGTCACTGCGTTAAGTCGGCGCCGTGTGGGTGGTCCGATAAACATCTAATTAAAGCCTAGTTGGGAATTGCGATTTGTTTGTCGTTTTGTGAAAGTGATATTAAAAACATTAAATATTAAGAATCACTTCTACTTTATTGTACATTGTACAAACACATTTATATATTTGTACAGGATGTTTTTATATCTTGCTACAAATAAATAACATTGTACCACTGAAGCTGGCTACTACTACAACTAAGACAGATCCAGTTACAATTTTTTCTAAGCACTGTTATATATAACAATCAAAATGCAATAAACTAAAAGATAATCCTTGTAATGTTGTACATCACCACTAACAAAACAAGATTCTAAAATGCATAATGTGGAGTAAATTACATGTAGGGTTACCATTAGCCCTTTCTTTTCTTCTTCTGTCCTTCTCTTTAGGGTAGTGTTCACACCAGTTTATTTTTAAACTTGAGAAAAGATTTTACTGCGCTATATCTCTCCTATTAAAACTAGATAAACCTATACTAACTTTTAAACTTTCGCGTTCCATGATATAATATTATCTACGTATGAACGGGAATTAACGCGATCACGAAAAGGTATTACATACCTCTGAATTGCCTGACGTTTATACCTTTTCGTGATCGCGTTAATTCCCGTTCATACGTAGATAATATTATAGATAAACCTATTAAAAAGAAACAAGTTCTCGTCACTATACCCTCTCACTTTTTAAATTATTTTAAGAACAAAATGTATATTTATATTATCCATTCCAATTTATACACCAAGAACTCAAATAAACAAAACTGTTAATGTTCTCTGGAAATAGTACGTCATAAAGTCGCAAATCCGACTCCATCCTAAAGTATTATAGTACTCAAGTGTCCTTCACCCTATAACGGACGTCGCGTCGTCCGTTTGTTTAACGCCTTAGAGTGACAACGACAATATCTATTTTCGATCGACATTTGTTTATATTAAAAACATTCGGAGTCATCTACGGACAACCTTATTTTTACCGCTATTATGTACTAATTTGAGCTTTATGGGTGCAGTCACAAAGTTGAGTTTAATATATTTAGAGTACTTTTTTAAGTATCTTACATGTTGGCGAACAACTGATGACATGAATGTTGTGAATAGAAGTCAAAGGCATGAGCCAAGAGTCATGAATGTGAGAAAATAGATTCGTGTAATTTTGTATTTTATGTGTGTTATTATTTATCATTTAATATGAATAGTCGAAAATTGTCCTACTTCTTTGACGTTAAAAGCAAGTTGTGCATTAAGAATTTTACTGTGTGTATGTGATAACCACCCAATAACAATAATAATAATGTGTAACTTATAAATTTTTCAAGCTTCTATTTTTATACAAGAAAGATTAAATAGATAATAATTGGCAGCGCACTGCCTAATAAAATTACTTAAAACAACTTAAATGTATATAAGCAACACGCTCACAACACAAAGGGTGACACTAGTCGTTGTAACACTTGTAACCCTAGACCCGGAATGTAAGACGACCCAATTCATCAGCACAGAGCAACTTTGCACTTTAAAAACAACACTAATCATTTTTGTTCAAATCTTCTTTCATAAATACCTAAAAGATTATTAAAAAAAAAAGAATTGCAGCACAACAATATAATTACTAATTAATTTACTACCTACATACATCTAACAAGTTCATTTACAATTTTATGAAGATGTAATTACAAGCCCTATAGTTACAATAACCATAAATTTAGACTAATCACAACAGCTACTTAAGGTGACATAGAGCCTGCACGGCGTACTTCCGGTCAAGTTGTCCGTACCGGAAGCGGGCAGCCAGCGGAAGTTGTATACAAAGTGCGAGCCTTCGCGTGCCGGACGGAGGGTAGAAGGAAATTTGGTGAAAGAAAATTTATGACTGTTTGAAACTTGATATTTAAATATTGAATATGTAAATGTTAGCTTAATACTGGCATTTGTACCTACTATACATATAACTATTATTGTATAAATATAATATCGGTAAGTTATGCACAATAAAGATATAAAGAGTTCAGTCTAATGACAAATAATGAAAAATGATTTTATTTTGTAAATCTAATTCTTTAAAGCTAGGTGGTGCCGGCATTTCCTATGACTAGCCTTGAGAAGAAACGCCGAAACAAACTCAAGGATCCAAGTCTACACAATTCAAACTGTGCAAGTGCCATGTAGGCGTCCGTGGTGGTCTTTATACGAAAGAACCATTTTAGTTCTGAACTGACCAGAGACGACGCCCAGTAGATTAGATGTTAGTAATCATGGAACTCAACCACATCTTAGGGAGCTCCACGACTCCAACCGGTCTGTCCCCGCACTCAGACTCTTGGTAAGGCCAATGAAATACTCAAAACTGCAAGACTGTCATGATAAAAAAATATTTTAAATGGCGTAATAAAAATATTGTAAATCAAAAGATATTAAAATCTTGAATATATAAAGAAAAAGGGTCATAAAGGGTCATAATTATTAGTAAATACAGATCGCAGTACTGAACTGTAAACCTTTTTTGAAAATAAAACATAACTTCACCAAAAACCTCCCCTTAATCGCTAGATCGCATATTCCGACACTACGATTATTACGCTGTTTAACTGGGCGGTTAGATTACTATCACCACCGTGAAACCGTCTGCGATTGTCGCTGCGATTTTAATATATTAACCGTTTGCGTGTCGCTAAGTATCGCGGTGTAGAAGGTGCTTTATTTGATACATGACATTGTTTTTGTTTTATGTTGTAGTTTGTCATAGTGTAGAACAAATTGTTTTATTTAATTACAGGTAAGTTAACAGGTATATTTTGTACTACTCAGATTTTAAACAATCACACGGTTCCCTGACAGTATTGGTTATTAGTGTCTATAAAACTATTCAAGACTTTTCCACTCCCCGTCCAGTTACACCCCAAAGCTAAGTGCAGTGTTCTCTTGGGTGATATTTTTCCAAGCGAGTGGCTCAAATACCAAAAATCTGCATGAAGTTGAATGTTGTTGTGTGAGTGAGTTGCATAAGTTGTTGTGCGTTGTTGAGTGTATGAGTTAAGTCTTGATGCAAACATTCTAATTGAGTATTAGTAGTCCTTATCTGTATCACAGGTACAATCCAAGGCAGGCCGACCGACACGTCCTTCGAATCTTGGTAAATTCTTAAAATAACTTCTACCATCTTACCGCCCTTCCTTATGTGTCGTTGTTCAGAATCAGGGGTTGGTGATCGAACTTACTTAACCGTATCTTTGACCAACTTGAGTCTTCGAAACAAGACGGTATCTCATCGATCAATCAATTAGCGTACTCTGGTCCACTGCTGAACATAAGCCTCTCCTAATGTGCGCCATACAGTTACGTAACTATATCATCTGAGGCCCGTGGCTAATTCATCTTGATGGATCGGATTGGGCACAAGTTTACTCTTGGTGCCTCGTATGCTTAAGGCCTTTAGGTCGGGGCCGGGGACCCCCTAGGGCCATGGGCCCGTGGCATTTTGCCCTCTCTGGCACCCTATTGTTACGCCACTAGCGCCATAGCACCCGGTCCTCCGAAAAGGAAAGGTAGCTGAGGAAGGTAGCTGGAAGGGATTGGATGCGGAAGGTGGTATCTTATACTCTTGACAAAGCTATACAAGGTAATCTCACCTGCCCTGTCGCACTATCTGCACTACCCACTTAGATTGTCGTAACAGATTAATGCAAAATGAAACACCAATTATTCATCCTCTCACAACTGCTGACTTCTTCTGTTCTCTTTTTGTTTACATTTAGGATGTTCAAGCATACATTGAGTTTACAAAAATGGCCCTGGATCTATCATTCCAAAGTATAATCTTAAAAAATCTTTTAGTTATGAGTACCTCCTACTATAACATATAATTTTATTAAATCACCTAATGTAGGTTTTACCTAAATAGGTACTTCGTATTTTGAAGTTATACTTCTTTTACGATGCGCGCGCACGCCGTCACGAGAAACCGACACCCTGAAGTTAACTAGACAATATTTTAGTTTCACAAAAAAAGTTACCAACTTCACGATATTTATTCAAGTGTTTCTGAACATACAACACGTGTTTTGTATCAGTCCGAATAAAATATATATAAATAAACATACTGACTGATATTTATTAACAATTTATTAATTTAAAGATAATTTAGTGTGATTATAAGTGATAAAAATGGTTTTTACATATTGCTTTGAGTACGTTTGTAAAATTTGAGGTTAGTTGACGGTATGTATTATATTATTTATTATGATATTTAAATAAACTTTATTTAACTAGCGCCAAAGATGTATAACTGCTTAGTAAGCAGTTATACATCTTTGTGTGTACTTATGTACGCATGTAAGCAGTGCTTACGTGCGTACATAAGTACACACACACTTTTTTTTATTTTAGTAAATTTTTTACTTAACGTGTGTGCTATAAATTTAACAGAAAAACAGTCTTTAAGACGCCTATAATATGTATTTAACACCATATGGTATTCGACCATAGTCTGAATACGACTTTATTTATCCAAACAAATGGGCACCACATGTCGCGACATGCAATGACAAGGCCTTACTAACCCACTTTAAATAGACCTCTCAACTTTAAAATGATACCCCGATTAGATCTATTTTATTTGGTTCGGTAAGAGGGAGGGAGGGTCGGTTTATGTTGGGTGTAAGAAAAATAAGTGTGTGACACAATGATGTTTATTTATTTACTGTAATTATACATAGCCAGATGTGTGAGGTACCATTGCGGTGGGTTTGTTAAATTTGCGGCTTTTGAACAAATTACTATATTATCTTCAGTTGGCGTGGAGGGACGTATTTCTCTATAAAATAGCTTGATATACAAAGGTTTTTTTATATGTTTGTATTTTATGTAGTCTCTTCACACAATGGTTTAAAGTTATAAATATTTTGTATGTACATACATACACCCACGCCTGCACCATCGAAGAGGTAAGCGGAGACCCTCATTTTGCGTACGTGTCAAGCCTATTCGAGTCAACCGGGCATTTTGGGAATTATAGGTGGGAAAGTTGGGAGTATGTTGAACGGAGAGAAAGGAACGGATGTTGCTTATATGGATCAATTGGGGAGTGGAGGCAATAGCTCCAGCAGGTCAGGTTCACAGACCTCCACCTCGAACTGGCTGTTGCTGGGAAGTCAGAGCACTCATACAACATAGGTTCTTTTTTTTATGAGATACCCCTATCAGAGTTTGTATGTCAAACTCTGTGCCATAAAAGAATTTGGTGTTGGAATTGTAGTGTGGCAATGTCAACGACCTTTACACTGGGCCCTTCGATTTTTGACAGTCTTAGATATATGAGTGTATTGATAGTCTTATAACTGCAGGTTACTTAAATTTTCTTATAGACAATAATAAACATTTTAGACACGAGTACATAGGAATGTATGAAAGGAAATTGTCGATACACAAAAATGATAAAATCTACTTTCTCTTATAAACGTCAAACACAAAATCAAACACGAATCATTCGTTACAAATACTAGTTAGTACGTTAAACATGTCCAAACATGGACTTCCGTGGGACTGGGCACAAGGCTGGGCAACTGTTTGTACAAACATTACCGACACTTAGAGGTAGATGATGTGCTGTCATTAGCAGAGTAGAAACACAGTGCTGCCAGCCTTACATACACAATTATGAAAAAGAGATATGAGAAAAAAAATAATGCTTTAGTTTTTTTATTAATTAAGAACCTAACAAAAAGAACTAACCTAACAGTCTAATTTCAAATATTTCTTTCGAAAAGAGTTCTACAAAGATTAGGTAATTGAAATTAAACATACTTAGCTAACTGTTATTTGCAAAGTGAGTATTTATAGAAAGATTTAATTTTTCGTTATTCTAAGGTAACAAGCAGTAAATAGGTAAGTGTAGTAGTAGGTGTAGAAGTCATAAAATATAGTTAAGTTTTATTTCAAGTATCCAAAAGTCGGGAAATATTCAAAGGCTGGCAACCCACGGATAGCAATACATGGCCTATTTAATTATAGCTTCGTGATAAACAAGTTTAGATCAGTTCAATATGTTTAGAGCTCGCACAGTGTCAATCACTGAGACAATAAGTACCAACTTTTGGTAACAAATGTAAATTACTTCCCATGGTGTGGTATTACGACAGTTGTTACTGTCTGTGTTAATAATTTTCGCAGTGAAATTTCTAGGAACTAGGTATCGTGATGTAACAGTATGATACTTTTATTTTATTTACTTACGTCTTTATTATGGTTTATCTTTTTATATTATAGGGGGCAAACGAGCAGACGGGTCACCTGATGGTAAGTGACTACCGTCGCCCATGGACACCTGCAACTTAAAAGTCACAAGTGCGTTGCCGGCCTTTGAGATGGGAGTACGCTCTTTTCTTGAAGGTTTGAAGGTCGTATCGGTTATCGTTATGGTTCTAATACTTTGACTTTCTGACCATTAAGAGAGACGAGTAAGGTTTCTTGTAGGGTACAAATTTGTTATCTAAACTAATATTATAAAGAGGAAACATTTGTGTGTATGTTTGTAATGTATTCACACAAAAACTACTGGACTGATTAAACTCGGTATGTAGATAGCTGGAGACTTGGATTAACGCATCTATAGGCTACATTTATATCTCGACATTCCCACGGGATCGGGAATTACGCGGGTGAAACCGCGAGATGCTGCTAGTTTTAGTATAAAAACAAAATTGAGTGGAACCTAATCAATGCGTTAGTGCGTGATGCGGCAGGTAGCTTCACCCCTTGCTAAAATAATAACAATACTATCTTGAGACACCTCACACACGGCCGTCTGATTCCAAACTAGGTTGAGCCTGTATGGTAACCAGGCTGCTGATAAACATACTTACCTATATATTACTAACATATTATAGATAAATTACACCCAAACATGGTCGTGCTTATCACACAATAGGCTCACGCTACTTACATAACAAGAAATACCTATAGCTTTCGTCTTTGGACCAACATTCTTGGTAAACTGGGGCTGGATACCAATACTACTATAGCGTTCAATTTGAGTGTTAGCCTTTGCCCTTCCATAATATACTAGCATAAGTAAACAAAAAAAAAAAAAAGGAATCATGGGACTGCCGACAGAACTGGAAACTCAAACAAAACGACGAACTTAAAACGTCACATTAGCAGGTTGGTGACATTAATTAATAATGAGCTGACAAAACTCAGTGTTTAGATTAGCGCCCTCTAGGGGATCTATATAAAAAGTGCACAAACGTGCCTAAAGAAGAAAACTGTCAGTCGTAGATCTGTACGTCTGAAGTGAAAACATACACACATCTGTACGTATATTATGTATCTGAGCGTCACGGTCACGCGAGTTCAGTGCCTTTTCCCTGTCCTAAAAGAGCCCAACGTCTCTAAAGAAATTTTCACTTCAAAAAACACTTACAGCTACTTAACCGATTCTAGCCTTTTTTATTCAAATATTATCCAATTATAACCCTCCAAAAATATGAAAATATAACTAAACTAATAATATTTAAGTGGCACTCGTTAATCTCACACGATCTATGTAATAACGGCAATAAACAAGCATTTTCGTGTCAACGCGCTCAATTCGTAACAAATGACAACATCGTCGTATCGAAATGTACAATCTTGCTCGGTAATTACCGGGGCGGTAACTATTACTAGTAAGGATTTTTTTTTTGTTGTAAAGTGTTATAGATAGGGAAGCACGTTTGTGTTAACCGATTCCAAAAAGGGTGGTAGATGTAGTTGATAACTTTTTATTTGAGCGAGATTGTGTTTATTTTACTTAAATAAAAAGGAAGAGGTTCTCAATCAGTGCGCAGACGCTTTTACTACTACATATTATAAAACAAAGTCAACCGCCGCGTCTGTATGTCTGTCTGTTCGCGATAAACTGAAAAACTACTGAACGGATTTTCATTCGCTTTTCACTAATAGACAGAGTGATTCATGAGAAAGGTTTAGGTGTATACTTTCTTAAGATTTTGTGTAAATTGATTCAAATATGTTGATGATTGTTGAAGATGTCTCTGCTAACCGTGTGAAGTCGGGGCCGGTTGCTAGTTTATTATAAGGAATTTGGTCACATATACTTTGAAAACAAACCACCCTTAAGAGTAGGGTGGATTGATCATTCTATTAAAAACTTGGCACGGTACCTAATATAGGTAGGTAGTTCTAATCTATCAACAAACAAAAAATAACTAAAAATTAAAAAAAAAGACAAAAATAGTATGAGATGCCTTTTATAGTCTAAATAAGTAATTCCTATAGAAATAGGTACCTTTTATAGGTATTCTGGTAAGGTTTATATACTTGTATTTTTTCATACCCTTTTTGGGACCCTACCCTAAAAAAAACATCACCCTGTACTATTTTCAGTGACCTGCTTGACGATATTGAGTGGCACTGCTATCTAAACGACCATCGCGACGTAGTACGGTGTCGATTTTATGAGTTGTAACTATAACACAGGCTAATATAGACTGTAATGAGAGGCAATAAAGATAAAGATAGGTAATCTAAGTGTTTTACAATTGGGTGACACAATATAACACGAATGTTTTTCGTTTTTTTCTTCGTTGCGATAGAGGGTGATAATAATTTCGGATCAATATTCCTGTCTCATAAATCTTAAATACCTACTGGTACTAGGTAAAATAGGGAGGCATGGTAAGGTTATCCTTGCCTAGATGGGTCTGGTACTAGGAGGCATATAGACAAAGAGTTTGTTGGTATAAATGTGTAAGACACATTTTACAAGACTGTCATTTATCTGCAGAGTGTTATCCTAAAATGTCTAAGTATTCGCACTTGTATATTCACATAGAACAAACTTCAATGTCACCTTACGAAGTCACACCGAATTTATTTATCATTCTGCATCGCGCAATAAAAGTTCTCGCGCCGATTATACAACCTCCCAACATCAACGACTGGGCCCTGGTCAGCCAGGCATGTTTAACTAGCCTGGTCGAAGGATCCCTCCTTTGTGATGGAGGGATATTACACCCATTCCTCGACATATAAATTAACTAGCATCGCCCTGCGGTTTCACCCGAGTAAGTCCCGATCCCGTGGGAATATCGGGATAAAAACTAATCTATATGTTAATCCAGGTCTCCAGCTATCTACATACCAAGTTTCATCGCAATCAGTTCAGTGGTTTTTGCGTGAAAGAGTAACAAACATCCATCCATCCATCCAAACTTTCACATTTATTATATTACTGGGATTAGTGGGATTATCATATTATCATAACGGCGAGGACTCACAATTTACAAAAAAAGGCAAAAAAAGATACTGTGATTAACAGTTCATGATATTGGTTAGTTTGAAAAAAAAAAAATCTAGCCTTTGTGGTATTAGAATTTAATCTCTATTGACTTCGTTTTCTACTCAAAGTTTTAAAAAGAAGGTCTGAAATATAAAGTAGGTAGGTAAATAATAATCAGTGCCATAGATGGTTTGGTATTTAAGCATTCTAAAACATGAACAACAGAACTATAGTTTGGTTCGAAGGTTTTCGATCGGAATGCGATAGTTACACCTAAGTTGGGAATTCATCCGCAGGGCAACACTCGAAGAATATGTTTGTAAAGCACCTACTTGCAAAAGTAATTTACGCTGGTGAAGTAGAAATGACTAAACGGAACGAAGGTTATCTGCAGAAGAGAGGAGTAAAGTTTAAAAATTTAGAAAAAAAAAGTTAGCATATTCTGTTCTATTTTTGAATATGGCTCCTATAGTACTGTCAATCCAACCAATCAGATCAAAAACATAAACGTGAATGTGTGAGTATAGCAAGTTCTACTATTTATGCATGACAAGTTTAACATCTAAATTTAAACAAAACACTAGCGTTTTGTTCGTCTACCTATAGTGGTGAACCCGGCACGCGGCTCGCTCCGCTCGGTAGTTCGCGACCGTGTTGGGCAGTCATGTATGATGATAGATAAATGGATAACTCGACCCAATTCCCGGATTTTCAGACATATCCAGCCCTGTTTATCCTAATTTCATGTTTCTAGTCAGCCTAGAACAAGAAAAACCAATTTTGGATGATCTGTCAGTCAGTCAGTCAGGCTCTGCTGTAAATTAATCATTCATTTATGTGAATAAATGATTAAAGTTGGAGTATTTGTCATATAGTTGTAGTAAAAAAGTTTATCTGATTCTGGGTTAGAGGGGTCTAAAAATAATAATAATAATAACTATCTATTAATTAACTTCGAAGACAAAGTTAGTTAGCTAGATAGTTACAAATGAAGCTAAGAAAAAAAAGAAGTTAAATTTTAACGGGATTGAAGTGAAATCTATCACTTATACGATTCGTGACGTCTGATGTAAAATAAAAAAGTTCCATGTGCAGGTTATAGCAAATTTAAAATGACTTAGTTTTAAATTTATAAATCGTGAGAAGCAATAGAACACGTAGCATCCGTACTGGTTCATCGAAAACTTCCTTCTACTAACATAATACCTACACACACGCTCACACACACCTAGTCTCACATACACATTTAAAAGAAGCACTCATATCCTGCAACATATAAAAACTGTCACCAGAACATACCTAATTACATCGTTCCTATTCATATCACATCATTCCGCTCAATAACAGAAGCCGAAAATGCTCTCTGATTGGCTGATGCGAAACTTTGTCGCCCATTTGTCACCAAACTCCGACCAATCACAGCACACGATTTGAAAATGGAGCATACAGTGACAATTTCAAATTGTCACGGCGAATGTCACTTTATGTATTTCCTGAATTGGATAATGGGTGCGTTTATACCGTGTTCGAGGCATTACTCTTTTTCAAAATGGCGCTCTACTTTGAATACTAAATTAATTGTAAGAATATGACAACCATAAAATTTTAATATCGAGCAAAATGAGCGACAATACAAACAATTTTTACACTCATCACGGTGTACGAAATAACAAAAAGGACACAATTTCGCTCCAAATGAAGCGTGACTTTTAACAAAGGGCGCTGTATGTGTACTGCGCAATCGTTTATAACCTAGCCAATTTCGGAAGGCACTCTATGTTTAGCTATAGGTACAGCACGCGTGTTTTGTTGTACGGTCGGTTAGTAGCCCAGTGTGTCGATTGCCTCGGGTTGGTGGAAATAACGCGGCTGTATCATTGTTATACAAAAGCGCAGCTGTTCTCTTCCCTGAGGGTAAAAAAGACGTTTTGTGTGTTTTTTTTTCGATACGGTGTGCATAGCCCCTTTTAGCGGTCACCGGGACATGTACGCGCCTCCTGTTAGAGTGTGTGATACATTGTAACCTTTTAATTTTTTTTTTCTAATAATCTCTTTGTATTCTAGATGTGTCTATGTAAGGCTTTGACATGTGTTTTACGAAATCAACCATATGTTTATGTGACTATTGCTTATAATAGATTATAAAAAAGGGATGTAGTGATTTTTTACCAATGCTTTTGAAGATTGATTATGTAACTTCATAGGGTTTTTGTTTCTCCTACTGTATACCTACTTACAGCTTAAGTAGTGTAAAATAATATCTTACTATAACCTTGATATTGATGACAGATGTCATTCAAATCTAAATCTATAAATTGTGTCATTATTGGAGACATAGTGCAGGATAAGATTTAGTGTTTAAAGGACTGTAATAATATACTTCTCACTACGTGTAATTGTCTTAATTATAAGTCGTGCTGTAGTCGCTTAATGCATACCTATGTACTGGTTTTCTACAGCTTTGAGCAAGCAAATGAAATTCCAAAAAAAAATAGTGCAACAAGTATCGCTTAAAGTTATTTGACTGAAATTACTGTCTTTTACTGACGCTAGGTCAGTAAAAGACAGTAATTTCAGTCAAATAACTTTACTGTTACAAGTGTTAAGGAGTTAACAGATCGGTAGGTATGGAGACCAGAACCTGCTCCGGATATGTTGGTTTTCCAAACCGCGGCGAAGCAGCGGCTCTCCTTGCAAAAGATCTGATATCAGAGACGCCAGTTCATTTCAATCGGTTTGATTACCTTATAGTCATTACGTCGTGCTCACGCTGGTATCATACCCGGAGGTTTTCATACATATACCAGTTAATACGTTTCCAGTTTAAAGCGTATATAAAAATCAATTCTAAACAATCCATAGCAATATTAAACATTACCCATTACCTTATTAAAATCTATTCAAATCCCACTCCGTTCGGCACCCAAGCCGCCATCTTGGTCGCCATATTGAATAATCTTTTAATAAAAGAGTTTAATAATAATCGCAAGACGGATACGGCAGATGTGTTTATAGCCTAAGGTGGCAGTGTGTACCGTGCTTAAGGATCGCGAAGAGCTCTTGAATGTTATAATAGTTTTTTTTTAAGTTTATCATCATTATTTATTCGAGTATTTTAAGATGACTCAAGAACCGATGGGAGTTAACCGCGAGTCGCGTAAGCTGATTGCAAAAATGACTTCTTATTAAATAACGAAAAAAAAAAATTGCTACTAAAAATTTAAAATTAGAACATGTCTAATGTCAGTGTAATTTTTAACCTTTTTTTTCAACTATAGTACTTACAGCATTACTAGAATATATTTTAAATGAAACCCAATATAGTTCAAAGTTTCAACCATGTAATATATCTACCTAAAAAAAAATTAAATTATATTAAATGTAAAAAAAAAGTTTTAAGTGTACGGTATAAACTGGATTAGAATCTACACTTTAATGTCTGTTTTAAGAGGATGTCAGAGGTAAGTATAATCTATTTACTGTAAACAAGTTCAAGAGCTAATAAACACACTTTACACGTTGACCGCAATGATTGCAAATTAAACATGTGTCGTGGGAATAAAGACTCCATGGACTGGTTTCGTAATATTAAATTGTACTATTTATTTTCTATGTACCTATTAATAATAATGATTATGTATTATTTTGACTGGCCTGTTAGTCTAGTGGTTAATGATCCTGACTGCTGAGCCAGAGGTCATGGGTTCGACTCCTACCCAGGACAAACAATTGTGTTATGAGCATGATCATTTGTTCTGTGTCTGGGTGTAATTTATCTATAATATGTATGTATTTAGAAATATATAAGAATGTTTACCGGAGTCTGGTTACCATAGTACAGGCTCTGCCTAGTTTGGGATCAGACGGCCGTGTGTGAAGTGTCTCAAGATATTATTATTATTATTACGTTTTATTTCTTAAACTGTAAGTTAACTTAATATTTTTATTGTATTTTATTTTGGGGTTTTTGTGCCTGTATTTTACTTATGATTAATTATTTTACTATTTTTAGGCATACAGCTTAACTCGCCTTCATCTATATATAAAAAATAAATCCCTATTTCCCTTGGTCACGGCATCACGCGTGAACGTCTGGACCGATTTCGCTAATTCTTATTTTTTGAGTTTGTCATTGTCAGGAGAAGGTTCTTATGAAAGAAAAAAGTACGAAAACTGTAAGGAAAATTAGAAAATTTAAGAAAACTTAACGACCATATTAACTTTTCTAATGTAACCTTAGCGCTTTTGACATAACTATCAGTAGTTTGACAGTTGGCACGATTGACAGAATGCGCACTGCAAATTATACCTATTTCAATTCAATATTCATAGTTAAGACAGGAAAATGTCTGTCGGGTCAGCTAGTAGACAATAAAAATCGTTTATCTAATTGTAGATATTGTAAATGACATTACAGAAACAAACAGACATAAACAGAAGAAGAAAGGTTAAATCGAAGGTCAGAATTAAAACCGTTAGATGTCAGATAATATTATTTTTAGTTAAATCTATGAGTTAGTCAAGAAATATGCTATCCAGTTTACTCTATGCCTGATCCGCGAGTCAGTCAATCAGTTTTTAGGTGTTAAAACATTATGTTTTTGGGTGCATTTTTTAGATGTAAAAGGTATCAATATCCTCGTGGCCCGTATGTCATTAGCAGCATAGTTCGTCACCCTATTACTATTTGTGGGTCGGTGGGGTAGGCGGTATTATTGAGCGATACCCGTGTCTCATGTATATATATAAGTAGTCTTTTGACCTAGTAAGTAATTAACGATGAAGTGAATTGAAGTTTAATTGAATTGAAATTAATTAGGGTTTCATTTTACCTATATACAGCTTTTTTTTTATTGTTGCTTAGAGAAAGGCTTCATGATACTGAGGCCTCTAGTCTTTTCGTAGGAGAATTTGTCATTGAGTATTTTTCTATGGTTTAAATAAATTGTTTAATAGCCCTCATGAAATTAAGTATGACATAAGACTGTGAAAAACTATATTCGTTACTATTATGTATACATACAGGGACTAACGCGATCACGTAATAGGTGTAAGACCCCTTTAAATCGCCTGACGTTTCGACCAGGTTGTACTGTACAGCCCGTTGTCACAGGCTGACTGTACCTATTACATAATTATCATGGAACGCGAAAGTTCAAAAGTTAGTATGTTCATTACTGTTTTCAAGTGTCCTATTATTATTCAATAATAAACCAAATATTAAAAGTAAATGATTTGTCATTAGCTAGGTATGACGTCATAATTCATTTCATACAAATTTCTAAAGACCGTGCGCTTTAGACGTTCCTTGAAGAGGTACTGATTTTACTTGACATTGTAATACCATTTTAAAGCATGGAGTTGTCACAACACTGTGAACTGGTTTGTTATAGGGCTGCCACATAATTAAAGTCACAATAGGTACACATAAAATAATATTTTGTTTTGTAAAATATATGCATCGGTACCTATCTTTTTGTGCTGCAGTAAGCTAATTACGTAACGTACAAATAACATTTATTAAGTAACTTTTAGAACACTTTTCTCGTCGGCTGTCCAGGGCTGTCGCGTTACTTTCTCTTATTAATGTTTTGGTGAACAGCTGAAAATTTAATGTGGGTGGTGGCACCCCTACCCAACGGTTACACCGCGGACATACGCTTACATACATATATAAATTAAGTCCCAAACATCTGCTGTTAAGCTGTGATTGTTTCATAATAGCATTTAAGGTTTAGGTTATTTATCGCATAAATACATCGAATGTTTTTTTTACAAATACCATCGTGCAACACTTACGTTGCAAACATTCTTGTGCTACAGTGACCGCTGTACTTGTAGCAGGTGAATCGTACTGTGCTTTGTAGTAAAAAAAGTATCAAGTATTTATATATATAACTATAGGATTTAAATATTTAGCTTTTATTTTATTTCTTAACCGACGAAAAAACGAAGGAGGTTCTTATCATTTATTTCTTATAATCGGTATTTTTTTATGTATGACCAATTGACCACACATAACTTTTTACAGGGTTGTCCGATATCGATAGTTATTTTTTACTGGATAGGATATACGAATCTAGGTATAGGGTATAAGAAACAAAATCGAGTTCAAAAACATTTCGGCAAAGGGACGCGTCACGTCACCTCCGCCGCGCGTTCTGCTGTCATCATTTCATTTACGAAATAATTAATTTGCCTGTTCGTATATTCGGCGCCGCCATTCAAAATAATTTAGGTACTTTAGTGTATGATTATAATTAGTCTAACAAGTTATTTTTTTCGCTTTTCAGTTCTTTTCTTCTTTCGTGGTGTTATTTTTTTGTTAAAAAGTTTTTATGACTGCCATTTCAATAAAAACTTTTTTTTGTGTTCGTTACTGCTATGTCGCCATTTTAATTATTCGTCTTTAATTAGCCTGGTTTCTCACTTAGTTTACTCGTTAGCTCTCGTATCCCATATGACGTAATACATGCGTCTCTTAGGGCGTTTGTAAACTGAAACTTATACTTATGTGTATATAACTCGGTTAAGACTGAAAATAGGAACAGAAATTGTCTATTAAGTTTTTTGTGATTTTATTCGGCGTCTTTATGTAAGAAATATTTTAAATATCTGGACTAGATAAATATTTCTATTATTCAAAAGAATCTTAACCCCACAACACAATGTCAATAACGAATAGTAGGTACAATATCTAATAGGGGCTCGTAGCTAAGTGGTAACTGAGCAGATTAAGTAATACTAGCCAGGACAGTCTTAGGATGGGTCATCATTCTTAACACATTGAGACTCCTCCGTACCCCGGAGAGCACGTTAAGCCGTCGGTCCCGGTAACCGTACGATCATCTGTAGCATTCGTTACGGGTAGATGGAGCCCTAAAAAGCCCGACAATCTTTTTTTTTTGTGCGTGTGGAAACCCCCTCCTGCCGTCACCCCACCGGAATTTGCGGTGGGGCCGTGTGTCGGAATCGAACCGACTAAAACCACACGGTGTGCCGTCATAAATAGGAGGGATCCGGGAACAGCTTTTATTAAGACACCCGGAACCCTCCTAGCGCCTGCCCGCAAAAGCCCGGGCACCACCTTCGGGTAAAAACCTCTCAATTATACGACGTCCAGGCACACTCGTACGCCGCCTACTCGCGGGGGGCCACTATAGCGGGTGGAAAGGAAAACCCGTCCCGTCCACCCGCGGCCACACTCAGGGCGGCATGAGGCGCTGGTAAGCGCGCCTCCGCCGCCCGGTTGCCAGCGGCGAATTAGGTCCGAATGGAGATCGTCCTCCTGGACCCGTTCCGCCGCCTCCTTCTGCGAGATGAACGTCGCGACCGCGGTAAAATTCCTGTCGCTACCGGCCATGGAGCGTATGACGGCTGGTAGCGAGAGATCCCCTCCGATGACTGCAGTGAGGGCCCGACGCTGCGTCGCCCAGGCGGAGCAAACTGCCAGCGTGTGCTGAGCCGAGTCCTCACTGCAGTCGCAGTGGTGACAGGTGGGACTCAGTTCCCTCCTAGCGACTGAGTGCAGGTACTTCCCGAAGCAGCCGTGCCCGGAAAGAACCTGCGTCATTCGGAAGGAAAAGGTCCCGTGCTGCCGCCCTACCCACTCGACGATGACCGGCTGGAGCACATCCACGGCGGCAATGCCAGCACGTGGAGCCTCCAGCTGGGACGACCAACGAGCCATGGTGGCTCGGCGAGCGGCCTCACGCCATTTGCGTACTTCTTCGGGCGGGGGCCGACTGCCACTTCCCGCCCGGAACTCAGCCGTTCGCCGATATACTTCGGCGAGCACTTCCGCCTCCAAATCCCACGGGGAAGTCCCGGCCAACGCGCACGCCGCCTCCGTCGACACAGTGCGGTATCCGCGTATGGCCCTAACCGCCATAACCCTCTGAGGGCGCCAGAGGCGCGCCCTATTCTGGGCGGTTAGAGCCCGAGAACCGGTGCACCGTACAGTGCCATTGACCGGACAACCCCCGTGTACAGCCGTCTCGTAGCGACGCTGGGTCCACCCAAATTTGGCAAGAGTCGCCCAAGGGCGGACGCAGCATCAACCAGCTTCGGAGCAAGCTGTCGGAACTGCTCGTCGAAAAGCCACCTGCCGTCGAGGATCAGGCCCAGATACCTTATGTGGGCCTGAACCGGTACGAGGACCGAGTTAACCACGATAGAGGCGCCAGGGGGTGGACCACGACGGGGCCCATGGAATAAAAGGGCCTCCGTCTTATCCAGGGAAAAAAGCCCGACAACCTGGTCTAACTACAGAACTTCGATATCGCCTAGTACTTGGGTTGTGAAGGTTTGATGACATGTTCGGCCGTATCGTAGTTAGACTGAAAGCCGACCCCAACTTCATTGGGAACTGGTGCGGAGGATGACTATCAGTTATTTGATTAAATCTTACTAGTTTGGATGGAGAATGAATGACAAACACGGTGCTACTAACCTTGCTTGCAACTTCATTATATAAAAACACGATTCGCAGCACACAACGTAACGAAAACACAGGTGTCTACAGCCCGGCGCTCGTTACCTAAGATAAATGCGTAATGAACCCGACGTGGTGTATATAACCTCTTGAAAATGGACCCCCGTCGAGTCCAAAACTCGTAGTCTCGTCAAATATCTGCTAAAACTTATACATACCTACTTATTACCCAACGAATAAAAAAACATAATTAATAATTTAAAAGATCACTTGAATCATAAGTGTTCGAGAGCAATCGTACAGCGTTCACAGCCCGCAGCATCACTGATAGATCTATCATCTGAAATCTCCTTGCCTCACATCTAATTAGGAATTAAGAAATCGTGGTATAATCTCGGTATGAGATACACCAAGTTGAAGACAATAAAGCGATCATTAATCACAAGGCATTTGTTCGGCAATCGTTAATGATGATATTAGGTGTTCTGTGCGTGCCGATTTTGTGTAGCCTAAGTCATAAGATATATATTATATAATATATTAGATACAAACGAAATACTCTTTTGTCGCTATTGACTGTACAAATAAACTATTAACAAACATAAAGTACATCCCGACTCAAAACAACTGTTTGTGAATCTTTCTTGTGAGGCTTTCGACTGCAAAGGGAAGACTCACTTGCGACTTTCGACTTCATTGACAAACACAAAATCCTAGCGGTGTGTTGCAATTAGACGGAGAACCGCAAAATTTTCTCTATGGACTAGCCTGTTCTCCTGGTGGTTAGTGACCCTGACTGCTACGCCATAGGTCGCCATAGAGATCCTGTCCATGTGCCTACCTAAGTACCTAATAGATAGATAAGTATAACTTGCGAAGGGATAGTCGACTGGCCTGTTGGCCTAGTGGTTAGTGACCCTGATTGGTCGTGGGTTCGATACCCACCCGAGTCTGGGTGTTCTTTGTGTCCGTTGTTTGTATGTTTGTAAAGTTCCCCGCGAAACTGGAGTCATTTCTAATGCGGGAGTTGTCTTTAAAAAAAAATCTCGATCCACCATAGTAGGTAAATTTGCATGCATGAAAGTCAATGTATTTTCATTGGTCCGACAGTTTCTAGGCATAATATGCATGTATTTATATACAAAGATGTATTTAAGTACATTTATCATCTAATGTATCTATATAGGTATTACGGATTCTATGACATAGAACTCGTAGTAGAAGCTATGATTAGTTTAGGTCGAAGTAAAAACTGTGTAAAAAAAATCAGGATATCATATCACTACATCACTACATCATCACTACATATTATAAAACAAAGTCCACCGCCACGTCTGTCTGTCTGTCTGTCTGTTCGCGATAAACTCAAAAACTACTGAACGGATTTTCATGCGGTTTCCACCAATAGATAGAGCAATTCATGAGAAAGCTAGATATATAATTTGTTAAGGTTTTGTGTAAATTTATTGAAATATGATGATGATTGTTGAAGATGTCTCTGCTACCCGTGCATAGCCGGGGCGGGTTGCTAGTTTTATTATTAAATATAACAATCAAAACTACTACACTCGCTGCAGTGACAATGTATGTAACCAACATTGACAGTATAGATGGCGCCATCTATACTGTCAATGTCGGTTTCATTTGCCGTTTTTGCGCCCAACATAGTAAGCCATAATCTAACATCCGCTAGACAACATTAACCTATCATTAATTCAAAGAAAATATAAGCGTATGACTTGTACCACTATCTAACAACGAGATATGTAGAAGGAGCGAGGGCGGCACGATCGTGATTGTGCTCTGAAACTGTGGCGCAATTGTTGTTCATTACCTCACAGTGCTACACTACAAGTAAGGGTTGCCAATTGCATTTTCCAATAGGCTCTACTATGAAAGTGACGTGAGTGAGCATATATGGTGAGTTAGTTTCTCGAGAAAATCGATTTTAACGAACATGTGAGGAATAAAAAACTCTATACTTAACAATTTAAGGTCGATTATTGGAAGTGAAGAATAGAAGTAGGAGGTTGTGCTACAAAACCGTAGCTGGTGTGTTGCAGTTAGATGCAGAACCGCAAAATTTATCTACTCTATAGCGACTCAATTCTAAGTTTTTCTTTTCTTTTACAATACAACACTCGCATTAGGAATATTCCTGTGTCGCGGGCTTCACAAACATTTAAACAACGGACACAAAGAACATCTAGACTCGGAACAACTAGATAGAAGATATTTACACAAATAAAAATCTCAATCCAGAATTCTACAAACGGCTTCTAGTTTATACTCTGCTAATTATAATAATAATAATAACTCCACACATCTCACACACGGCCGTCTGATCCCAAACTAGGCAGACCCTGTACTGTGGTAACCAGACTGCTGATAAACATACTTATATATTACTAAATACATACATATTATAGATAAATAACATCCAGACACAACAAATGATCATGCTCATCGCACAATTATTTGTCCTCGGTGGGAATCGAACCCACGACCTCTGGCTTAGCAGTCAGGGTCACTAACCACTAGACCAACAGGCCAGTCATAGAGCCAATTTTACACCCAATTATAGATAAATAAATTTAGTTTTCAGATAGTTCAGATCTGATATTCTTATTTGAAATATTTTAATTTCATTACCTATGAAATCACTCACATTCGTAACGTACGTTTTAATTGGTGTATGATCAAATAGTATGTATTTTGAAGAAGAACATACAAATCCTGTATTATTTTTATCCATCTACACATCCTCACTAAAATAAATCTTTATAAATGCATAACAAAACCATTCATCATAACTGTATAATGTACAGTCAACAACAAAAATGTATAGTGCGTAATCGTTCACACTGACAAATGACAAGTTGGTCGCCCACACCACACCGCATATTAGTGACATAACGTGTGAAATTACTTATTCTGTTACGCGCGTAATGTTACCTTAAACGACACTCATTTGTTTTACTTGTTCCATTGCGGTAAAAATGTTTTAAAGGTGCTATTTTTGTAATTAAGTGGTATTTTGTAGTTTTATTTTCGTTGTTATATTAATAAACTGACGATGGCAGTGTTATAATATATATTGACTGCACGGGTACAATGGCTAAAGTGGTCGCCTTGCCACTACTACTACTGAAATTGTTGTCTCGACTCTGGGTGTTCGACTCTGGGTGTTCTTTGTATCTGTTATTTCAATGTTTGTAAAGTCCGTCGTGACACATGTAAATTTATAATAAAAAAAACCCTTCACCGGCTTCAGTTAACAATTAAAATCGACATTACTTTATTTTTGTTAAACAGTCTTTCCTATAGCTGTGATATATATGTATAGCATTCCTAAAAATACTGGCTATGCAACGTTGCTTTTCATCTAAATGTCAGATGTGGGGTGGATTCCAAACACTTTTTTTTTGGTGTGTCGCAGTCATTCCATGTCGTTGTTTACTATTGTACCTACCTACTTCTGTGACCCCACCGGTATCGTAAATCACTAGAATTTTTTTCCACTTCCACCACACAGATAGGTTATGTGCCTTTTAGGTATTATTTACAAAAGTGCAATGTCAAAAGCTACTTAATTATAAGATATCGTTAAATCTCATTCTTCTCAAAACTTAACTTTAAAGCGACAGTGACAGTTGCGTGATGTTCGAGTGTTTAAAGATAGTTTTTAAATAGCACACAAATTATAAGTAAACAAAATACGTAACAAACAAAAAATTATATAGTTTATTAAAAAAATAGTCAGTAATCACGATTTTTTTTATTAACGACATCGTCGAAAAGCATTACTAAGTTTTTTTGTTTATTACTTAGTAAAGCTACCAAACACATCAACTATAAATTACTCAATTAACTCGAACGTATAATTAACGACGTACAAAATTTTTAATAATCAATCTCTGAAAGGAAAGTACAGTTAATCATAGAAAAGTATAACTCGCACAGATTTTGTAAAAAAAATAATGAGCACGTTGGACCAAGTGAGGTGGTTTGGATCGAACCTGATGTGGGGCCACTAGAAGTGCGGGCTAATTAGTTACAAAATATTAAATAAATTACCTACACTTAATATGCCTGGTTGACATTTCGTCACAACCAAAAAAATTATTACTACATATTATGTTCTTGTACAAAGATTTTATTGGTACACAAAAAAAAATTGTTATAGTAATAGAAAAACGTAGTTTTAATTACAGTAATTTGTAATCCCATAGTCTGTGATATATCGGATAATTAAGTAATTTTTAGTTATATTGTTAGGGATGTAAGTAAGTTCGTATAAAAAAATTTATTCACCAAAAGTTGTATCCTGATGACTTTGTGGCCACAAAATAGACAAGTTGCGTATATTGAAGATCGTGACAGATGTTCGGAGGCGATCGTGTGAATTTGATAGTGAAATATTATGCTTACGACTTGTCGTAACTACTGGTATGGATAGTTCATCAAGCTGACTGTACTCGTTATTTTTTATATTAACTAGTAATATGATATCGTGCATAATTGTTATTCGTAATAATGGAATTCCATAAATAATCGGTAGATATTGTAATAAATAGAATAAGTTTTCAACCCCCGACGCAAAGCGAAGGGACGTTATAAGATTAACCTGTGTGTGACTTTGATTTAGTTATTTTTTGATTTTTTTTTTTATGAATTTACGGGTCAGGTAATTTTTTAATTATCATTTATACTTCATTTAATATTAACTTAAACGATAGTTTATTTAACCAAGGGGGCGATGGTCCAGTTGTTCACATCATCATTTCTTTAAAGAATAAATATTCTTTAAACTGATCATTAACAGAACAATTGGAATAAAAACGATTTATATTTAAAGCTATTGTTATAATAAACATCTGCAATCAAAGTATTTTAACTCACAGTTTGCCTCCCACTCAGGCGACCTTAGTTAGACACAAAAGACTCACTAGGCTTAAGGCAATATAATTAATATACAAATATTAGCAACCCGCCCCGGTTTCGCACGGGTAGCAGAGACATATTCAGCAATCATCATCATATTATTAAAAAAAAAAAAAAAAAAGTATTTCAACCAATTTACACAAAACCTTAACAAATTATATACCTAAACCTTCCTCATGAATCGCTCTATCTACTGGTGAAACCCGCATGAAAATCCGTTCAGTAGTATTTCAGTTTATCGTGAACAGACAGACGCGGCGTGTGACCTTGGTTTATAATATGTAGTGATGAAATAAAGTGTAATCTGAGTTAATACGTAATGTAAAAGTTAAAAAATAATTCGGAAATAAAATCGTGCACTCGTCACTTGCATATTAAAAAGGCAAATTATCGTTAACTAGAAACGCTTGAACAAGTAAACTGAAAGGCGTATAATGTAGAAAAATCGAAGTCCAGCTAAGAAAATCGTTCTAAACTCCCGGATACAGGAACGTTTCAAATCCATCTCATTAAGCTACATTGTTTTAAAGGCTGCACGCAAAAGACTTTAATAATAATAATAATAGCAACACTAAGTAGCAGTCGTGTTTTACCAACAGTATATCTAATATTTATATTTTTTATCATAATTTAAGAATAAAATAGCACATTTTATAAATTTATACACAACAATGATTACCCGGAACAAATTTAAAATGAAAATACGGCAGAAATCACAAAATTAACCATAAAAAAGGTATATATACTAAGACATGACATTTAATGTCATGTCATGTCATACAAAAATAATGTATAAATTAATTTATTAACCGAAGACGATGCTAACAAGAGCCAGAACAAAAGCACTTTTACCATCCCCGGACTCATCGCTCAGCTCCGCCTCGCAGCCCCCGGAACCCACAGCAACAGGTCCGGCCATTGCAGAGGCGTCGAGCTCGACTTCGAGCGACGAGTTTTTCTCTCCGCCGACGTCGCCAACACCTGTACGTCGGCCGGGGAGAGGCCGGCCACCGTCCTGCTTGGGACCCCGAGGCCCATCGGCTTCGAATAGGGCCCCCGCTACCGGTGGTAATGTGCATCGCATGAAATGGACGAATTCGATGAATGAGAACGTCATGCGAGCATATTTTGTGGCTACAGAGGGAGGAGCTAACCTCACTGCGTATCGTAATCGTATGATGCCTCTGTTTCAGGAACTTGAGCCAGCTGTTAACGTTTCGGTGCAAAGATTATCGGATAAAGTGCGGGCCATCCAGCGATGTAATTTGCTGGATAACTCCGTACTTGATAGGCTACGCTCGGACTTGCAGGTTAGCCTTACTACTTCTCCTCCTTCACAAATTGTGACAAATGCAGACTCTTTGTTGTTACAATCATATCCTGCTGAAGGAGGGGAGGAAAATGATGCTTCATCTGTAAGTACTCAGTACTCTGATATGATAAGGAATACTTTGGAAGGCGCTATTCTGGAATATCGGTCCATGAGTTTTGAAAGTAGACCACGTTTACCGCGTTTGCCAATGCATAAACGAAACAAAGCGCTAGTGTGTACCCTTGATTCGATGTTACCTATTTATTTTGAAGAAAGCATAGATCTCAGCGATACACACTCAATTTTGTATTGTGCTGCTGTTACAGCATGTCGAGTAGCTGGTGTTAAATTCCCAGGCAATGACACCGCTACTCGGTCAAAGCTTGTTGTTCCGGCGTGGCAATGCAGGATTGAGCGTCGTATCGCTGAGTCGAGGGTACTCATTGGCAAGCTTAACTGTTTCAGATCGGGTAACACACGCCCGAGAGTAATGCGTTTTGTGAATCGGGCTTTCTCGGGAACTGGTATCAGTTCCTGTGATTATACAGCACGAGTCACAGAGCGCATTGACTTTCTGAAACAGAAGGTTTATGCATGGGCAAATCGCATACGAAGGTACAAAAAAAGGGTGGACCGATATACTCAGAATCGCACATTCCAAAGGGATGAGAGGTGGGTTTATAGAAGATGGGAGCAGCCTGATTTAGTGAGCGACATTCATTTACCAGATGCTGAAATCACGAATTCATTTTGGCGTAACATCTGGTCAATGCCTGTCGCTCACACTGAGGGTGAATGGATGCGAGATGTAGAACGTTCATGTGAGTCAATTAATAGAATGGAGCCAGTATTAATATCAAACATCGATATAGCTTATGCAGTTCGTTCGTTGCCGAATTGGAAATCAGCGGGACCGGACGGACTGCATAACTTTTGGTTAAAGTGGCTCCGTAGCTCACATGTATGTTTGGCATCTCAATTTCAATCATGCTTAGAATCGGGTTCGCTTCCAACTTTTATGACCACAGGCGTGACTCACCTGCTCTATAAATCTGGTTGTGCCACGGATCCCAAGAACTACAGACCCATCACCTGTCTACCAACAGTATATAAATTACTGACGTCCATTCTGAGAGTAAAGATAGCATCTCATGTTACCAACAACTCTGTTATGTCTTACTCTCAGAATGGATGTAGAAGTGGGGCACGTGGCACTAAAGAGCTCCTTATTATTGACACGACCATTAACCAACAAGTTCGCCGTAACCGAAAAGATCTGGCGACATGTTGGATAGATTATAAGAAAGCTTATGATTCTGTGCCGCATACGTGGCTCCTGAGGGTGATGGAGTTGTATAAGATTGATACAACTCTATGCACTTTCTTGGAGGCATGTATGCAGCAATGGAAAACGATTCTTTGCTATCCAGGATGTCGAAAATCTCAGGGTGACGGCGAGTATATAAAGATCAGGCGGGGTATATTTCAGGGTGACAGTTTGAGTCCCTTGTGGTTCTGCCTAGCTTTGAATCCTCTCAGCACTATGTTGGAGGGTTCAGGACTAGGCTATCGTTTGCGGAGAGGAGGTCAGGTTATATCCCACCTCCTTTTCATGGATGATTTGAAACTTTTTGCCTGCAACAATTTCCAACTGATAAAATTACTAGAGGTAACTGAAACTTTTAGTAAATGTATCAGGATGGAATTTGGTGTGGATAAATGTGCAGTCATGCATGTAAAAAGAGGTAAGATTGTGGAATCTGAAGGTATGGAACTCTCAGATTTTACACACCTTAGATGCCTTTCCGCGAACGAAACTTACAAGTATCTAGGAATGTCACAGGCGTTAGGTTTAAATGAATTGACTATGAAGCAATCGTTACAGGAACGCTTCTTTGGCCGCCTTAAAAAAGTATTGAAAAGTCTTTTGTCAGGTGGTAATAAGGTGCGGGCCTATAACGATTGGGTCATACCAGTCCTAACCTACTCCTTTGGCATACTTAGATGGACTCAGACTGAACTTGATGCCCTGGATAGAAGAGTCCGTACATTGCTAACCGCGTACCGAATGCACCATCCACGTTCATCGGTTATGAGATTGTATATCCCGCGGAAATGTGGGGGTCGTGGTTTTTTAAATGCCAGGACACTACAAAACCGCGAGGTATGCAATCTTAGAGATTACTTTCTCTCTGTTGACGTGGAGATGCATCAGGATGTTGTGGTAGTGGACAACGGACTCACTCCGCTTGCTCTAGGTAGAGAGAACTGGCGCAAACCTGCAGTACTCAATATTACAGATCGCAGGGAGATATGGAAGAGCAAAGAGCTGCATGGACGTTTTTATCGGGCCTTAAATGGGCCCGAAGTAGATCTATTATCATCTGTGTCCTGGCTACGTTTCGGTGATCTCTTTGGAGAAACTGAAGGTTTTATCTGTGCAATTACTGATGAAGTTGTTATGACGAACAACTATCGGAGACATATCCTGAAGGACGGCACAGTTGACATTTGTCGGGCATGTCATCGTCCCGGAGAAAGCCTCAGGCATATAATTTCCGGTTGTTCTCGTCTTGCCAACGGCGAGTACTTGCATAGACATAACCAAGTGGCCAGGATAGTCCATCAGCAACTTGCTCTTAAATATAACCTTGTGACTGCGGAATTACCGTACTACAGGTATGTGCCCGACCCAGTTCTTGAAAATGGTCGTGTAACATTGTACTGGGATCGGTCTATTATCACTGACAGGACTATTATTGCCAATAAGCCTGATATAGTGGTAATAGACCGATTAGAGCGCCGAGCAATGATTATTGATATTACCATTCCCCATGACGACAACCTCTTAAGGGCTGAAAAAGAAAAACAAATGAAATATTTGGATTTGGCCCACGAGGTGGTTGACATGTGGGATGTGAATTCAGCAATCATTGTACCGATAGTCATATCAGCCCATGGGTTGATTGCAAAGAGCCTCGACCAACACCTTCAGAGGCTCTCGTTAGGCAGCTGGACTAAGGGCCTGATGCAGAAGGCGGTCCTTCTTGATACGGCACGTATTGTGAGGAGGTTTCTGTCTCTGGAACCCTAACCACCGGTAGCTTGGTCCCTGTACCCGATACCGGTGGGGCACTATTTTTTATATTTTTAAATGTATTTTTGATATTATCTGAATGTATTTAAAAATGTAATTTATATGTATATTTAAATGAATAAAGAGAATAATAATAATATATCTCTTTATTGTACACCAAAATGCAAAAGAACAGCAATGTTTTGTGGTAAATACAATTGGCGGCCTTATCGCACTGAGGCAATCTCTTACAGGCAACCATGGGATGGAGCGAACATAGGATATCGATTTTAGGGCAGTATGGTGTACGCTCAGTAGGTATGTAATATAAGTTAAATAAAGATGACGTATGTTACAGATAGTGTAAGAATATACATACAAGACTTTAGGTAGTTATAAAAAGCAATGTCAGTTTCAATTTAATGAAACGAGTAGCTTGGGCCGTGGGCGAGACTTTGGAGAAAAATATAGCTGAAACTAAGGCGGAAATAACGTCATTTTGTATATTTTTATCTCCCTCATAAAATCTTCTAACGTTGTATTATAATACTGAAATAAAACTTTCTTGAGATTTTGTTTCCTTTTTTTTTCAAGTTGTGAAAGCAGTAAGATTATTTAAATAAAACTGCAGAGCTGTTTTTATTCTGAATAAGGCTATCAAGTATAATAGACCCCATAAATATGTGAACAGTTGTATTCAGATGTATGATACCTGATGATTCAGTTGTAGACAAAATACAGGACGCATTTGACAATGGAACACTCAATTACGTCACTGAAAGAGTATGACTATAACATGCAGCTGCTCTACAAAAATAATCCCACTATCCCACTAATTTTATTAATGTGAAAGTTGGGATGGATGGATAGATAGATGGATGGACGTTTCTTTGCCAGTATTCTTCTCATAAGGCTCTACGCATTTTGGAAACTGGAAGTTATAGATCGACACAAGCAGGCAGTAGATTTTGGTGTTTTCACCTAATTTACGCCTCTGTCTGTTTGCGCCGATCTATGATTTTAATTCTAGCTTCAGTTTAACGTTCATAAATGTCACTTAGTGTCTTAATTGAATAGATGATTTTGAATTTGAATTTGAATTACTCTTTCAAGCAAAAACCACTGAGCCGATTGCGATTCAACTTGCTATGTAGATAGCTGGAGACCTGGATTAACACATAGGCTACTATTTATGTCAATGGGATCGGGACTTACGCGGGGGAAACCGCGCTGCTAGTATGTTATAAATAAAACTTAATAGTAGATGTGACTTTTTTGCTCACCATACACGTTAGCTGCCGAAGAGTCAAACGAAGAAGAGCACACACGTGGTGACGAAATAATCACTGTTAGCAATAGGGAGCAGAGTCGTGAGGCAAACTCTTTTAATTATTCTAATGTGAGTAGAAGGTATACCTACTTTCTAATCACGGATACCAATAGCCTATGTTACGCGTGCGGAGATGAGCGGCGCTACGTAAGTACCTGTCTCATATACCTAAGTGTGCTTTGGTATGATAAAAATAATGTTGGATACATGTGTTCTTCATCTTTTGCGCATGTTACTGTAAGCTATTTTCTACTACGACAAGACGGGAACTGCGACGAAAAACTGATTATAAGTAATCCAAAATAAATGGGCTAAAAAGGTATCAGAAGGACTCGCAAAAGAAAAGCCTTCTTTGATCGTACAGTGGAACGATTACTGGGAATAAAAAAAAATGGGCCAATACCACACTACCTTTTTTATCTGTGGAAACCACCCCACCGAGCTCTCGGCTAAATGGCTATGTCGAAATCGAACCGGCTAAAACCACTCGGTGTTCTTCATATGTTTTGGCCGGGGGTTCAGGTATCACCTAGGAAGGAACTCCCTGGACCCATGACTGACTTGACCTGTCCATCCTTAAAACAGATAGTCTCGAAGTGGTGAGTGGAAGCCGTGTCTTCTTAAAACCGCTGATATGAACACAACTCTTATATGAATGTTTTCTAATTTAGATTTAAGTTACCAAAAAAAAAAATTATTATATAATCTTAGGGATTCTTAAAATATCGTGCCTTCTTGTTCATATCCAATACCCTTAAACGAGCAATTCTTATATATATAAGTATATATAGGTGTATATATATATAATTTGAATCTCGGAAACGGCTCCAACGATTTTCATGATTTGTAGTATGCAATTTCGGGGGCGATAAATCGATCCAGCTAGGTTTCATTTTTAGTAAACGTAAAAAAAACCGAACAAAGCTCGGTCATCCAGGTACTGATATTAAATGAAACAGAAGATAAGACTGGAATAGTCAAAACCTTTTGAATTTCCATTGATCGATATATAAAAATAATGAACTTACGAATTAAAACATTTTTCCACAATCAAGTCAACTATGTTGTTGTTCCTTTTTCTTTCAAACCTATCATTAACGTAGTGTTTGTATACTCTTTGCCTATCATTTAAATAGTAAATTAAATGCCTCACTTTTTTAATTCGAAAAAGCTACCACTCATAGGTGTGCCAGGAGTAAGTGCAATCTCAGTGCTACGTACCAATGAGGTCGGTATACAACAACATTCATAATATATGTAATTCATTACGATAATAACAAATTCCTTACTAACCATAAATAGTGTATGTACAAAGACCTTTGTTCAACTGACAAAGATTCTTATTACTGAATATTGAATATAACGCTTGTAACCGGTCTAACATTTACATAACCCTTCCGCTGCGACCCCGCTTAATTACCGGGATGATGGCTAAATATTAATGAAGTATCTGATACGGACATGTTGCGAGATGCCACACTTTTGGGATTTGATCACTGAAAGCATTTTCGTTGAAAGTATTGGGGTGGTGAAGAAATAAATATGGTGGAAGGAGTACATAGGTATAGGTATCTTTGGAGAATTTTTAATGAAGTAAGTAGTTATACGATTAGTGGTAATGGTAAAAAGTATAAATTAATATTGTTTGATTTATTAATTGCGAGGGAAATGGTGAGTAAGATATGTTGCTGAAATGTTTACGCGATATCCTACTAATATTATAAACGTGAAAGTTTGTGAGGATGTATGGATGTATGGATGTATGGATGTTTGTTACTCTTTCACGCAAAAACTACTGATCCGATTGCGATAAAACTTAGTATGTGTCTACATACTAAGATTTATCGCAATCGGATCAGTAGTTTAGTATCGTTAGCCTATGGTCTAGGTTAATCTAGGTCTTCAACTAGACAGTTGAAGACCTAGATTAACACATAGGCTACTTTTTATCCCGAGATTCCCGCTTTACCGGGACTTACGAAACCGCGTAAACCGCTGAAGAAACCGGTGAAACCGCAAGGCGCTGCTAGTTTATTATATTTGTAGATGTGAAGCTAAAGATTCTGAAGCGGCTCGAGTATTTGTAACAGTGCACACTTACTGTTTTTGTAAAGATTGCATTAACATAGGTATAATTTACAAAAACATGTTATCTCTCTATGCAGACTTGTTTACAAAAGTTAAAATATTGAGAATATGGTTAGCATTAATAATACTCAGCTAAGTTTAGATATTTGACACCTTTACAATTTAGGCAATACATAGCTTTATCGTTAGCTGATATGCCCTAAATAGTTCAACTTTAAAATTATTTTAACTTAATCATCATCAGCACTATTCAGTACAACTTTATAACATTTTAATGTTCTGTAACAAGGATAAATTGCTAAAACCACAGGCTACGCAACAAAAAGACAACCAAAATATTTCATTTATACAACCGGGACACGATCCCATAAAAAATCAACGCGAATGCGCCTCAAAACACAAAGGCTTATGCGCAATTTTGTCAAAATTCACAAGCATTAATATCAATATGTAGAGCAAAAAAGGGGCCGGTAATATCCTCGGGGTCCCTTCGCTTTATTTATCAAGCCGACCCCATATAACCCTTTCATCGTTACGCGAATTAAATTTCTTTTGCCGTCATTTCCCGTGCATTATCTCGGTAAAATCATAATGGTGAGACGTAAAGGCACAATGGGTGTGCTTGTTTAGTGCCCGACTTCATTAATATTTGGTGAAGAATTTTATTAAAATGTAACGTCGCGTTCGAGGGTTAAGGGTTCATATTAAAAATGGCGTATACGATATGATGAATACAATTTTGTGAAGCTTGTTACATGTTGTGATAATTATGGTCCATGTCTTGTCATTATGAAATTTTAACCCTCTTTTTAGCGTTAAGTACAAAAATTAACATCATCTATATATTAATATCATTATAGTATTAAAAAAAAAAACAAAAAACCATTCGTTTTGCTTACGGTCGGTAAAATTTTCGTTAAAAATTCAAATAATAATAATTTAGAAATATTACCGCCCGTAAGCAAAACGAATAGTTTCTTGATTATAGGAACCGGGCAGAACTGATCTCTGAACAAATAGTTGGCTTATATCCGTAATAGAGCTGGTGTAATATGCTAGAACCTCTTGTAAATAGCAAATGTCCAAATGAACATTTGCTGGATCGGTCATGTAGGGTAACCCTTTTCTAATGAATTTTGCTTGAAAACTCTATCCCCTCCTCGTTTTTTTGTTACAATTGAATACCAAACTTTCCACGGCCCTATAATGTATTTGGTTTGGGACTAATTTAGTCCCTGCTCCTGTATTGTGGGTTGATAGCTGTCTCTTGTGGCAACTGTGTTAATATAGCATTGTTTCAAATATTCATTTACATTTGCCTATTAGAAAATCTCTGATTGGGCGGTTACATTGTTAATAAGGAGAGCTGGTTATATTATGCGGTATACGGTCCGAATGCGAACCTTAGGTAAAAAGTACAATATATTATAACAGTTTCTTCTTTGATTAAGTTTCTATTTAAAACTAACTGGTATTACTTGAGTACGTAAACACAAAACTAGGGAAGTTTCTTTGAGCTTTGCACAAAACTTGTGTACCACTACGTACATCAAATTAACTCCAAACTTCGCACAGATCAAGGCAAGAAATGTAACTTTTCACATCAACATTAAAAAAGCCTTAAGTACCTACTGTTGTTCATTAGGTACATTTGTTTATTGTTTAACTAGGAACCCGCTACGCACGGGCACAAATTATATACCTAAACCTTCCTCATGAATCATTCTGTTTATTAGTCAAAACCGCATGAAAATCTGTTCAGTAGCTTTCAGTTTATTGCGAAAGGACGGACGGACAGACTTTGTTTTATAATATGTAGTGAGTAAATTGCATTCAGGTTTTTCTTAGCTTGATTCCTTCATTGATATTTATAATGAACTATTATTTACGTGTTATAATTGTATTTTGACATGTAACTTTTAAAAGGCTGTGGGGTAGGGAAGGCAGGTGGCTTAGGTATTAGAACTCATCTGTATAAAAGTAAAAACGGACCGCGACGGCCATATTTAAAAAAAAAACGGACCCAAAATAAAACGTTGTGGTGATCCTTGTTTTAAAGCCTTCAACAATAGAAGTCTTAAAAAAATGTACCTATAGCCAAGATTATTTCGGCGCAACTTCGTCTGCGTTTGTAATTTTTTACCGTTTTTGCAAAATTTTTCATTCTCAATGAAAATTTCTATTTGTCATAGCGTGATGTTATATAGCCTATAGCCTTCCTCAATTCCCCAAATTGACTATCCAGCACAAAAATAATTTTTCAATTCCAACCAATAGTTCTTGAGATTAGCGCGTTCAACCTAACAAACTCTTCAGCTTTATAAAATTAGTATAAATTTTGCCAAAACCACATTCGCGATCATACAGATCATAAAAAAATGTACAAGACTCGTACAACTTTAGCCTACTACCGTAATTTATATCAAAACCTTGGCCGGATTAGCAATATTTATCCATTAAACAAATAAATCTCCAAAGTAAAACATCTATTAAATAATTTATAAATGTTGGCCACTTAAGAAAGTTGCCCCGGCCAACTGGCGACTTACATTATAATAATGACGGTCGAACAACAAGCAGTTTTCTTAAAAATTCGCATTAAGGTACTAGCTACAGAAAAAATTGCACTGTTTAAAAATAGGCAGTCATGGAACTGCCGACAGAAGTGAAAACTTAAACGAAACGACGAACTTAAAACGTCACATTAGCAGGTTGGTGACATTAATTAATAAGGAGCTGACAGTACTCAATGTTTAGATAAGCCTCTAGTGGATCTATATATGTATTATTAACGTGACGGTCACGAGTTCAGTGCTTTTTCCCCATAGCAAAAGTGCACAAGCGTGCCTAATGAAGTTTTCACTTCAAAAACTGTATCTGTCATCATACATTTTTCATATTATATGACTGATCCCCCATCCCTGTAGGACTGGTTTATTCAAAACAAATATAGGTTTTCATATTATCACGTTCATAGAAACCCAGCGTAGTATAACTTTTGTTGATACTATGAAAACATAGCTGCAAGTCAACATTTATGACGAGATCAACGATTATCTCACGACCGTCAGGAATCTGGGGGTCGGAAGACAGCCGTTAGGCTCCTTCTGTCTGTTTTTTATGCTAATTAGTGAATGTTAGCCAGAAGACCAAAAAAGGGAGGGCTTGCCAACGCACAGGTTTAATCGTAAATATTACCGTCAGATATACTATGTGCTTGCTTGCAATCCCAAACGTAAATATTAGAGGGGGGGGTGGGGTGGTGTCAGTGTTTGTAGGCACCGGTAACACTTTACCATGAAGAAGGCCGTGTCATGGTTTAACTTAGTGGTATAGAAAATCTATCAAAAGACTATTGGTCTCTCTGTGAAAAGCTTTCTGTTTTAAAGTCTTAAAGTCTACATGGCATTGAAGGAAACAAAACAGTGAAAATAAATTAACAGAAATCAATTTTTTTATTAGATTCTTAAGCATTGCCTCAAAACTTTGTTCTACACTTAAATTTGATTTTATATTTCAACTTACCCCTTGGGTCCCTAAAATATTGCAAACAGAGTAATTCTCAACCCTTTCAATATAATTTGTAAAGAAAGCACACCAGAGATTGTTAAAGTAAATACTTGAAATGATTCGTCGGACGGTACCGGGGCATCGAAGTATCTAGGAGGCCCCCCTCTTAGGGAGGGTGACTACTCCCCAATCGTTAGCCACCGTCTACAATATTTGCATAACTCATTACGTTGCATCCATATTTAATTAGGATATTTCCTTCTTTAGGTTCTTAGATTCGCGTTAAAGAAAGTGAATTAGATACTTATATTTTTCTGATTTTATTTTAATTCCAAGTACCTGCGTATTTACCTATATATACCTACTAAGTCGTTATGGTACCTAAGAAAATAAAATTGTTGCCATATTTGGCATTCACTGAAATAAATAACGAATTATGGTTTAGAACAACTAAAATAAACATAAATATATAAACGAAAAATAATTAAAAGTATAAAGAGTTTCTCTATCTACGTCCCGCCTCCATCATTGCGTCTATTGGACATTTACGTTAAAAAATACATATAAAACTAGCTGACCCGGCGAACTTCGTACCGCCATATTTTATTTGTCTAATCGCAACTAAGGAAATAAAACCCTTCCGGTAAAATCTAATTAGCTAAATTGAAAATAAAACTAAAGTACTCAATTGAAAAATTCATATTGTTGTACAAAATGACTCGTCCATCAGATAGCTGACCCGGCGAACTTCGTACCGCCATATTTTATTTCTCTAATCGCAACTAAGGAAATAAAACCCTTCCGGTAAAATCTAATTAGCTAAATTGAAAATAAAACTAAAGTACTCAATTGAAAAATTCATATTGTTGTACAAAATGACTCGTCCATCAGATGTTAAATCGCAAATAACAGACAAATAATTAGCTGAATTATACGGTATTTCGTTCACTACAAAATAAATTTAATTAATTTTATAGCGTCAACAACACGTGGTAATTATGCTGTTAAAATGTAGCTTATATGACACGTTCGTAGATTTACTATAGCAGCGCCATCTATTGATTACTTACTCAACCCAGTCGAAAGGTATCAACATCTGTTAGAATCATTTGGAGTTAACAGATAATTGTGACTGTCAAATAATAACAGACAAATAATTAACAATAAATTAAAATTGCGACTATAATTTGAGATTTAAACTATCCTATCTCTCAAGTTGGATCGAACTGCACATGGTGTGCGAATTTTATTATAATCGGTTAAGTGGTTTAGGAGTCCATTGAGGACAAACATTGTGACACGAGATTTATATATATTAGATTAGAAGATAGATAGATGTTTCATTTCGATACAATAAGTAGAAGTAAATAGGTTAAGTGAAGCTAATAATAGTGTGTTAAAAAAACGTTTAATTTTTCCTGCCTCAGTAAACGAGTAGTTCACTAGTTTTCATGTGTCTAAGGTCGCCGTCGTGTGTATATAAACAACTGGTACCAACACATGTATTAATTAACAATTAAATTAGGATAAGTATTAATATTACATATTATGTATTTTTAAATATTTTTAAGCGACTACTAAAAAGAAGGAAGATCTCAACTCAATAGATTTTTTTTGAGTGTATGATGATTGATATTGATGAAATGATTTCAATAATTATTTTTATACTTGAATTTGGTTATAGTCAAGATTGGTTTCATTTGAATTTGAAGAAAATACTCCACATCTAAGGGTGGAAAACTAAGGGATGTAGAATACATGATTTAGGTGCATTGAAGTCTGTTTTACTTTTTTTTTAATAATTAAAACTTATTTTATTTTTATCTTCTTTTTTATCGGTAAAAATCTGTAACATAAACCAAGAAATACGCAACTAATAGACTCTAATCTCCATACTTTACCGAGAATACAGTTAATTTTCTTCAATCGCGGTGCTACTTGTAATCGATTGCCATTTAATTCCCCAACCCAAAGATTCAAGTCGCGAAGCCAACATGGCTAATGGCTGTGCAAATTTTAATCGTTACTTCTTACTTACTTTGAGTTTTACCTTTTAATTTATTTAATAGCATTGATCAATTTTTGATTTGTGGTTCGCAACTTCTACGTCGCCTTTTGGACTTGTATAAACTCGGAGTTGGCAAAAAGTATATATTTTAATGGTTGCAAAAAAAGTATTATTTAAACTACTACTAACTTCTTTCTACCCAAGGAAAAGACTCTGTTTTCTTATAGATTGATGTGTGATTTCTTATAAATTCCGTATTAAAATCAGCTTTTTGCTGACCAACCTTAGTGAGTATGACTTTCATTTTGTCACAAGGAAATAGGTAAGACAAGCCCTATGAATACTTGGGCAAGTTTGGGCAATTTTTAATACAGAAAGTCGAGAAAAGAATTATTAATATTCAATCAGAAGTCTTTATATGCTATAATAGGTATGTAAAATTTCAACAGTCTACAAAATTGTAAACTTTAAAAAAAACATATTTTTAGTTTTGGACGAGTTTAATTTCCTGTCTTCAAATATGAAATTGGGTGTGTGTGGTCCAGTGTTGATGTGTTTGGAATATATTCAAGTCCAACATTTTATCTTTACTTTAACAGCGAGTTTACATTGCTAAGAATAGTGTAGAAATGCTGTAAACTGTTATAAAAAAATTGCCAACAATACGATTATATTGCCAACAATAAATAACAAAATTGTAATGAATCCTTCTCCTTTCTGCCTTCTTAGATCTCTCTCTTACTATAAGCTATTATATATATTAACTTTCTCAATAGGTATTACGGTTTTAAGTATACAAAAAGTATACTTTGTAATAGAGAGATTACGTCCTCTTTCCCGGCTTTTTCCAATTATGTTGGGGTCGGCTTTCAGTCTAAGTACGAAATGGCTGAACTTCGATATTTTATGAGAAGCGACTGCCATCAGACCTCCATAACCCAAGTGCGATATCGAAATTCTATAGTTGGACCAGGTTGTCGGACTTTTTAGGACTCTAACTACCCGTAACGAATGTCACAGATTACGGCTGCTTAACGTGCTCTCCGAGGCACGGAGGAGAACAATGTGTTAAAAATGGTGACCCATTCAAGACTGACCTGGCTAATGGCTAGTATTAATTAACCTTGTAATGTGCCAACCGGCTCGGTTACTACTTAGCCACGAGCTTCTTGGAAGATTACTTGTTGCGTATAATAATTTAATTAGTCTTTTTGTCTATCAATATAAAATATTAGATCAATAATGTCAAATACATGTACCATAGTGAAATATATGGAGCTGTAATTACACCCTCAGCATAGACGAAGTGCACTTTACAGTCAGAATTACAAAATGGCAGTCGTGTTCCCGAACAAACTATCCCTACCATTTTATCTCCGCGTGTTAAAAAAACAGCCACACGAAATTAAACCTTACTGCTTACATATAAGGGATAGATTTTTTAAATTGTTTGTTTTTTAACTGTAGGTTTTATGTGGTGTTCCGTATTTGAATAGAACGAAATTGGATAGATATAGATGTACCAGGGAGTATGTACCCCCTGTATTGACAACTGCACTTAGCGAGAGGATTATGTGCAGTACATGCGTAGCACGTTTCTGTGGGTGGCTTTATGTTAAAAAAAGGCATGCATTTGTAGTCGTCAAAATAGAAGCATGTCAAAGTTAAAATGCTCAGTCAATTTTCATTCGTGTAATAGTTTCTATCTTCATTGAGTATTTGTTTTTGAACTTTTAGCGACTCGTACTTGCATATTAGATATGTGAATCACGTGTGGACCTGTGTACCTATGTAACTATATTTGGAACAATTCGTTCGGGTAAAAAAATATCATATCGTATAAAGATTACCGGTATAGGGTTTGTGGAAGAACCGGTGTTATGTCCCTCCAACATAAAGGGAGGATCCTCTGACCAGGCGAGGTGATCATGCTTGGCGGACCGCGGCCCTATGCAGGATTAGTAATTACTACGTTCAGCTCGTCTTCGCTAGATGATGTTGAAGTATGTTCGCTGTATGTGGAAGTCGCCACAAGTACTTAAAAAATATATTAAAAATTACAAGGTCTAGAATGAAAAAAATATTGTTATATAATTAGTAGGTATACAAAAAATTATGCCTTTTTTGTAAAGATAACTTTTTATTTGACAGATTGCCACTCTTTGCATACTATCATCAACGATAACACGGAATGTCCATGAATTCAATTTAATACAGAATGCTGTCACGGGAATGATGGAATTACACCCCTATAGTGTTTGCAATGTCCCTTTACACAGTACATGTGTACATATTACGGGGAGAGCACATGGGGGTGCTAGGTGCCAATTTTGATTTGGGATTAAAACATTGCAGTTTTGTGTACTTTCTCGACGCATTTTCAACACTAGAATATGAAGGATACTTTGCTTTTTTTAATAGAAAATCTTATCCTATTGTGGGCATATCGTATGTCGTCTTCCCATCTTCTCGCTGGGGGACCCCGTATGCTAAACCCGTCTCTTGGGTACCAAAAGGTGCTTGCTCTAGTTGTTTGCCTTGCAACGTAGCAAGTAACTTGTCCAAGCCCGTTTGAGGTTGTCAATCTGAGTGAGTAAGTCACCTTTGTTTAATTTATATATTGACGTTTATTAAATGCAATACTGTTATAACTCGCGCGTAAAAATGACTTTAAAAAAATAAGAACAACGCTTTTACACATATAGAGACATAGTAAAACAAAGCAACAATACGCTGTTGCCCGTCAGATCCTCGCTGCTTGCATTTCGATGCAAAAGTGGTCTAACTGATTCGCTTGTTTTTTTTTGCCCACCGTCACATAATATATTTTTTTTTTAATAAAGAATACTAGTAACGTAGGTCACACATTACTAGTATTCTTGTTAACCCCTCCAGCTAAGCTAACTGCTTGTGTTAGGAGTGGGTTCACGCCGGTAGTGCACTGGGTGGGGTTCGAACCCGCAACCACTTGATTGCAAGTCCGACGCCTTAGCCATTACTCTACCGCCAACTACACTACCTACCAGCTACAAATGTTTATGCTTTGATTTAAAAATATGTATTACACATACGGAAATATATGCTATAAAATTCCGTACAATGCCCTCGGCATTAGTGTAAAAATTTAGAAATTTTAAAAGCACGTAATATCTACTATAAGTTAGGTACATCTCAAGTCACACTAAAGTCCAAATAATGAGAGAGACAGAAGCCTATGCCTTGTTAAGGGCTACTTAAAGAACGAAGTTAAAAAAAAATCTTGTGTTCCACGACAACCACCGCAAGTAGGTCTTAGTCACCAACCTTACGTGCATCACCAATGACCATTTTAAGCAACAGAAAAACAGGTATTATCCTCGTACTCGGTCTTCCAAAGAGTTGAGATGCTGCCTAAGTGGTGAAGTATCTATTGGAGCCTAAATATGCCCCTCATATTAACTTCTACGACACGCTTGTGACTATCCTATAACACCATAAAATTATAAAAATAGACTTAAATTGTGTTGCAACATGACTGTGCAATCCACCACCTAGATACAGTAGGGAAGGCTTATTTCTCTCAACAAATAAGACGCAATGAAACGGTTACATTGCTGACTATTACAACAACTATCAATAAGCTTCTGCCGATCTAAAATCATCACGTGTGTCAATAGAAATGTGCGGTGTAACTGAAGTGGAACGTGCATTGTATGATCTTCAACCTTAAATGAATGTTCGAAGATTGAATTTAGATCGTGATAAGTAGGGAGGTATTTGGCCTGTAATCCAGGATCATTTGAGACAAGATTGTGAGGTACTGATCTATATTGAAGGTAACTGCTGTGGAGTTTTAATTCAAGTGTGATTGTATAAATTTAGTGTGACAATAATTCAATATTACTTCAGGTCTAACCGTGACAATATTATTTAACTAACGGAATTCGCGCTCATCGCATTCATTTATTTATTAGGTAATATTTATATTTAGTTTTTCATATTCAATATGTAGGTGATTTTTATTACAAACATATTATAGAAAATTATATTTAGTGTGATTTTGAACGAAGCGAAAATCTTTGTGTGATCTTGTATTTATTGTGATTACAATTTAACAGTTCAGATGTTTTAATTCGAACTACATTAAAATGTTGTATTAGCAATCACTGTTCGTAGTCAAATGTGTTTTTTTTTTAATCATTATTTCTTCTACATAGTAAGTATAGTTGTACAGTTGCAGAAAGAGATCTAAAAAATATGTGGGGAATACAACATCAACTCATGAAAAATATTTGCGTTATCATAAGAGTACCTACGTATGTCCTACATTTTAAAGGCTCATAAGCTCATTAACAGCTCTATACCATCTGACGGAGTATCAATGACGCACTAGAAGCAATAATCTTAGTTCGCGACGTCTGCTCATCCCCGTGAGTTAAGCGCGTTATATTTACCAGACGTTGGCGCCAAGACATTACGTCAAGATGCATAGACAACGCTTTGTGAGATACTGAAGACATATTGAACCATTTTGTGAAGTCGATGGCTTATATAATTCTAGTATCAGATGTATTTAAACAAAAGTATATTTGATAAAATATTTGGTTTGTTATTGTTTCGAAGGGTTTCAAAAACCTTGCTGTGTTCTGTTTCGTGGTTGAGGTTCGATTTTGTGTTGAAATTATTCTCAAAAGAACACGAGAGGTTTAGTGAACTGTTGTATATGTGAGGTTTGAGTAAGATTTTTACTGTCATCAGCTTTCTTTTGCATGTTGAAGAAAGAGGAGCTTCTTTAATACGTCTTTTTAACCGACTTCAAAAAAGGAGTAGGTTCACAATTAGTTGGAATCTTTGTTTTTTATGTATGTTCACCGATTAGTCGAAGACGCCTGAACGAATTTGAAAAAATATTTTTTTTGCTTCAAAGGGTACACTTCCTAGGTGGTCCCATTAAAATTTTATCGAAATAAGTCGAGCGATTTTTGAAAAATCAAGAAATATCTAAAAATTGTATACATCGATGATATTTTCATTTGCTCCGAAACATCGCTGTCGCATTGGAGCAGTGCGTTTAGTTGGCCTACCTAAATTATATTTAAACAAAATACATCTACTTTCCACTAAAAAGCATATTGAAGTCGGTGATTGTTTTTTTTGTTGAAAGATAATTATAACATATCACCGTTATCTATAGCATAGGTAGTAAGTGTATTGTCGATTCGTTATTCGGCTGGCGTTGAGTTTGCCTTCGGTCTTAGGTCAAGAAAGACCCAGTCGCAGTTTTGAAACATGCGATGATAAAACAGGCATCTCAAACTAACAAATACTTATTGAATCGAGCGTGTCTTTTAACGTTAAATTAAATGTTAACCTTTCTTTACATAAACATTTTTAATTTTCCAATCATATCCCCACACACTGATACTCACATTGCAGAACGTCATCAAAAATCACCCTCTGTCGGACATTTTGAATTAAAACGTCGACCCATCGAGTTTGGTGCAAATAAAAAACTCGTAATTGGCAAATAGGGGACTATGGCGCTGATTTTATGGCTTCCGTCTCCTGTTTTATTGAATTATGTTGGAAATATAAGAGTACTGACGACGACGAGATCTGTGGGGATGAGAGACATTCAATATTTTTATTTAACACGTAAAATTGACTTGACCTATCAATGACTGGGATGATCATGGGTAATCCTAAAAAGTCGTTTCAAGTCCTACTTGGAATCGATTGTAACTGTTAAAATCGATATGGCGTCATTGAAATATTCTTTCAAACTGATATAAACGTAAAATACCTGTCTTTTGGAGGATTCTTCGACCATGTTACGCAAACATGTCTGATGGGACACGGTCAAAGGTTAATGTACAATTGTACATGTGAGATCACAGAAATCTAAATAAGGTAACCTTATTTAGATTTCTGTGTGTGAGATATTCCATTATGTGATGCAAGTGTTTACTTACAAATTTAAATAATAATAATAAAAATTTTACTTGTTCTCATTACGTCTCAAAAGTTGTATGGTCTTTCCAATAATAATTAGTCATCTTTTTGTTTTTGGCGTTGTCTACATTCCCTATTTTAGAGTTCACTCTGGATTAAAATAGAGAATACGAGAATCGGTAAACGGTGATGAGCTACACTCCTTTGTAAGCCTTTAGTGGAGAAAATATTAGTTTGAGCAGAGCCTTTGCCTTGCCGAGGAATGATATGGGAGCAATAAAATATAAAAATAGTATTATTATGCCTGGCCTGTTTGTCTAGCGGTTAGTGACCCTGACTTCTAAGCCAGAGGTCGTGGGTTCGATTCCCACCCAGGACAAATAATTGTGTGATGAGCACGATAATTTGTTCTGTGTGTAAGTGTAATTTATCTATAATATGTATGTATTTAGAAGTATATAAGTATGTTTATCAGCAGTCTGGTTACCATAGTACAGGCTTTGTCTAGTTTGGGATCAGACGGCCGTGTGTGAGATGTGTGGAGTTATTATTATTATTATTATCACGCACTGATCCAGTGTCCAGCCTGACTAAAGTGACGTAGCTAGCGATGGATTTTACATTTCTAGAAATATTTAAACACTAAACTTGAAGGCGAAGGGCCATGTACACTATATGAGTTTATGTGCATTAGTTTATACGGCTCTAAAATACATTTGTAAGCTCTTCTTCAGACCTCTCCACTTTCGAATTATAAATATTATACTTGCTCAGAGGGTGTTACTATGGCTACACCTATTGATATGACAAATTGACATTAATCACTAGCTATGAGTTTCTATTTAAATTGAAAACAAAACGAAACGATAATTTTCGAGAGGTTTCTGTCGGTTTCGAGAATTTTCTGGAAAACACGCGTTACCTCCTACTTATCACTACTACCTACAATGAAAATAATGACGCATTTTTTAATTGGTAAAAATAAATATAAGTTTGCTATATTTTTTGGCTACGTACCCGTAGGACCTCCAAATTTGGACCTCATCTACAAATAAGACCCTTTGGACCTCTCTGTACCGTTTGGACCTTCAACTTGGATTTTGCCTATACTTTAGTGCCCATTGGACCCTCTATGAAACAACGTGTTTCGTTGGACCTCATTTATACGTCTTCGTATCAAAAGCCAAAGTACAATCGTGCACAAAAGTGAGACACTTGATCAAAAATAAAACACTATACAACAAATCAATATTTTTAATCAAAAATATAAAAACAATAACGTTTAATTACAAAACAAAATCACCTATTCCAATCAGATCACGTATTTTTTAAATTTTACTGATCTTTAAGTTTTTAAATATAAAACATGCATGTTTTTGTACATGAAGGACTACGGAGTACTATGTGTTGCTAGTGTGCCTGTATTTGTTTATGGTATTTCACCAAAATTTTAAAATTCTGATTAAAAATTTTCAACATAACTGTACCTTTTCTAACTGAATAACATCGAACGAATACCAAATGAACACATATTTTTTTGAAGGTCCAAAAGGTACTAAAAAAGATGTCCAACGGGTTTTTAGTAGTTTTAATTTTGAACAGGGTCCAAAGGGACCTAAAAATGAGGTCAAACGGGTACATTTGTAAGAGGGTCTAATCTTGGAGGTCCAACGGGTACGTAGCCTATTTTTTTTAAGCCACATCTTATCATATGTGTTGAAGAATAAAAATATTCTATTGTGTATTGAGATGGTTCGGTTTAACGTCGGTAAAACCTTTTTTACAAGATTTTATATAACTTGCAATGTTTGTATGTATGTTTGTTCGGGTCAAATCTTGCAACTGAATTATAAATCAGTTATCCTCAATCGATTACGCTGATATTTTGCACACACTTTCTGTTCTGATGACAATAAATAAATAAAAAAAAAGTTAAAAAACATTATACTTATAAAAGCTTGTCTTTAAAAATGTATACTGCTTTTTTTATTGTAACTTAAGCTATAGACTATAGATACTAAAATTGCTTTCTGGATTAAATTACGCGTCAAGGAATTTATTTTTAAAGATTAGAAGAGTACCTTAAACTAAAAGCCAATGTTAAAACTATAAAAAACGTAACTTTTCTAATCGTTATTATTACTGGTAATATTTTTACTTATTAATCATAATTATTTAATAGCTCATAGTTATTTCGTCTTCTTTTTCAGAAATAATTCGTGAAGTTAGCACGATCTACAAATGCGTATTTAACGTGAACACGCATTGTACTTTTACTGACTTGTTGTTAGCGATCAGGTTGCACAAAGTCTGGTCAGAAGCTATTTGTCATCAGTATTAGTTTATCACTATCACTACACATAAATTAATTAATCAGGAATGTAAAGTACATATATGATCTATCTTCATTTTCCACTCTATTTATACAATATGCATTCTCGAAAATAAATCTATGACTACATTCCAGCTTCTGTAAACCCTCAAAATAATGTCAATAGCTCATTAAAAGGGACGATTGGACCCTCCCAATCACGACCCTATATAGGGTAGTTATTATTTTTAATCCCTTAATGGCGTCCCAGATTTCATTACGAGGGTAGCACTGATTAAAAGGGTGGGACCAATTTTTTTGATGTTGTGAAGCGTGGGCGATTATATATGGTCGGTTATATACATAATGTACTGTATGGTTAGTTTGGAACATCTGCTGGTGAAAACTGATAGGTTTGTTGGCAATTGTATTTCGAAGGTTATTCAGGGTGTATAACGCCTGATTTGACTACTGACGTACTAACTAATTTAAATGCTTAAGGAACTATAAAATTTTAAAAGTATATTACTAGGTCTAAAGAAAAAATTAAGCGCAGTTCAGAAACAAACATATTTTCAACCTAAAGTTGGGCGAGAACACAATATGCAGATTCTGTCGAGAGTCAGAAGAAACTGCAATACATATTCTATGCTCTTGTGGCCCACTAATGCGGCACCGAAGTATTATCCTAGGGTTGCACATCATGCAACCGCAGGAAACACAAGCAATCACTGCTGATAGGATCTGGAGGTGTCCCGAAGCCATAACTCTGAGCAGTAAACAAAAAAAGACCAGAAATGGTTGAGGTAGCAGTAGTGCTAGCACAACAATAATATTGACCTATATTTTAGAGACTTACCAGCAAAAAAAAAATTTTGACAAAGAAGTGTTTTTAAACATTTTTCAGCGAATCCGTAGAATTAAGTTAGATGTTATTCTTATCTACAAATAGATACTTGCTTTTACGTAAATATGTGTCTTCTTATCAGAAAATTTTGAAACGCGAACCTCTTAAGATATTGTTGATATCGAAATTCACACAATTGTTGTCTCATAGTATTCCGACGTGTTTAGTGAGTTACTTCTCATCTAAATACAAGTAATAGGTATATTTATGTACACTCATCTCAACCATTAGTTTAATATACATACGAGTACTATTTTTATTTTAAACCTAACTGAGGCACTAATCTAAAAGCTAAGGGTGTAAACAGACCACGGTGGTCTTCTTACCACTAGTATCTAAACAACATTAGTCCTGTATTAACACTGTACGATGTAAAACGACGTAAATGTCCACTCTTTCTTAGTTCGTTACGATGTTTTACTCCTAAGTAAGGTAAAATTTTAAAGGAGTACACACACAGTCGGTGCGGCAAAGAGCGATTTGTGTATTATAATGATTAGAACGCGGACGGGACCTCCGCTGTGTGGCGCTATATCGTATCGTATGTTGTTGGACTTTCAGATTATTTCATTTTGTAAGCCTTTGCAAGTAAATTTACATTCACTTTCATTTAGCAATGTGTAATTCATATATTGTTTAAAATAGTGTAATTATGATAGTTATATAAAAAGGTAGTATAGGTAAAGGTATAGATAAGACGAATAAATCGTTAACACATAGCTCACCAACAATTTAAGTACAAAATAAGCGTGACTCAAAGGTGTAAACAGCTCTTATTTAAAGGAAATCCTACAATTACTTTCAAATTTAGAAATCAGATGCAAACAGTTCATGGTCTTATTATGTATGACTTTTATAACGAATTAAAATAAAAACAAATCAAACACATAATTATGAAATATTTTAAGCTACATAAATTTTATTCAATAAATATGTGCGTGCATTTAGGTACTAACGCTAATTTTACCTAGAACACTTTTCAAGGTAGTAGAGGTTTTTTACACTTAAGAGCCTAATCACACTTATACATGCTTAAAAATATTTGCATACATAAAACAAAATAAAGCCAGCCATTCCCACCCCAACGTTTTCTTAAGACGCTTTGTCCAGAACAAACATTGACAGAGCCAAGTCCGGTAGCTTTTAAACAGTTTGCCTGCACCTCGCTAATAGATGTCCCGATAGTGCCACCGCAAAGGTTGAGTATTTTTTCAAATTTGGAACGCATAAAAATAAATATAGTTCTTTGCGTTTTTGTGACAGGTTTTGGTTGAAAGATGCCGCGGTGTATGTGCTAATGTGAAAGGTTCTTTATCTGCTCCATTTTTCAAATTAGTAAAAAATAATATATATACCTATAAATTATTTGTGCCAAATTTGTGGTAGTGTTCTTGTCGCATGCAATGTTGCGACTGTATACAAAATCTAAGATTAAAAAAGATTAAATTTAACATCTTACTATTTGAATTTAGAACTTTTTTATTGACAGGCTAACACACTTAAACACACATTTTATGAAACAACTCAATCGTAATTAAAAATATCTTATTTTCTTACTTAAATCGACTTGTAGTGGCCACGTTAACTATTGCTGTAATGACAATGATATTTCTATCTTTTTAAACGATAAAGTAGACACATTTAAATTTAAATAGAAAAATGAAGAACAATATAAAGTTTGATGGCAGGTTCAAGCAAATTATAGTGTTCGAGGTACTTTAGATAATTTATGGTCCATTCTATGGTATTAGCGGGCCGTTAAGTGTGATATAATCCGAAATTCCCATGACGGGTTTCGTAGGTAAAACAAATACACATACTTGATTGTTATTTCCTAAATTTTAAGCCAACAGCAAATAAATTATGTTTTAATTTAATTTTCGAAAGTTTGACACTTTTTAATGCTTTAGAAAAAAATACTTTTTTGATAAGTACGATAAGGTTCAAAATAGATAGAAACAAGTAAATAAAGTAAGTCATTTAAGTTTTAATTGTTTTGCATATAATTGCTTTTTAGACGCATATAAGTAATTACTTACACATTGTATGATTTTCTCATGTTAAATAAAGTAGACAAAAAATAAATCAAGCTTGTTACAATTTGATTAAACGTCACTTTTTAAATTTATTGTGATATTGTATTATGGCGTGTATTAAACATTCTGTGAAATTAGTTTGAAATGATATGTTAATTTTTATTCCGAACTAGCAGTTCCCGCACGGCTTCGCTCGCGTCTGCATATTTATATATTTTGCGAGGAACCCTAATTCTTTTTAAAAATAAAAGTAGCTTAAGTTACTTCTTATAACACCAGCTATCTGCCAGTGAAAGTCCCTTGGAAATCGGTCCACCCGTTCCCGAGGTTAGCCGGAACAAAAAGGCAGACAGACAGACAAAAAAAATAATTAAAAACTGATTTTTAGGCATAGGCATTGTGCAAATAAGAAAAAAAGAAAATATAATTTATCGCAAAAACCTTAGCGTACATTTTTGTTTATGATGCATTATATATACAATAACTGTATGAGCTTAAAAAAACTATTATTTTGACATTACAAACATACACTTCAATTTTATTTATTTGTATTGATGATGATGATGATAAGATTTGTGTTTCAATTGGAGCAGCCCGATAACTTAAATAAATTCACCGTATAAAAAACCGTGGGTAGATAAGACTACTAGAGTCATACTCTCATTTTCTCTGGTTTATACTGCCATCATAAGAAAAAATACCTTTCTGCCTTAAATGTAACTATAATTTAAGTTATAACTCAATTCCGCAAAAACCCTTACAAAAAAATACCTCATTTTTTATTATAACGGCAGGATATGCTTCCTCACTACCGGAAAATACCATACCATACCATAGCAGATAATGGAATATCGTCGTAACGGCTACGGTCACTATACTACCGAAAAACACATTCGATACAGATTACTGTTCAGCTACAAATAAATTGTTTTCTACACTGCCACGTAAATAATGTTGTATATCCAGCAAGATATCTTGATGGAAACACTTAGAAATTAATGCTAATAAAAATTAAAAAACTGATGTCAAAAACGGTAAATAAGTTAAATACGATTCAATCAAAATCAGAAAAAAATTGCAATTTTACAAAAAAAAAGAACAATAATTTATGAATCACTGGAAACCTTTTATACGCATGACGATTTCCGAAACTCACACACATTAACCCTTTTACTGCTATTTATGTCATGCCCGTAAAACGTCGTAACTGCTACGGTCACTTTACTACCGAAAAACACATTTAATAGTGCTGTTCGGCTGCACATAAATTGTTTTTTACACTGCCACATAAAGAATTTTGTGGATGCATAATATATTAAAGGAAGGTAAAATTCCGGGTGAATCACTTTGACGCATATAAGTCATGAATTAAAAAGGACAACAACAGACAAAGAAACCATTTTGCATTGTGTTGCGACAGTATTCCTTATGATGCCGCTTTGTAGACCATACAATCTTGTAGAAGTGGAATACTTTTTATTTACTGGAAACAGTATGAAAAGAATTCTTAAAACAGTATACTGACAGAAACTAATGTTTACAATATGAAAGTTACAATAAATTAATATGTCCTCGTTATCTTCCTGTATACTTTAGTAGAAGTATCATCAGTATCAGTTCACCCAAGACTACACCGTATTTACTATACGTTATATTTAGAGACCAAAATAAATAGAGGTTTGTTCTAACCCTGAGTTATTTATTGTACATCTGGTACATAAATTTGCTGTAACTAATCGGTTTATGCGGATCAATCTCTAGAGAACTATAATATGTTTAGTGAGTTGTTAGTAAAACGAAGTGCAGCTTATGTATCTGGAGTAAACAATTATATGTGTAAAGTATATGAGTTAAAATTGAATTCTTGAAAAATACTTTGTTATACTTAAATGTAATATTTTCTTTTTGCCGCCTGGATAACTTCTTCTTAATGTGCCTCTCCGACTAGCGAAGATTGGCTGTCAGCTCTGCATATCGCGTCCTGTCTCTTGCGGGGCGAAACAGTACTGTAGCACTCACAATTCCTATCCATTCCCGGATATTCCTCAGCCACGACTTCTTCCTACGCCAAACTTTTTTTTTGCCAACAACTTTGCCCATCATAATCAATTGCAAAAGGCCTTATCTAGGCCATATTATCACATTCACTAATTTAAGTGACATGTATGTATTTCTTACTAAGTCCGTTCTCTAATATTTTGACAAAACATGCGGTGTATGTTAATCTATCAGGCATTGTGTTACCTTCTACATCCCAATTAAAACCTCCAAAATTGTTGAAATTCCTCCCTATAATAATCAGCATAGAGATAACCAATAGAAGAGAACTAGAACTACCACAAGAACCGGTTAGTAAAGACTCTCTGAAAATATATTATACTAGCAGTGCCTCGCGGTTTCACCCACGTAAGTCCCGATCCCGTGGGAATGTCGGGATAAAAAGTAGCCTATGCGTTAATCCAGGTGTCCAGCTATCTACATACCAAGTTTCATCGTAATCGGTTTAGTAGTTTTTGTGTGAAAACATTACAAACATACATACAAATGCTTCCTCTTTATAATATTAGTTTATATGAAGTTAGCGATGACAGCAGCAGTGATACAGAAGAATACTCTCTACTACTTAACAAATCACAAAGCAAGGAAAGTAATCAGTCCTTAAAAAATTGTATTTTCGACTTAAAAATGTTTTTCTTCAGCCTCCAATTCTATTGAACTAGCTCTTAAGAAAAAATTTGCAACCTCTATTTATAGTGTACTCTATGAAAATGCTCCAATACTTCTTTGTACACTGGAGTGTAAATTCGGGCCCTAAGTGTCCCCGCAGTCGTTTTAACACTACATTGCTAATTGGACACTTAAGCTGCACCTTAAAGGGTTAAAACAGTTTTTATCCGAGAGTCTCAAAGACCGGCACGGAGCGATCCTCGGGTTGTCTACTGATGTTGCCGTCATCATTCACTATTTTGTTTAGATTAGTTATGTTATGACTATTTATGAGGTTACCGTTTGTGAGAATTGTAAAGGCTTATATGGCTTTTGTAACGTAAACCATAAACGATTAAAATAAGTAAGTAGTTTGTTAGTATGTAGTAAATAATGCAGTCTGATAAAGTCTAGAATCGCAGTGGTGTTAAACCACGTTTGAATTTGGTACGGATCGGACAAAAATTTGGTACAAGGGACCATGGTGGCAGCCAACGGGCTGGATCAGACACACAAGGCAGTCCTCTGGGGTGTATAGTAAAGGGCGGCCACTACAGTAGTAACTGAACTTTACTTTCTTTACTCAATTAAAAAAAAGAGCTAAATAGAGAAAAACACGCTTTAAAGTCACAACTATTCTATCGTATATTATTACTAGTAAAATAATTCTGATTTATAATACTTTAAATTATTATTTTAATTTACGGTAAGATGGTATATGGAAAATTAACAAGTGGGTATTCTATATGAACATTATAAGTAAACTACCCCGGTCAGTCGTAAAACAACCCTTAAAGCTGTTTATATTGAGTTCAAAATAATATTAACTCCTTAAAAAACAAATATATGTTTTGTGATAATATCTATATAATTAGCATCTGTTGACAAAAAACTTAACCGAACTATACCATTCTCGTCAATACTAATTCACACTTGAAATAGCACTACAGTATACGAATTATCACATATTCACAGTATGGTCAACAAATAATCTATTGCAATCCAACATTATGACAATAATTAACATCATTGACACGTCCCCACACTGAGTGATAAGTGACAGATCACATTTATGACAATTGATAACAATACCATAGAAAAAAAAAACATTTATCGCCTTACAATCTAAAATCAACTATAAGACAATGACTTCAAAGTAGGATTTACAATTGTCGTGTTTACTTACAACAATACGATATAATACAACCTTTGTTGTTAACATGACATTCTGAATTCAATCATAAAATTTAGATGGTAAAGTCGGTTTTAGGTTGTCGAGTTTCAGGTGCAAATTACTTAAAAAATAGTGAATTTCGTGTGCCTCTAATAACAAATGTAAGTTGGTTGTTATGTTATCAATGGTATGTCATTGTCGTATGTCGTCTTTTTGATAATACAGTCACGAGTTATGACAGTATTTCTATGATTGTGATAAATATAAATGTAACATCTTAGTAGTTGCTTAATAAGAGTGGCAAACCGATAGTACTTATAAGAGGTAGTTGAGTGGGGTCTTGAGAGCTATTCAAGTTTGAGTTATGCGCGGCCTGACTAGGGAAGTAGGTACCTACATATACAGGGTGATTTTTCCAAGTAAGCGTGCATGGCCAAATTCGAAAATCTTTAATAAATGACCTTACCGTCTGAAAAACTTACACTTGGCCCAATTAAAGAAAACACTACTCGTTAATTAATGGTATTATAATATAAACGACTTCTTAAATGACAGACTATTGTAATTTTTATTGTTTTGCTTATTTTTTTGACTTTAATATGATTTAATTCAACAATGATATGTACTAATCTATAATTTAATTTAATAATCTAATATAAATTATATTGACAGTAATAATAATTACATTTTCAGATTAATATAGGTCATGTTCAATGTTTTTATGTAAAATTGTAATTCTTTCATATTAATTCTAATGTGTAAGTTGTAACAAATAAAAAATTAATATTTGAATGTCTCAATGACAAAATATAGTGCAGTTAGACTTATTTATAATATCACATTTATTGCATCTACCTTTATTTTACAAATAAATGATTTGATCTTGAGCTCGATTTTGATTAAAACTACATCATCGGATTTTTGAAAAATCAAAAATTTTAGCCGGGAGTCGAGCTCACCCTTACCTGAAGTGTAAAACTCCTTAATGCGACACCTAAAACATTTACTATAGGTACTTATCTGTGTGCCCGTTCGGGGATATGCAGGCGTGAGTTTATGTTCACTGCGGGACATAGGCCTCTCTTAAAAACTTCTAAGAAGACCGGTTGAATACGGAATGCTTCCACTGAGGACCTGCGATTTTTAGCAGATCGTCTGTCCACCGCGATAATGGACGTCCTACGCTGCGCTTTTTGGTCCGTGATCTCCTTTATGAGTATACATAATTATATAAATTATATTATATTTAAAAAATAAAACATAAAATTGCGTACTTAGTGTGCAGGAAATCACCTTGTACCCAATGATAACAACAAAATCAAAACCATCAACACACCTTAAAAAAATCTTGTAACATCCTACTCTATTACAGTGACCCCATAACCATTTAAACTAGACCTATTTTATAAAACATGTTCGCCCCTTTGCTTCAAATAATCTTAGCAATGGAAGGGGCGGGGTAGGTCTGGTTGGTCTGGATGTCGTAATGAAACTTTGTATCAACGTTTGACACGCGATATGAGAATTATGGTGGTTGTCTCAAGACTTAATGTTTTGGTCTTTTGTTGAGTGGTGAGCTGTTAATATAATTATATCTGCACGAATCTTTGTTAAGGACGCATTTATTGAATTCCACTGCTTAAACTAAAGCCTAATACCTATGTGTTTTTTTGTGAACAATACATTAGGGAGGAACGGGTGTCATGTTCCTCCAACACAAAGGGAGGATCCTCCGACCAGGCGAGGTGATCATGCCTGGCGGGCTGCGGCCCTACGGTTGATGTTGGAAAGTTGTATATATACTAATCGGCGCGAGAACTCTCATAGCGCGATTCAGGATTAGTAGGTTGTAGATGTTTCTTGTTGCTGTATGTGGAAGTCGCCACATCACACCCCTCCAAGACTGGAGGTCGATATCTTGATGAGTCAGCTGTCTATGCTCTATTAAGAAGCTTGCCAGGGCCAGTAGTGAGTTGTTCCGGTGAGTCGGAACCGAGTGCCGCAAGTTCCAGTGAGTCGGAACTGTATTCCGCTAGTTCCAGTGAGTCGGAACTGAATGCCGCGAGTCCCAGTGAGTCGGGGCTGAAGTCCGCTGGTCCCAGTGAGTCGGGGCCGCGTGCGGTGCTGCGGTGCTGCGTGCGGTGCTGCGGTGAAGTCCCCAGTGAGTCGGGGTTTTTGCTGCGTAGTGGCTGGCTGCTGCGTAGACGGGAGAGAGATGCTCTTCTTACGTGGACCGTAGGTGCAGTGTGCTGTGCCTAGACGCTGATGAGGCCGTAGGGGTAACCAGGCTGGAGCGGACGCTGCAGGCGTGTGGTATCCCTGTTGAGGCCGAGGATGCTGGCTGGCTGAGACTTGATTACCGCTCATTGCTGTAGGAGTGTATACGATGGTGGCGATGATGATGCTGCGCTGATCTGCTCCATGAAGGCTGCTTCCAATCACGTCAGGGTCACCACTGTGGAGGAACGGGTGTCATGTTCCTCCAACACAAAGGGAGGATCCTCCGACCAGGCGAGGTGATCATGCCTGGCAGGCTGCGGCCCTACGGTTGATGTTGGGAAGTTGTATATATACTAATCGGCGCGAGAACTCTCATAGCGCGATTCAGGATTAGTAGGTTGTAGATGTTTCTTGTTGCTGTATGTGGAAGTCGCCACAACATAAATTTCTATAGGATTTCCTACAGAAAATTACTTTATCACAATAAGTAAACATTTTACCCAAAAAAATATTAATAAATACCCCATATGGCCAAAAACTGCAATGTGATTACATTAAACAACATTTATGCAATCAACTGCTTTGACGGCGCCGTACGTTTAAGGTCATTCGCCGTACCGCACAAAAAAAAACACCGCGTACATTACGTAGCGCCAAATGAAACTAATGTCTATAAATCCTCAATCCATCCAATCCGTAGCTCAAACTTACGTATATACTTACACATGTCATAGTCTGTCTTCATTAGTAATGTGTGACCAATGTTAGGTACTAGTATTTTTTTAAAAGATCAAAAAAGGGTATCTACTTCTATTTTATAGGTTACTAGCTACCCGGCCACGCGTTGCTGTGGTTAGAGAATTTCAATTTAAAAAATAAATTAAAAGACACTATCCTATGCTCTCAAGTTGAACTAAACTGCACATATTGTGCAAAATTTTATTAAATTCGGTTCATTCGTTTAGGAGTTCATCACGAACAAACAACGTGACACGAAATTTTTTATACATAAATGGTTATCTTATGATTTTGTGTTACTACATTATCTTTTTCCCATTTTCTATTTCTCTTTTACGCAGTCGTTTTTTTTTTATTGTTAATGAATTGTGAATGTGGTACCTATAGTTAAATGAAGCCCCACTTTCCTTTACCTGTCTTAAATATAACATTGTAATAATTTAATTAAAAATTAGTTAACGAAAATCAAATTATATAACTCGCTTTTATCTCTTCACCAAAATGGCGGCCCTTCTCTCTAACCTCTCATGGCTGCTGTCGCTGGTTGTCAAGGAGGACTAATTTGTTTTGCAAATTGAGGGTGACGTTGCCCCGGGAAGGAAGGGTTGTGACGTATTAAGTTACTGTTGATACGACAGAATTGATTTTACACTCTGTTGCTTGGGTTGCGGTTTTTGATTAACTTTACCTTAGACGCAGATGTCTACAATTAATACCTATCACTTTGGTGTTAACGGTACTCTAAAATTGGTTAGTAAATTTACTATTAACAAACTGTTCTTTTTTCAAATAAAATTTATAAATGACTGGCTCGAAGGACCTTTTTGTATAGGTGTATTTCGGGTTATTTTATAATTTTTTAAATATCACATTTATACAATACATATATCACATTTACAATTATTTAAAAGGACAATCAAGCACTGTTCTTCATAGTTGACCGTTTTGTGTAATAATTGTATGCTTGTAAGAGGTATATATGTACCTCTTACAAGTATACAAGATTGGTTGATAAGTGAATATGGTAGAATAGTTATCAAAGTTAAGCATTACTGTACATATAGAGGTACAGTAATGCTCAACTTATATCTAGTCTGTGCCTTTTTATGAAGCAATTGACAATACAATTGACAATAGTTTTCAAAGTTGAGCACCTATAGAGGTACAGTAATGCTCAACTTATATCTAGTCTGTGCCTTTTTATGAAGCAATTGACAATACAATTGACAATAGTTTTCAAAGTTGAGCACCTATAGAGGTACAGTAATGCTCAACTTATATCTAGTCTGTGCCTTTTTATGAAGCAATTGACAATACAATTGACAATAGTTTTCAAAGTTGAGCACCTATAGAGGTACAGTAATGCTCAACTTATATCTAGTCTGTGCCTTTTTATGAAGCAATTGACAATACAATTGACAATAGTTTTCAAAGTTGAGCACCTATAGAGGTACAGTAATGCTCAACTTATATCTAGTCTGTGCCTTTTTATGAAGCAATTGACAATACAATTGACAATAGTTTTCAAAGTTGAGCACCTATAGAGGTACAGTAATGCTCAACTTTGAAAACTATTCTACCATATTCACTTATCAACCAACCTTTTAACTCTTTTTTATCAATTGTCAATTACTTCATAAAAAGCCACAGACTAAGAATTTACTTGCCGCTAGCAATTTTATACTTAATAATTTATTCGTGAAATAACTGCTAATATACTGCCAAGTAAGATTTATCCCATAGATAACATTGTCTATTGTGATTGAATATTAAAATTTATATCGATATTCGCTAGTTTATATACTTTACCTGCATGTTATTAATCCACAGAGAACATAAACCCAGGCAACATAGATTATACCCAGGTATTAGAGGTAACTGGATAAGCTCGCAATTTGCATGCGAGTAATGAAGCCTCGTTATTGGGGGAGCGGTGAGATTAATTATAGGCTGACTAGTTACTGGTGTGAATGTTGTTAAAGATTTATAGAAGTACTTGAGGAACAAGCACATATGTTACCTGATAGTAAGCGGTTACCTACACGTGTTACTTGTGTGCCAATAACTTTATACTTAACCTTTTTTCAGGTATCATTAGCCTTGATTACCTACATACATACTGACTTCAGTTGAATGACACTAATTTATCATAATTCTCTAGTATCTCACCTCAATTTTCTGTCTAATAGTTCACAAATGTTTGCTTAAATTTTAATTATTTTACAGATTCCGCAATTTTATCTTCAACCAATAGTTTGCGGATCCAAAGTCTTAGATTGAAAGGACTTCACATAGTCCATCACGCTCTCTTAAAGCAAGTTGACAAACTATATACTATTCATATATCTACACTAATATAATAAAGCTGATGCGATTTTTGTTTGATTGTTTGTTTGTTTGAACGCGCTAATCTCTGGAACTATCAGTCGGATTTCAAAAATATTTTTTTTATATATAGAGTTAATTAAGGAAGCTATGTAACATCACGCTATGATCGCGGGTGAAACTGTGGTGAACGGCTATTATATCGCACACCTAGATCTACAGATCCTCACCATCGAATTCCTTATCTCAATAAATACCGACCAGTAAACCGTATTTAAAAATACCACCATTAATCGACGCTAGGCGCTCAACTCAGAAACACGGGCTCAACTTAAAAAAAAAACGCAATACAGTGTTAAGCGATAGGAAAATAACTACAAAAATCCTATTTTCAACCTCAAAACTTACAATAAAACACAAGATTCTTACAATATCTTTCTTCTAAACAAAACTCCTGCAGTGCTAAGTTAGTTTTTCGCCTTTTCTGAAAAAAAGTGCTTTTTTGAGTTAGCTCCCTTTAGATCTAGGCATAGTATAATGTATATAATTATACTGTGATCTAGGTGTGCGATATGTAGAGATATATTTTCTCAGAATGTTTTTCTTTAGGGTTAATTATTTTGTAGAGGTTTCACGATAGAGGATCGATCACGAAACGCGGCGTGAATGTGTGAGCAGCCAATAGTTACATCTACATGGTTATTATCGATGTTTCTATATAAGCATTTAGGTAAATTGAAGAGGTTAATAGTAGTGGCTAATGAGATTAGATAGTTATTAGACTGTAATGATTGACCCGCGTGAGATACGTAGTCTGCTTGATAATTTTAAAAAGTATTTTAAATATATCTCTAAGCATGCCCCCCCCCTCGCCCCCCTTCCCGCTCTTCCCCCCTCTCCTCCCTCTCCCAACTGAAAAGGGCAGCAACGCACTTGTGACTCTTGAGTTGCAGGTGCCCATGGGCGGGGGTAGTCATTTACCATCATGTGAACCGTCTGCTCGTTTGCCGAAATCGAATATGACAGTATTAGATTTTTAACCCCGACGCAAAAAAGATACACAGAGTGATGATGATCCACGTGATGTTATAAGTTTAAAGTGTGTATCTGTGTGTCTAATGTGTCTATACATCTGCTTTTTTTTTTTTTTTTTTATAGAGGTTGGGAAAATACTTTTACGTATCATCAGGAATACAACATGGTATGTCGGGCTCCGATGTCATTCGCGGGGAGAGGTTCTAGCTGTTGCTCTTTCTTCTGGTAGTTGAAGTCATTGCTTCTTTCCTTCTAACCATTACTGTTTTCCGGCTCTCTTCCTTTCTGTGGAACGTAGGTCTTGTAGTACCCTCGTCGCGATCGTACTGGTCGCGTTCCAAGCTGTCTCCGATGCCAGCATTTCCTCCACTAGTGTTTCTGGTTTAATTGTGTGTTTAAGAACAATCTCGAGTTCGTTGCGCAGCGAGTTGAAACGGGGGCATGCAAAGAACACGTGCTCCGCATCTTCAGGAGCTCCTGGACAGGACGGGCACTCCGGAGAGTCATCGCGTTTGAAGCGATGAAGATATGCTCGAAAACAGCCATGTCCTGAGAGCATCTGTGTCAGATAGTAATTTACCTCACCATGGTTTCGGTTCAGCCAATTATTTATCTGCGGTATAAGACGGTATGTCCACCTTCCTTTTCCAGCAATATCCCAATGCGTTTGCCATCGGCGTATGCTGTGTTGCCGTTCTTCTGTTCTGAGTTCATCAGGGCTCAGTGTAGATGGCCCCCTTCGTCGGTAAAGGGCTTGCCTCTCCTCGGCTAGCACTGTAATGGGCAGCATTCCTGCGATAACGCACACCGCTTCCTCAGACACCGTCCGGAAGGCACTAGCTACTCTCAGGGCACTCAGCCTATATACTGATGCGACTTTTCTCCGGGACTCTTGAGTTCCGAGGGCGTCAGCCCAGATGGATACCCCATACGTCAGCACCGACGTGATGACTGACGACAACAATGTTCTCTTGATCTGTTTCGGGCCTCCAACATTAGGCATCAGTCGCGATAAGCTTACCCTCACTACCGACGCCTTAGCACTTACATGCTCTGCCTGCTGTTTAAAATTTAGTCGGGCATCAAGCATCACTCCCAGGTACCGAATGAACGGCTGCGAAGTAATAACGTGCTCTCCAACTCTAAGCGTCATGGTCTCCACCTGTTTTCTGCTAGTAATGAGCACTGCTTCGGTCTTGTGCTGTGCTATCGCAGGTTCACCGTACTCATCCACTTGTTGATTTTCTCGAAAGTGATATCAAAGTCGAGATTGATCTCCTCGAGATACTTCGCGACGATCACTATGGCCACATCGTCTGCATACGCCACGAGTTTGACGTTCTCGGGCAGTACTAGTTTTAGCAGGCCATCGTACATGATGTTCCACAAGAGCGGGCCTAGAACCGAGCCCTGGGGTACTCCTCCAGTTATTCTATATTCCCTTGGACCGTTCTTCGTGTCGTATTTCAAGAGTCTATTTGTGAAGTAGCTTGCAACCATCCTACACAGGTACCTGGTGTATTTTGCTCTTCAAGTGCCCGCATTATGCAGTCCCAATTAGCGGAATTAAAGGCATTCTTGATGTCTAAAGTAGCAACCAAGCAATACTTCTTCGTGCCACCCTTCCATCTGGTCCCTGCGATCGCAGCCTTGGCTGTGGTCACCACCACATTAACCGCGTCTAGGGTTGACCGCCCTTTTCGGAAGCCATACTGGTTGCTAGCCAGAAGCGGCTCGACTGCTGCTTCGATTCTTTGGTGCATTATTCGCTCGAGTATCTTGCCCGCTGTATCTAGCATGCAGAGCGGGCGATAGGATGACGGTTCATCTGGTGGCTTTTTTCCTTTTGGGAGTAGTACCAGCCTCTGTTGCTTCCACTTCCGGGGGAAAGTCCCTTCTTTAAGGCATGCATTGTATACTTCTAGGAACAATGCTGGTGCTTCTTTGATTGCTGCTTTCAGAGCAATGTTTGGGATTCCATCCAATCCCGGAGCTTTATTATTCCCCACTCGATTACACGCCTCCATCAGTTCGTCTTCCGTAATAGGCGGGATCTCTTCCAATTCACACTGGACTGGCGGGTAGTAGAATTCTTGTTGTTTAGGAAACAGCGCGGTGATGATCGTCTGTAAGAGCTGTGGGCATGTAGGTGATGGCATTGGCATTGTCTATACATCTGTGTGTCAGTGTATCTGTGTGCCTGTGTACCTGTGTGTCTATCTGTGGCATCATAGCTCTAAAACGAATAAACCGATTGAGATGTAGTCTTTTCGTTTGAAAGGTGACTTGATCGAGAGTGTAGTTAGTTATAATTTATAATTCTAGAAAATCTCTTCAGCCGTTTTAAGATCATCAGCTCTTTTCTATTCGTTGAATCGGATTTTTGAGTCTTAGTTCTTTAAATGTTTAATTTATAACTGTAGTCGATTTAACACCGATAGGGATCTATCAACTATAGCGATTTCCACACGTAAATAAGGCACCAAAGATTTTTAATACGTCTGATGTTCCTATCCAGAAATGACGTTAAACATTATCACAACCAAAACTCAGATAACTTACGAAAATGGGTAGGCAGTGATATTATCAATACGTCGTGTGTTACCTAGATAATAATTGTGCTCGTAATGCAGAGCCGTGGGAAACGCCACCTGCATGTTTTGATAACAAAACTCCTTGCTTATTACTACTACCGAATTGTTTATGGGTGAAGTGTTTGTATAAGAAGGGATTTGGGCTGAAATTATATTAAATTATATCTGGCTTTATTGCTACTTTCTTAGATTTTTAATCTTCTTCAAATAAAGGAGGAGGTTCTAGGATTGGTCCGCCACGGTTGACTTCTGCCGCGTGCCAATAAACAAAAAACAACGAAAATTCCGAACGAAAATTTTACCGTCCGTAAGCAAAACGAATCGTTTTTTGTTTATTGGAACGCGGCATTAGCCTATCTACATATCAAGTAGCTATTTGGCTTGGCACCGACTTCATACAAACCAGTACGTACCTAGTGCCTTTATAATTTTACCTATCATTATATTAATACGTGAAGAGAATTCTTTGAACCCCCTTTTAAGAAAATTTCGGAAACTTAGTAACGTGAATTTGGGAATATTTACAGCTAACATATAGAAGAAGTGCAGAAAGCTAAAATTTTCAAACAATATGTCTTACAACTTTAAAAATTACGTGAAAACGGTTTAATGGAATTACACGCGTCCAGTATATGTGATGGTAAGTAAGTATGTACAATGACAGCTCAAGTTATATCTACTGGCCAATGAAAAAACCAACAAATATTATAATAATCTTTTTAAAAAAAGTATCACCGACTTCAATGTGCTTTTTAGTGGAAAGTAGATGTATTTTGTTTAAATATAATATGTGTAGGCCAACTAAACGCACTGCTCCAATGAGACAGCGATGTTTAGGAGCATACGAAAACATCATCGATGTATACAATTTTTAGATTTTGTTGATTTTTAAGATACCGCTCGACTGATTGCGATAAAATTTAAATGGGACCACCTATGTCACCCTTTGAAACAAATAAAATATATTTTCAAAATTGTTTCAGGGCTCTTCGAGTAATCGGTGAATATAATTAAAAAAAGGATTCCGACGAATTGAGAACCTCCTCCTTTTTGGAAGTCGGTTAAAAGTGTCACATGTAGTTTTTTCAGTGCCTTCTGTCATTGCTTTTTGAAGTCGGTTTTACGTTTCTTTAAAACGTTTATTTAATTTCTATGTACAGTATGTACCTCCAAAAACAAATCTCAAAATGTATACCTTTCAGTATGTTTATCAGTGTCCAAGAGCCAATAGTACAAGCTATACTTACTTTAGCATTAAAAAGCGCTGTGTATATGTTCCAGACTTTATTGTTATTCGCAAACAAGATCATGGCTCGTCTTGTCGTCTAAAATTTCAAAGTAAACATGAGAAAACCTCCTCCCTTTCGAGACAAAGCATCTCGATTAATAATCATTCCTGAATTAATAAACACGGTAATTGAGATGTTTGCCTAGGGTCGTCCCCTAGCATTATTTGTTCAGCAACGGGTATTTAGTCAACCGTAATTATGCTGAAACCCGCCATTTTGTGGATTCTTATGGGGTTATATATTGCTTAATGAATGTGCATTTTGAAGATTGGGAAAAGTAAAATGAAATGTTAAAAAGTCTATACAAAACATTTATTGTTAGCGAAAGTATCCGTAATATAATCACTAATCACTATAAGTTTAGAGCGTTAGCCATCGACAATTTATTGCAGCGTTGGTCTTCTGGCTTTTAAAATTATATATGCATTTCAGCAGCTCATTACAAGAGCGATGCGAACCGTTGTAAAGAAATCTAGAGAGTTCTTAATTAACGTTTCCAAAGGCCTGATGGCAATGAATGAACTGACCTTCCTCCTTCTCATATTAAAGAAGGTCCGTGTTCAACAATGGTTTATAGAACTAAATCTAATAGGCTCACGACTTTTATACGTTAGTTAATTTTAAGAGAGAGTATAGTAAACAATTACTTCTGAATCTAATCCAACGTCTCCAGATACGTACTGTATTATTACACATTCCCAAAACAGTTAAACCTACGAGTGGGGCCCTTTAATAGATTATTAATTTATCTACATGATATAAGATTTGTTGGATTTTACACCTGCTTTGTGTCTGTTGTTAAAATTGTATGTAAAAACCTTCACTATTCATTTACACATTTTGTTTAAGGAACCCTAATATACGATAATGGTTTTCGAAACATGGATCAAAATTTGCCATTAGATATTGCGAACACTTGACTGGCCTGTTGGCCTAGTGGTTAGTGACCCTGACTGCTATGCCATAGGTCGTGGGTTCGATTCCCACCCCAGTCTGGGTGTTCTTTGTGTCCGTTGTTTGTATGTTTGTAAAGTCCCCGCGACACAGGAGTAATTCCTAATGCGGGAGTTGTCTTTTTTTTTAGAAAAAAAAAACATAATATTTTTGGCTTGCGTTAGTCATTTGACGAAATCAAAATGTGATGCTGTTATCATTGCCCTTTAAATATAAACTAAAATTGTTAAGTTACTGTACGAAGAATTAACTGAAAATCCAAATGTTATATGTTTTAAGTCATCACTTCCATTAGCCTTTCATATTGCTGAACGAAACAATAAGCAATGTCTAAGTATTATTTAGGAGTAAGTAAAGTCAAGTCGTATATGCGTATACGGTAACAACTTACCGAGTTATTTAATAATTGTAAATAATAATTTCAATTATGTACTGTCAATAGAAGCTGCGGAGAAAATCTCTCAACAACTTGTATGGTTAGCAAAATTAAATTTATTTTAGGACATAATTAATTAGTAGTAGTTTGTAAATTATTATTTCTTGTTCATGCTTTGAAAAGAAATAATAATTAAGAATAGAATAGAATAAACTTTATTGTACAAGAAAATAATTTTTAACATGGAATAGGTACATCTTGTGAGTATGTACAAAGGGCGTCCTTATCGCTAAAAGCAATCTCTTACAGTCAGCCTTTGGATGGACAATACAACAGTAAATAGATGAAAATTTAATTATATTAAAAATGGATCAATGGCACGGATGGGGCATTGGTATAAGTGGTCGCCTTGCCACTATGCCGCCATCGCGCCGATTGGTGGTCCCACACTGGACAAACATTTGTGTAATCCACAAATGTTTGTTCTGAATCTGTTTATTGTCTCTGTTGTTAGAATGATTGTAAAGTCCCAAGCGACAAGCATCACTCTTAGTGCGGGAGTTGTCTGTTTTACATACATGTACAGTTGCTTGATTAATTACCATTAATATCAGGTACAAAAGTTTTTTGTGTGTTTAATTCTTCGGTCTTGTGTCCTGCAGCAAAAAAGCACAATAAGACCTTAAATCGTTAGCAAAGAGTCCCCTCGACAGTAAGAAGAAGCAGTTGATAAGGAGAGCAGATGTAATACATTAGTAATTATCCTGTTTATCATTAAAATTTATTTGGTTTGCTTAGATAATGTAAATAATAAATGACGGGCCTGTTAATCTAGTGTTTTTGATTCTGACTGCTGATCCAGAGGTCGTGGATTCGATTTCTACCCAGGTCAAATAAATGTGTAATGAGCACGATCATTTGTTCTGTGTCTAGTTACCATAGTACAGACTCTGCCTAGTTTGGGATCAGACGGCCGAGTGTGTGATGTCTCACGTTATTATTAGATATTAGTCCCTTTTTGTAGACGGCCTTGACATAATGCATAATGATAAATGATAAAAATTGGAAACGAAAATTCTTGATTGTTTTGCTGACCCTACAAATAGACAGTAAGGCGTGTACTGTTCGGCATGACGTCGCGTGATCGCGTTCAGCTGTCATTAAACTATGTTGTGTGCAAGAGGCAAGTGTACACGGTACCTAGGATGGTAAACGTGACACTCGAAAATAATGAAGATATTATAATAATTATGTTAAATGTGTCGTTTAAGTAAATTATAATGGAGTATCTTTATATCTTGGGTAAACTAAAATTATTTAAATAGTTTAAAAAAGAATAGTTTAAAAATATACACAGTATTGTATAGAGTCTAGAAGCAAACGGAGGAGAATTTTCGTACATCACTACATATTATAAAACAAAGTCCCCCGCCGCGTCTGTCGGTCTGTCTATTTGCGATAAACCTTAAAAGTACTAATGGATAGAGTGATTAATGAGGAAGGTTTATGTGTATAATTCATTAAGGTTTTGTATAAATTTACTGAAATATGACGCAGATTGTTGAAGATGTCGGAAAAAATCAAGATAACTGGAAGCTTTATTGTATGTGGTTAAATACAAAATATTATTATTAGTATATTTAAATGGTATTCTCTTCAATTACTGTGTAGGTACATACCTACATGTACTACCTACTCTCATTTTTTTTTCTCTCAGACTTTTATACTTATATAGGCAGGTAGGTACTAGAGATCGCCTGGCGGTCGAATTTCAACAGTTTTTAGGGTTCTGTGCCCAAAGGGTCAATACGGGACCCTATTACTAAGACTCCACTGTCCGTCTGTCTGTCTGTCACCAGGCTATATCTCATGAACCGTGATAGCTAGACAGTTGAAATTTTCACAGATTATGTATTTCAGTTGCCGCTACAGCAACAAATAATACAAATGCACGTATCTACATAGTATTGTATCTTATATGATAAAGCGAAACCCTTCATGCGCGAGTCCGACTCGCACGTTGCCGGTTTTTAATGTCTTGTTTTATTTAATTTACCAATATAAATTGAACTGTCATTGCATACACTTTTGTATCGTGACAGGTTAAAATATAGACTGGACCCTTATATTTTATGTAGCCGTTTTTATATTGTTTTTAATTCATAGCACACATTGTATAAAAAATGTAGCTTTGCACTTTTTCTACATAATAGGTATTATAATATTTAAGTACTCCGGATTTCACATTGGTCTATGCGCGTTTGTTTAAAAAATGCCTACAAAGAATTCTCCCCACGTATAGGATATATGTAATACTAGCAACCGGCCCCGGCTTCGCACGGGTACAAATTATACACCTAAACCTTCCTCATGAATCACTCTATCTATTAGTGAAAACCGCATCGCGAACAGACAGACAGACAGACACGGCAGGGGACTTTGTTTTATAATATGTAGAGAATATAGATTGTAGACTTGTGTATGCATTTGTGGATGTTTTATATGTACTATTAGGACAATGCCATGAATTCATACAATCACAATTTCTCCAATAACCGTTAATTTCCAATAAACGTCAAGGGCCGATAATAAGACAATAACATCATAATATGCTCAGGATCATTACAATAAAAAATAACCACTTTTTAATTAGATTTGTTGTTCTTTTACTTTTTACCGGCTTCGAAGGAGGTTCTGTTTTCGATTCATATGTTGTATGCATGTTTGTATGGACCAATTTTCATGATTGTGTTACTAACATATTCTATAATATTATATTTTTAGAAAAGTATTTAATAGATAAGGTATTTATTAGTTAATTTTGTTCACATTAAATTTAATTGAAATCGGTTTATTTTTATAATTTTCTTTATTATTTAGGTACACTACATATAATGTTTCTAAATCTATATTAATGTAAGTCTTATTGTGATGAAGCAACTACATACCCGTCAAAACTAATGTGAATAATATTATTTTAAATATTTTTTATTATTATTATATTACGTGTAGACAGTCAATAAAATAGCAGTATTATTATCCTAGACGGTTATTAGCGTTATTATTACTCTTGAAAATGTGCAAACAAAAATTTCATACATAAAACCTCTTCACAAGTTTTTTCAACATTCAAAATAAAAACATGCTTAAATGGCTGTCATTTTCAACCAGGTTATTACCCACTCACAACCCCTCAGCACTATTCTAAACGAGGGTAGAAAAAAATTAATCCGCCCACTTTTAATTCAGTCTTCCAGTGACAGTTGACAATGGCCTTGTATTAAAGGGTTAACAAAGGGCTGTGAACGGGCGCTTTCGAAGGGTTAATTGCTATGGGTCCGTTTCAAATATGGCGTTTGTTTGACTCGTCGACTGTGTGTAGACGGTCTTATTAAAATATGAAGTTTACATTTACAAGTAGCGCCATGTTTGGTGGAATTGATTTTTGGATTCAAAAAACTTGAAAACGTTGTGTTTATGTGTAATTATATGACGTTAAATACCTATGTAATGCTATATGAATAAGTAGGTAATAGTTTTTATGATATTGCAACATTGCTGTTATTTATTTAAATAATAACAGCAATGTTGCAATCGATAATCTAGATTTTTATAGCGCAAATAAAACCAAAAAATAAATAAAACTAATTAATTAAAAATAAAAAATATTAACAAAAAGAAATTCTATTTAAATAATAAAACTGATAAAAAATATTCTATAATGTCTACTTTATAATGACTTATTTTGTTATAATGACTTATTTTGTTATAATGACTTATTAAGTAATTATAAAAATAGTTATTAAGTAATGTTAATACAATTATTTACAAAAAACTAAAGTATAAAAGAATTATATTAAACACACAAGACATTAATGGCTCTCTGTATACAACTTAAAAGCGTTTAACTGAAGTAGAAGGAGGAGCAACCAAGTGCCTATGACCTAAGTTCCCAATTGATAGCAACATCTTCTTTGACGTATTTGCTTTCTTTGCGGCATTTCCGGACCGGTACGACCTTCAAGCCATCAAGAAAAGAGCGTACTCCTATCTCAAAGGCCGGCAACGCGCTTCTGACTCTTGAGTTGCAGGTGTCCATGGGCGACGGTAGTCAGTTACCATCAGGTGACGCGTCTGCCCGTTTGCCCCCAGTAATATATATAAAAAAAAAACTAACATATACAACACACACACACACAATACAGAAAGGACTTTTTTAATAATATTAGTATCCTTTTCAGTAAAGTAGCCTCAACAAAAAATCATCATCATTTATAAAAACACATTTTTCGTTTTTTTTTTTAGTTGAAGATAACAAAATAAAACATTTCAATAAGTTTTATATAGAAATAAACAATGCTCATCACCCGTCTGTCTCCCAAACAGATGCAAGACTAAAATTACGTGACATTAATTCGACCAAACTTCACATTACCGATAATAATTTGCGTAAATGTCGTAAATTTGACTTAATTTAACGTACAATGCGGTTTTCGTCGCAATTAGCGGTCGATTTCGTCGTGGTGAAGTCATCTGGCCGTTATTGTAATATGCGGTTGATGACATACGATTGTCGCGTGCGCGCATGTTGTGAAAGCCTTATTTTTAATCAATTTATTTTTTATACTTGCGGTGGATTACTGTAGAGTGCTATTACAGGAATTTGGTTGTATTTAATTACCTGATATTTATGATAAAATATTATATAAAATGAAAAAGCAGTATCGGCTCGCAGCTAAATATCTAGATCAGTTTATATTTACTTAAATATTAGTACAATCAAATATATACTTATATATTTTATTGTATTGTAATGTTAAGTTAATATATTCGTAAACAGCCGTTCTAATTAAACTAAAATATAAAAAATAAATAAATGATTGGAGATTAATACCCGACAAAGTTCAAAAGGAAGGTTATGTTTTTGACCTGTATGTAAGTATGTATTAGATGGCTGAACCGAATTTGATGAATAATTGTCGTTAGATTTCTCTTTATTGGTCAGTGGGTAAATGTGTTTTCAATACTTTTTTTCTCTTAATGCTATCTAGTGGTCTATTTCAACGTGAAGGGTTTTAATCCTACTAATATTACAAACGTTAAAGTTTGTGAGTATGGATGTATGGATGTTTGTTACTCTTTCACGCCAAAACTAATGAACCGATTGCGATGAAACTTGGTATGTAGATAGCTAGAGACCTGTATTAACATATAATTTTTATTCCGATATTCCCACGGGATCGGGACTTACGCGGGTGAAACCGCGGGGGCCTGCTAGTAAAAGATAATTACACAAAATGTCTTTCTCTTTCTCGTAAAACTATATGTTTATTAGTTAGTATTTTTAACGCAGTCGGGTTGTTAAATGTTTTGTTTATACTTGTTGTGATTTCTTATTCTATATTACAGAATCTTATACTTACATATGAAACCATAGAGTACATCGATCTTAAATCTATACACCTAGGTAAATATGATAAAGCTGAAGTTTTGTTTTTTGTTAAACGCGGCAATCTCAAAAACTACTAGTCAGATTTGAAACATTCTGTTGCCAATGCCCAACTCTTAAAGAAATTATAAACTATTTAACACTCCGCTAAGATATTTTGGGATCGGAGCAATGACCACAAAAGAGGGAACGACTAGTATTAGCCCAGTGTTAAGATACTAAATCTCGATAAGAAACGTGTTTTCACTATGTTTAATCTATCGACTATTTTCCTATAAAAACAGATATTAACTACAGACAGACATAAAACGTCAGTACACTTAACCTTAATTCCAACATAATTAAATAATCCAACACAAATGAAGACTTTCCACAACTTCCATGAATATGAAATACAAATCATAAAAATATTTATTACTTTACTTAAAGTTATTCAATCTTAATAATAATAGTCGTATCGGAATAATTATTAGGGTTCGTACACACTTTAACTGGCGATCGTAACGAGAAAATTAACGGGCCTCGTCGCGACTCGGCGAAACAATTACACGCTCGTGCGGTAATTTAACGTTAAATTTGCATAATTGTGGCGATAACGGGTGTGCGATGCCGCGGGCGATGTCGCGTCAACACGTCCTGCGACAATTATATCGCACTTTTTGCGGTGTTTACACGTTTCATTAGCGCTTTCCATTAATCAGTTTATGATGTGAATACATTAGCTTTATAGTGAAACTTTATGAATTATATGAATCATAAATGTCTGATTTAAGGTTAATAAGTTAACTCTCAGTACATTAAGTCAGTAGGTTTTATTTTTGTGATTGAAAGATGTAGGTTTGTTCAAAAGGAAGTTGTCATTATCATAGTTTTACGATAGTAATAACGTTTATCAATCGTGTTGCAATAATAAAACGCAATTGCAGTAGGGGTACGATAAATTTAGAAGGAGCTAGGTTAGGAGAGTATGACATAGTAATTATGTAAAAGAGAAGACCGTTAACTAGATAACATTAATTTGCTGGTTCTTGCTACAAAATGTGTTATTAATAATAATAGTATAATAACTAGTTGAGACACCTTACACAGGGCCGACTAATCGCAAACTAGGCAAAGCCTGTAGGTTCTTAAATATGTAAAAAGCGTGTGAAACTTTATGCATTGAAAATTTACGTACCACTTTAGCCCATTGTCCCCATTTGAGGACGGCTTTTTTTTCCAATGAAGGAAAACATTTTTTTTTAGTTTTTTGTTATAATAATATTAGTTTCTACCAATTAATAAATATTTTTTTTTTATTTACACTGTAAATTTATATTTGGGTCCAAATGGGTTAATGTGGTAACCAAACTGCTGATAAACATACTTATATATTACTGCCAACATACATATTATAGATTAATTAGACCCCGACACAGAACCAATGATCATGGTCATCACATAATTATTTGTCCCAGATGGGATTCGAACCCACAACCTCTGGCATAATACTCAGGATCACTAAAAACTCGACTTGACTAGACCAACAGGCCAGTTTTGCGTCGTAGGTTTCTGCAGCTTGTAGCGTTTATGAATAGGTACATATTGTGGCTCTCTTCTGCGTGCTCTTACTCGCCAAGCCTCTATCGCAAGGATTTTTCTCGGGAAAGTGGTGTATATTGTGTAGATGAGAAATTAAATTTCTGCTATCTGCGATCTGATAATCATGAATATATTTCAATCAATTTACACAAAATCTTAACAAATTATACACCTAAACCTTTCTCATGAATCGTTCTCTCTATTAGTAAAAACCGCATAAAAATCAATTTAGTAGTTTTTCAGTTAATCGTGAACAGACAGACAGACAGACGCGGCAGAGGACTTTGTTTACAATATGTAGTGATATTTTCCGAAGAGCTGTCCTTCAACCACCACGACTGATGTCATAGCTCCAAGTTTTCGATCGTCTTCTCTTTTTGATCAAATCTTATATCTTTTATACAAAATAATACGAATTCATTATAGACCTTCTCACATACCAGTAGTTTTAACTAGCTGCGCCCCGCAGTTTCACCCGCGTAAGTCCCGATCCCGTCCGAATATCGGGATAAAAAGTAGCCTATATGTTAATCTAGGTGGAGACCTACCTCCAACTATTTACAAACTAAGTTTCATTGCAATCGGATCAGTAGTTTTTGCGTGAAAGAGTAACAAACATCCATACATCATTACATCCATACATCCACACATCCATACATCCACACATCCATACATCCGCACATCCATACATCATCACAAACTTTCACGTTTATAATATTAGTAGGATATTCATATCACAAAGGTTGATATACTATATGTTGGTATTTGCAGTATATTTCTCGAACATATTACAATGTCTTTCAAAACATGCTTTAAGTTTACAATGTCACACGCACAGGGAAAAACATCTCACATCCTAACGAAACATAATCGGAAATGAAAAATTTAAATCAACATATAAGCCAATATACTTACTGTTGTATGAAAATTGTTTTGAAAGTATTAATAAAATAAAATAGGCATTCATGGAAAACTTAAACGAAACGACGAACTTACGTCACATTAGCAGGTTGGTGACATTAATCAATAAGGAGCTGACAGAACTCAATGTTTAGATTAGCGCCCTCTAGTGCATCTATATATGTACTATTAGCGTAACGGTCACGAGTTAAGTGCTTTTTTCCAATAGCAAAAGTGCACAAACGTGCCTAAAGAAGTATTACATCAGAAAAAATTTTAGTCGCTACTTCCAATTTTGAAGGGTTGTACTCCAATGTACATAACATGTGCACGCAGAAAACATTGCTTGTAATAGTTAACCCATCAGACAATTACGTCATCAAAACAAACAGTACCAATCAATACAAATTACAAACAATCCCACCAACATGTCCGCCATAAGGCCCTGTTCACACGTGCACCGGGCGGCGACATCGCGACACCGGCGCCAACAGCGACAATTAATCAACGTGTCGCGCGTCTTGTCGTCAAATTGCTTTATTGTCGCACAAATTGGCTGAGGCCGGGTGATTTCAAGCTAGATTATCATGCTTTATTGGAGTTTTGGGGAGTTTGTTCGGCTTTGTCCTATACGAATGATAGTTTTTGTGTTATTGGCTTGTGTATTTATGTATACAGGGTGATTTTTACAACATATAATGCCATTCAAGTAACTAAGTTACAAGGATATCATTTTACGCTCTATTGCAGGAGAATGGTCGCTTTATTATCAATAGCAATAAATATTAAGTGGCAATACAGTCCACTACGCACAGTTCCATATTTCAATGCGAGTGCGTTGCGATAATCTACGCCGCTACTGCGGTCATGTCAAGATGTATAAAGGAGTATAACATCCGCATACTGTCAGACAGTATGGCCGTTCTAAAAGCCCTGGAGGGCAATACCATGAACTCCGGTCTTATATACGAATGCCACCAGACACTGGAACGTCTAGCCTCCGACAACGGGCTAATCCTCCAATGGATCAAGGGGCATAGTGACTCACTCGGGAACGATGTCGCCGATGAGCTGGCAAGGAGGGGATCTGCAACGACAGTAGCAGGTCCAACTACACTGTTGCCACTTCCCTTTAGTCAACTTCGCTCATGGGTAAGACAACGGACTCGGAAAACACACAACAACCGCTGGGCCGACACACCCGGCTGTAGACAATCCAAACTGGTGCTGACGAAGGTCTCACCTCGTTTGACTTGCAGATTGCTCAGTCTCAACCGACCTGACATCAGAATAGTGATAGGAACTATTACGGGCCATTTGGCCCTAAATCGACACCTATTCGCCATCAATGTGACAAACAGTCCTCTATGCAGAGGCTGTCTCAACGCGGAGGAAACGGCCGCCCACGTTATCCTGGAGTGCGAGGGAGTGGCCACACAACGGGCAAGTATCCTCGCGGGAGCGAGGTCGCTCCTAGAAGCCTGTGAATGCCCCAGGAGGCTTCTGCGCTTCTGGAAGGATCTAGGCTGGCTCAACTAGTCAGCCCACCTGTACGCATAATGGACCACTTATGGGTCTAAATGCGGAAACAGAGCCCTATACCAATACCAATACCAATACCAATACCAATACAGTCCACTACGTTCATTTAGCTACATATATAGGTAGTGTACCTTACTACACGAAAGTAGGTCGTCAAGTTCACGGATTAAATGTATATGAAGTAAAGGAGGATTAAAATGAAAGGTACAGAGAGAACTAGATTGATTAGACTAAGTAACAAATATCAAAACTACAATTTTTATCCGGATGCTAAAGAGATCTATGTTCAGCAATGGGTCTTCTATGGCAGAGAGAGAGAGAGAGAGAGTGAGAAAGAGAGATAGAGACAGAGAGAAAGTTACCTTGCTAACTGTCATGGCACTCGGCGTTAACATATAACGGTTAATTCATGTCACTCTGCAATTGACGTATATCGGTTAATACGTTTTTATCTTGGTCAGGTCCACCTGAAACTTTGCCGTGAAATTACCTTCCATCTGTTAGAGACCTCAGACTAGCAACGAAAAAGCATGAGATGATAATGATATGTTCGTCGTAAATAGGATCGACTCCGACATATATTCCTTTCTCTTTCTTTTCGTCAAGCTCTCAAAGCTATAGTTGCAGTGAGAGTAAGTAGTCACTCAAAAATCGGTTCTGTTTATTATGTGTAATATATTTTGTTTTACACTAGACCTACTGTAATTACTACTAGACTGCACAGCAGGTACCTACTTTAATTTACATCAAGCTTTTATAGTTACTCATCAATTTCTTGGAAACTATTAAGGATGTTCTAGTCTCCACAAGTTTCAAGCAGCTTAGGTAAATGACTCATAATAATGGGTCTTCATGATATTATTAGATTTTATAGAAATCACTCAGTGTTTTTATTATATTATCACTTTTAGTGAAAATAATATTTGTGTTTAAAAAAAATTATTACATTGTTTTGACCTGACTGCAATATTAAATAAATACGATTATGTACCATGAGAATATGATGCAATAATAATAACAATAACCTGACACATCTTACACACGGCCATCTAATGCCGAACTAGGCAGTGCCTAGGAATGGGTCAACACGAGTTAACTCGAGTTGCTCTTAACTCGAGTTAGATTTTCCTGAACTCTGTTTTGGTCTTGATTTACACCAACTTACAAGGGGTCATCTTTCATTTTATGAGGATATTTTTTTTAACTGACTTCAAAAAGGAGAAGGTTCTCAATTCCTGTGTTTTATTGTTAACCGATTTCAATCATTCTTTTTTTTAATGTTTAATTATGTAAGTTGATTCTATTTTAATTTAGAGTTTAACTGAATTTACTTATTTCATTTCACTCGAAAGTTTATGCAAATGTTTTTTATACATACTTATAACTAAAGACAATAAATGAAAGACATAAATTTAATGAAAATATTAGATATTAAAACAAAATATCAATTAAAACAAAAAAGTTTAGTATTGAGAAGAATATTCGGAAATCAATACTGAAAACGGCTATATTAAGTGTAACTCACTTATAGGAGCAGCATTATATAGAAGTACTTAGTAGACATCCCCTTGCTTCCAAAATCGTCGTCAATTAAAAGTCCTGCCAATCAAGAGCTACGTTTTGTTGCTGCCGCTTGATCGCACAACCAAACATCCACCCCAGAACTTGATCGACGCAAATAAAAAAATGCACGTGAATAGCTCGCTTTATTAGTGAGGGAAGGGTTAAGGTTACTGAAAACTGGAAGTGCTTAGATAGGCACTCTTTGATTATAATAAAAATTGTTCGTATTGTGAATTTCATACAACAAGACATCTTCTAACTGTCTAATATCTATAGCCGGGGCTTGCCTAGGCATGGCTCCGGCTTGTCATAAAACTTGGCCTTGGGACTGCAGTATTAGCTAGTAGATTAGTTTCTATCAAAACTTTACTGCTATGTACCTCGAAAGTTTAATTGAACATCGGGATCAGACGGTCGTCTGTGAGATGTGTGAAGTTATTATTATTAACCCGATGCATGTCGAGCGAGCGATGCGACATGCTATAATAAGTTGGTACATGCGGCATCATTTCTAGACATTTTATAGCCACGAATATAAACGGTAGCAATCAGAGGGTTAGAATATTTCAAAATTCAACCGTGTGTACCATCCCTTATGTTAGAATGTTTGAAATTATTTATGTTTATATATATTACATAGCTTCCTTTATATTGTTGGTATCTAGCACGTGTTTATTAAAAGAAAAAAAGTTTTTTAACCGTTGCATCTTGAAGGCATTTAAAATATACGGAATAAGAATGTATCTACATTTGGAAACCGCCGCTGTGTGGTTACTGGACGTGGGCGTAATCAATAAGAAATATCTTTATTTCTATGAAAATAATTAGAGTTTTTTCCAGAATATTCTATTCCATTGTATTTCCATTTTTCAGATTTTTATGTAACCTTAAATTCAAACTTTATTCGGACCATCAAAAACACTGAGAATTTTTTTATTACATAAACCATAGTCATCTTCATAATCAGAGTAGCCGTTTAATGATTTACAATACAAAGCAAGGAAACCCACTACTTCCCTCGGCTTGTCAACTCTTACGATGGCAAAGACTATGGGTGAACCTCAATAACAATAGACAGGGAACGCACACCTGACTCTCTCAGCCTCTCAGCTTTTAAAAACACTGTGACATTCTAATTTTGAATTTTCAAACGTTTTTTGACATTCGATGACGGACAAACATCGTGTTCTTTTTACAAAAATCAATTCCATAAGTTCTAAAACGAAAGATGCTATCTTCACACGTGGATGCAATAAATTAATCAGGCACTGAATTCAATTATCAAAGCTCTGTTCCTAAAGATTGCTGATTGTTCAGTTTTGAAACGCCCTGTCATAATGAAAAAGTATAGATTATATATTATCCATACCTAACTTTGTACATTGAGTTTTTGTTTCATTTCCATTCTTATTCTGTTTATAAATTACACTTACCTACTTTAGGTAAAAAAACTCAGAAATATGACTTTCAATCTCATTATTGTCTGTGATTTCTTCTAAGTTTAGATTTAATACCCACTAGCTGCGCCCCGCGGTTTCACCCGCGTAAGTCCCGATGCCGTGGGAATATCGGAATAAAAAGTAGCCTATGTGTTAATCCAGATCTCCAGCTATCTACATACCAAGTTTTATTACAATCGGTTTAGTAGTTTTTGCGTGAAAGAGTAACAAACATCCATACATCCATACATCCACGCATCCATACATCCATACATCCTCACAAACTTTCACGTTTATAATATTAGTAGGATAGTAAGGACATTATTAAGAAACATTTTGTATACGTCACCCCTTAAACCGTGTAGTGAGGATGATGTACAATTATATACGTACTTGTATTTACTTAGGTAGGTACTGGTTTGATCCTATTTGCTTATACCATGCCCAGAATTTTTTAAGTAACGTCCTTGTTTATAATATATTCGTCGACATAAGATAAGCGGCTCCTTGATTAAATTTTTCCTCGTTATATTACTTTCATGATATGTGAAAAAATCTAAAATTCTTATAACTTCATCTTAAACTTATAATTTATTTTTAAATATAAAAGTAAAAAAGAATTCATGCAATTTAAAATTCAAATCATAATATTGTATCACCTTCCTCGGCCATTTTCAATCAACGTTCGATGTTCAAACAGCGTCCGTTCTCGCAACTGTCAACAGGCGGACACGGACGTGACGTAACAACGGCTTCGCGGAACGTGCTTATCGAGCAAATCTTTGTACAACCACACGTGATTTTAATTTAGGAAAGGTTTGACTCAGTGAGAATTTCAGTGAACAGTAGGATGCTATTAATAACTGTGTTCAATCTTAGTCAAAAAAAGAAAGTAATTCATTCGCAAAAATATCATTGGAATTTATTTTGACATTGTTAGACCTATATTTTTTGCATTTTTTTATCTACCTTTTATTTTATGATACATTTTATTTTATTATAAAATATGTCTCTAATAACATTTTTAAATAGAATTTTTTTTACATGGACATTATGTATCTATGAAATTTTATCATTGAAGGTAATATGTAATGATCTTTAGAAGTATTTTTACGCTTTGAATAATTCAAACGCCTTCTCAGGCAGGTTTTGGTGGTACAAATAATATTTTGTGAAGAGTTTTTAAACAAAATGTTATATTTTTAATATTTGATTTGATTAGATGACAATTTCAAAAAGCAGTTACTAAACGTTTAACGGTGATCGGTGTCAAGTGTATCATTTATTTATTTGACTGTTTCCACAGAACACCGGCTTAAACTAAACCATGCAGGTTATCAAACAGTAATAGGTACCTAATGTAGATTTTTCTACATTTCTTAAATTATGAAGATAATTCACAACAATAACGGTAAAGACCTCATTCCGCTAGATTAGTCTACGTGAATTACAAGTAGGTACGTATCTTTACGTAAATATCCTTTATTTTTATTTACCTACTTTCATATCTGAAACTAGTACTGTAGTTGTAGGTATTATATATATATACCATCATATAGCGTGGCGACGCGTTGCCACGCTATATGATGGTATATATATACAGTCTATATGCAGTAGTGTGTACGGTGTGGCGACGCGTCGCCATGCGCAATCGACTGTGTGATTCTCTCCCACTCGATCCGGCGTTAAGCCATCTCTCTCGCTATTGTATTTAATGAAAATAAATGTTTATTCAATAAATAGTCATCGTTATCTGGAAAAAAATCGTAATATTTTATTTTATCATTATAACATATTTAGTTCATCTGTTCTTTTCTGCATATTACTTTTACAAAATAATGTCGATGTTTCACATCTGCCAGGCATCCCGTGACGGCTCACATTTTTTTTTTTACTTATATGAGTGTCTAATTTTACTTAAAGTAAAGAAATTATAATTTCTTAGATCACAAAACTTTAGGAGGGAAGGATTAGGGCCTCCTATAACCTCACTCACTCGGCGAAAGACGATGAAATCATTGCTTTACTATATTCCTACTATAACTATATATATTCCGGCACTTATACATACGTAAGTAGACACATACTTATAACCCAGACCTACCTAGCTGTCTCTACCAGTTATCTATCTCCAAACCGATTTAGTTTATCCCCATTCAATATATTAATGCATATCGACCCTCCTTATTATGAGAATGTTACCAGTACAATAAATTCAATATCAAACGGTGCACATGGCAACACTACGTGCATCTGTCAGCTCGCTTGATTCAAAAAACGAATACGCGTTGATACACATTTAAAAAGTGACCGGTGTATTTTGAGCTTAGTATAATAATAGAGTTGGGATCATTATGGAGGTAGTATCTTACTTGTCTTAGGATTAAGTACCTACGTGCAATACTTACATTATTACTAACAATGTAAATGTCTAATACGACTGGTTTATATCGATTTTAGGTAAGGGTATTTATCAAGCACTCATACTTATTCATAGTAATCGCAAAGAAATTGTTATTTTACAAAATAATAAATATTTCATAAAAACCGTACAAGTGCGAGTTTGACTCGCGCGTTGAGGGTTCCGTAAGCAAACAAACTTATATGTAGATAGTAAGTCTGTCTCGGGAATCAATTCTTGAAGATTTTTGCTCGTCTTTTCCGAAAGACAAACTTAACTTTGCAGTTCTAAAACCACTGTCCCATACATCGATGTACATGATATGTGTATAAGTTTGTAATCACAAAACTATTTTTTTTTTGTGATAAAACAACAAATTAAAATTACTAACTTTTGGATTTTTTCCTTTAGCTGTCAGATTTTGCTGCTTACCAAATTTCATCATTGTAGGTCAATGGGAAGCTTTTTATTTGTTGTGGTGGCAAACAAAGATACGGCCCTTCCGATGGTAAGCGGTTACCGTAGCCCATGGACGCATGCAATTCCAGAGAACTCGCATGCGCGAAATAACCTAAAATTTAACCTAGTCTTTTGACTAGGTACCATTTATAGATCATGTCCATGTGCCTACCTAAGTAATAGATAGATAAGTATAACTTGCTAAGGGATAGTCAAGTATGAGCTGTTGTTAGGCTTTAAGCATTTAACATCACTCACACAGTATTAAATGCATACGCCATACATAATTTCTGTTCTCGAAGTTCTTGGATTTTTCAAACTTTTACAACATATCTACGTCTATCTATCTAACTAGGTATGTCAATTCGACAGCACTTTGAATGTGATTTTTTTCTGTATTTGTTATTGTAAAGCGATTGTACCCTATTTGACCCCTTAAGTAGGTAATAGATACCTACTTATCTGTACGTAAATAAAACTTTGAGGATATCGATAAGTGAGAATCAGATATTTAAACTATTATAAACGATTCGTTTAAAGATGACATAGTAGAAACAATCATTCCCTAATTATTATGCGATGTCAATCGATAACAGTTGTCAATAACTGAAATTCAAATAGGTATGTATAATATAAATTTTGATTACATGGCATACTTAGATTATCATTATGAAGTTTTTCGGCAAAGTTAGGGGATAATGTTCTATCAAGTTTGAAGGAACCGCTCGACCGCAGAAGTGTGTTTAACGTCTTGTGATTCCAGACAATGCCGGTTGTTAGAGTTCTTTGGGCCGAGATATTCTTCCCGTTGTATTCCTCACTAAGTAGTTATTCCTCTCCAATTATTACTTCGATTTTTTACGGGCAGCCGGAATTGTCTAGAATCATAAGACGTTATGTCTTGTGATTCCAGGCAATTCCGGCTGTCAGAGTTCTTTGGGCAGAGATATTCTTCCCGTTGTAGTCCTCACTAGGTAGGTATTCTTCTCCATCTAGTGTCTTGGTTTTTATTAAGGGACGTATCTTTGTTTGTCTAAATGACTGAATATAAAAAGCTATAAAAAATGATAGCTTGAAATATGTATTTTCTGCAAAATCTAAAAGAAATCCGTTGCAGAACGGATTTCTTTTAGATTTTGCAGAAACGAAAAAAGCAACTAAAAAAAACTTACATATCTTGGTCCAACCCAAGCCGATATCAAAGGGTCATCTAAAGCTGGTCGTTGTATGGCATCCCGCCGCGGGCGGCAGATGACCGCAACATGATTTATGATGGGTACGCACCGCATTTACATTCGTAAATGTGATCCTCGTAATGATGGGCCTTGTTTCGGCCACGGGCGGTTCACTGATGGGAATAAGACACTCCTGTGTTACGGTAGGACTGGACATTGAGTGACCATAGTATGAAATGAAACCTCAAACAGAAGTCTATATCCACTAGAAGCACAGAGAACATGGGTTAAAGTGTGTTGTGGGTTCCAACCACACCAATTGCACAATCGACGTGGGTTCACGTCGCTCTAGCACTCCTAACCCAAATATGTAGCTTGGTTGGAGGAGTTAAAAATAATTCATAGCAGAATTAAATTAAGAATGTGAGTGACACGTTACGAAAATGTCACCCAGATTCTTAATTTAAAATATATGTTTTACTAGGTTTGGTGTCCTTTAAGTTTCTTAAAGGACACCAAATCAGCTACTATTTCTTTTATTTTAACCATTTATCTTACGTTTTACAGAATACTCATACTTAAGAGTCGTAGGTAAGTACGTAAACCTGACATATATAAATAACAGTTAATGTAACAAATACCAAAAATGTAGACAACGCCAGATATGTTCGGAGACATTTGTGTAGAAAGTAACAAATGTTTCGAAAGTATTTTTTGAGCCACTCTAGCCTGTTTTCACTATTTTATCTATAGGCACGTCCTTTATGACTAAACATTACTCTAACACCTTTGAAACAAGTATAAATACAAAATACATTCAAAAATCACTTCAACGATTTAAAAAAAAAACTGATGATCTAAGAATACTCTCGATAAACAAACCTTTCAAACAAAAAAGTTAAATAAAAAAAAATAGAGATTGTCCATCTTGACTTAGTCTAAGCCTCAGTGGATATTGTAGCTAAAACATGGTTAGCATAAAAGGAATAATGGATATTATCACTAACTTTAACAGACTACATAGGTACCTAAACATCTACCTTCTTATCTAGGTATAGACAGATTTACAAATAAATGACGTAGACTACATCTTTGATGACTCCCTTATTGGTTAAAAAAAATACCCATCAAAATATTTGTCCACTCATGTTTTCTTACATCACTGTCCTTAAACTAATCTACCTTTGTAATATAATCAGCCTTAACCAATCTTAAATCAAAAACACATCGTCAAAGTATCACTCCTCAAAGGAACCCCAATAAAGGAGCCAATTTCATCCTGTATTGTTTGTCAAAAACTCGATTATGTCTGGTGTTACAAGGGCTAAAAAATAAAACACAATATGGTCACAACTCATCGTGAGATTAAACTAGTTTGAGCTCCCGGTTTTGTTTGTCATGGTTGCTTGTGTTGATGATATTAAACTATAAAGAAATTCGTTGAGTTTTAGAATAGGAATAATTTTTAATAAGCAATAGGTGGTTCTTACGTCTTATGTCTTAACAATATTAATAAGTATACAGGTTTGCTTGGACCTATTTCATGAGAAGTTGATTTTCCTTTAAGAGGTTATTTACAAAAAAAAAATAGCAGTAGGTAATATGCGTTAAAAGGAAGAAAATTATTGTATTTATAGACGCAATAAATGAAAATACTACTATTATGAGGTTCAATAACACCGATATTTTATGATGTTAACAAAAGTGAATGCATCTATAAAGAACCCAGTGACAATATAACTCACAAACTTTGTGGTGAATAAAGTCGCTCTTACCTATTGGTAGAATATTTTAAATCTTTTGGTGTTGTTGAAACTTGCATAATGTATATATAACCTTGCTTAAAGGTATCTAATAATAATCTTTAAAGGTAAAAGTATGCCATTTCTTGTAAGTCTCCTCAAAGGTATCTTACATTTGGAATTAATTATAAACAAGTTTGCAGATTTCTGATAATATACCAATCTATATTTAAAAAAAAAAATATCTTATCAGGTATGTAAAATCTCTGTTCACAATAAAATTAAACATCAAGCCAATCAAAACTAACATTCACAAACATACGGAATATAACAGCTTCAATCGAAACAAGTTCCAAACTTAAATAAACTTTTTTCTGGCGCCAAAAAAGTCTCGTTTATTTTCCCGCGCAGCCGATGAACGAGGCGTGACATTCGAAATTTTGGTGTTGTCAGCACAAAAAAGGAAAGTAGAATAGTTGTTTGGTGTAATATTAATGCGTCTAACGGGCCTCCTTTGTGTCGCAGGATGTATCATTCACGTCATCGCTCATTGAATAGCTTAATGATATTGGAGCAAAAAGGATTGATAGGTATAGTCTTTGATTAATAGAAATCTTTTTAAAACGTTCTTCAGTTTCCGGGATAACTTTATTGAAAAGAAAACTATCTTAGAATTATTATTATAATAATATTTAAATAAAACTGCTCGTATTTGGTACGGATATGGGATTAAACTGTTTTTATCTAGGTACAGGTTATTTGGAACAAATAACTAAATAAAAAAATGTAGGTACGAGTTCATGTAGGCCACTGAGCATGTCTTAGATACGTGTCTGTTGCTTGATTTCGTTATTATTAATTATCTTCGTTCTGTTTATTTCACAATTTTCAGTTTAACTTTATAGGTACCTCGCAACTACCTTTTTTCACTTGCCCATGACCCACTCACTTTAATAAATTAATGTAAACTTAACTATTGCTTGCCTAAGTATTGTATAATCAATATTTTATAAATGTCAACTAACAATTTTATTTGGTGTCAAATCCATAGATAAATAGTTAAATGATAATGAAAAAAAAAGTTTACACACTCAATATAAATGTGTATACACTTTTATTGTAGGTAGATACTGAGCTGAGGAATGATATTTTGAGACATTTTAAAATTATATCCACGTTCTAACCTAATTTCTTTCTACAGATACATAATACCGTTCACGACTAGACTAGTTGATACGATTAAAAATTACTAGTTCGGTATCAAACCCATTTATATTAACACATTTCACATATATAGGTATAATTTAAAATTGACGCAATGTAATATATCTACCTATGACACATTGCGACAATTTTAAATTAGGACAAGTTTCTTTGTACAAATAGAAATAGATATAATAAACAGCGTCCTGTGCCTTTACCATTGCACTTGTTTCAATATTAAAAAATGTTGCCAGTACTTCAAAATTGATCTTTTTTATTAAAGTGTTTGTTTCGTGTCATGTCGCATACAGCCTGCTGGGTGCTTTATCGTGTCGTCACGAAGTATTATGATTAACACGGCCGTTCCGCTCAGGTGGTGAACGCATCTGCTTGTTATAAGCCATTGTTTGTACATATGTAGGTAAGGGTCGTTGTTCAGAGATATTGATACTTTTTGCTGAGGGAGGTTTGAGCTGAAGGGGTGATTTACCTAATGAAGCTACTGAGATCTATCAAAAAATTGGGTCTGTTATTTACCAAAGAGATGATCTTCATCGTCATCTTACCATTCTGATTTAAAGTCTTATGTAGGTACTTACCTATTTCTGAAAAAAAACTTAAAAACAGCTTTTCTGTGACTTTGTCTAACGCTTCACATTACCTGTCAATGGGAATACCTACTACCACTACTAGAAATACTCTAGAATAATAATAATATCTTCCCTAGTGATTGTAAGTTGTCCAGGCTAAACAGTAGGCTAAATAGTAGGCTAAATAGTAGGCTAAATAGTAGGCTAAATAGTAGGCTAAATAGTAGGCTAAATAGTAGGCTAAATAATAGGCCAAATAGTAGGCTAAATAGTAGGCTAAATAGTAGGCTAAATAGTAGGCTAAATAGTAGGCTAAATAGTAGGCTAAATAGTAGGCTAAATAGTAGGCTAAATAGTAGGCTAAATAGTAGGCTAAATAGTAGGCTAAATAGTAGGCTAAATAGTAGGCTAAATAGTAGGCTAAATAGTAGGCTAAATAGTAGGCTAAATAGTAGGCCAAATAGTAGGCTAAATAGTAGGCTAAATAGTAGGCTAAATAGTAGGCTAAATAGTAGGCTAAATAGTAGGCTAAATAGTAGTGGGCCACTCGGTATCTCTTTACATAGGTGACGAGAGTTATGTTGGCTAATTTGTTCTTCTACGGATTTTTTTCGTTCCGAATTACGAAAATACCCTGCACATTGTTTTAAGAAACAATACAATACGTACCTACTCGTATGTTTCAAGCACTGCATTTATTGACTAGACACTTCACGCTATATACTTATTTAATAGGTGGGTACAAACCGCTCCGCGCATGGTCACTACACCGCTCCTGAGCATCGTAGCCTGCTGTTACATAGCCCATAACCATTATCAATGAATACTCTATCCAATACAAAAATAATGACTCAAATCTGACTGATAGTTTCAGAAATAAGCGTGTTTAAACAAATAAACAATCAAACCCCAAAACTCTACGATTCGTTTTACTGACGTTAAAATTTTCTTTGAAAATTCAACAAAATTTTACCGTCCGTAAGCAAAAACGAATCGTGTCTTGATTATAGGAACCCGGCATATACCTACATTACTTAGTTACCTATAGATGTTAGTTAAGTTAGTAAGTAAATTTGGTAAAACACATTTTTTTTAATTATTATCTTATAAAAAACAAGCAATTTACAATTGTGCAATTAAAATACATAGCAAAATAAACCTCTAAGATTTGTACAATGCTAAATATAACAGTCCGTAAAAATTACACAAATATTAATTAATTAGCCTTAACACCCTCTCACGAATTGTTTCACTATTAAACAATAATATAATTTATTTTATTCCTTGCCTATCATATTTTATTGTTACATATTATGTGTAAGGAGAAAGGTTTTAAATTTTTGTTTATTGTTGCTTTCTGTTGTTGAATTAACTAAATCCGGATGTAGTTTATTTAGATAGGTACATTTGGTAAAATAAGTTAGTGATAGGTAGGTTCCACTGCGCTTGCCCTTCAATCCGCTATACCTTGATGGTTTTATTCCTGTTTGAAACTGGAGTGGGTCTTCTGCAAATCCGAGCTTCTGAATTTGTATTAGGTAGGTAAGGTAATATTATCGAAGTCTTCTGTCTGCATTTAACTCTGTAGTGTTTACAAAGTCTTCTATCGCTTGTTACGATGATGTGATTGTTAAAAACAATCACATCACATGTTTTACAACCACTGCCATAAGCTATGAAAATCACTAACTAACAGTAGCTACAGTGTTGTTCGTACCCCTCTCCGCACTCAAGTGATTGTTAACAACTTATAATACATTCCTGCCCTTTTATAACTCCCACAATTTTTTTTTTCGGTGACGAGGTGGAAGATCCTCATGGATGTCCTCCGCCCTTGGGGAGGCGAAGGGGTCTGTCGGACTCTTACCGACTAAAAACCACCCCAGTGTTCCGTTACCTGCCTATAATCGGGGGAGCGAGAATCGCCATTGCATTCTTCTGCAACTATTGCATTCTTCCGCAACTATTGCATTCTTCCGCAACTATTGCATTCTTCCGCAACTATTGCATTCTTCCGCAACATAACTTCCACTATTCATCAATATTTATCAACCGACCAATAGTATTGCTTAACTAATTTTTATTAAATAGTGAACTGTTATCATCTTAGTTTGCCCCTATTTTAATAAAATAAGTAAGAGTTTTTGATGTGGCGACAACATGATGATAAATCATATATTGACCCCATATCCCTCAGTAAAAGCACCTTTCATACCTACCTGGCTCACCTTTTTTCCTACCTACTATAGGTATCTTAGTATGTGTGTCATAACAAACGACCAAGGGATCCCATAATAAATCACGGAGTAATATATTTGGCCGCAAAAAGTAGGTCAATGTATACCTACAACATGGTGTTAGATCAGTTTTACTTACTCGAATCAAAAGGTTTGCTTATCAACCTGTTTTTATCTATTCTGTAATCCTAACGAATATTAGAAATGTGAATATGTGTTTGTTCGTTAGTTACGTCTTAATTACTAAAGCTATCATCATGAAATTTTGCGTATACGTATAGGATAAGTATTGGGTAGGTACCTACGTAATTTTCATCCAGAAAAAAGTGATCTTACCAAGTGCTAGACAAAAAAATAGGCAGTCATGGGACTGCCGACAGAAGTGAAAACTTAAACGAAACGACGAACTTAAAACGTCACATTAGCAGGTTGGTAACATTAATTAATAAGGAGCTGACAGAAATCAATGTTTAGATAAGCGCCCTCTAGTGGATCTCATGTATTATTAGCATGACGGTCACGAGTTCAGTGCTTTTTCCCCATAGCAAAAGTGCACAAACGTGCCTAAAGAAGTTTTCACTTCAAAAAACGCTTGAGGTGTTTTTGGTGTACCAGTTCAGAATGAATTTACTGTCGCTATATATAAATATATTTAATGGATTAAATTTATTTTATTAAAATTTACTAAATATTGTAAAAACTCGAAATTAAAATTGCGCCATCTGTGAATAATCTGTGAATAATTAGTATACAACATCAAATTACAGTATCACGCGGAATCCACAGCTGGCGTTAATAAAATAAATCAACTCGCGGTCAGCATTTTTCGTTGCGCTAACACTTTTTTCCGTATAGCCCTCATCCGCGGAGCGTCTAAAGTGTAACGTGCGATAAGGTTCCAAAAATCTACAAAATATATATCTACCTATTTTATGCACAAGGTAGGTAGGTAGGTATAGGTACCTATAAACTATACCTTTATTATCTACTACAAGTGCTATAATAGTCTACATTGATTACAAACAACATTTACACCAAAAAGAACAATCAGGAGGTCGTAGAAGATTATCGAAAAACATAAAATAACGCCATTACAAGTTTTATGTCACAGCCTCTGTGCTTGAGCTAATTACTATCGTATTTATTAAGTATTTGTAATATTTTACTTTGAACTTTATGTATATATTATAAGATCGATATTTGAGTGTATTTGGAAACGAGATGAGTTGATGAATGCGTAGCACAGGGAATCTCTTACACCGTAACGTTAATATGTTTAGTTGTTCTTTTAGGCTTTAGGCATGTTTCATTATCAACGTTGTCTACGTTGGTAATGACGTTCAATAATAGCAAAACAGAGAATAAGAGATACATATTATATTACCTATATATTTTTAATCCTAAGAGTTGAATAAAAACTCACGTAATAGATAGATAGTCACTCAATATAATAGGTAGATAGTAGGTAGGTAGGTTAAAAAAAAACTATTTAAGCAATAGTTACTTATCCTAAATGTTGACGTTGTTGGGCAGTTCGCATTAATCCACTGCCAGCCACCTTCTTCAAGTCGTCGGTCCATCGTGCTGCAGGGCGCCCTGTACTAGGTTTGTCTAATTGCGGTCTGCATTTTAGAACATGTCGGCATGATATTATTTGGTAGAGAACTAGAGTATCTAACCGACATTGCACCGAGAATCAGTATGCTGAAGTGGAAGTGGGCCGCTCATGTCTCCAGGCGGACTAATGGTCTGTATCTTAAGTCACTAAAATTTATAAAAATACAAGTAAATTAAGAGAAGATAAAAATAATACTCTTGACCATTCGCATTAATTTTTTTTGTCTTTTTACGCTAAACTATTGATACTCAAAGTAAAAACTGAAGCTTACCTGACTCGCTAAATGTAGAAGTAGAAGTATAGCTAAGAAATACCTTGAAGACGGACCTATTTAGGAAGTGTGCACCCTTCAGTAAAGCTTTGGCCACCACTTTGGCAAGCCCGTCAACTTGTTGGAGGAAAATACTTATCTCACCTCGAAAAGCATAGGGTACAACTTGGAGCGCCACGTTCTTTGATTTAGTTTAGTCTATAATGAGCTACTCTTTCCATCGCCAGTCACCTGGATCATAATTTACATGTTTATTTTCTCGTAGCTTTTAGAGTTTCATTTACTGTCCGCGCGCTGACAGTCACTACAAACATAAGACAATCGCGCTTCAGTAACAGAATTTTACAGAAAATTCATTAATTTTCTTCACTAATTTTATTTGTCAACTTACTTTGTTTCTTTATTTTTCGTTAGTAGCTGATAGCGAACTTTAGTGATATCGAAACCTAAATTACAAAAAATCTAACTGTAACACGTGGGTGAATAATACGTAGTACAAAAGGAATAAATAAAGTGCAGAAATTATTACATTGACCATATTTGCCAAATACAATATCTTCAAAAATACTCTTCACTACATACAAAACAAAGTCCCCCGCCACGTCTGTCTGTCTGTTCGCGATAAACTGAAAAACTACTGAACGGATTTTCATGTGGTTTTAACTAATAGATACAGTGATTCATGAGGAAGGTTTGGTGTAATTTGTACCCGTGCGAAGCCGGGGTGGGTTGCTAGTTTAAAAATAAATTGCTATTTGTTATTACGCTACGGTGTGAGGGACAGCACGCGTATCGCGACTCAAACCATAAAACAGTTCAATAATGTGGATTGGTTTGAGTCTAGGTCGCGGCGGTGGCGACGTGCGGCTGGCTCTGGAACTAACCGCATTAGCCATCCACCAGAGAGCACTCGTTTAATTGTTATTACTTTACTTGTAAAAATGTGATTTTGTTTGAGTTTTGAATGTCTTTTAGTGGTTTGTTATAAATAGGTTATATAACTAATTGAACATTGCAGTGTTTTTAGTATTAATCATAGTTAATAAATAATTTATTTTTACATACGTATATGTACCTACAAAAACATTAATTATTAGTTAGTAAAGGAAATACCTACCTACTAGGTATAATAACCGCCGCTGTAGAAATTGAACTTGAGTTAGGTAGGTAAAGAGCTTTTAATTTTAATAATAATAATAGGTATATACACCTGTACTTGCCAAGAAATAACCCATTGTTTATTTCTTGGCCGTATGTTGTACATGACAGGTCAAAATATGTCATAGTTATACTGAACGCGTGTAACTTGATGAAGCCATTTTCACGTTTCTTGAAGTGAAAACTTCTTTAGCGGCGTTGTGCACTTTTTGGGATGGGTAAAAAATGTTAAACTCGCGCCAGGACACGTGACCCTGATAGAAAATTCGTAAGACGGAGCCGAGTTTCTTATATTTAAAAAAATATAACATTCGAAATTCAAACATTTATGAGTGGCCAGGAGCGCAGAACTTCGAGTGTACCCTATGTTAGATAAATATGTTATTACCTACTTTTTATTTTTAACCTAATTATATATATACAGCTGTGTGTGTGTGTGTGTATATGCAAATACATGTTTTCACTTCTGACGTGCAGTCCTACGACTGACTTTTTTTTTTTATTTGTAAGACATATTGTTTAAAAAAATTAGTTTTCTGCACTTCTTCTATAAGTAAGTATAGGTATATATAAACTGTAAATATAAAAAAAAATCACGTTTCTTGCAAAGGGTACGAAGATTAAATGGGCAACGTTTAAAGTGGACGCGTCACCGAGGGTGGTTCGATTAGGTACCACACGAAAAATAATTGTGTGGTCCACAAATATGTAGGTACTTTTACGTTTTCGGTGGGGCGGTGTGTGAAAAAATACACGGTGTGCCGTACTGCGTTATAACACCAGCTATCTGCCAATGAAAGTTCCGTGGAAATCGGTCTACCCGTTCCGGAGATGAGCCGGAACAAACAGACAGATAAAATATTTAAAAATAGATAGTGGAATAAAGTAACTATACAAATAAATAAAATTGAAGTGTCTGTTTGTAGGTAGATACCTAATGTCATAATAACAGCATTTTGCTAAATGCATCCCATGTTTACACGACACATCTATCTACCTATACCAAAATATCTATTTTTAAATATGTTAGGAAGAGACGGAGTCCTCTTTTCCTCTTCCCCTCTTCTCCCCCTCGTTGCACTCTCCCTCTTCCCCCCTTACTCTACTCCCACCTTAAAGACCGGTAACGCATTTGTGACTCTTGAGTTGCAGGTGCCCATAGGCGGCGGTAGTCACTTACCATCAGGTGACCGACCCGTCTACTCGTTTATCACATTAAAAAAAAAATAATAAGAACAAAAATAAGAACTTACACATCTCACACACGGCCGTCTGATCTCAAACTAGTCAGAGCCTGTACTATGATAACCAGACTGATAAACATACTTAGGTAGGTAGGTATGTATTTCTAAATACGTACATATTATTGATAAATTACACCCAAACACAGACCAAATAATCGCGTGCTCATCACGCAATTATATGTCCTGGATTGGAATCGAACCCACGACCTCTGGCTCGGCTGTCAGTTTTACTAACCACTAGACCAACAACCCGTCAAAGGTACCTAATAGTTTTAGTAAATTTGTGTTATGTAGCGTATTTTTGTCATAAATATGTGACAATGGCCTTCAAAAGGTTAGAAGCGCGTCTTTCTCCTGTTTTCTATCCAAGGGTACTTTTAATGGGACGACAGGACACGTGGTGCAAATTTTGGCGGGTGTGCGGGGTGCGGGGTGCGCGCGACGCGATCAATACTGCCACCCCCGCACCCCGCGGGGCGACACCCTGGCACTCCTGTCGCTGTTCCAGAAAAATATTGTGCTTAGATACCTACTACCTTTTAAATCTAGGAGATTTTTGAAAATGATTAAAATTTGATAGGTACTGGCTATCTAGTTAATTGGTTAGGGGTATTTTTAATAGATTTTTGTTTAGAATAGTGATTTTGTCGCTTAATTTTAAACTGAAGGTAAGATATATGTAAGCAACAGTCTCAAAACCACTGATATAAACTATGAAAATCACTAACTAACAATAACTGCCAAGTTGTTCGTACCTCTGTTTGCACTCAAGTAAAGTTCTCATCTTATTTCTCCTTTTATAAACCCACTATTCGTTAATATTTATCAATCGACCAATAGTATTGCGTTACCGGTATAACCAGTCAAAATAATGTCTATTAACTTGTTTTTATTAAATAGTGAACTGTGTTATCATCTATTATAGTTTGTCCCTATTTTTAATAAAATAAATAAGAGTTTTTAATGTGGCGACAATATATAGGTATGTTAAATATTAAGAGTAGATAGATACGTATGTAGGTTAGTTCATTACGCACAAATAGGTATCTTTATGAAGGTAGGTATTGTAAAAGAAAACACGCCTTCTTTAATAGGTAGATACTTACCTACATGTACTTGTAATCTTGCGTAGGTAGGTACGTAGATACCTAGGGACATGGGTAGGTAATTTAAGTACCCCAGGTACCTGATTACAAGATATTCCTAGATAAATAATAATGCAGGTATCCTAATTTAAGTTTTAATTTGAATGAAACCTTCTTTTTACACTAAATTATCTACCTACCTACGAAAAGCAAGATCTACCTATAAGTACCTATCTAAGTATTGTAGATTTGATAGCCTAAAGCGTACCTACCTATATAAACATCTACCTGGGTCTGCGTAGATACCTATTTCTGGGACAATTTAATGGGCATTTTTATTTCGTAAATGTAGGTAATATAGCAGTAGGTACCTTGATACTGACAAAGTAGATAGGTTGGTGCATACCTACTTACATTCAAACCTAAGTGAGAACTTTGGATAGTAGGTACCTACCTACCTACCTACCTACCTAATAGATATAGTACCTAATCTAACACTTAGGTACGCAAGAAAAAATATGGTCTTTAAGTAGGTGTGATTAATTCAACCACAGCTGTGCCCAGGTCACCAAGTTGTTACTTACTATACCCTGCAGCTCAAGTAGTAAATAGTACCTACCTATCAACATCCTCAGCGCCTTTTCCCAACTGAGTTGGGGTCGGTTTTCAGTCTAACTACGATACGGCCGAACTTTGATATTTTACGTGAAGAGACTGCCATCAGACCTCCTTACCTCTTAGCCACGAGCCCCGTACCTACCTATAAGCCTATTTATTTATGTACCTACACACATATTTTTTACCCACCTACCTATAAATAAAACACAACCTGGGTCTAGGTAGGTAGGTTTATGTCTCAAACTAATCAGGTACATTAAGTAACTGTGTATGCAGGTAAGTACTTGTATTATTTGTTTTAAACGCATACGTAAAAGTAACCGAAAATTAAAAAGAAAAAGATTCTATTTTCAAACGCACGTGGTTTCTATTTATTTAAAATTGGAACACTTCGCCCCGCCCCGCAAGTGACAAATCCGACCAATAGGCGATGTCACACAGCCGCCCGCGACAACGTCGACCAATAGAACGCTTGCGTCGCCTGTACCCAATGACATCGTGGTGACATCGTGTAAGTTCGTACACGCCTTCGTTGCCTTTGTCACGTGGTGAGATGACATTCGGGTTTAATTCTTTTTCGGTTTGAAATGTCAACCTTTGTTATTTTGGAAAAGGAATGCTGACTGTTGTTCACTTTTTTTGATCGATAAACATTTTATTGTGACTGTTATTGTTATTTACCACAGAGTCCACAGATCGCTTGTTTGCGAGAATAGCGACGGAACTAAAAATTGTTGATTTTAGAGAATGGCAATGTTTGATTGACGCTAGTGTTTTGTCTCAAATATATAATGAACTTGTCGCTTTCTAATGAACATTAGCACGAAACCGGCTTTGCATCTGTGTTCACCATATAATATCAAAGCTTTATGGTCGTTTGGCATACCTACTTAGTTCAATTTGACTGAATTTTGAATTATGTCGATATTCTTGCAAATCAGCGAGAGTTACCTAGGTAGGTACCTAAGTCATAAACTATGTGGATTTAAGAGTTAGATACTAAGTAAGTAGGTAGGTAGGTACTTAGACAGCAAGTAAGGAACACATTTTTTTTCTATCCCAGACAACGTTATCTAAGCCCAAAATTTCGGTTGTTTGAATATGGAATACTTACTTAAATATCTAATTGAGTTTTTATTCCTAAATATTAAAAAAAAACCTACTAGCTACATGGGTTACACACCAAGGTAATTAGGAAAAGTAGGTGTTCCTTTTAACCCCTCCAACTACCTAAGCTAAATGTTTGTATTAACAGTGTACACATACACCTGTAGCAGGTAGGAAGTACGGATTCGAATTATACCTACTTAGTACCTACTGGGTAGGATTCGAACCCGTACATAACTACGCTAACATCAGAGTAACTATTTGTACCTATGCATGAATAGGTAGATATGTGTAGCTACCTATTTACAAAAAAAAAATTCACCTATCTAAATAGGTACCTACATTTTGTCTTGTTATAAAATCTATAGAACCAATTTTGTATAGGCTATGCTTTATTATAATAATAATAATAACTCCACACATCTCACACACGGCCGTCTGATACCAAACTAGGCAGAGCCTGTACTATGGTAACCAGACTGCTGATAAACATACTTATATATTTCTAAATACATACATATTATAGATAAATTACACCCAGACACAGAACAAATTATCGTGCTCATCACACAATTATTTGTCCTGGGTGGGAATCGAACCCACGCCCTCTGGCCTAGCAGTCAGGGTCACTAACCACTAGACCAACAGGCCAGTCCATGTGTCCATTTGGATCTAGATTGTGTTTATTTCTAACTATCTAAGTATCTACCTACTAAATCCACATTATTTCTGACTACCCAGACTTTTGCTTCTGAGTTATTATTAGGATATCTGCCTATCGGCTCCATCTAATAGTTCACCAAAACTACAAACACACATCAGAAATCCTTGCACAAACACACTGATCTGAACCGGAAGTGGTGACTGCCTACGGTGCGATACCCACAGGAAGTAGGTTCTGCCCCATCCCCTGACTCACATCAAATATGTACGAGGGACGTGGGCATGTACCTACATCATAACTAGGTATTTAAAGTAAGTGTGATAGCGTGTCCAAACATGCGGACTGCATTTGAACTGCACTAGCAGCATAAAACTACTGGTGACTGGCAGGAAAATGAAGAGTTTGTATTAAAGTAAGTTTCCGTATAGTTCAATATTTATTAAATACTAGCAAACCACCCCGGCTTCGCACGGGTAGTAAGCAGAGACATCTTCAACAATCATCATCATATAGGTATATCAACCAATTTAAACAAAACGTTAACAAATTAGACACCTAAACCTTCCTAAAATCCGTTCAGTAGTTTTTCAGTTTATCGCGAACAGACGGACAGACAGATGCGGCGGGGGACTTTGTTTTATAATATGTAGTGATGTGTATTTCAGAGCCTGACAGGGGCTCTTTATCAAGGGCTGCACGACCTGACGTGTCGGTTTTAGTGGTGGCTTGCATCTTTTTTTTGTTTCTTTTTTTTCTTTACTATAAAAGACAACTCCCGCAATAGGAATGGCTCCTGTGTCGCGAGGGACTTTACAAAACACAAAGAACACCCAGACTCGGGTGGGAAATGAACCCACAACCTATGGCGTAACAGTCAGGGTCACTAACCACTAGGCCAATAGGCCAGTCGATCTATTTGTTATGTAAAAAAAATATGTGTTGACTGGACATCATAGGTACCTACCTAAGACACCCTACCTACCATATCGTATCTACCTATTGGATTGGAAAGTACTTATTAGAATCTTACAAGTAAGGTGTGCCGTGAGTAACTGTGTACAGGACTAGGTATTTAGTGACGTAGCAAACAAGCACTCAGCCCATCGCCCCCCTGGAGCTTGGGTAGTTACCTATTACTTATAAGTAAGTAATTTGCTACCATTACTAGAGTAGACGGTCAGACAGACAAACAACAGAAGACTGTTCTTCTGTAGGATGGGAGTACCTACACACACACAAAAAAAATTAACTCTTAATTACGACACCTAAAATATAAATAACACCATAAACCCCAAAGATGCTGTATACCTCTATCAAACTATAAACGTGTTGTCATGGTAATTATTTTTTCCTTTATGTCCCCATGTCTTAATTAGAGGACACCGCGACTTGATCACTTATCCCATAAAACTTAACCAGTTTTAAAAGGACCCATCCTCCTCCCTCGTTGCTTATCATCAATGTATGGAAAAGGGGTAGGTGTGTTGGTTGTCAGAGGTCATAGTAAACTGGTGGTGTAGTATGACTTCTAAGAATTTTGTGTGCTTTGTAGTAGATTGAGATGATGCCGAAAAAGGTTGATTTGCATATTGAATATTGTTTGTGTGAATACAAATAAGTGTAGGGAATTCTTTGTATGCATTTTTAGGACAACTTGGAGAACCCAGGAACGTAAAATGAAGTTAGGAATAGGTACCTACTTAAAGTGTAGGTATGTATAATAATAATATTTATTCAAGTAACCAGGACTCGTATTAAATTAGTAGACAAGAACTATGTTAGTAACCTGATAGGTACAACTAAAATTAAATATCTCCAAAATGCTGTGGGGTTCGAACCTCTTTCGAACCTTGCGGGAAGTTGGCTGGTAATATAATATTTCAATCATTTGGAAACTTAATTTGAATTGAAACAGATACGTAGAAAAATAACTAACTGTGCATCGTAGTTATACTTATATATATACTCTATTAATACTAGAGATTGCCTTAGCTACTTGGCTGCGTCAAATATATATTTTTTTATTTTATTTAATATACCTAATATCTAGTTCCTTTTGAATATCCTAAAGATTGGTGTCCATATATCACCGGACTCTACTTCAATTTCTTCCAAATATCCGTAATTAGCAGTATCCCACTTTATTCGATCGTCTCTCGAATACATAAACGTCCATGTCTGTAAATTGAACACATCTTCAGTGGTGAGTAAGCTGAAGTATTTCATGATAAACTTAAACAACCTATATAATCATTTACTGTCGAGTCGTTCCTGAGGTTGCTACACGCAGAGTTAAAATAGGCGTCGAGATATCCGTTGGCTTTGCTGAGAGAGTTAGTGTTTTGGTTTAATGTCTATTTCATTTTTTTTTATCTTTAGGAAGTGTTGCTGTTGGGGTTGACACACTGTCACTGGTGAGTTTCTCTTCTCTCTCAACTATTTTTGAAAATAGATGTAACACAGTTATTCTAGCACAGAGGTCAGAGAATTCTCTATGTACACATTTATTACCTATGTCAATAAAGAATTGTTGTTGTTGTTGCTATGTAATAATTTGTTTGGTAATGAAATGATACCTAAGATTTACCTACATTCATTCTAATAGGAGTTTCAGAGATCGAAGTTGTAACTTGGTTTATTAATACCTATTAATTTATCTTATAAGAATTTATTGGCAAATGAACTCCACCAAAATCTTCTAATTGTAATAAAATTATGTCATACAGAAATATAATAAGTATATCTACTGAATAACCATATCATTATTTTACCTTAAATTAATCATACAATTCTACATCACCTACTATGACGTAGTATCTTCTCTTACATTGCAATGAATTGTATTTTTGTAAGCTTTTCTTACTAATATAATAAAGTTGAATAGGTTTTTGTTTGATTGTTTGAATGCACAAATCTCTCGAACTAAACAGTCAGATTTGAAAAAATATTGTTGCATTTAATAGAATATTAAGGAAGGATATAGATATAGGTAAGCATAGGTATATATTACACACCCAAATTTTCCCATAATTTGGTCAAAAGGGCACTTTGGCAAATAAAGATGGGAAAATTGGGTGTTTATTGAAAGGGAAAGTACCTAGGCAAGAAGGCCATGGAAAGAAATATATATTTGCTTATACGGATGGATTGGAAGTGTAAGCTATAGCTAGAAAAGGTCAGGATTGCATCATGGGTCCAAGCCCTGTAACATACCTATCCTTTCATAATCACAATATAAAGAGTTTTTTTTTCAAGCAGTTGCAAGAGTTTATAGGCAAGGGTAACATCATTCGGCCACTAAGCTTATTTGTCAACTTAGTTGTTTCAAAATTAATAGATACTTTATATTAACTATAGATTAGTATCTAGTAGATAGAGTTTAAATTGAATCGGAGAACTACTGAATGTTACCTACTTCCAAGAGTGGTCAAGCGCAAGTGCAAAGCAATAACGTCTTTAGGTGACATATATTTAGAAACATTTTCGCAAGAAATGATCGGCATTTGGAATTAAAGCGATATATATGGAAAAAGTTCTGGAAGTAGATTGAGGAACTATTGGGTACATGACCCTTGGTCTCTATCCTCTTTAAGGCCGCTTCTGCTGTATTTAGTCATCTCTTTCTAACGGGAATCGTGATGTCATTACCACACATGAAGATAGGTACCTATATAAAAAAACAAAATTAATTTTAAGGACTCTTTACTGATTCAAGCATATGGCCTCATCAAGAACAATAAACACTCCAAAACGTCCGCCGAAAAGTCATTTCATGCAAAATTAACATGCCATCCTTATTTTTTTGTCATCCGACGTGTGAGGACATGCCTTTATTTATTTTTTTATTAACGGTCCTTGTGAAACAACCTAAAGTTTGCTATCTCAGAAAACACTACAAAGCAATTTGACACTTAGACTGTAGACGATAGAAGTCATCGCTGAAACATTCACACTTTACATTTATAATATCACATGACGTTGAAGTTTTAGTCGTAAAATCAAAAGAATAGAATCGAAATTACTGTGAAGGTATGAAGCTATAGGGTATGTGTATCCAAAATCGGCAATGTCATCCTATAAGATCCTGAAGGAAATTAGAGCAGAATACAAAAGAATATTTTTTCAAACGTTCCTACATATGTCACGTATGAGAGAATTGAATTCTTAAAGTGACTTTTAAAACTCACTCAAAAAAAAGACTTTTTAAATTAATCAAAGGTTCCTTTGATTAATGTTAAGATGGGGGCGTTAATATTAATGGTTCTATATGTATAATTAAATTTATTCTTAAGCAATTCATTTAAAGAAGGTAATATCGATTAGGTATCGATTAAAATGAGGTTAATTAAAATAGGTGGATATGTTTTTTGTCATTAGATTGTATCTATAATATTCAGTGTTTTAATGTTATATTTTTTTTAGTTGGTAGGTATATAAGAAAATTGCATCATGAGCAATGAAGAAATTTTTGATTTTACATGGGTATTTTAGTTTACAGTGAGTTTTTTCTATAATATGTGGAATCGTGAATAATATCTACGTAAGTGACGTAATATTCAGGACAATATGTTTGATGGTTAGTGGACACTCCAGTATATGTCTTTTGGAAAGAACTAAAATAAAGGCCAGTCGAACAATTATGTATATCTTTAGATTTATTATTCCTAATTATTTACGTTTTAATAACAATACTGTACCGAAATCAATATTTCGTTAGTCCAAACACAACAAACCAACACCTTCATTCTTGTCATTACCAAGCGGCATCACCTCCGTGGATCACTCAAAGGCGCCGCAAACAATACCACGTCTCATCAAGCAGGATGATAAGACAGAAAATTGAGAATCTTTTTGTGACAATACGACACTAGATGGACATTTTATAGCAATTATACCAGTGGTAATGATGCGGGAAGGATTCCGATGAGTCGCATATTATTTTTTACGAGTGGGATTGCTCCGGCATCGTTGGCGTTCTGTGAGAATTTTAAATAAATAATTAAGTTACGGGAATAATTTATTTCCCTTTTTCTTGAGTACTGTATCAAAGCTCTAGACTATCTATTAAGACGTAGTTTCTTGCTCAGAAGATCTACTTTTTTTATGGTAGAGGAGGCAAACGAGCAGACGGGTCACCTGATGGTGACTACACCTGCACCTGCAACTCAAGAGTCACAAGTGCGTTGCCGGCCTTTAAGGTAGGAGTAGGGGAAGCGTGGAAGAGCTTTAGCTCACTCACTTGGCAAAAAGCAATGCAAGCATTGTTTCACTGCCGGTTTTGGAGGCCGTGGTATTACTCCAGTCGAGCCGGCCCATACATGCCAAAGCATGCCTCTCCCATGATAATTAATTTAATGAATAAAGATAGTAATAAATAGACTAGGTTATCGTGGACATCCTTATAGAGGTTATGCATACATTAGGACTTAGGATGATCATTAACTTAAATTTACTTAGTGTATTTTTTACTGAACGGTAAGAGAGTAAAATATTAGACCTTATAAGTAGTCACTGACGATATTTGGCTCGTCCACCTCAGTCTAATTATTATTATAAAAAACACCTTTGTCAACCTCTTTGGAATAAATAATACATATGCATTAAAATTTTTAAATAAAAATTTGAATTTGGAATTTTACGAACACGTGTCGGATAACACCAAATCACAAATCGCCGTTTAAATGCCACCCACAGCCGTTCTAAATTAACCGTTTCGGACGCGCGGACGTTGATGTCAGCTTGTCACTCTGTCACAAGACGTTTAAAAGCTTCAACTGGGACTTTCACCGGGTGTTGGGTGACTGGCGTGTGTTTTCTTTTTGTTATCATGTATTTGGCGACGACTTTGTTGTGGGTTGTGCTTAATTATATGAATGGACCGCTTTGATTTTAGTTTTAGAGTAATTAAAACTTGTGTTTTAAGAGTAATTTCGAAAACTATACCTATTATAAAAATAATTTAGGCGGCTTTGATTTAAGTACCTCTTGTACCTAAAATCATCCAAATCAGATTATCCTACGTTCTTGAAAATTCAAATCAGAAGGTAAATTACACTGGTTTCGATAACATTAAACAGTTTTTCAAACTAAAAACGTATTACAAAATAAATACAAGAGGATGTGCCACGGAGAGATCCCTCATGTGGCTCAATTTTACAGAGGTCTGTAATAACTGTTCTCTGTATAATGATAAAAAAATAACTAGAGCGCGTTAATAACCACTATGATGAATAGTATGAGTTTGGCAACTCCCGTTTGCCTAGAAACTAAACTGTTGTCCTTATGCTCAGTTTTGAGCAGAACACTTAACAGTTAATTGTATATTAAACGAAATCAAAAGTAGGTGCCAAACGACTGGGACGTAAAATTTTTTTGGAGTTTACTCCTTAAGAATCGATTTGTATTTAAGGCGCCCGCTATGAAAAAAATATGAATAGTAAAATTTAGTGTTCGGAGGGCAGCGTAACGCTTTAACCCTTTGTTGTGCTTTTTATGCTTTATTGGAGTTTACTACTTATTCTTGACACATGTAAGTATGTGTATACCTTTATGTTATATATATGTGTAAATATATACAGAACATATAGAGGGAGGGAGGGAGGGAGGGAGGGGGAGAGGGATAGAGAGAGAGAGAGAGAGACTCCAGTAAATTGTAAACTCCAGTCGTGCGTCGGAGCTGACACACACATTTTTTTTATTTTTTGAGGTCGGTGCCAGCAAGTGACGGGCTTACTCATCTTCCAGATCATAGAGGCGTCACACGACGCAACACTGTCTCAGACCTGCTTCTGCATATATAACCGGCGGGTTTGATAAGCAGCCGGCAGCTTCACGTTTCTTTCCGTTCGGTTTTCGAAGGAGATCGTTCGATTGATCGTTGTACGAAACCATGGTTTCTGAGTATTCAACAAACGGATTGGTGCACGTGAAATTCTCGGTATTGGTGGCATGCAGACATTGACTCAACCTATACAACACATGTGATTGCCAAAGTGCTTGGTAGGCACTTGCGTCAGAGCACGAAACGAACAGACCATTGTTCACACCTTAACCACAAAAAAAAGGCTTGATGAGCTACGCGAAAAGCAACGCCAAGCTCAGACAGCTGAGACTCAGATACAAATGGTTGAAAGACTAAGCTGGATGTCTGAATGTGTCCGCATTGAACGTGCTGGTCAAGCAATAGATCATAATTCCTGAATATTTTGCATAGTATCTGATACTAAATGATATATTGGTTTCAGTTTTCGTAGGTGTTACCGAATATCTAAGTATGTTATTAAGACAACAATGTCAACAAGGGTGGTTACAGTTAGCGGGGCAGTATAGTGTGTCTATCTTCATCTGTCTTTTTAACTTATTTGTATGAAAAACTGTAATCCGTAGAGATAAGAACAACTTAATTCTAATTTCAAAAATAGTTCTAATTTTGATTTTATAGCACGTCGACCTTTTCATTTATCTCATTCACTTTCTACACACGCATACTAATCCGAGACCGGAGTGGTCCATCAAAGTGTTCCGAAGCACAAAGGTTGCGCCGGCGCCTTCATGCTGGCAACGAACTAAGCGCCCTCCCCCGCTGACAACAACACCGTATACAGCGTGCGCGTGTTTTATTTTATTATTTCTATAGGCTGTTTTTTGTTACAATAAGTGGAGATGCTAGAGTTATAAGATCATTGATAGCGAGCTAATGTAGGTGTTTAATACGGCTTTGCCTACCCTACCCCTTAAGGATACAGGCTTGAATGTATGTGTGTACCTATGCATGATAGCGATTTTAATATGTTGTTGAAGGTGGCTTTTTTTCTCTAATGTTTAAAACTTTAAAAGCTTTAAAGATAAATTTCAGAGATAAATCTAATAGGTAGGTTTTTTTAACGTGTCGAAACCCCCACGGGTCGTCAGCCCACCTGGGCTAAGCGGTAGGGTGGTATGTCGGACTCGAACCGACTAAAACCACACGGTGTTCCTTCACAGTCCATATTACCAGGGCCTCAGGTGTACCCTTACAAGGAAATCCCTGTGAACCCTGGCAGACTAGGCCGCCTGTTAAACAACCCACTGTGTTGTGGGGGATTTTATCCTCTGTCAGTAAGAGAGGCACGCGCGGAACACGCGCACACACTAAGGCGCCGGATAACCGTGTCCGTCACCCCCAGGCAAGCGCTCATAAAGAGGTAAGTACTGTATAATATTCCTGCAACAGAAGGGGAATATCCTCCTACTAGGACATATGATAGTCTAGTTTGATGTCAAATTCGGAATTAAAAGTTTATAAACATTTGACTACAAGAAGCTGTTCGTAGAATAAACTTCTAAAGAAATTGTTATTGTATGTTATTAGCAAGCTATTTACCGCAACTCGACATCTTTATGCTCCTATTTTGCGTAGGTGGATGACCACTATTACCTTCCCAACTGAAGATAATTTATCAAACCTCCGATGACCCCGGGAAGAGTCTTCGGTGACCCCAGGTGTTAGCCAAGGTATGTGGCCACACCCGTACACTTCAGAAAAATGTGTGCAGATAGAGCAAATAGAGGCAGAAGAGACGGCCTTCTTCTGCCTCTATGCAGGCTCTACAGGCTTACACCTATATTGAACAGATGTTTATTAAAAGGACCATGATCATGATCAGATTAGTTATTTTCCATAATTTTAGTCAAGGAAGTTTCAGCAGCTTGCGGGAGAGTTTCAGCTCTGCTTGTCTGCATCCACTCACCTCCGTCCAGTATTAATCGTGTAATAAGTTACTGTGATCCCGTGAACGAAATTTTATAGACGTTTCAAAAAACAATATTCTTAGTTAAATAGTTCAGCTCATGTTCGCTAGATGGCGCTCCCAATATACATCATTTGCAGTGTAGCCACAGATTTTAAATATAATATATATATGTTATACTAATGATTTTCAGTTGTATCCTAGTTATTTGAATGTTCATTCATAGTAGCCAGATGTTACATTACGTTGCTAAAAAAATATTGGACAATTTGCCTTTAGCTTAAGTTACCTATCGTTGAGATTTGCTTGCCATTTTATCACTCTTATGTAAGATTTTCATACAAAATCATCTTGTGAGACTTAAAACCGAAAAGCCGAATCACAAATACAACGCCATTAGGTACACTGCCGCCTCCTCTTCTGTCCATCTAATTGAAATTAGGGAACTTAAAGCATCATGATTAACATAACAAGATAAAAATTTCAAACACCTTGTATAATACGATGTAAGTAATACTTCATAATCGCATATTTTGCCTCACACCGTTTTTGTTCGTGATGAAGAAATCCTATTGTTTGCGGTGAATAGCGATTTGTTATGGGTGACACGGGACACAAAGCTATTGGATAATCGATTCATGTTTTAATCGTTCCGATCGTAATCGATTAGGCTTTTTGTGGATGGCCGGTGCCTTTGTGTTTCTTTTTTTAAAAGCAATTATGTAAGTTTAAAAATGGAATGTCCTTCTGTGAGATGTTTTAAGTGATTGCATTTAGCTATTTCGTGATTTAGCAATTTTGTGTAAATTTATATCTTTGTATGAAAGAAAAAAATGGCAGTTAGAATGGCCATAACTAATACGTAAATATTAAAGCAGGTGCCAGACGGTTTATTTTTATTTAATAAAAAATTTGGATGTGAAAAAGACTCAAACATAAGAAATCGAATATAAATTTTCCCTTATTTTCCAATAAGTATGTAGTTCTTAGATTAATCGATTTATAAACGTTGGTCATTGTGATGGTACGTACGTGTAACCGTCTCTCAAAAATTCGCCACACCAGACTTCTGATTCTCACAGATCTTCGTCTCTTCTGCTTCGTCGCTTCTATTTCGGCTGGTCGGTTGACTGTTACAAAAAACTAAATAGTGATAAAAAAGTTTGTTTTGGTCTCCTGGAAGTTAAATTACACAAGTAATTCCTATAGGTCTGTGCAAATCACTGGCAGGTCTGCTTGAGAATCTCAATTGTAGCAAGAATTGTGGAAACTTACCGGTTAGAAGGCACGCTTCCTGTTTCGTAGAACCAAAAACATAGCTGGGCAAATTTGGATGTGTAGTAGGTATGTCTTTGCCTGCCCCTCCGAAGGTATACAAACTTAAGAAAAAAAAGTTGACAATATAGGTAACTCTTGCAACATTTAATGAACTTAAGGCCTGTCTAGATAGAACAAGTGTATGAAACATACAGTGGAGCTTTACTTATCCGTTTAGAAACTTCTAAATTTACTAATATAATTAGTTTGACTCCCAATCTTTCATAAATCATAGGGGAGGGACGAAAAATTGTAATTTCCAAAATACGGCGTCCGGAAATTGTTTGAAAAACAAAGCGCTCACTGGACCACGCCTGCACCGCTTTGAGTGCGCGTACGCATACTGTTCCCACGTTTAAGTAAGACAAGTATGTATTGTAGTATTGTCGGATAGTCCTAGACCGAATATTTCTATACAACTGAATTGTTACCAGTACAGTTGCACTATTGATGACTTGTGAGTTGTTAACCTAATCCCGCTCCTCCATAGAACTTTGTCAACATTACTTACTACCAAAAAATACAGCACTTCATTACAAGTACTAATTGTTGCGCACAGGGGCAGAGTAAAAAATAATATCAGGTATATTATCAGTGGGCAGAAGTAGTTAACACAGTCACCATCACCTATCGATGATGACTGTGTTGACTTGATTTTTTTTTAATGTAAAATTATTATTACGCCTGTCTTATAAACTAACGTATCACTCATTCATTTGAGTCTCGGCCTAAGATTGAACTTTTCTTAAAGCAGTCTGTATGTGTAATAAATTGTATGTTTAGTACAGTTGGCCAAAAAAGAACTTCATAGAGTCTTTACTTTTTATTTAAATATTTTTCTAACTTTTAAACGCTAGAAACACATAAATTTTCATTGTAAAGAAAAGTAGTATAAAGACTTATCCAATGATATCTCTGACGCGTGGTTACTGTAGCAGGGAGCCGGTATAACGCGATGGGCGTCGCACAAACTGCTCCGTCGATTACCGAGACTCTTGCGCCGCTTATTGTAATTTAACGGCCCCTTTGACATTAGCAGGACTGTCCGCTCGCAAAGAATTATGTGGACTTACTAATGGCAAATTTTGATTAATTTTATACGAATCTTACAGAACACAAGGCAGAGTTGTGATTTTTATTATTAGTCTCCTTTTTAATAACTTTTAAGCACGCAATTTAACTTTTTACACGACTGTTTTTAGGGTTCATGTATATATTTATGTGAGATTCTTTACCTATGCCTGGACAGATTTAGAATATATATCTTTATAATCTATATCTATAGAATCATTAGATCATCCCTAGTGACAATGGTTATATTTTTGAAAAAATAAAACAATATGGCGGCTGTATGGCGTCATTTTCAAATGTAAAAAATCTTCATTTCCTTGTTTAGCAGGGCAGTCGTGTTTTTGATTGTTTTTTTTTTAATTGTTATCCTAAAAAAGTTTTGTATATTTATGTTATCAGAAAGAAACATTTCTTTGTGACCTTTTTTTAATTGGCTCGGTTTACTTTCAAAGAAGGCGGAGATGGCAAACATATTACTATATATTATGCTTGTATGCACGTATGTTCCTCAACTTACAAGAACCCTTTCGCGGCTGTACGTCAAACACAGGAAGTTCTGATTGACGATCGATAGACGTTCAATTCAAATTTTTAAATATGGAACACTTACGGGCGGACGTAAAACATTTATTCGTCTAATACGTCGTTATCAAGTGAGGCTATATTGGGACGACTTGTCGTGCGATGTACAGCGCTCTAGGGAGAATGGAAGCGTTAATACAACAGGTGCGTAGAAGCGTTAATACAACAGGTGCGTAGTGGGCGACTAATAAACTAATATTTTATATTATAGATATATATATATCTTATCCCATATTGGAGTAAATATGACTACGGTGTTGGTGTTTCTATGTAGAATATGTAGGGATATCTTTACAAAAAATATATCCAAGTATGGTTATTTGTGTTCTACACCTAAAGTACCAGTTCTGTTTAGTTATTCTGAGGCAGAGTATTGTTAGTATTACTGATACATTTGCGATTATAACTTTTGGCTAAACTTTCTGAACGGTAAATTTAGATCAAATTGCTGTTGCAATCCGTTAATTCTTCACCTCTCATTGCTGCTATAGATTTCATGAAAGTGGTTTTTTGAAGTCAGGAACATGATATTCAACAAGCTAAATAAATTAATACTTGAAGGGCCTACACCAATTTTTATTGAATTGTTCTTTTTTTTTTTAGTTTCGATTGGTGATCTAACCCATGGGTTAAACTCAATAGGTCAACCATTTGATTTATCATTCAGTATCATTGCCATGATCAGTCCTTTGACATCCAAAACCAATCCAAAAGCAAACACTTCAAAAAGACTTGCGGTCACTTTGAAAGGAAACCGAAAAAAAAATAGCAACTCTTAGGTACAACAGAAATTTATGAAATAAATCCAGTTGACGGGAATATATTGTTTTCACTTTCGACTAAAAAGGAAAGCTCAAGACTCTTCCAAATAAGCAGCTGATCAAATTAATAAAATTATATTTATAATTATTTTCAGCTGGTAAATAAATATAAAGATAAGTATCTTTATATTTATATACCTCTAGTTTCTTCTAAAACATTTCGAACTCTTATTCTCTCGATTGACTCGATTTGACAGAATAATTTTGAGTTTCATCAGTGACTAAAATATTTTAACAAGTACCTATAAAATATTTGAAAAGTAGATAAACCAGACGTCACTAATAGCTAAATAGATTTATGATTGATTGTTAAGGAGCTATGTTTTACCAATTGTCGTAATTTTTGAGCTACATTCATTCAGGGCATGATATCATTTCCAGGTATTGGACATCTTAGGACCGTCACGAGTGCGGCCGCTCGCGCACATATTTATTTATTTTTACCGAAATAGACCGAATGGTTGTCGAGTGCGTCCGATGTTATACCGTGAGCAATTTCACTGGAATTCGAAGCGTGGTTTATGTCTTAATGTAGTCGCTGAAATTGTTACGTTCACTGGTTTAGTTGGAAAAATTCAATCGCAGTGGAGGGTTACGTTGTGAGTAACAATTGGGAAACTGTTCTTAGAAAAAAGTAAATTCATCAAGAGTTTAACTTGTTACATGTATTTTTTGTTATAGTCTTACTGTGCGAGTGAATATAATAATAACAATATAAACTGACACCTAAAACTGCAATTTAAGTCATAGGTATATCCTTATTCAAATGTTTGTTTGTCACATTCGGGGCGTGATTAATTATTTTCAAATTGAAATGGGACCAACCATGAGTACAGCCAATTCAATTATTAGAATGGAAATCGGTTCACAAACGGCGACGCGTAACATACTAAGAAAGATAAGAGGTTGAAATGAGAATCTCCTCTTTTTAAAGTGGGTTAAAACACTAGGTACTTTAGAGGGTTTGATTAAGTGAAATCTCGTACATGAAAACTTTTCTTGTCAGATGAGTCACGGATTGCACAAGTGAAAGATCATACTCATCCTTCTATCTAATATTATAAACGTGAAAGTTTGTGAAGATGTATGGATGTATGGATGTTTGTTGCTCTTTCACGCAAAAACTACAAAACCGATTGCGATGAAACTTGGTATGTAGATAGCTGGATATCTGGATTAATACATAGGCTACTTGTTATTCCGATACTCCCACACCATTGGGACATACGCGGGTGTAACCGCGGGACGCAACCAGTAAAAAAGAATCAAAAAGCAGTAGATATCCTTCAGGTAACCTAAATCGTCAATAAGTTTTAGGTGCTTTCAAATTTGGTGCTCGATTAACCAGAGCGAATGTATTTTTTAGTAGTTAATTCTAAATTTATTCTTTAAAACCCATTGAGCATTGCTTAGCAGCGATTGGGGGTTATTTTATACTTTTATAATGTGTTCATTAACTCTTCATCAAAAAAAATTATACATTATACATACATGAATTGTACATATTTAACTTTACGCATGTCTCTCACACATACTAAACTAAACCAACAGCAGAATCTGGCGCTGTTTTTCAATAAAAGCAACATTTCCCAAAGGAAAACACATAAAAAGAATAATGACCACGTAATCTACTCATCCTCAAATCAAATCCGTAGATTACGGATAACACTATCTCTAAGTACATAAACTTAACCGCGCTCCTCCATGTGGGTCGGTCAAACTTCCGCGTATAAAATAAATTCGTTCTAAAAGCGATCACCGGATAGATTTACGATCGGTTAATTCGGCTAGATGTAGACTCACCGAGTGCTTTATTACGGCAGTTGCTATGTACTTTCGTCGTAGGTGCGTATGCGTCATCTAGAAAGGATTGTTCAATTATAGGGGTACAATCAATGTTGTGTCTAGGAACTCCTGAGATGTAGTTAGAGGCGACGGACCGACTTCATCGTGTTTCAGCACAGAATACATAATAGTACAAGTACAGAAGTCTCACTCCGCCAAATCTTTTAAATAAATAGTGACTTTGTTCCGACATAATAAAGTAGGTATTTAGGTGGCATAGCGCTAATTATCTACAGTTACATTCACCTAGAATTTGCCTCTCTTTCTATCGTATAACTCTTATCTGTTCAAACGACGTCGTGACGTTAGGGTTGTCTTTTTTTTAAGAACTAATTAATTTGAATATTTTATTTCTAGTAAGTTATGTGGCTACTAGCAGCACCCCGTGGTTTGAACCGCGTAAGTCACGATCCCGTTGGAATATCCGGATAAAAAGTAGCCTATATATTATTCCAGGTTTCCAGCTATCTACATACCAAATTTCATCGCAATCCGTTGAGTAGTTTTGGCGTGAAAAAGTAACAAACAGCCATAATATTGGTGGGATTAGTGGAATTACTCTATTTTTGTGGACAAATAAATCTAGGCTAGGTACTAATTGAGCGTGAGTGGCCCAGCGCGCGGTAACCCACTGAATTTTGGCACGATTAGTCGACCCCGCCGTGTACTTGTAGCTCTATACCTACACCGCGGAGTGGTCCTGGCCTGGTTTTAGTGACTATCTTCTTCTTGGCTACAAACAACGTGATAGAAAGGTCTGGTAATATATTATCCGCTAAATAGTTGTCAGCTTGATAAAAATTATTTCTTCAGAAAATGCTATATAGGTGCACATATGTAAACATCATGTAATCAATTTTTGTGTTTATTTCAATGCTTTGTTGTTGCTTTACAAGTATTCTTGAACTAATCTGGATATCCTAATAACCAACGATCTTATGAAATACTAGCAGTGCCCCGCGGTTTCACCCGCATTAGTCCGGATCTTGTTTGAATATCCAAATAAAAAGTAACCTATATGTTAATCCAGGTCTCCAGCTATCTACATAGACCAAGTTTCATCACAATCGGTTCAGTAGTTTTGGTGTGAAAGAGTAACAGACATCCATCGCTCCATCTAAAGTTTCACATTTATAATATTAGTGGGATTAGCTACTAGAAGTTCCGAGCAGTCCACCCGTGTTTATGGGCACTGCTCCGCTCCTAAAGGTCGCAGCGTGATGTGATATTGCCTATTACCTTCCTCAATGAATACTCTATCTAATGCAATAATCATTTTTTGAATCTGGTTGCTAGATTAGAGATTAGCGCGTTTAAGCAAACAAAGAATCAAACCTAAAATACCTATCCTAGGGACAACCCTAAAATAAGATCGCTCTTTTTTGTAACACCTTGTATAAGTTCGGGTCTGAGTTATCAAATACGCGTGGCTTAAGTGATTAGTCGCTGTATCGGGCTTAAGACGGCGCTTCAGTCGCAAAATGAACCGTATGTGTAATAGATCTAAGGTGCTTTTAGTTCACGTACCTGCACCCGTTTGCATAGTGTACATTCATGTAATCGGTACAGGTTGTCTTCACAACTACTGACATTGAATAACGTCTTGTCATTGTCACACCACCATTGTTTTCATTTGCATGCCACATAATTAAGCAAATTATTAGCAGAATTATTTGTCCTCTATTCACCTATACAGTTAACAACTTGTTTATACAACATTGACTCTTAAATGTATACAATCAAAGGTGAAAATATTTTTTTTTTAAATGCAAATTATATTTAAACGGTAACAATTTCAAATAATTTTTACAGCTCGATAATAGTTCTTATTTTATGCGGAATAAAGACTAAATTAGTGTGTTTTGTTTGTTAAGGCTATAAATTGTTATAATAGAGATGACACTTGTCATTGTCCTTATTCCCTAACCAGATAAAAACTAACCATTGTTTTTAATGCTAATGCTGTCAAAAAGAAATTGATGTAATTACTACTGTTGCTTGAAACGTACATAAGTAATAGTTAATTACGTTGAAAAATCACGTTATTTTTCTACCCTCACATTTTTTAAATAGAACTCTCAATCCATGAGCATTATGGCGGCTCGTTGGGCGATGGCGATATAGAAATGTCTCGTCGTTTCCATGGAGCCATCGCAATACCATCGTTCTTCAACTGCTGCCGATGTATGTCCAGGACGAGCCTTTCCTCGTATTATCCTTTAAATTTCCTTTCGAAAAATCTTTAATTAAAAAAAAATATGCAGTCATGGAACTGCCGACAGAAGTGAAAGCTTAAACCAAACGACGAACTTAAAACGTCACATTAACAGGTTGGTGACATTAATTAATGAGGAGCTGACAGAACTCAATGTTTAGATTAGCGCCCTCTAGTGGATCTATATATCTATGTATTATCAGCGTGACGGTCACGAGTTCAGTGCTTTTTCCCCATAGCAAAAGTGCACAAACGTGCCTAAAGAAGTTTTCACTTCAGCTATAATCCATTTGTTAGCTGACATGTAGATGAATACACTGAAAGTTTTGCGTAACTCATTAATAAAACAATTTACATGTAAAGTAATATATTTACTGCTTTCCGAAGTGTTATCGATTATATTTAAAACACTTTTTCATTTGGTCAAACCATTTTTGAAAGCATAAGGACCATTAGTCTAAGGGTATGTTTTTCTCGTGCTGGTTGAAAGCTATCACGCCCTCTTCCGGCCCCGTAAATGTCATACCTCTCATCAAATCTTAAATTTTTGGGAAAATAAAGAAATCGCATGGTGCCAGGTCCGACTATGTGCGGAATAGGTCACTAGCTCTATCTATTCTGAAGCCAAAAATGACTTCGTCCTGTTCGCGGTGTGGCCAAAGCATTGTCATGGTGCAAATAAAAAAAGTTCCCTAGAAAGAAGATAAAATCCTCTTTCACAACTGGTTGCAAAACTTAGTTGCGATGGTGGCCGAAAGGTGCAAAAGGATGCGACTTCTTGGTAGTTTTCAGTTAACTTTTTCAATTAGATGCCGGCCAGTTCCTCAGTGATCGCAGTTGAGGGCCGACCTTCACGAATTTCATCATGGAGAGAAACACGGCCACGATCATATTCTGCGTGCCAACGCCTTACGGTGCTCAAATGAGGTGCTTCCCTCCCAAAAGCATTTTGAAGATAAGCAGTGTAGTTTTGCGGAGTTAGTGAACTTTTAAAATCATCGCTCTAAAATCTTTTCGCGTTAACTCCATTTTTGCTACGGACGACGAACTTCAACTTGTGTTAAAAAACAATTGACATGCGATTTCCCGCCAATTTTTTTTAACTTTGTTTGAGTTTCCTAAGTTAAAAAAAATATACCTAAAATTCGAAATTCAAACATACATGGGCGACCAGGAGCACAGAAATTTTTGTGTGCCCTATGTAGACAAAATAATATATAAATGACCTATTTATATATTATAATATTATATATATACCTATAAATTAACGCCCTCGTAGATCTATCAATTCTACACTAATGAGTGATCAGTGTTATTTTTAAGATTTTTTCGGTAATCAAAAACATATTTTAAATATTTTTTGAATAAATCTCTATTTTATCAAATTTTAAAATTTGATTAATGAATAACTATATACAATAAAAATACAGTTAGTTTCTATTATAGGCCTGAAAACAACACTATAGAATCAGTTTTTTAAATTAATGTGCAAATTATACAAACAGACGTCAATTTCCATAATATGAATTCAACACTTCTCAATCGGTATTTGTCAGAACTTCATTAAAATTCAAACATTTTTAGCTCAAAACATTAAAACTGAATTATTATTAATATTTTTAATGCCCTAATGTCCGCCCATCGAGACATAGGTATGACTGACGCAAAACATATTTCTTTACCAACATACCTTAGTTCTTTTCTAAACATATTAATGAATCTTAAAACCATACCAATAAGCCTCGATTTCGTATGGCAAAGTATGATTGACAGATTCAGATAAGGTTGTGCTCAGACGAACACTTTTTATAAAATACGCCCCGTTTGACGTTGGACGAAACAAAATTAAGGCTTTCGGTTAACTGTCACACTAGAAAGTTGTTATTAATTTTATTTGTGAGACAGTCTATTCGTATCGCTAATTTGTTTCTTTATGGACGTAGATTTGGTTCGTTTAGAAGCATGTTATTTTGTGTCATGGGTCACTAAATGCTAATGAATGTCAAGAGTTACGTAGTCTTATAACTCAGAACTGTAGATTACAGAAGATTACTATAGCTAGTAATTATCTAGACTACATGGCGAGCAGAATTTACCATTTATTTATCAATAGAGATTTATCTGGTTCATTGTTAGCAGTTAAATTATTCAAAATCTGCTACTAAATTAGTCAGGGTTACTTATTATCCAAGATACTGTCACCCAAGGCTAACCCTTAATAATTCAGCCTAAAGTCAATTTAATTTAGCTTTGCAGACGAAAAAAGAAGATTTGGGACCAAACTCATAACGTGTCCCCGCCCTGTGGGTCCTATAAGGTCAGTGAATTATTAACTTTCGGGACCTTTGTCCGGCCTATTATAAAGTTTGCCATTGGCTATGTTCCGTCGCGACAACATATTGTTTTTTTAATCTGTCCAGTTTATGCTTTGTTATTAACGGTCGGGGTTAGTTAGAATGCTTTATGAGGTGGTTTTATTTTGTTTTTTTTTTCACGTAGACCTCAGCTAGCAATACCATTTTGAATCAAGTTTTGTGATTTCTAATGCTGTCTAATAATAAATTAGAATGTAATTTAAACGTATTGGCAAATGGAACTGTTAAGATCATTCCCTATGAACGCATCAGGCAACCTTTGCCGTATTTATTTTAATGGCTAGTGCGAAACTACACTTATTTTATAATACTTAGCAACTAATAACCAAACGTCACCGGATATAACGTCACGTCGGTGCACAATGTTTTTGAAATTCGAACGTCCTATTGTTTATAATGCGAGCACGCGCGCTCTGTCGCGCGGGTGGGACAATGTTGCCACCACTCAAAATAGATATCCTACTGTTGTGTGTACTTAACGGATGCTGTTGGTAGAAATTTGCAGTAGAGGTAACATTGTACGAAATTGTTATTGTTTATCAGTTGAATTCTTGGAATAAATGTTTTTGTGTCAGAAAAACAATTGCTGTGAGAATAATTTATTCTTAGTTTGAATTTTGTCTTGTTTTAAAACCTAAACAGGATAATTTGATACATAAAGACATGTAATTAGATGCTATCAAAAATGGCTACAATAGATAGTAAAAAACATAAATAAATTTCGAAAAGACAATGTATTCAAATTGTGAGAAAAAAGAGACACTCAAACACATATATTATGATTGTCAAGAAGAAGATAAAGATCAAAATTTTGTTAGAAACACGAATTAATTTATAAAATGCCTCGTATCTGGGGTCGATCTATAAGGTCATCAAACAATGGCTTGTTCAGTTAGTTTTGGCAAAGAATGACTTGTAAACAAGTACTGAAGGAGCTACGTATAGTTAAATAACCCTGTGCAAGATTGTTACCTGTAATAATTACTATCTTCGGAAAACCAACGAAACCTTACTTACTATCCTTCGGCAAAGGCGGTCAGCGTTCGTGCAATTTTTTGCCGCGTGTTCTTTTATCGCCTTATTAGCTTATACATACATTATACCTAGTCCAATATAAATTATTATTTATTCCTTGCACGCAATGTTCGTCAATATATTTTATGCTGCTTAGACTTGTGAATATTTAGTGACATTTTAACTTACAATCTCTTGACTGACTTCTCATTTTTGATTGACTCCTTAAAATGTAGACTTTAAAAGAAAGGAAATATATTTTGAAATCATAAAAAGACTTACATACTTAGTTTAAAGATACTATTAAGTAACAAGAATATTCGATGTTTAACTTACAATAATAAAAGTGTTCAATGTAGGTATTTCTTTTTTAAAAGATTGGCAGAATAGCAGGAAGATGAAGACGATGACTTTTTAAGAAAAAAATGGTAAGTATTTAGCTGAGCTGCTTCGTTTTTTTTTTTATGGTATAAGGGGCAAACGAGCAGACGGGTCACCTGATGGTAAATGACTACCGCCGCCCATGGGCACCTGTAACTCAAACAGTCACAAGTGCGTTGCCGACCTTTAGGGGAATAGGGGAAGAAGGGAAGAGGGGGGAAGAGCCAGAAGACGGGAGAGAGGGATTAGACCCCTCTAACGCCCCTCTCCCGTCTTCCCCTTCTCCTCCCCAGGAGAGGGGTAGAGGGGTAGGACGGGAACAGGAGATAAGGAACAGTTAGGGCCTCCAGTAACCTCACTCACGCGGCGAAAGGCAATACAAGCATTGTTTCACTACCGGTTTTCTGTGAGACCGTGGTATCGAACGGAGTTGAACCGTCCCATACGTGCCGAAGTATGGCTCTCCCACGTAAGTCAGCGCTATCTTGTAAACGAAACAGTTATGCTGAGTCCTAGTCACATTAATATAATCTATAAAAATCAATGTTTGTTTGTATTTTATGCGACGCCGTACTATTCCTCCGATCATCATGAAATTTTGCATTCACGTTGCCAGGGATACAGAGAAGAACATAAGGAACCATTCATCCAGAAAAAAAGTACTTTTCCCGAGGAAAATTACTTTTACGCGAGCGGAGCCGCGGGAAATAGCTAGTATATGTTTGTATAAAAATAAAAGTTAAAGTGCTTAATAATAACAATAGAATTTTAATTTTAATACGCTAATTAAATAGAAGTACGTATGTTTATTTTAAAATGATTGCCTTCATAATTGTCAGAATAAAAGATGCCAGAACGTTAAAGAAAAACTGACCCCTACAAAGTAAATCCCCGTCATAATAATTAGTTATAATTGTTGGCAGTGACATTTGTCTTCATTATATGCAAATTTATACCACTCCAGTCTTCTTGTGGCAATCTTGAGACAGTAATTAACGACAGCGGTTATTACTTAATAACTAAGATGTGGCTTGAAATGATGTTGCCATGTGAAATATCTTGATGGTAGATGGTATTTTTCCTTGTGCGTGGTAGTTAATCGGCGTGATTGTCAATGTGATTGTAATTTTCTATCTACGTATTTATTACATTATATAACTCTATTAGTTATTCTTACTGCGGTTAATCCCACTAATATTATAAATGTGAATGTTTGGATTGATGGCTGGATGTTTCTTACTCTATCACGCAAAAACCACATTGCTATTATACTCCTCAAGGTATTTGATCCTAATTTTACAATTATCTGGAGCTAGGTATCAATTTTATTGAGTTAAGTTACTAAAATGATAGTATTTTTAATACACTACTTAAAGTCAGATGTATACATTCTTGTGCTTATGCTTAAATTTACAAAAATACAGAATAAGTACCTTTAATAATCATTTACTTAAGAATTGTTTTATAAAATCTTTGATTTTTTGTTACTAAGTCATGAATATTCGTCGTCATCAACATTTCAGCCATAGGACGTCCACTGCTGGACATAGGCCTCTTTCAATGACTGCCAAGAAGACCTGGCAGCGGCCTGCATCCACCGATAACTTGCCACCTTTACAAGTCCATCTTGTTTACGTTGGTTAACGTCCTACTCTGCGCTTTTCGGTCCAAATATTCGTGTACTACAAAAATTTAAAACGAACCAAAACGGTACACATGTATATGAAATATCGTCCTAAAGGCAATAGTGTTTAGTAGCAGTATGACCTAATTGGTTGGAAGTTGATGGTCACTAACAGAGACAAGGACATAAAGCAATTAATCAGTCACCCTTCAGGCATATTGACAGCAATTAGAGCTAATCTTTGCTACGATATACTCGCATTGGTTTTTAAAAGCATAGTAAAACAAAAATAAATAAAATAGGTAAACTTCACAAAAATATTTGTTGCACGCGTTGTACGCAACCCTGAGTGCGCGAGTGTGACCAGCATTTTTTTTTCAGTCACGTCATGGTAAAATAAACATTAACAATTTATGAAGTGTCCAATTAACACATTAAAGGCTATAAAAGCGTTCGCTCATTACGATAATTAAGGCTTATTGGCAAACATTGATTTGCAATTTGCATACAATCTGCAAACAAGATTTTCAATTAAAATTGAACTCTATTTTTTACACTATAAAAATGATATTGTTGTAACTGAGATTAGCTGTATGTTAATGTCGTTGTGTACTTGATAATACCCATGAAATTAAATAGCCATGTTGTTTATCTACCATTCTTAGTATCAAAATCTTGCACCCGTAACTTAGTTATCGTTATACAAATAACGATATATTAAGAAATTCGTTGCGATAAGAGCGAAAAACTAAGTGAGAATGGAAAATAGTATAATAAAAGACTTTAAAAAAGGGTTATCGATAGTCATAAGAATAAGTTATTTTATATATCCATGTTCTAGAACCCATAGTATTTAAGAATATTTTTAAGTCTAGACAGAGATAGAAAAAATTGTTACGCCAAAAATAAATGTAATATTAATACGCTGCGCTACGCTACCTTGGTAATCTCACCGACTCCTGTCATTAAGATTTCATATTTCTACTAATATTTTACTTGAAATTGCACCTTGCACAATGCACAATACGCAGGCTATCATAAACTGCAAGTGCCTTATTAGGCAATGGATACATTAGGTACACAGTGACTCAACTGACAATGTTCACATGACTGAGTAACTGATACCAATCGAATGTCCCCGCGTCACACGCACATCTCCCACTATTGTTCATAGTACATAAATGTATAGACATGTATTAATGTGGAGACGCTATTAAAACTATCGTCAGTGGAAACGACATTTTACGGCGTTATTTTTTTCGTTGTACTCGGTATAATGGCGACGTAAAAGTAAGAGTAGGGCCATACTTAGTAATCTGTGGTAGGGCCATACTTAGTAATCTGTGGTAGGGCCTTGTGTGGATAGGATCATGTTCAGTCTTTAGCCGCAGCCTCCTTAGTATTCATCTTAAAACCAACTCGTACGAACACTGTTTACTTTATTTTTCGTCCTAGGAGACGGTGTAAGCGCTGGGTGATTAGTCAAGTCCCGACTGACACCAGCAACAATGAGTCAACTGTTTAAACGCAGCATATGACAAGTTTTTTAGAATAATTGCGCCTTCCTTAATCCACAAAAGGCGTTTTTTTTTGCCGGCATAATATATAAAAAGGACGGGTTCATATTTGGATGACCGGTAAGAAAAACCAGGACTTTTCCGTGTATTGGAAGAGCAGTTTCGTGTGGTTCGACCACCATATAATATTGTTATCCATATAATTTGCGATAATTGGGTAGCAGCCGCTGTTTGTGTAACATTGTGAATCTGGTGAAATTAGAAGTACACCCTAACATACTCCAGAATAGTAAGATTCTTAGTCTTTAAAGCAGATACCAAAAAGGCTTAACCACCGCTCATAACCACAGCCCTCTTCGTCATAAATTGATATTGCTCGCAGCAGCATCTATATGACAACTGGAATGCAAAATAGAAAAGGATTGTGCTTTCATGTGTTGAGTGACCAAACCTGTTCAATTCTACCCACTAAGAATCAAACTAGACCGGTACTTGTCTAGCAAATAGTTTTAGGCCCATCCTCAGATCTACCGACTGGCCTGTTGGTCTGGTGGTTAGTGACCCTGACTGCTAAGCCAGAGGTCGTGGGTTCGATTCCCACCGAGGCCAAATAATTGTGCGATGAGCATGATCATTTGTTCTGTGTCTGGATGTTATTTATCTATAATATGTATGTATTTAGTAATATATAAGTATGTTTATCAGTAGTCTGGTTACCATAGTACAGGCTCTGCCTAGTTTGGGCTCAGACGGCCGTGTGTGAGATGTGTGAAGTTATTTTAACTACCACATCCAGCTGAATGCCACAAAAAATGACTCTGCAATCTTAGCGAATGTCGAACTACAGAGACAAGCAACAAATTAAGAGATTTCATTCCCGAGCTTAGCATACAAATTGCTTTACTAGATATTCCATTGTTCGCTTATCTAATAAGATCTTGTCTCGGCAGCTTTGAGTTCCGTATTCCTACTAATTTGTTTTATATTTATATACTAATATATACCATGTTAGTGATGTTAAATAGACGTTTATGTGTACCGTAATTAAGTTCATAATTCTTATAAATGTAGTAATTGTAACAGACATTTTACTTGGGAAATTTTTAAAGAAAAGTATGAATCTGCTTTGTTTTATTTTTGTGCTGTCTTTCATATGCATGTAATAATTTAAAAAAAATGCATAAATACCTCATTCCAATTTAATACTTTTTAGCGATAAGAGCGGCCATTGTACCTAAGTTGTGTTAGAAATAAACTTCTAGGTCTATTGTTTTTTATATGGTGTACAATAAAGAATATTGTATTCTTTTCTATTCTACATTTCACCAAAGGTGAAAAAATAAGGTAAAAACTTTTAAACCAAAATATTTTTTTTTGGATAGAAACACACTCAGTCGCATTATTATATATATGGATTTTAAAACAATTTTAAAGAAAACAAAACATTTCTGACAAATCTAGGCATCTTTTGCAAAACTGTTTCAGAACGGGATATTTTGAAATCCCTCCACAAATTGCAGAGTTACTAGTTTAAATACTTCGAAAAAAACTAATTTAAAGATGTCCAAGTAACCTAGTTTAAGGACGTAAAACGAAATTGAATTTCAAATCGATCTGTATACTCCTAGTGCACTTATATTTCGGCAAACAGAGTTATTAAGTAGATATAGCTCTCTATAACTCTAAGTAAGAATAAGAATATATTTTGATTTAGTGCCCACAACTAAGCCCCGTTGCCATTAACATTTAAAATTCAGAGGCAAATTTCTGAATGATTTGAATAAAAGACCTCATCTTTTTAACGAGTAAAGACAAAGCGAAAGTATAACTTCCATGACATTACCGAAAAACCAGAGCTAATTAACTTCGAGGGCTCTTAATTAGTCCCCATTGTAACATGACAAGAGAACCGGCAATTTCGGTACAACCGCTTGTCTCTACACACGGAGTATTTAAATATCATGCTAAATGTTATCGTGCAAACGCAGAATGGTTGGCAATTTCTAAGGGCTGCCTATCGCAATCAAAAGATGAATGAACAGCCAATCAGTTGTTACCAAGTTAGTTTAGTATTGTTTGAAAATACAGGTGAAAAGTTTTTCACAATATCTTTCTAGGATAAGTAAAATCCAGCTCGTGTATCTTAGGTTAAGTACTAAGAACAGATAAAAAAATCAATTATTTTCTGCTAAAATTCCTCGCATGTGTGTCACAAAATGGTTCAATCAAGTCTCGATTAGGCCACTGGGTTATTATTACTGTACATAATATCTCGATGGATTAGGCTTACTTAGACCGTTTATACGTAATATTAATTGTTTTTCCTTAGCACTTAGGTATAGCGGAGACCTAAGGTAATCTAATATTTTTTTTACACTTTCAAACGTCTTGTTATAATCATTGATGTTTTTATTACAAACATATTCTCAACTTGTAAATAAAATAAATTTATAGCTATGGTAACTTAAAATTTATCTGAATTTGCAAAATTGGATCATTTAAAATCCGTCTAAACTCAAATCCCGCTCGGTATTTATTATAAAGCCCTAATTTATGAACCAAAATAAATTGTCTCATAAAAGATTTTAAACATGTTTATAAAGAACAACTTGACTGAAACTAATTATTGCCAATATTTCATTAGCGTGGCGATTGTTGGCTAGTCTATCAAACCGTACGTCCAAATAATGTTTGGGTAACAAATCAAAACAAGATCTTAAAAAACGTTTAACTAAATCATGGTTTCTCTCCGAAAACCGTTTCGCTTTAGATAATTATAGGCTTCTGACCGTTCTTGAGTTTCTCTTGAATGCATTCCGGGGAACTAATCAACGCGTGGGGTGTGTGTCCCTCTCTAGCAACATAAAATCGGCTGTAAAGTTTTATAAGCAGGCAGCCTGTGTAGGAGACGTTTTTATGTTTCGTTACCTATAAACGCAATAGATTTTTTTTTAATTAGAAGAGCTGCAATTTTTTTATAATTATTTTTACTTTGCCCTAGGGCTATTCTTATATCTATAATAATTCAAAATTACCATTACCTGAAAGCACCTGGAGTCTAGCCGGGACAACAAGAGATTTATATGAAATATACATAACAGACGTTCAACTGGGCCACTTCTAGCACGACACCCAATCGTCCATAAAATATTTTGACTTTCATGTTCAAGATACCAACAATATCATAAACATGTGTAAAGTGGTCTTATATTTATATCAAGACGACTTTATTTGCATTCAGGACGGATCTAAAGCACTTAGCTTAAGATACCTGTAGACGTGACGAACTGACATACATCAATCTTGTCGTGTAACTCGATAATACAGTATTGTAGAAATTTACCTTTTATTTAAATTATATAACCCTTATTGCATGGAATTACAGTTGAAATTCGAATGACGGTTAGTTCTAGGGATGGGAAATAACGTTGGTAGAATGGAAACTGATAACAGTACCAAGTTATATTTTGCTGTTTCGTTTTTGGAATATCGGCTATCATGTTAGAGAATAAGGCTGAATTTGGATTGTTATCTTATTTGAAGGCAGTTGTGAACCTTTTTAGAAGCTCTGGCGACATTCTCACACCTTACCATATTTGATAAAGAATCCTACGCCGCAAATTAATTTTACGAATGCCTAATATAAATTTACACAACACGCACGACAACGGCTAAATTATTGTACTAATATTTTAAGGGCTACTTAAGTAGTTGACCTATATTGAGTACGAGTAATATTCAGCTATTATAACAGTTATTCTGATGACATTATATTTTATACCAACGGCTGCATTATTCAATACTGAGTTGAATATTTTTCTTTTTTTTTCCAATGATAACATAAAAGTGACGGACACAAGTTATTGGATTATTGCTGTCTATTTATGTGTATGATAACTACTAACTGTAAGGAACCATGGTGCCAGTCAATATGCTTTGTTCTATTGAATTTTGATGCTACGCTAATCCGTAGGTACTATTAATTATTATAATATTATAAATGCGAAAGTAACTCTGTCTCTCTGTCTGTCACGCTTGCACGCCTAAAGCGAAAAAAAAAGCTAAACAAAATTTGATGATGTTTGGTATAGAGATAAAGAAGACCTTGGAGAAGGACAAAGGCTTAATTTTCAAGTATTATTGTCTCCGTTTTTCGCCTGTTTTTATGAGAAACCGAAATATTATCTAGGTCTCTTTCTCTCTAAATGCAAGTGCGTTTTATTTTTATTTTTATCAAATTAGTCAACTATGCAATTAACTTACAAAGACAACAAAAGGTCAGTCACGCGATGGCGTCAAAAGTATTGATATCGATGTCTTGTCATCTTTATGCGTCATCAGATCAATTAGCACGACATTGACTTACTCCTCCCGATAGACGCGTTCACACGAACAGACATAAATTTGATAACGCCACACGCAATGTCGATAGTCGATAAAAGTGACTGAATTATATCGACATGCTGTCAGCGCGTCCTTATTTGCATTTAATTATGTCCTTTTATTCAGATTAAGGTAATGAAATATTTTTTATTTCTAATAATGGTTTAGCGATGTCATTTAGGTAAAGCTATGATAAATCAGTATCATTAAATAATAGTGATTGCGATTGTATTAGTATCTATTATTATTAGTCGGAATTGAGTATTTTCGCAATCCCTATATTTTAGGTACATATTTTGTTTATTTATGTTGCATTTATATATTTATGTTTACTCCGTTGTTTATTTATTTTTTGTAAAAATAACTCGATAGGTACTAACAATTATATCAATAAAATTGAGGTTTTTTTTTATATATTGATATAAAAACCAAAACTTATTATAATTGTTAGTACCTATCGAGATTTTTTTAAATGCAGCCTAGTAAATTAGCAAGTGATTTTGTTTGATAACTGTGTCATGGTAAGCCGTCATCGGTACCTGTAGACACTACTTTACTAACCCTATCGCCCTATTGAGCTTTGGCAACCGTACTCACTAGCACGAAAATACCTCAGTTATCTGTAGAGTGAACGTAGAGCTCTAGCAATTAGATAAAAAACAAGTAGGATATGTAAAAACACTCTTGGTTAAGTTACTTTTTAAACAAAAAAGAGCTAAATCTAAATTGGTTCATACGTTTACGAGTTATGATGCTACAGACAGACGCACAGATACATAAATATACTGGTACATAATAACACATATGCACAGATACCTTATCTACACACGTTTAACTTATAACGCCCATTTTTTTTTCATCGAGGTTTAAAAAAAAAAAATGCAGTCATGGAACTGCCGACAGAAGTGAAAACTTAAACGAAACGACGAACTTAAAACGTCACATTAGCAGGTTGATGTCATTAATTAATAATGAGCTGACAGAAGTCCATGTTTAGATAAGCCTCTAGTGTATCTATATATATGTACTATTAACGTGACGGTCACGAGTTCAGTGCTTTTTCCCCATAGCAAAAGTGCACAAACGTGCCTAGAGAAGTTTTCACTTTAATATATTTACAGAGACAAAGATTACCGTTACGCAGACACGTTTGAAGCTAAGTATAAAAATGTAAATACCCAAATAAAGTAAGTTTAAAGATTACTTATACTAAGTTAAACTTTTGTTATACAAATATATCACACTAGTATAATAATATCAAAAAGAATAATATGATAATGTCGGAATTGTATTACTATTATTAGTCGGAATTGAGTATTTTTGCAATCCCTATATTTTAGGTACAAGGTATATTTATGTTTACTACGTTGTTTATTTATTTTTTGTAAAACATTCCAATATGGAAAAACAGCTAAAATAAATAAATATGTTTTGACCCAAAGGTTGCTTGGTAGAAATCGCTCATAGCAATAAGCGTACTTCGTTGTTTCACACAACGAGCTGTTCTGTTTGTTCTTTGTCGTTTTTGTTTGTTCGTTTTCAAAAGGATACAATTATTGTATCCATTCCGACACAGCATACCTTGGTACTTTCGAAATGCTACATGAGCCTGAGGAGTTGAAGGATGTTCAGACGTTTTACATACCTTAATCCCGTCCTTATTACATTATAACAAAAAGTGTTATAATTCAGGTTCTTCTATCATTATTGTTCGTACATCAAAAGTATAATTTTATTTGTGTGGCACTTTAAAATAAATATGACATATCTACTTGTAAATAAAATACTTCTCCCGTAAATATTTAGTTCTATATAATAAATTTTAAAGTAAAATCACTTGTATTAATTAAAACAGATGTCGCTATCAAAGCTTTACCATTAACGTGTTTATGTATCTTTTATAGATGTCACAAACTATTTTAATTAGATGTAATTGATTGTAATTGTAACTCCTACTACTTCACACCGGGTAACTTTTTAATCAAAAACATCAAAGATATTTTTAGACAGTATTCTCATAATTATAACAAACCTCAGAAATAACCACCCTCCTTTAATATGACAGAGTATAAAGATCCATAAAAATATAATACAAGGTATGAAGTGCGATTCCATCATTACTGGCACCGAGAAACCTCACCTGCCTGATCCATCTGCGGTCACTTTATTGTCCAAAGTGAATCCGAAAGGGGTAAGGATAAAAAATATCGTAACTACTAACAAAGTGAGGCTAAAAAATCGGGCCTGCGTTTTGATTAGTGATGGGCGTAGATCATCTCGATATGCATATTGTAGTTTTGTAACGATTTAACCGACCTTAATAATTAGGTATACGAAAAAGGTGTTACATGTATCTATGTTTTACACTGTTAATTTTGTGATTAACAGTTTTTATGGGATATTTAAAGGGCAATATCAATTATATTCTAAATCATAAATAAAGACTTCTTATCAAATTTTACAATGTCTTTTACATATACTTTTTACCATAATAATTGTAGCAATTTTTATTCTAATTGTGCATGCAACATTTGCGTTCATTTACGATAAAATTGTTTGAACATTGGATAGTGAACTAATGGATAGGATACTTATCATGGCATAAAAAAAATGTGTATTTTATGTAGCATATTGTTGGATGAATTTCAATGATTGGTTTTATTTTTCATAGTACCTAATTTTATTCTCAGTAGTTACATTTACTAGTCTTGCGTATCCTTGAAGAAACCCTTAAAATGCACCTATAATTGATACCGATTTTAAAAATATACATGCCTACAGTAATTCTTATAGTTGCAACTGCACGATAGAAACTTATTTTATCGATAATGCGCACCTCACTACGGCAGCTGTTGTCTAATTTGGAGTATACTCAGACAGAATAATTCATTTTCACGGCACCGCTGCAACAGTAAGTCACTGAAAACATAAAAAAAAAACATGAACTATTGTTTTTTTTTTAAACAAGCAACGCGTTTTAAAACATCTGGTCAGTCTTGCTTTTAGGGGTCTTTACCCGGTTTGAACTAAAAGTCGCATTATGAATGAAGTAGGTATGTTAATTTATGCATGTATATCTATATAATAAAAATAAATATAGTGCCTGTCAATAACTTTCCAAACGGCCCTCTTTTCTCTGGAAAGCTCTGCTCGTTAGTGTTTAATTCCATTTGATTGATTACCTACCTGTAATATTAATAGTTAATATTTAACAATTGTTAACTATGTATTCTGTGGATATCAGTATGAATGCACATTTGCTTATATTTAAATGGTTCATGTTACCTTGTATTATGTAATGTGTTACTGTTTGTTATTCCAAATAAATAAATAAATATTAACATGCTTTGTAAAGTTTACCTACAAATACTGTTGGTGTAGTGGTTAGTGATCCTGACTACTGAGCCAGAGGTCGAGGGTTCGATTCCCACCCAGGACAATTAATTGTGTGATGACCATGATCCTTTGTTCTGTGTCTAGGTGTTGTTTATCTATAATATGTATGTTTGAGGAGTTAACGGCATCGCAAACATATTGAAATGTTGGTCTGTTCACCAACATTACTGCCCAAAGGGATGCGTAGGTTTGCCTGTCTGTTAAATCTCATGTATGTTGATTGCGAGCTTTGAACAAACCCTATTCAAAAAAACCGGCCAAGTGCGAGTCGGACTCGCGCACCGAGGGTTCCGTAAAATATTTTTATTACATGATGTAACGAAAAATTTACGGTTTTCGGAATTTTTCCTTTATATGTGCCCTAAAACATTGCTTCATGCCAAATTTCAAGATTCTAGGTCGACTGTAAGTACTCTTTAGGTTTTGATTCCCTTGCGAGTAGTTGCGAGTTTGAAAATATGCGGCCTAAATTGCCGTTTCTTTTGATAGCGTTAACATAGAAGCTTGATTTTGTTACAGCTTAAAGGTATTATAGACCTGAGTATTTACTATAAATTTCAATTTAATACCTTTACGCGTTCATGAGGAAAGGGGTAGTAAGTTTGAAATTATTAAAAATATTTTAATTATATGATGTAACTAAAAATTTACAATTTTCGCAATTTTTCCTTTATCTGTGCTGTAAGACTTTGCTTCATACCAAATTTCAAGATTCTGAGTTCACGGGAAGTACCCTGTAGGTTTTGATTCCCTTGCGAGTGTCGAAAACTTGCGGAAATTTGCGGCGGAAACGGCTGTATCTTTTGATAGCGTTGGCTTAGAAGTTTGATTTTTTCCCAGCTCTAAGGGACAATAAACTTTTGAGTATTTGATATAAATTTAAGCGCTCTACACGTTCTTGGGAAAAAGGGTCTTGACATACAGACAGACCTTCGGACGGACGGACAACAAAGTGATCCTATAAGGGCTCCGTTTTTTCCTTTCGAGGTACGGAACCCTAAAAATTACATAAAATTGTTTCAAACTCAGAACCACATGACGATTATAATTATCATTTACTCTGCGTATAATAGTTTTGCTCGAAAAATATATAAGAAACAATGCTTTCCCGTTTTCCGTAGATTTCGGAAGCCACTTAAAGTATCATCCTTGTTTGTTTGTCATCGTATTAGTTTAAAAAACTGTGACCTCTGACACCGTCGCGGCATCTGACACCGTCGCGGCAGATCGCTTCACTCCCTCATAAAGGGCCCCCGTCTGGTCCGAAACTCGTCAGGCATCCTCGAAATACACACGTGAGTGAAACCAGACAGATTTTTTTAAATTATATCTAAGAACGCTCTCAAGCAAGTTACTTTTCAAACAAAAAAAAACCGTACTGAAATCGGTTCATCCGTTTGGGAGCTACTATGCCACAGACAGACACACAGATACACAGACAGACACACAGACACGTCAAACTTATAACACCCCCATTTTTGCGTCCGGGGTTAAAAAGAGCAACATAATCTTTAGTAGTCGTGCTATATATTTTTCTTGTTAGTGTCTTTTGTTTCTGAGGTATAAAGTGCAACTCATTTTAGTTCAAGCTAACTTAGATTCTTGCACCTTGCACCTGTATAATGGAAGGTTCCAACGTAAATATATCTTACAAGATATAAATGTCATAGTTAAATTCTATGTTTTAAAGCCGAAGTTATTATTTCGCTACTAACTTTAACAAATTTTACAGAAGAAATCCTTTTAGCTGGGCCTTAATGAGCTAAAAGTCAAGAATGCCGTGCTGCTACAAACACGGTAGGTTGATGGTTTTCAACAGATTTTTAACTCAATGATTTTAGTACCTATGGCATTTAATTTATCTTTTGAAAATAGTGGACCAAATAAATCTAATATTTGAACTTAGAGTTTTTTGTAGTTCTTACTGATTTAAGTATCAAAAGTCATTGTTTTTCTTAATACTTTGTATAGAGTATGTGCTAAGTATATTTCTTTGCGACGACTTCGCGATACCCATATTCATAAAACAGCATAACTATTTATATTTATAGATTTAAGAAAGGATATATGCTCTTAAGGTAAAACAATACTTGCACAAGTAAAGTGTTGAATCCCACTAATTCCACTAATATTATAAATGTGTAAGTTTGGATGGATGGATGAGTGGATGTATGGATGGATGTTTTTTACTCTTTCACGCAAAAACCACTGAACCGATTGCGATGAAACTTAGTATTTAGATAGCTGGAGACCTGGATTAACGCATAGGTTTTTTATCCCGATATTCCTACGGGATCGGGACTTACACGGGTGAAAAGTTAATGAATAAATTACATTTGTATTTAACCAGGTTCTCATCATGGTTATATACCATTCGGCAATAGTTTTTTTTTCATGTTATTCGAAATATGACCACTTTAGGTACTTGCAAATTTTAACAAACGAAAGCCAGACATAGAAATAAATGCAACGCACTACACCGAATTTACGTATAAAGGAAAGACGTATAATGAGCCGCGAATAGATTGCCAGGTTGACTCAATTCCTAAGAGATGAGACAAAGCGACATGAGGTAGGTTTTGTCATTATTTCTATTGTGCATATTTTAGTTCCAATGTTCGGGTAAAATTTATAGTTTTGTGTATTTCTCCCTTGTAGTGTTATTAACATTAATGCTTTAAGGGAAGTTTTTTTTAATAATAGCTTGGGACACCTCACACTCGGCCGGTCGGCCGTCTGATCCCAAACTAGGTAGAGTCTGTACTATCATATTCAGACTGCTCATAAACACACTGATAGATATATTACTAAATACATACAAATCATACTTAGATAATTTACACACTGACAGAACAAATGATGTTAATCACACAGTTATTTTTCTTAGGTGGGTGTCGAACCCACGACCGCTGGCTCAGCAGCTAAAATTACTAACCACTAGACCAACAAAAAAGTACAAGTAAAAAGTTACATAAAATAAGGTTTTATTAGTTCCAATGAATATACCATGAATCGTGTAATCGCGGTTTATATTCTGCGTACACTTTTAAATTGTGAATGGTCTCTTTCAGAACCCTTTCTTTTAAGATGCTGACAAATAACGAACAAGATAGGTTTATTGTCCTCGAAATTGTTATGATATATTTATAAATAAATCGTGACTTCTTTACAATTCATGACAAAAGGAATCTTAATACAAAATTGGGATTATGAGCTAAAACTAACCATAAAACAATTACGAATCTATCAGCGGGCAAGTAAAAGTCTTGCCACACGAATACCGCGGCTGTGGCTGTATTAATGCTGGCCCATTTACAAGAGTGTAAGATATGACGTGATATAGATCACTCACAGAGTAATAAATAAATAAATAACATAAGAAAAATTACACCGTAAAGCGAATGTTACCGGAGGCGCTACGGCTTTGGTGGTATAATGTGGACCTAACCTCACTAAGGATTAACCTTAAGAAAATTGTCTGTGAAAAATAAAAGTTTTGAATATAAGTTTTCTGAATGAATAACAAATTTTATATACATACTAGTTGCTTAGTTGTTTTCTGTCCTCAGTTTCTAATAAATATAAATGTACCTTAAAGCAATTGTTTACTATTGAACTCGGTTATAGCAAGTCCACGGTATACTTTGGAATATCAAACATTGTTTAACATTATTTATTTTATTTATTACTACTTTTTGCACTAAGAACTGTCACGGAGAAATACAGGACAAAGAATACGCCTCTGCATTGCCTGTTTCTGGACATGCAGAAGGCCTTTGACTGTATTCCTCGCGTGATGATCTGGTGGGCACTGCGGTCTAAAGGGGTTCCTGAGGCTTATATTGACATCACCCGAGACATGCACAGTATTCCGATTCCGAAGTTTAGACCGCTGTTGGTGACACTAAGCCCTTCCCGATCATCGTTGGAGTACACCACTCACTCCGTTTCTGTTCAGCGTGATATTAGACGTCCTGTCAAACAGCATTAGAGATTCTCATGTATGCTCACGATATCGCGCTGGCGGATGCGGACAGACGAAGGGTACGTTGGTGCGACGCGTTAAAGCGTGGAAGGAGTCGCTCGAAAACGGCGGTCTGAAGCTCAACGTGGCAAAGACCGAGACTTGGCTTGCAACTCTACAGATCCCACACCCGTGTGCATAGACGGCGACACGGTAGAGCGTGCGGATCAGGTGAAATACCCGGGATTTGTATTGTACGCGTCTGGTGACATCGATTACGATGTCAAGGCACGCATTGCTGCTGCGTGGGCCAAATGGCGTGAGGTGACTGGTGTCACTTGTGACCCCAAGGTACCGGTCAAGTTGAAGGGACAGGTCTATAAAACCATCATTAGACAAGTCCTTATATACGGCTGTGAAACGTGACCGTTGCTGGAGTGACACAAGCAGGAACTGCGTGTCACGGAGATGAATATGCTGCGGTGGATGTGTGGAGTAACGCGGAAGAACCGCGTTAGGAACTCCCGCGATAAATTGCAGGAGTGTCATCTTCGCTGGTGTGGCCACGTTTTGCGACAACCGGCTACTTACGTGGGGAACAAATGTCTGGCCATGCCGCCTCCGCCAGGCCCCGGCAGGAGGGGTAGGTTTAAAAAGTGCTGGCTTGACTTCGTAAGGGGTGATATGCGTGCCAATGGACTCAGTATTAGGGATGCCGAAGATCGTGCGAAGTAGAGGAGAAAAAGTCGGAAGGCGGACCCCGGGCACCGAAGCGGAAGTTTCGGTTGTAACCGGGAAGCAACGCCATGATGATGATGATTACAACTTTTTGCACATTAGTACATAGGCGGACTTAATGCCTAAGGCATTCTCTGCCAGTCAACTGTTGGGTGATGCAGACAAAAGAAGAAAGAAAGACATTCATTATGTCTTTAGAATGGCTTAACTCTTTTTATGAAGAAATAGTACTTAAGACTTACTAGAACTGATTCTTTTTCACATTTTATTTAGACTCTGAACTATTATTATGGGATAGGGTCGGAAATTTGCAATTAATGCTTTAACAAATATTTATGGCAACCGACTGTTAATGTCTGTGAACTTAATTAATTTAAGTCACTGTCTTATCCATATTATGACTTCAGAGTTAGCGCCGGGCGCAAGGGAGCGACAGGGACGGATGATTTAGAAACCCCTCGGGAGATGTGCGACGCGACCCGATATTAATATTGTGACTCTCAAGTAGTACATTTAAAGATAATAGAAGTTTTTCTTTGTTTGGAAGTATATTACAAATTCGTTATGAGATGACCCTGCCCTTGATAATAATATTAGCTTATCTAAATGTCTAACATATGGGTTGCTGAAAAAAATATCAGAAAAATTTGGGACATAATTTTTATGGTAAGTAATATTTATCACTACATCATCACTACATATTATAAATCAAAGTCCCCCACCGCCTCTGTCTGTCTGTCTGTTTGTTCGCGATAAACTGAAAAATAACTGAACGGATTTTCATGTGTGTGTGTGTGTTAGTGAACCTAATAGACAGAGTGATTCATGAGGAAGGTTTAGGTGTATAATTTGTTAAGATTTTGTGTAAATTGATTGAAGTATGTTGATGATTGTGAAGATGTCTCTGCTACCCGTGCAAAGCCGGGGCGGGTTGCTAGTTCAGTATGATATCAGTTCTATCTTAAACACTATTAATTCTAGTTACAGATAGTTTGTGGGCTGCAGTCTATCAAGCTGACTTAGAACAGAAACTTCGAGAACAGTATCGAGATCTTTAAAGTATACACGTCTGCTTATGTTGTTTACTACATTGGTAAAGTAAGTAAGAAAATTGAGGGATGTGCATTCGGTCGCCAATGGTTTGACCACAAAATAACCTACATCCTACTACTAATAATCCCACTAGTGTTATAAATGTGAAAGTTTGGATGGATAGATGTTTGTTACTCTTTCACGCCAAAACTACTGACGACTGCGATGAAACTTTTAACACAAACACATATTGAACTTTTTTGTAAATGAATAAATTCATTTATTTGTTCACTAACCTAACTTGATCATCTCACACACGGCCGTCTGGTCCTAAAGTAGACAGAGCCTGTACTAAGGTAAACAGACTGCTGATAAACGTACTCATATATTTCTAAATACATAAACAGTATCGTTAAATTACTCCCAGACACGGAACATGATGTGATCATGATCATCACAAAATTATTTGTCCTGGGTGGGAATCAAACCCATGACCCCTGGATCAGCAGTCAGGATGACTAGCCTCTAGACCAACAGAAACGGCCAGAAATTAATACTTACTAATATTGGCACTGGTACCCTCAACATTGCAATCATATACTGCCACCCCAAATTCATTGTATCATTTGAATTTGAACAAAAATTTAAATAATAAATAATTGCATCTGATCAACTAACATATACTACACAATTTTGATCTCTCCGTTCCAGTACTATGTTTCGGTATCTGTCGCCTTGCACCTCAAGGTAAATTGGTCCCGAAATTTCAAATTCAAATTTGGTTCCCTATTTTCCCATGTGTGCCCCGCGGCGAAGCGCTTTTAACATTGTAATTGGTCCTGTGTCGATTGGGCCCAATGGTTATTGCACCCCTTTGATGTTGCTTGATTGGTCCCCAAACGGTTTATTACGATAACTGGATCCTGAATATCGTGAATACATTGTGTTAGGTCGTGGCTGATGCGGCTTCTGGATATTAGGGATTGAATACAGTGAGAAATACGTTTTCGATTCTTGACATGGAAAGGCTACGTGGATTGGTCTTTCCGAGCAGGTAGGGAAAAGTTAAAACGCCCATAATTTTTGCGTTGTGATGAGATAAAGTAAATTCACAGAAGATAAATAACTTGTTTGACAAAAAATTTAACCAACCAAATAGAACTAAATGCAAAAAAAAAAATTGAGTAGGCATTGAGACTATCAAATTTTATTTACCTAAGCTAATTTTGAGTCGGCGCTAAACAACAAACTAATTAGTTTAAAAAAAAATATTTTACGTATAAATGGAGGGAGGAGGTTCTACGTAGATTATAATCTAATAATAGAAATAATAAAATGATTAATAATTATTAATCATTTTATTATTTTGCGCCGACTCAAAATTAGTTAATATAAAACTTTATAGTTTATTAATAAGCTCAATACTCGAGACTTAAAAGGTGTATTTATTTTTTGCTTTTTAGTTATTTTTCGTCTGTTAAATTCTTAGTTAAAAAGTTATGAAAAGAAAACAGAAATACTATTTGTGCCTACAATTTTCGATGGTTTCTCTCAAGGAGGATCTCATCATTAGATCTGTGATCACCCTTGCGGTACCCTATCTAACAAAAAAGAATCAACAAAATCAGTTGATAAATAACGGAGTGAGGGCTGAACATACATAAAAATAATAATTTGTATACGGTTAATTGAGAACCTCCTCCTTTTTTTTCGTCGGTTAAAATAATATGTATTGACTTTTATATAGGACATCGATGATAACCTATAACATTTAGGTATCTATTAGAATAAGCTGATGAGACAAGCGAAATCTTATCGATAAAAAAAAAAAGAAAAAAGAAGTGCTTCCCAATCCATACGGATAGGCACCATCCCTTTCCTTCCAAGGCCTTCCCTTCTTACCAACCTTTCCCATTTTAAATATACTCCCAATTTTCCCATTTCATTTCCAAAGTGCCTGGTGTACGGCAATAGGATATCCCCTATTTCATGAGTAGAACCAAATTAAAAAATTGGCAAAATTTGGGTGTTTAATACACCTCTGGCTACCCTACGGGGATACAGGTGTGATATTATGTATACGTGTATTTAAACTATATAAACTATAATTAAATCCCATTGACTAAAAACGCTTATTTTTTCATTAATCTAATGGATTGGAAATTTTATACCCCAACGCTTGTTAAATATTAAAATCTAAGAAATGGCTTTCCTGCGGCTATGACATATTCAGTTGAATTTATAATATAATAGCTACCGATTTAAAACACCATTACTGCTTGATCCTTATACCAAAACAAACTTAGAGTGTTGAAGGGTCTTGTAAAATGGGTGTTTGGAAATGTTTCCATGTTTTGTTACAAATTACTGTCTTTAAGTACTTAAGCTATTTGAAAAGAATTTTGAAACGTGTTTACGGTTATTATCTTAAGCGACAAGGTTTAAATTTACATTTAAAATGTTCGGTTTAAAGCCCTTTTGTTTGACGATAACTTGTTGAAACAAGAAGGTAGTTAATAAAAAACAAATGACTGTAAGAAACACATGGAGGCGAGAATTGCAATTATGAAATTATTCTAAAGATGATCAAATTATATGTATACAGTACTAGTTTAGTTTTACGGTTTCTTCTCCGTTATATTCTGTTAGTTAGTTAACGTTTATGATAACACTAGCTGTTGCCCGCGAGTTCGTTCGCGTGGAAATTTGGTGTAATCTATTCCACGGGAACCGTTAATTTCTCCCGGATAAAGCCTATGTGCTATTCCAGAATGTAATGTATCACTGTGCCAAATTTCAACCAGATCCGTTGAGCCGTTTCTGCGTTGAAGAGTGACAAAAATCCATCCATCCACCCTCACAAACTTTCGCAATATAATATTAGTAAGATACGCAACTTCAATAAATGGGCTAAATAAACTAAAATATTACTTGAAATTTAAAAATTTTCGTTTGTATATCTTAATATATAATTATATTTCTTCTGTACGTGTGTATGTGACTGAACTCCTCCTAAACGGATAGACCGATTTCAATGAAATTTTTGGTGTTACAATTGGACCCGGTAGATGGCGTTGCGATAGGGTTACAGGAATATTTTTTTACGTTTCGGCAGGACAACGTCTGTCGGGTCCGCTAGTTATATTATATATTCTTCTTATTTCTCCTTTAGTTGCCTATACACCTGAAGGTTAACCGCCAGCCAAGAAATAGGTCAATATTATTCGTTTAAAATAAAAATAAAAAATTGTATCATCTCACCATGGGAATATACGGATATAAATATTGAGAATATACGGACTATTTAAAATAATTGCACAATTTGCGAACGTAGAACCTCATGAGTACGTTAAAATAAACAAAATAGTTTTTAATATAAGTTTATTTAAAAATTAGGGTTAAAACAACGATACAGTTTTTACTTTTAGTGTAATTTAATAAAAAAGGTAGCGTCTACCATTTCATTAAATCACAGTGTAGTACTTATGATATTCAAATATTTATTTAGACCTGTTTATCATTCGGAAAAACGGAAAATAGGTAGCATAACATACAACCATTATACAGACCTTCATCGCGCTAAGTGACATTGATTAGTACAAAATATTGTAGAGTTCCCCTTGCCCATGACTTAATAATGGGACCGTTACAAAATTATGTATGTCATAGACAGTTTGTCATGTCCCGTCTCAGATCGAACCCGGCCCCTCGGGTAGACTAGCATTTGTCTTCATTTTCTTAGCCAGTGATGGGACATTAGAGTTATCGATGTTGTTCGAAAATGGAAGTGAATTTATTTGAATTATATCAACAAAATATCAAATTAGGAATTGTTCATAGACGAATCGATGAATTTGATTTGAAAATGGAGGAAGTTATGACGCTGTCTGAGAGAGACTTATATCCAGTAGTGTATTGCGACAGGTTAATTGATTTATTTATACAACTAAATATTAGCGTTTGATTATCATGCTGACATTTAAATTATTATTGGATGTATTGTAATTTATTGATATAATTAATATTGTTAGTGTCTACTATAACATACAAATTATAAACTATACAAATGATTTCAATATGTATTTTATTTGTCATGATTGATTGCGATTGTGAATAAAAAACATTGATAATGATTTAGATTAAACTAAAAAAGTCGTATAAAATTGTAACACTATACACACACATAATGCTTTACTTATAGTACTTACATCACTTACTTACAAATGATATGAGTCCAACGTTTCTCCAATAGCAACTCTAATTATTAGATACACCAGAAAAAGGCTAACACTAATGCAGTAAAGAACATAAACTTTTATCGATACTCTGTATCTGCAAAGTTATAATAAAACTATAAACGGGATATCGATAACAGCGCGCATCACTAATCCCTAGGACAAAGAACATTGATATTAATTCGGGCTTCCCGTACGAAATCACGTCTCGATCTAATTACGAAAACAGGCGACGGTAAACTCTGAGTTATGAAATCCGCGACTTTCTTTCCCCCACGGGAAATAACCCGCTGTTTATAAACAAGGATGGGCCAATTAAATACTTTCGATATTTATGCGTTTGCATGGTAACATACTCGTCAAGCGCTTCTTGGCTGTTTATACGAGTATTAGTCGGTACCTAGTTGTTTACTAAGCCTAATATTTGTAGAGGTGTTTCTAAGTATAGTATTTATGCATTTACAAAAAAAAAATGTATCTACGTAGGTATGTTTATTCGTGTTTCAGAATGCATAGTACAAGCTATGCCTATTTTAGGTCTAGAAAGCTCTGTGTAATGATAATAATCTTTGTCTCAGAATATTATTATTTAGTATCTATTTCTTATTTTATTGAATAATTTGAAAATATTGTAACTAATATTTATTTATTTATTTCCAAGCCACATTGTCATTACAGGTTAACATACCGAATACACGAAGGATGGCATATTTTTGTGTGTTTTATTGAATGAATAAAATAAATAAAAATACGAAGAATTTATTAAACTCATCTGAAATAATGGTTATTATTTCAGATGAGTTAAATAAAATAATATAACCCTCTCGAATACCGCCAAAATACATGTAAATATGTATCTTTTCAACCAAAAAACTAAAATAGCAAGTTACACACATGTCATACTTTTGAATTAAGGAGCAATAGCATTCCTAAAACCCTTTCTTAGCGAATGAGTACATTGTAAAGGGTATCTGTTGGCAGAAATTTCAAATTTCTAACCGTTGTGGGCTAGGTTGCGCGTTGATATTTATTATTTCAGTAGTATTATTATTTAATAAAAAAAATGCATGTGTCAAATTATGTAAAATTATTCCAACCTTAGTGTCAGTGATATTGGCTCTTCAAATTACTGAATTAATACGTAGCACCGGTGTATCAACAAGGCCACCATTATACGCCCTCATTTAGATCTCCGTCACTGATACTGAACAATTTGGTCACAAGAGCTAATGAACAGACGCAATTAAGGCAAGTGGAGTATCGCGCCAGGCACCGCACGACACTGCCTGTAGGCTGACGATTAAACAACTTTGTCCAATAGTGTGATGCATAGACCTAATAAGTTGTAGACTAGAATGAATTAAAATAAAGAAACTACAAAAAATATTGCTTTAACCTCGAGAAGCCCCGTTGGTAACTTCCATTCATTATATTATTTGCAGTGATTTTGTTCATAGTGGGTAAAAGGGGCTCGTGGCTAAGTGGCAACCGACTAGGTTAGCACATTACAAAGTTAAGTAATACTAGCCAGTTCAGTCTATGATGGGTGACCATTCTTAACACATTGATACCCTTCCGTGCCTCGGAGAGCACGTTAAACCGTCGGTCCCGGGTGCCATATAAACATCTATGGCATTCGTTACGGGTAGTCCGAGCCCTAAAAAGTCCGACAACCTGGTCTAACTACAGAACTTTGATATCACCTAGTACTTGGGTTGTGTAGATCTGATGGCAGTCGCTTCACGTAAAATATCAAAAGTTCGGCCGTATCGTAGTTAGACTGAAAGCCGACACCTACTTAGTTGGGAAAAGGCGCGGAGAACAAAGTGGGTAAAAGACGGTTCTGTTAGGTGCTACGAGAGAGTACATACTTCTACCACAGGGTACAATCAGAACTTAGCAGACTTCTGGGCGTTCTACAGATATATTTGTACCCTGCCAATAAATAAAAGCGACTAAGTAACCAAGTATCCTAGTGACAGTCAACTTCTAAAAAACTTGGTGCTCTCCTGCACATAATATTGGCCTGGTCTGTCACTACTACGATCTATGTCAACACTAAGAGTTCTGTCCCTGCAAGTTCCGTGGATTCAATTACAAAACTTTGACGAGTTCGTCAGGTGTTCGGCCGTACAGCCAAGTCATCAAGATAATCATAGTAATAAACCAATGAACTTCGATATCTGTTGTTTTATTGAGGGGCACTATCAAATTGTTGAGTTTTGTGGGGTTGTAACGTTGTAAAGCGGCGTCTTCTGGTCGGGAGACTTATACGCTGAAATTTTGATTTGTGTCGCAGCTTGGCTAAACAGGCACTACTCGTATATTCAAAATAACAATTATAACAAATTTGGGTTGTGTTTCTTGGTGTGAGGTATTATTAGAAAATTTTTAGCGTTTACTGAATAGCTTTTACAAATTATTGAACACGAGAAAAAGGACACCTAGGACACTAGCTGATTATGTCTTCATCCAACACAAGTATTGAAAATCTCATATATTTCACTAGAAACCCGCCCGGCTTCGCACGGGTACACGGGAAACAATCATCAACATATTTCAATCAATTTACACAAAATCTTAACAAATTATACACCTAAACCTTTCTCTTGAATCACTCTGTCTATTAGTGAAAATTCGTTCAGTAGTTTTTCAGTTTATCGCAAACAGACACACAGACGCGGAGGTTGACTTTGTTTTATAATATGTAGTGATTAACATACGCATAAGCTTGCCATAGACATGGGGTGTGTGCAGATGTGTACTGTTGAACACTACCCTCTTATTTCCACTTAGTGTAGCGTTACCACGACTTCATTCAAGGGTTTCCTGCTATGACTAAGTTGTACCAGTGTAGATCCACCTTTTTTTTAACTTTAAATAAGTACAATAGAGAATTAATGTACTACTGTCTTAGGATACGCCCTCAACTACAGAAACATTGGATCAAAAACGCAGCAGAGCGAGGTCTCCATAAATATGATGTGTTTTATATAGAGCCATCACCCCACCTGCCATAGTTATGGATAGTGCCTTAGAAAGTGTTATTTTGGTAATCATAGGAACAGTTATAGATACTGACTTTTAAACTATCGCGTTCCACGATAATATAATTATCTAAGCGGGAATTAACTCGATTGAATTACCTGACGTTTCGACCAGGTTGCATTGACAGTGGTCACAGGCACACTGCTGCCATACTGACTGTAATACATATTGATCGCGTTAATTCCCGTTTAAATAATTATATTATCATAGGAACGGTGACAAAAAAGAATAACGTTAAGGTACTTTTAAAATTTTCTTGACAGTAAAATCAACTACACCATGCCCAAAAACATGATCACTAACCTCATGTCTGCCCTTCACGACTTGCGCTAAAACGCATTTCTTGAACTCTCTTTAGGTATGCAACAAATCTCACAATTCCACTAAGCAATGTAAGCATACCCCACTGTAGTATGGATGCAGGTGAATCCAGCAGGTCACGTATGCGACTAAGAAATGTCAAACCCATTACAGCTTTTATTAAAGGAACACGCGAGGATTACCAGTGCATTACAAGTAATTTGTGGAGTGTTATTACGAAATGATTTCTTGTTTATCCATCGATACTTTAATTATACTTATTATTTCTTTTTGTACGTTGGAAGATAATTTGTGAAACTGACAACAATAAAACAAAATTTAGTTTTCGTCTTGTTGTATGGGAACACTTGTAACAACAACATGATATTATAGTGTTCAACTCTATTAATGATATGTTCACGTCAAAAATAAAATTTCAGCTGGCGTTTCATTTAAAAAACAAATAGTACTCAAGATCTACTTTATATTATTCTAGGGTATCCTACAAAATGATTAAACGTGATGGGTCTGTTGGTCTAGTGGTTAGTGATGCTAACTGCTGAAATAGACATCGTGGATTCGGTTCCGACCTAGGACAAATAGTTGTTGGTGAGCACAATCATTTGTTCTGTATCTGTATGTAATTTATCTTTAATAAGTATGTTTATCAGCAATCTGGTTATCATAATACAGGCTCTGCTTAGTTCGGGATCAGACGGTCGTGTGTGAGGTGTCCAAAAGTATTTGTTTTTTTTTCATGTACTTGTCATCATCCTGGTATTACAGCATCAGGTCTACTGCTGTGGTATCAGAAATACAAATCTTTTGAAGACTTCTATAAGGAGCGTGTTAAGCGTTAAGTGCCTTGCCTATGGCGGTTCGATCTTAGGATTGAATAACTATTTGTGTAATTGCTCTGAATCTAAATAATTTTTGTATCCGATAAGCAAAAATTTACTTTGATGTGACACAAATTATTTTTAATGTTTTATGTTCGGTATTATTTTATTAAATAAAGATTTTTACACAAAATACTTTTATTATAAATTACATAGGATTCAAACTCACTACATTCCTATTTGCATATTGCAAAAAAAAAAAATAGGGTATTTCTATTAAAGAAGATTTTTTTATTCGTCAGCAACGAATTTTTGCGACTTAATCGTGGTAATATTTATAAGGTGGTAAGCCAGCTGTTACACGATTCAATTCATCTAATTCAGTCAAACAAGTAGGTATCATGTTTGAAATAAAGCTCTTTGCCATGAAGCTGTATGCTAGTCGGTACATAAAACTAATAACCAACACGCCTAACGCCGATGTCCTCTTCGGAATGACAATGATTATTGTAATGGGCTCATAAACCGACATTATGACCCATACACTATATTTATTTACTGTCTGTTACCAATTATTGGTCGTAACTGCCGGTTCGATCTGCCTCGATAATTGCTAGTATATGAAATTATTGTTTCGTCTCTACTAATTGGCTTTTCAGATGATGACATTTATTTTCTTGCACCTTTTTCTAACTTCGTCCCTTTTAGGGGCCTGAAACACTAGTATACTTCTCCCCCTTTACTTCACTTTTACTTTAGTGGTCTACATCAGTAGAAACACATAATCTGGAAATCAGACGGCTCCTGTAACCCACCGATTTTGACCACTTTAACAAAAATATGGTAAAAAAAGAGGAATGCGGTCCTGTGCATCTTTTATCAGCAAATTTTGGATGTTATCCATATTTGACTTATAATTGATGATACCGTAGAAATACAAATGTTTCTATATAGTAAATGAATGGGCACGGGACCGGAGACATTACTATTTGCTACTAATATCAACTTAACGCGTCCACGGGGACCTGAAAAAAAGGGTCTCGATAGACAGACGGACGGACAACAAAGTGATTGTATATATCTATAAGGTTTTATTTTTTACATTTGGAGGAATGGAACCCTAAAAAGAACAAATAATAAAAGAACAACAAAAATTTAAAAAGAATCATCAATTGTATTAATTTTGGCAGGCCCCGACCAGTAGGTATTGCTAGTATGGCAAAGCTAATTCCTCAGAGCCTGCCAGAATAAGCAGCATGATAAAGTTAGAAGAAATTACATAAAATTAGGATATACGGATTTACTCACGTGTGTATTTCGATGATGCCCGACTAGAATCGGACCCAACAAAGGTCCTTTATCAATGAAAGCGACCCTCTGCAACAATTGTTTTTTTGTTATTGGGGGCAAACGAGTAGACGGGTCACCTAATGGTAAGTGACTACCGCCGCCCATGGGCACTTGCAACTCAGGAGTCACAAGTGCGTTGCCGGCCTTTAAGGGAGAGGGAAGGGTTAGGGCCTCCGGTAATGTCACTCACTCGGCAAAAAGCATTGCTTCACTCCGGTCGAGCCGGCCCTTACGGCCGAAGCATGGTTCTCCCACGAACAAATAAATGTGAATATGACACACAAAAGTTTTATTTGAATAAAAATGCTGCCTATAGTATTACAAATAGCGACGATAGACTGCGATAACCGCTCGCAGTCACCATATCTCAGTTTTGTAAAGTAAAACCTTCATAAAAATACAATCAACATATTCGACAATCTAACACAACACTATAATTTAAACGACGCGCTGATATATCTCGCTTTATCTGTCCATCAAGGAAACACCACGCATAGAGTAATATGTAATTTATTTTTTACATTTTCCATTTCCTCATAACCTCATATACATAATATATACGGTCTATAATTTGTCTAAGGTGAACTCACTTCGGGCAATTGCACCTAATAATTGTCAGCATATTCTTATTGCGTTTCCCATCATTGTATGGGTCTAATATCACCTTCGTATAGGAAATTGCGAGTGTCTAACAATGGGGAACAATGTAATCGTGGAACCATCTCAAAGTGGAATTGTTTTAGATGAGCTACTTCAGTGTGATGGTATTTTTTGACAATTTTGAAACCGGGTTTTTGAGATGTGTTGTAGATTAGAAATGAAACACAACAAAGTACAAATTTTATAGTGTGGTATGAGGAATGTACAATATGTGCAACGAAGGACTAACCTCAAATAAGTTCTTTACTAAACTGGGCTTATATTTTTGTGTGTACTATTGCTATGGGGAAAAAGCACTAAACTCGTTACCGTCACGCTAATAATACGTATATAGATCCACTAAAGGGTGCTAATCTAAACATTGAGTTTTGTCAGATCCTTATTAATTAATCTTTAAAAATAGAATAAATTTAATAAAAGTTAAAACTATATAAGTTCTAATTTGTCTGTGGAAGTGTTATCTTTACTTTAAGAAACTTGTAAACTAAATACGTAGTGACAAAATTAACGACACCGATTATCCCGGATATGCCGGAATCTGTATGTATTTATGATGATGTCACTAGTAGACGGCGTCACTTTTTGAAGTGAAAACTTCTTTAGGCACGTTGGGCACTTTTGGTATGAGGAAAAGCACAGGCAAACAGTCACGCTCAGGTGACATATATTGTCATAATGACAAATAGATGTGTCTGTATATATGTATATATATGTGTGTGTGTTTTCACTTCTGACGTGCAGTCCTACGACTGACTGTTTTTTTAAGCTTTGAGATGTACTTACGGTTTGCGTCAATAAGTCGTGGTCGTGGGAGAGCCATGCCTCGGCACGTATAGGCCGACTCGACCGGAGTGATACTACGGCCTCACAGAAAATCGTCGTGAAGCAATATTTGCGTTGTGTTTCACCGTGAGTAAGTAAGGTTATCCTTTCCTACTTCCACCTTAAATGTCGACAACGCACTTGTGACACATGAGGTCTCCGTCTGCTCGTTTGCCCCCTATCCCATAAAAAATATAAATTAAAATATAAAGATTATACACATCGTTCACAAATACTTAAGCTCGCCTAAAAAATTATAAACAGATATCCCTAAATCTTTTAAATAAACTTTTTATTCAAGGTTTGCCTTATCTTGTGTACATTTCTGAACCTTTGCTTAGATATAAATGACTAGCAGCGCCAAGCTGTTTCACCCGCGAAAGCCCCGATCCCGTATCAATCCAATATCCAGGATAAAAAATAAGCCTATGCGTTAATCCAGGTCTTCAGCTATCTGCATACCAAGTTTCATCGCAATCGGTTCAGTGATTATTGCGTGAAAGAGTAACAAACATCCATCCATCTATTCAAACTTTCATATTTATAATATTATATAGTGGGATTATGCCAAACACACTAATTAAATGTATTAATATTTGTATGCAAGCCTTGTTTCTTACTATTATCGGGATTTTATTACTAATAGTGTCGTAGTAAATCTCTATAAAATTTAGCAAATCTATCTGGTAAAATATTTTATAGGAACTCCTTTACAAAGTTTCATGGCTCTACATCCACCAGTTTGATATTTGTCATAGTCAAATAAAAAAAAAAATTATGAAGAAGATACGTTGAAAAATATACATATGTTATATAATATACAAGTAGGTGCCAGATGTGTGACGTTTGTGATGCTCCGGGATAACAACGCTCACGTATAATGAATGCATGACTCGACACGTAGCGACACTACCCGAGTATTAGAAATTTAGTGATGAGATGTGTCGATAACTCATAGTCGATAAGTCATAATAACAATAACTTCACACATCTCACAGACGGCCGTCTGATTCCAAACTAGGCAGAGCCTGTACTATGGTAACCAGACTGCTGATAAACATACTCATACATTTCTAAATACATACCAATTATATATAAATTACACCCAGATACAGCACAAATTATCGTGCTCATCACACAATTATTTGTCCTGGGTGGGAATCGTACCCACGACCTCTGGCTTAGCAGTCAGGATCACTAACCGTTTGATCAACATGCCAGTCTAATAGGATCCATAACGAGAATAAATAAGTTATTTATTTATAAGAATTAAAGCAGTGTTGATTTGAAAAAAACTTTAAAAATTAATTGGAAGATTGCTATGAATGAACCTGTAGCCGAGTTTTAATTTAATATGTAGAGTAGATAGCATTCGATTATTGTAGAACAAATTGACCAAAATACTTTAAGTACGTTTGTTATGGATTTATACGGAATTTTTAACAAAACAAGACTTATCTTAAACAACGTAAGTCGTAAATGTTGACTATTCTCTTCCCATGGTGCTGTTAAATGTTTAAAATTTAAGTATATAAGTTGTTTTAAGCATGTGTTTAATTTATAATTAAAATTTGAAAAATACTTCATAAAATATCATGGAAAACCCAAATTGGTTTTAAACCATTCATAAAATTTTATAAAAAGAACAATACATTTTTATAAAAAAACATCAGATTTGTATTGTTCTAAATTTAAATAAAAAACTAAGACTGGAATCTCGATATCCATATCCCATCTCTAGGCACCTGTACACTACAGCGCGCGCGCACCCGTTCATTAGGTCGCCGCGCGTGATTGTCATTTGGCCACGCCTCCCGCGCTCGCTCACACAATTATTATAATTCCTATGATTACCACTTGTGTGTGACTTGGGCCAGTACTTTTGTTTTGTATTTTTTATTTCCTTATGTAATAATTTTTGGGTACGTATGTATATATATTTTCTGCTTATAATTTGATTCCGGGTTCAAGTATGGTATTTTTTTAACTTAAGTGTGTAAAAGATTGTGTTAATTAGATGTATCAGCGATTTATTAGCAATGGTTTAACAAAACGACTGTTTTTTAGAAAACATATCAGTGTATAAAATCATGTCCTTTGCATGGAACGTCTTCCTATTGATTTATTTAGTTGTGAACTTTGCTCTTAAACACATAAACCTCCTTCCTATTGCCTGCTATTTTAGAAGTATCTAGGTTGCTTTCTGATGAGCAGAGCCCTTCCAAAATAATAATGAAGAAATAATATTGATAACACGATATTATTAACAATCGTTATGTTACCCAGACGCCAGTAACCGCGTACAATCATGATAACCGTATGCCTATTTGCCATCGTAATGGCAAAAAAAAAACCTGTCAGTCGTAGGACTGCACGTTAAAAGTGAAAACATGACGTATGTATCTGAGCGTGACAGTCACGCGAGTTCAGTGCTATTTCCCCATGCCAAAAGTGCCCAACGTGCCCAAAGAAGTTTTTACTTCAATAACATAGGAAGTCATGGGAACTACCGAATGAAAACATCAAACGAACGTGTAACGTATTCATAAGTTTTGCCGTACCAAAAATCGCTTAACGCGGCTAAAACGTTGTCTGTCTTCTGTTTTTCTATGTCTCAACACAGACACAGTCAACAGTCGTCATTGTGTTCGTTTATAATAATTATTATCACGCAGCCACCGTCTAATATAGCCTTAAAAACTATATAGTATTCTTTAGACAACTTAATTAAAGATTTCACCATGACCCATCTCGTCAATGACACCAACCTGATAAAAGAACAAAGAGAGACGCCATTACATTGCGCAACCATTCTATATTCACGCACTTTGAGCTATATAATGACATACAAGATCTCTAATGGCAAGCACCCAAATTGCTATGCTATGACCGTTGCCTGGTACTAACCAACCGTATAAAGCAATTTTAACAAGGAAATTTGAACTATATGTCTACCCAATAAGATACAAGTGCAAGTAATAGTATGATATTACAAATTTTGTTTTTAGTGGATCACCACGCCTACTGTTGCGACAAATGGGGACAGTTTTCTTTGCTTTCTTTACAGTACATTTAAAATTCTAGCGTATTTGAATCAAGTAAGGTTGATTGTTGATTGAATTAGTTTGTATTAAAGAGTTAAGAGTTTTTTGTCATAAGTATTGTTGTTTTGTTACAAAATGTGATATTAGGACCTAAATTGTTGTCTTACGAACAAAGTGATCAAGTAACCTCCTTTTCTTTTTTGCAATATGCTATATAATACGATGTTGTCTAAATTAATTATGAGACTTTGAGGAAGACATTTTTGTTTCTTGTATTATATAAGGATATCAACGTTCTGTTGCGAAATATCTATTTGTGAAAAAGTAAGACAGATTTTACTACTACTGAGCCATACATTTTTTTAATTTAAAATATTTTAAAACTAAAATTGAATAACCTAGATGGATTTTTAATGATTTTTTCTTTGACAACTTTAACTTGTGACGTCATATTTGCTATCGTCAAGGCATAAACTAGTATTATTTTAACTATAAAATAATAATGAACCTAAGTTTTAGTCTAAATTAATACTTAACTTCAAGAGGACTATTCAATAATTTATTTAAACACTAGCAGCGCCCCGCGGTTTCACCCGCGTAAGTCCCGATCCAGTAAGAATATCGGGATAAAATGCGTTAATGCCTATGCGTTAATCCAGGTCTCCAGCTATCTACATACCAAGTTTCATTGCAATCGGTTCAGCGGTTTTTGAGTGAAAGAGTAACAAACATCCATCCATCCATCCAAACCTTCACATTTATAATATTAGTGGGCAAGTGGGATAAAACTACACTAAGTATTATCATACATATTGTCAAGTGACAAAACCTTCGTGAACTTACGATAGCTAGCATTCAACGCAAGACATATCAATCAACAGATAACAAATCCATCACATTTCCATTACGCACCAACTTAACGCAAAATAATTCAAAAGCGATCCGTTCACGAACTTTAAAATAATCACATTAGCCTTTAAAGGTAACCATTCAAATAAAACAGTGTAAATTATGTAACATATCTAGGTATTTTTAAAAGCCATAACGATTGTTTTCAAGGCTCAACCTTCAGTGTTACAACAAATCGATACGAAATTGCTTTGACATTTTGCAGTAGCACACAAAATGTCACGACGGCGAGCAGTGACGGCGTGACGCGGCCGTTCTTTGAATTGTAGCTAACATAACACGCTGTTTGCAATAGAGGAGTTGTAGCTATATATCACTGTGGTAGTTTAAGGCGCCGATAATGATTTATAGAGGTTTCAAAGGCGTTTACCCTGAAGACTATATCTGAAGGAGTAATTCTTAGTGTTTGGGAAATAATATTTATATACGACTCGCTGCGCCCCACGGTTTCACCCGCGTAAGTCATTCGTTAAGTTTTCTTAAATTTTCTCCTGGCAATAACAAACACAAAAAAAAAAGAATTAGCGAAATCGGTCCAGCCGGTCACGCGTGATGACGTGACCAACGGAAATAGGGATTATTTTTTATATAAATAGATAAAAACATAACATAGTAATTTGACTTGTAAATTTTGAACTTGTCTTGAATGTAAACACTTAGTTTATGAATAGAACCGAGATTTGCACCAAAACACACTTCTTTTGCTACATTTTGTTTTAATGGTATTCATTAAAACAAAGAATTCCATTACTAAACGCCGTAATGTCTTTTTTTTTATTTTTTCTAACACAATATGTATGTATAACAATAGACATATTATGCGTTAAAATTACAAATTAGTTTATGAACACAAACGACTATTCTTCGTTAAAGTACCTAAATAGCCGACACCTTAAATTTTGTTTCAACTTCGATTTATCCATTTCGTAGTAACTAGATACAATCTAGTAAGCTACATACTACGTAGGTATCTGAGGTGCACCTAGGGTTGACAGTTGCCACCTTTTTTGGAAAAAATATGTTTATTTTAAACTTGCAGAAAATGCAGTACTTTTAGAAAATTCAGAAAAAAAAAGTAGCACCTACTTACAAATTTTTCAATTCCTCGAGAACAGATTTTTTTTCTGGACGGTAAGTGGTTGGTGTAGATGGTTCTATTTCTTATTCTGTACCATTGACAACGTGCAACCAAAATTTAATGATGATTGGTACGTTTAAAGATGGTGGCTTTACAAGCAGTTCGAGAGTGTTCCAGTTATAGTTAAAATGGCAACAGTTGCGTTAGAAAAATATAGTATTTTTCGTACTACATTATTGATCTATAATATATAGTACAATTGCTGAAAATATAGAACGATACTATATATTATAGTACAGGTGGCAACCCTAGGTGCACCCTCAATTCCAGTTCAACTTTCCAGATAGAAGAGTCATCCTAATATTTTTTTTATTTACCGGGAGTACTTTAGCAGAGCCCTGCGGTTTCACCCTCGTAAGTTCCGATCCCGTGGGAATATCGGGATAAAAAGTAGCTTATATGTTAATCCAGGTCTTCAGCTATCTACATACGAAGTTTCATTGCAATCGGTGCAGTAGTTTCGGCGTGAAAGAGTAACAAACATCCATCCATCCATCTAAACATTCACATTTATAATATTAGGGGGATAAAATATCTGTAGTAGGTATATTAGGATAATAAAACACTATAGATATAAACAATGTAGATTGTTATTAAATATAAATCAACATTCTCTGTTTCTGTTTCATCAAACATAGTTGTACATTAGACATCAATACGATTTCGGCCTGTCACTTCAGTACAAATTACTCAATTATTGAGATTACGAAAGAAAAATATGGATAAATTCATACAATCAACCACCACTTTTGTAACTCATTCATCAAAATTAACCTAGATATCATTATTATCGCTCCCAACTACAATTGTAGGTAATTTTGTCTGTAGATCACAAATTATATCTTGTAATGTGTTATTTTTGTGGCCTGAGTTGTAGCATGACAAATGGCGTTTTGCCGAATCAAACCACTTTCTGATATATTATAACAAAATTATTCGTCGAAGTCGCAAAGATATTATGGATAAAAACAAATTATAACAAGAAGAAGTCTTACATAATTTAAACACACATAAACGTAAGGTGTCGAAAAAAATTGAATTATATTTAATAATAAAAATTAAATATATCTATAAGAGAGAAAAGTTATCGTGGGAGAGCTCGACCGGAGTGATACCAAGGCCTCACAGAAAACCGGCGTGAAGCAATGCTTGTGTTTTATTTCACCGAGTAAATGAGGTTATCAGAGACCCTAACCCTTCCCCCCCTTCCTCTACTCTCACCTTATAGGGGCAACGCACTTGTGACTCTTGAGTTTCAGAGTCACTTACCATCAGGTGACCCGTCTCCTCGTTTGCCAACTATCTCCTAAAAAAGAGAAGTTTATAACTCTGAAAGTATATTAACGTCTACTTTAGAGGTTGTTTGCTATGTTTGCTATAGAACTTACTACAACCAATGCAGTGGTAGCTACTGAAATAGATTGCCATGAAAAACATTCACCTCGTTTGGCTTCCATGTCAGTTCACAAAATCACTTTACATAAATTGTGTGTGTCAAAAGTTGATTGACTATTCGGTACCCACCATTGTGTTTGAAATTGAATTAGAATGCTTGATTCTTTTGTCATGTTACCGTGTAATATTAAATCTGCGGCCAATTTCAGACAGCTATTTTCGCCGAATATATTATGTAGGCTGATAAATTTAGATTGAACCGGATGTCTAAACTTTTTGGATAACTAAAGTCTATGAAAACTAAATTTTATGTAGGTAATATATCAGCTAGCAAAATTGCAACACCATATGTGTCTTTTGTGTGTGTATATGTGTCGTGTTTCAAGAATGCTTTTCGTTTTACTATTTTTGGTGCCAATCTCTATTATTCTCTATATTGACTCAAGTGTATTACAGTGCATTTACCAACAAAAGCAACTTAATGTTGGCTTTTCAAATGACACCTAACAAATAAATTATCACGACCACAAAAATGGTATCAAACAAATAAATAATCAAAAAAATTTAACAACTTTTTAGCTGCTATCAACGACAGAAAACATGAGACCCATCCAATTCCAAGCTCTTCCAACCCACGCTTGCCTCAATCCCTCTGGTCATTTAAGACATCCGCTACATCGTCGCCATGTAAATCGAGTAATAACCGTTTACACACGCGCCTGAGGCGAGGCGCGCGCGCATTGATTGATGCGTTTATAATTATGGCGCGGTTTTGCGCTCGTTGAGCGAGAAAATATCATTTGAGCTTAACGTTTGAAATGAAGACGCTCGAAGGTACGCTTAGGTGAGACAAATTTAATGTAGGGACTCGCTTTTGCCCGCGGTGTGAATTACTAACTGTAGGTATGAACTTTTTAAAACCTTTTATGGAGGCGGTAGGCCATAGCAGATAATTAGGTACTATATCTATTCTACAGAAGTTTGTGGTCTAGTACTACTTCAAAGAGCTTTAAGCACGCTTATTATTAGCTTGGTTTGTAACTAACTAACTAACTAACGTGGGAGAGCCATACTTTGGCACGTATGGGCCGGCTCGACTCCGCTCGATACCACGGCCTCACAGAAAACCAGCAGTGAAGCAATGATTGCATTGCTTTTCAACCCTTCCTTCTCTATTGCCGTTCCTTCCCTCTCCCTCTTTCCACTCTTCCCCCCTCCTACCTCTTCTCCTACTCCCACCTTAAAGGGTGGCAACGCACTTGTGACTCTTGAGTTACAGGTGTCCATGGGCGGCTGTAGTCATTTACCATCAGGTGACCCGTCTGCACGTTTGCCTCCTATACAATAACAAAAAAATAAAAAACTAACAATGTAAAAAAATCTTAGAAGTTAATTTGAACTTACCTCAAATTGTCGCAACGAAATAAAACTTTGTATGTAAATTCGGATGACAACACTATAATTTGGTATCTTGGAGCTGATCTGATAATGGAACTAGGAGTGGTGTAGTAGAACTCTACATTAGCTACTAAACCCCTCAAGTTTAAAAAAAAAAAAAAAAAATATATTATAGGGGGGCAAACGAGCAGACGGCTCACCTGATGGTAAGTGACTGCCGTCGCCCATGGACACCTGCAACTCAAGAGTCACAAGTGCGTTGCCGGCCTTTGAGAAAGGAGTACGCTCTTTTCTTTACCTTCAAGGTCGTATCGGTCCGGAAACACCGCAGGCGACAATTTGTTCCAAAAGTTGGTTGTTCGAGGCAAAAAAAATCTGGAAAACCGCTCAGTGGTGGATTGCCAATTATCCAGGTGATGGGGATGAAAGTTTTGACGCGTTGAAGTCCGAACAATTCCTCGGAGCACTCCCCATGATACATGCGGTAGAGAATCCAGAGTGAGGCTACATCTCTACGCAACGCCAAGGGATCAAGCCGATCTGAAATATCCTGGCAATCGATGATTCGAGTCGCTCTCCCTTGAATGCGGTCAAGAGAGAGAAGCTGGTACTGGGGTGCTCCTGCATAGATATGAGAACAGTATTCCATATGCGGCTGAACCTGCGCCTTATAAAGTTGTAGGCGGTGGGCCGGGGTGAAATACTGTCTTGATTTATCTAATTTGACCCTCCAAGTGACCGCGGAACTGGACTTCGCTCGATATATTGACGCCAAGGATTCAGATACTGGCTGTGGCAGTCAAGGGAGTGCTCTCAAAGCGAGGTGACACGACAAACGGTATCTTTTTTGCGGTGAACGCGCAAACCTGTCTCTTCGTTGGGTTAAACTGGACTAGGTTAAGTCGGCCCCAATCGGAAACTCCTTGTAAGGAGGCTTCGATGTCAGAAACAAGTTTGGATTGACTCTCAGTGACGTTTTCCCGAGAAATGTTAGCGCGGCCGGTATACAAGGCATCACTCGTGCTATCATCGGCACAGCAATGAATGCTGCTGATTTGCAGCATATCATTGATATGCAGAAACAGCGTGGGTGATAGCACACAGCCTTGTGGGACACCAGCATTCACAGACTTGAAGTCGGAGCATGCACACAGTCGACAACGACCTTGATGCTTCTGTCTGCGAGAAAACTGGTGATCCAGTTGCATTATTTCTGGGGGGAAGGAAGCTTCGAGAGAAGCGCTTTGTGCCAGACCCGATCGAAGGCCTTCGCTATGTCCAAACTGACTGACATCACCTCCCCCTTGCTCTCGATCGCCTGTGCCCAAGGGTGAGTCAGGTATACGAGAAGATCACCAGCTGAACGACCCCGACGGAAACCATATTTGCGATCATTGAGTAGCTGGTGGTCTTCTAAGTACCGAAGGAGCTGGCGGTTGACAATGGATTCCATTATCTTGGAAAACAAGGTGGTTATGGCTATAGGTCTATAGTTGGACGGATCCGAGCGGTCACCTTTTTTAGGGATCGGGTGCACTAAAGCTGTCTTCCATGAGTTCGGGACGACGCCGAGGGAGTAGGAGAGCCGATAAAGGCGCGTCAAAACTTTTGACGAGTCACACAGTTTGGGCAATGTAACATTGGTCTGACGATGGAGCCAGCAGGTGGATAGTAAAACCCTTTTTTAAGTGTTTTAATCAGTTCGCTTTAAAAGCGTGTTTTTTTGGGTTTTCGAATTGCTTGCTTCGAATTGATTGCTTGATTTGAACGGTTAATTTCACTAGTAAAGTAGGGACTAATCAAGTTGATTGTTGTATAACAATGCGATATTTAAAGAAATGTTCATCACTACAACTACCAAACGGATTTCCATGCGGTTTTCACCAATAGATAGAGCTTTTCATGAGGAAGGTTTAGGTATATAATTTGTTAAAGTTTTGTGTAGGTACATTGGTTGAAATATGATGATGATTGTTGCAGATGTCTCTGCTACCCGTGCGAAGCCGGGGCGGTTTGCTAGTTGTGAATATTCCAAAAACCAGTTTTATCTCTTGTGAACAGATTTCGTGATAGGAATGACTAATAATTTTACATAAAAAAAATATACCTATCTACGGTTAACAAAAAAAATATTCTGAAAGACATTTTCATTATTTATCTTTTTCTTTTTATTACGTGCAACCATGTCCTTAAGAGTACTCAACAAAACGATATCTCATTACCAGTCATCTAACGTACAATTCATCACCGTCCAGTCCATGTACAATCTGTCATATTTACTCCTCATGATAATATAGAGATGAATGTACTACATATGTCTTGTACGAGAGACATATTATCTATGTCCACATTACACTGAACTTATCTCTATCACTTATATTTAGTCAACTAAATATGAGTGATACAGGAAACAGTATTTTTTTTATGAAAGGTACCCTATGTCGTATTTTGAACCCCTGGCAACGTTCGCATTAATATTGTTAGTCTAAGGATATTAAAATTATTATTATATTATTATTATTATAAATTATCTCCGATTTAAAACCATGTTTTAAATCGGAGATAATTTATCGTGGGAGAGCCATGATTCAGCACGTAAGGGCCGGCTAGACCGGAGTGCTACCACGACCTCACAGAAAACCGACAGTCTTTTCGCCGAGTGAGTGAGGTTACCGGAGACCCTAACCCTCCCCTCTCTCCCTCTTCCTTCCTTCCCGTACTTCCACCTTAAAGGCTGGCAACGCACTTGTGACTCTTGAATTGCAGGTGCTCATGGTGGCGGTAGTCATTTACCATCCGGTGACCCGTCTGCTCGTTTGCTCCCTTTACTATAAAAGTGCTATAAAAATAGGCCCCCTAGTAGCCCGTTATGGTATTTATTACGATAAGGTTTGTTTAATTAGAAGATATATCTACATTCCTTAAAAGACGTGACAACCTTAGCATGTCAATACAGATCAGTGAATAAGGAAATTTAGCTTTTTGAATTATAATTATTATTACTATTGAACTACTTAGAGGAGGCCTGCCTCGCTTTGAGCCTTAGTACAAGCTTTAGGTGAAAAGAAGACAATGTTTCCTGTTATTTAAAATAATCACAAAAGAACGAGAATCAGGATCTCACTGAATAAATTAAAAACAAAATCTAAACTTCAAAGATGATGATGAGTGATGAGTAGTGATGACTGACGATAAACATAACCTAGAAGTGCCCGTTTGTCTAAAATTACATCGGTCAACCTCAGCAGAGCGTTCGACGGAAATTGAACTCCTTTTAATTAACGGTAATGAGACGCTTCGAACACCTCTGCGAAACATTTTTCACCAAGTTTCTGTGAATAAAACGTTAAAGCAACTTAAACAACATAAACAGCGCTATTCGCACCTGCGTATTCACTATTCATAGGCTATGTGTACATGTCCGGAGGCGAGTTCGCGCGCTTCGATTATTCATAACGACGAGGTGTCGACGCGACTGTGTGAACCAGGCCTATGTATTTTAGTAGCCAATCAGTTTCCCGTACAGCTGGTTCTCTTTTTATTTCTACTGTTAGTGTAACGAGATTTTACTTCGTCGGCTATCATTTTTTCTAAAGAATTAGGTATGTCCTCCCTCATAAACATTAAAAAACCAAAAAAAAAGAAGACACCAAAGAATTATGTTATTTAAAACTAAAAAAAAAGTCTTGATTGAAAGTTAAAGCAATAAAAAATCCCCAATCTTGAATACATGAATAGAAACAATCTAAACAAATGAATATATTACGAACTGAGATCTGAGAATAACGATGTCAAAAACAATTCAGTCATCTTGTGTTTTATGTAAAAAAAAAATCGTAGTTGTATCCTTGTTTTTAAACCTCGTCGTCGTCGTCATTATCATCTTGGTAACATCGATGGGTTTCACCTGGGTTTGACAGTTGACGTCTCATGGACTCCCAAAGACTTTTTCATTAACAGCGGTCAACTAATAAATATTTCAGTCATCAACACATGATATGTCGGTTCTTTGTAGATACTCTATTATTTACTAAGTTTATTTTAATCGTTCCGTACATCAAACTGAAAAACGGTCCCCTTATAGATAACATCGTTGTCCTTCTTTTTATCTGTCAAGACACTTTAAAACGCGTGGACAAATCAAGTTGAAATCACTGTAAAATACCCAGGTCACCTGACCTTCGTCGACGAGCTTGAAAAAATAAAATTTCTAAATCAATACAATAAATTATAATAATTAAAATACGGAAAATTTAAACGGTTAAGGTCAATAAAATACATCCCTTAAAGTAGTCTTATAGTATTTTATTTACGTGGGATCTCAAAATCAAAATTAGCAAAATTACCAAAATCATGTAAGTAGTTTGAATTATGATGTTGCAGGAGAAACTTTTTTAACTGGTTTGAGCTAATAGACAACATTTTTTAATACAACGTTAAGTTTGTTTAGTTAGTTCAGTAATCTTACCAATAATTTATGAATGTCATTAAATTTATTAATCTCGCAGAACGCGAGTAATATTCACACTTATCACCTTTTAATTTAAATTAGTAATCTTCCATAACATATAACCAACTCAAAACCCACAAAAACAAAACAGTAATTGGATTATCTACACTTTAAAAACCCAAGTGTGAACGCTGACGACATTACAAAATGTCACGTCACTGCGAATCCGTTGATCCGCGTACCGAATCAGTTTTGTTTAGACACAATACATGGATTTAAAACATATGCCACTGGGACATAGCACCGTTTCACATAAAGAATAATAATATTCTAGGATACACAACGTTATCAAGACTCAAATTAAGCACAGCTTGAACTACGAGCTAACACTGATAAAAAAAATCACGTTGCAGATAAATGTAGTACAGCCGCGCCACATATTTGTTGTCGCCATATCAAAAACTCTTATTTATTTTATTAAAAATAGAGACAAACTATAGTAGATGATAAAACAGTTCACTATTTAATAAAATGAGTTAATAGACTATTGGTCGGTTGATAAATATTGAGGAATAGTGGGGTTTTAAAATGGTAGGAATGTATTAAAAATTGATAACAACCACATAACTGCGGAGAGAGGTATGAACTATATGGCAGTTACTGTTAGTTAGTGATTTTCATAGTTTATAGCAGTGGTTGTGAGACCGTTTTGTGTCATGTTTGCTATGCAAGAAATTAGCTTTCGTTGTTTTGTCTATATCTCGGAAACAGTACTATTTTTATGGATGAAAGGATACTATGTCCTTTTCTGTAGCCCTGGGAATGTAGATTGAAAAAAGTTTATCATAATCGGTTGAGAAGTTAAGGTGTGAAAGCGTTCCAAGAATCGGTATCTTTGCACAGTGATTTTTAGTTTTAATAGCTTAAAAGAATAAAATTAATGATTCTTAATTCGATTATTAACCAATTCTAAGTTTGGTGAATGGTGGACACACACACACATGGGACACAAGGGTGGGAGGTATATTTCAAGGTCGATTTGCTGTTTGTGACCTAATGAAAAAATACATTTAATTGACTGAGTATTCCTTTTGCTCCTTCTACACTAGGATGTCAAGGAAGTGAGAAAATTAATGTAAGTTATGTTTCCCTAAGTATAAAATTGGAAATGGCATAGGCGTTTGTGTTCCAACTCACCTGATGGCAAATGTCAATGACGACGAAGATGGTACACGCCTATCCAAGAGAAACCTATTCACTCTGCGCTTGAACGCTCCAGGATTATAATTGATTTTAAAAATAGACCCCCAGAAGGTGACCACCTCATGTAAGTGTAACATTGACTATTCGTGGATCAAAGTTTCAACTAGTTGGTCCAAGAGGAAATAACGGCAATAGTCATACAATGTTCAACCCACATATCAGTTAGTATTCTTTTGTCAAACAACCTCTCCTATTTCAAATAAAAACACACTACCTACCCATTTCAACCTTTCAATCAAGAACCTAAATCAAACAGAACCGCAACATAAACTTTTCCCAGCACTTCACAATTTCAATAATCGTGCAGTGTATTGACAGGACACTCTCGAGTTTTTAACGCGCCTTTTTTCAACTCCGGCGGACCGTTTGATCGTCGTGATTTGACAATATGCGCGCGCGCATGTTTGACACTCGCCGCGCATATCGAAGAAATCTCCATTAACGACAGCCGTGGAAAAAATTGACCACAAAAGGCTGAATCGTCAATGGCGAGGGTGCTGGCTACTAATGGGAACCTGGATGGTTAGAGAAAGGATTGGAGAATGTCATTTGTAGAATATTTAAAATCTAGTCTCAATTATACTAAAATACGGAATATTGTGATGTCACAACAAAAAGCTATTTTGGTTATCTCAATGTGGATTTTCCCTAGGACACCCAAATAATAAGTAATATTTCATAATCATAGCGAAAACACTTTATATTAATATTAAGATTTAATTAATAATTCAGAAGAGCATACATAACTCTAAGCTTTGATTGCTGACTGAAGCATAGAAAATTCGTTTCCTAAAGCGGATATATAAAAAAAAACACCGTAATGGCTACTCCATGTCTCCCTAGTGCGTATCAACCGGTGTCTCTAATGAACTTCCAAATGGAAGCTGCGCGTATCAATGCCAATCAGATTCATATTTATCGAGATCATCAAAAGGTCTTAATGGTGGTAGCTAGATGTTGACCAGGCCACAACCACTTTTGACGGGCTTTTATAATGTTAAAAAGTGTAGAAGTTTGACTAACGTGTGACGGCTTCCATTGGCATTAAAAGTTAGTAGTTATAAAAGTCTATGTGTTAATTCTGGAGGACTTCATAAAAAAAAAAACATAGCCAGCTTTGTCAAACTCAAATGTGTATTTATCAGCTTTCTTGGAACAAATCGCTTCCTCGATTAAATATAGTAATAACTTGCAAAATTTCAGTTAAGCGTTTTCTTACTAAAAACTCTGAAAAAAGAGTAATAACTGCCATCTCATCATGGATTAATCAGTAACGTTACAGTTATTACTGTACTTGATCGGAGGTACGAAATGTTTACAAATTTAACAAAACCGTCAATCTTTTCCGGAAAATTGCCGGGATAAACATTCTCCTGCTTTTAAACTATTTCTATCCAAATAATCCCGGCTATGCATTGCTATGTCACTTTAATCTTAAACAAACCCTAAAGTCACAAACAATAAATGTTATTTATTTTAAAAAATACAACATTTTTTCAAGAAGTTCTTAAAGATTACCAATAGGTACCTTGCCCTAAAACAAATGTTACTTAGAAACTATATACTCAGGGGTCATTACTGTTAAAATGCTTTATTGCAAGAAACTCTGACAAGAAAACTACTAAAATCAAGTACGAAAGACAGCATGACGACAATCACAGAACCACGATGAGTCTTGTTTTCTGGATTCGTAATAAATACATATTTCATGATCCCTAAATATCAGAGGATGATATTGTAGTTTTGGAGAATAAATTCGAGATTGTCGTTTTAATTATAGATCGGTGGTAATGATGCAGCGTTTTTGTAGAAACCAGAGATTTAAATCGTTGAATAACGCCAAAAACTGTCCATACCAATATCAATAAGCAAACTTACGCTTAACCTACCAACTAGTGTTAAAAAAAAAAACTAAAAAGCTCCTTTGTGATATAAATTAACAATTAAATTTAATTTGAAGTTTTAAATGACGTAGTGTATTTATAAATTATGGTGTAATCACATCACATCTTAAATGACAAGAAATTTTAATATATGGTAACAACAATGAAGTAATTTATGCGTAAACTTCTTCAAATAATAAGTACCTATTTCCTTTGTTACATAATGAATAAACAAGTTTGTTAATCTCAAATTTATGAAAGTCGTGCCTAATTTACCATCGTTTCGCAAATCCACCTGTCTATCTATCCGATTATAATTTGCGATGATCAAGAGTTAGTGTAACTTAATTTACGCTATGAGTACCGCAACAAATCGCAAGTGACAGTATTGCTTTGGATATATCCTAAACATTTAGCAATAAATACCGTATATAATTTGATCATTTGATGTATGTTGTGGGACTGGTTGAGAGAATCTAAAGACTTCAGGGTTCCGTAGTAGATTAGTAGTAGGTAGTTTCCTTTTTTTATTGCATTACTTACCTTGATGACTGGATCACCTGAAATGATTGCTATCCTCCAATTCTTGACGTTTAAATGTTATCTGTGGTTTCTTATTATGTTGATATTATTTTAACAGTTTTTATTTTTCTCATTTTTTTTGGTACACACCAGACTTTTTTATTTGATTATTTTTCTGCTGTTCTTATATATTGGTTGATTGTTTTAGTTGTTACACTATGTGAATTATAATCAAAACTAACCTCACTTTTGTTTTAGACCTTGTTCGTTTCTTCTGTAATGTTGAGTTGCCCTTCAAGCTGTTCTCCGATTAAACCGATAATATAATCATATTGTAATAAAATATACGCTCATCAGGTAACGGAACCTACCGTCAATGAATCAGACTTGCTTGCCTACAGCCTTGCTACAGTTATCATTGTAACTAACAACTTTTGGGCGCAGAATGTGATGTTTTATTACTTCCGTGGACCAAGACCACGGAAATGTACATAGATTTATTGCAAAAATTTAACTAAATGCTTACTTCATAGTCTTCAGTCACACAACATACATTTCGAGCCCGTGACATAGACCCATCAGTAAAAAGTTTTCGTCTGCCATTACAATGACGGTGGAGTCGATATTCTATGAAGATGACTTGCATTACGCCAGAGTTCTGACGGTGATGTATGTGAGAACGGTAATGAAGGGTCAGGTGGTTTGACAGGACGTATGGGTCTTAGTGGTGGCTAAAGTTTAGTATGTTTGCTAATGATTAAATAAAATTAATTAAAAAAATACTGACGAGTTTTCCATGAAAATAAACATACTTAATACAATTAAGTCAACAAGGTTATAGAAAATTAACACGTTTTGTAAGGATCAATGTGTGCGATTCTGCAATAAAGTTTAGTGATACACAAATAAAGCTTTTATATATACCTAAGTCCGTCTATACATAGTTTTGTGAGCAGGGTGGGTAGGTGTCGGTGTTAACGTATGCACTACATTCCTAGTATTATGTTGTTAATATAAAATATTAAAAGAATAAAAAAATCGTAAGAAGACACCGACCACCCAAAATTCTGCCTTTCATTGGACAAGTAATGCAAGTTTAATATGTGTTTCGTTTCACGTCATTAGGCGAATCATTTGTCAAGGATACCATTACGTATTGAAATAGATTGATGACAAATTGTATGGGCCTGCTTCTAGGCGGGTATGTCCAGGATTATGGCCGCCCGTCTTGATTTGTTTTTTTTTTAGAAAATGCTATAGAAGGGTCAGAAAGAACGGGGTAATTTATAATTCTTATTTGTCAGTAAGATTCGTTTTTGTTTTGAATTTTGAAGGAATTTGCTTCAGTAGCCGTGATTTGCATCGATATAGATCTGCACCAATACATGTACTTACCTTCATATTATGTTATTTATAGCAACAGAATTTAAAATAAACCTAAAACCACTTTATTATAAAACTTGAACTGAGAAAAATCTAGATTTAAACGATCCGAACCGTTATCCTCCGCGCCTTTTCCCAACTAAGTTAGGGTCGGCTTTCAGTCTAACTACGATACGGTCGAACTTCGATATTTTATGTGAAGCGACTGCCATCAGACCTCTACAACCCAAGTACTGGGCGATATTGAAGTAGTTTGACCAGGTTGTCAGACTTTTTAAGGCTCCAACTACCTGTAACGAATGCCACAAATGTTCGTATGGCAACCGGAACCGACGGCTTAACGTGCTATCCGAGACGATCCAAATGAATTCTAAAATACAGTTTAAAATTCAAAAAGTATAAAACGGAAGAAGTTGTAAAGTCGTAATCGTAATCGTAAAGTTTTAAACGCGTAAATAGGCATACCACGCTCGGAAGTCGCGTGCAACTGTTGTATAGCGTAGTCGATTTGTATGTAACTATAAATTAAAAAGTTTATAATTTATTAGTCTTGACAAGTCAAGTGTAATGACTTGACTTCCTTGTTTTTAAAAGTCGGTAAAAAGGTGTCTATTGAAAAAATTCCAAAGCATAAAAAACTTTATACTACAACGACATATCGCAAACTCACCCCTGACCTATCAAAGGACAATAAAAAGATGAATTACATCAAAGATCACCCTCCTCAAATACAGATCTCTCAACATATCTTACACCCAGTCACATTACTAACTGAATCCTTGCGTCATGCTCGGGAACGACGACTGAATAGTGAAAAAGACATTATACCAAGTTTGAAATGCAATTTATCAAGCGATCCTCCTTTGACCCGCGGTGTTATGACATGATGATGTATATCCCACGATGATATTTCAAATCCTAAATATATTTTTAAATATTCTCGTCTAGGGTTGCCACAATAGCTCAGTAAGTAGTGGGACATCCGTCTGATTGTTGTCAGCGACGATTTGACTGTATTGTTATTTTTTTCTTGAAAAATATTGGCTACTGCATGTCATCGTATCTTTGAAGAAAATGTTTATTTCTTTTTTTAATGTAGGATTTGAATTTTTAGAATGTACTTGCAGTTTCAGTGGCAAGGTTACTTTTTATTTACCCGTTATTACCTACCCCCATTTACCTTTTTTTTGTGTGGTAGCTCCCACGGGTCATCACCTCACCAGAGCCAACGGTGAATTGGTATATCGGAATTGAATCGACTAAAACCACACGGCGTTCCGTCACAAGTCTATTGCATTTTATTTTTGCGACTGACCGACTAATATTGGTTTAAATCCTATTATAGTAGCACAAAACCTATCTTTATTATGTATTTGTGAACCCACTTTCAACCAGAATACCATAAGTGTGACCCTCGTTGCTAGTATAATAAATTAGAAAGAAAATTGTAACGTAGGAAACAAGAAACTACATTTTATGTCTAAACATTACCATGGCAAATACTAAAATTACGCAAACAATTTGGATAAACAAGGAAACAGCTACAAACGATTGATGGAAACGATGACAAAAATTTTAATACTGTATTGGCTACACTACACTACACTACACTCCGTCGAAACCAATAACACACGAATTGACGAACTAATAATAATACAGGTTTAAGTTACAAGCTGTTAGCTGTTTAGTTTTTAACCATTTATTGTTGGTTGTCTGAAGTAAGATACTATCTACAAAAAAGTTTTAGCTTAAAGTCCATAGGTTAATGATGGATTATTATAAAAGATCTGAGAGCGCTTCTTTTTGCTTATTTCGGCTCATGGGTTAATCGCTTAGAGCTTCTAGCAACACCTTAAGATGCTTCAAGGCCTGATGCAGAAAGCAGTTCTCCTAGATACACGTTGCATATTGAGGAGGTTTCAGTTTCAGAAACCCTAACTACACTGTTTTCTAAGTTTTTAAATATATTTCATAATATATATCTGTTTGTTAAAATTACGGAACTGAGAATAGAATTATTTTACACGCCTACAGAATTCTACGCTTATACTTGCAACCCGCCCCGGCTTCGCACGGGTAGCAGAAATATATTCAACAATCATTTATCAATTTACATAAAACCTTAAAAAAGTATATACTTAAACCTTCCTCATGAATCGCTCTATCTATTGGTGAAAACCACATGAAAACCTGTTCAGTAGTTTTTGAGTTTATCGTGAACAGACTGACAGACGCAGCGGGGACTTTCTTTTATAATATGTAGTGATGACTCCTAAACGTTATTTACAATTTTGGTAAATACGCCCATACGCTGATCTATATTAGGTCACATTTTGTATACATACATAAAAGCCGTTACGTCCGTAACAGTGGTACGTCAATAGAGAGCTAACAAGTGTATATCTTTAACATTTACCAAAAATTTATATTTTCATGCAAAATGTATAGCAATATTCTATAAGCAATGTAGTTGATTGCGTGCTCTCGTAGTCCCAATATTGAATTTTGACGACGTAAATTTTGACTCATGTCTAATGATTTAAAGCACGCGATTAAAGGATAAGTATCTTTATATTAAAACCAGGTAATTTTCGGGATAACATACGTTAACATTTATATGTTATGTTGTTAGTAACCACAGCTATCTTTAAAGACTATGCATAATTTGAATTACTTCTCTAAATGTGACAGGTGCTACGGAAGCTTCCTACAAAATCGCTATCTTCTATGACTTGTGCGTGGGCTTTAACGGCTAAATACAAAGGGAACCGCAATCGTTTGCGGCCCGGCCTTCATTGCGCGCGATGACATTCACAAAAACAATACATCTATTAGTATACGCAAAATACAGATAAAATACATTTTACTAAAAAATAAAACTTGCTGGCAGCTTTAATTTCTTGTTCCATAGCTGTCTTAGTTTCACAGGTTCACACCTTATTCTTAAAATTTAGATATATATGTATATATATACATATGTACGTACAAATAAGCTTGTAAATGGAGATTTTTGTTTAACTTGTTTATCTCATTCCATTTCTCATTAGAAACTAAATACAGTACAGTTTCCCAAAGCGGTTTGATGTTTCTCCAACACAAATGAGGATCGTCCGAACTTACATACTTTGTTGATCATAGAAATGCTCCGTACCTGGCGTGGGCCTAACAGCTGATGCGAGGAAGTTGTAGATATCCAAATTGGTGTCAGAACTTTGCCTTCGCAATGGAGATTCATTTTCGAATCGGTTTAGGTTAAATTAACGTAATTCAGGCTGTCACCATACGTTAACTAGACCATGCTCACATAATATTTACAAATATAAAAGTACAGTTAGAGGGCTCGGACTTCCTGGCTATAGCCAGTTTGAGATACAGGAATGCGATTCTAACCTTCTCTAGCTAATGCAAATGCAAAATCCGGATAAGCCCTTTCCTTCCATTGTTTTCCCTTCTCTGGGAGAGCCATGGCCGGCTCGACCGGAGTGATACCACAGAAAACAGACAAAAAAAAAAGCGTTAAGCAATGCTTGCATTGTCTTTCAACGAGTGAGTGAGATCACCGGAGGTTCTAACCCTTCCCTCTCCCCGTCTTCCCCTCTTCTACTTCTCACCTCACTCTCGCAGTTCCCTCCCTTCCCCTACTCCTACCTCCTACCTTAAAGGCCTAGGGTAAAATGTAAGTGTTTATTACAACTCTGCCTACCCTTGCGGGAATATAGTCGTGAGTATATGTATTTAGGTATGTAAAAGGACAAAAGTTTTATGGTGTAAGCTTATTAGGAAATACATAGGTAATTCAAAAAGCAGTTCAAACACTGATTTGGTTTAAATAATGCGATCAAAAACAAAAAGTAAGAGTTTTTCTATATTAAACATCAATGACCACGTAAAAAAATATAGCGGTTTACCTATATTCTCTTATGTGGTGACATATTTTTTATCTTACAATCAACAATTGTCTACACGAGCTCGTGAAATAAAAATCGTAATTGTAATTTCCTGGCACCGTCTGATCGAGGGACAACAATTTGCGGTCACCGACTGATTACCAATACGAAACCCCAACGAAAATACTAACAAAATATCAACATCACAAATGCGACAATATCTCTTTTAGATAGAATTCATATTTGTTTAACAAGAGTGATGGGTGTTAAGATGTTCTAATCGAGTAATCGTTTAGTCGAAAATTCGTCACGTTCCCAGACATCTGTCGTCTATAATCGAATCGATGCTCGTTCGATTCGATCGACATCGGGACGGTTGCATAATTCTTTACGATGACAATAAGAATCGGCGACTCGGCAGCGTGATTATACATAATAATGGCCCCCAATCGACCAAATTGCTTTCGGCAGAGCTCCGATGACATTTCGATTATAGAGATCAATAGTTTTTTTTTTCAATTGACGATGGTATCCTTAGTGATAAGTAGTTTTTTTTTGTATCGATAAAAAAATGATATAACCTTACAATCGCTATTCCATGATGTTCAATGGAACTTCAAATACTGTTTGCGTTAAGTACATATTTTAAAGGCAACTTTTGCATTATATATCTCGTTGTCGAGAAATGTTAAACGCTCTCGGTTGAAAATAGTTGCATCGGTTGAAAGCCATCGCCCACTTGCATGGGTTGAAAATAATAATACGCGCCACAAGAAATATATTATTCTCGACACTGGAAGCAGGCTACCCAGCACCTTTTACAAGACGAGAAAAGAAAGAAGGGTATATACAACAAATGCTTGATTATTATACACCGTGAGGGTTTCGTGGCTAAGTGGTAACCGAGTAGGTTAGCACATTGCAAGGTTAAGTAGTAATCCCCAAGTTCAGGTTCTTAACATGTAGAGGGCTCTGGTGCTTTGGAGAGCACGGTAAGCTGTCGGTCCCGTCGGTCCCGGTTGCCATACAATGGCAATCGCTACATGTAAAATTTCGAAGTTCGGCCGTATCGTAGTTAGATTGAAAGTTTATTCCTACTTAGTTGGGAAAAGGCGCGGAGGATGATGAGGATGACTAAATTACCTATACACCGTAAAAATTTTGATTCTTCTTCTTACTGTCCTATGTCCCCTAGAGGGGGCAGAGGGCGTCCACAGTGCGCTGCCATCTCGCTCGGTCTTGGGCTATGAACTTCATCTCGGACCACGTAAGCCCGATAGTCGTTAGGGCGACAACGTTTCTGACTCAGAAAGATTTTGATTGCTAATAGTTTTATTATTTCCTGTACATATTATGTTTATACCATGTTTGATTAAACTATTTTAGTTTATACATAATTTGTAAAAAAAAAACATCAAATTAGGTTTCATGCGTCGTGGACGTCGAGCTATGATAATGTTTCAAATAAAATAAAATAATTTAACAAACTTCAGCAGCAACGTATGCATGTATTTTATTATACTTGATTCGCCTGTTGGTTTAGTGGTTAGTGATCCTAACTGCGGAGCTAAAGGTCGTGAGTTCGATATCTACCTAGGCAAATAATTGTGTAATGAGCAGCGTCATTTGTTCTGTGTCTGGGTGTAATTTATCTATAATCTTTAAATATAAAAAAATTGTGTCACGTTTTTTAATCAAATATATAAATATGTTTATTAGCAGCCTGGTTGCCATAGTACAGGCTCTGCCTAGTTTGGGATCTGACGGCCTTGTATGAGATGTATCAAGTTATTATTATTATCGATTTAAAACAGGGTGTTTGCTCAAAAAGATTCTTGCCAACCATAAAACGTAGCGGTTTCGGAAATACGTAAACTCATAGATCGCCAAATATTTAGTAAGTACTTCTATAGTTAAAATTTTTTTTTACTTTTATCTAAAAGCGTCTACTAAACCCGTTGCTATCGTAGATTATATTAATGATGCCAAAATTAATTAATGAACTTACTTGAATTTTTTACGATTTTATTTATACATAAGACCATGATTAACTGTTTTTTGTAATAAGCTCTTAATTACTTTTGGATTTTCCTATTTTAGTATCCGTTAAGAACGATATAAAATGTTTTGCGGTTCAAAACTACGTATAGCGTCTAAGTAAGTATCACCGTCACGAGAAACTTACAAAAATGTATAAAACTTACAAATATAGATATAGTTATTAGAAATTGCACCAAATTATGAATAGTTGAAACGAAGAAGAGAGAAAAGACTACTAGTATCATGGGTCATAAATTACTAAAATTTTTTTTTTTTTATGATATTGGGGGCAAACGAGCAGACTGGTCCCCTTATGGTAAATGACTACCGCCGCCCATGGGCACCCGTAACTCAAAAGTCACAAGTGCGTTGCCGTCCTTTAAGGTGGAGGAAGAGGGTGAGGGGGGGAAGACTGGGAAGAGGGGGGAGAGGGGAAGGACGGGAATAGGGGAGACGGAAGGGTTAGGGCCTTCGGTAATCTCACTCACGCAGCGAAAAGCAATGCAAGCATTGCTTCACTGCCGGTTTTTTGTTAAGCCGTGGTATCGAGCCGGCTCCCACGTCGAACTCTCGCTAACTCCTCCAATTCAGCTAAATTAATTTTATTAAGAGTGATTTCTATAGCGTACTGGGTTGGGTTTGAACCAACAAACACACGATCACGTCCGAGGTCTTGCACATTACGTTATTGTCGTTTCATACGTCAATAGTGACGTAAGAAGAAGAATCAAATTTTGAATACAAACCAAATTGTGGGAATAATCCCACAATTTGGTTTGTATTATAACAAGGTATAAGCTAAATATCTGAAATTCACATAAATATTCCTGACTAGTATTTAAATTGGGAGCAATTTATAGTTGTCATCATGGGCGTACCGAGGGAGGGGGGGGTGCAGGGGAGGGCAGCTGCCCCCCTCTGTTTTAGGAAGCTTACATTGTACTAAGGCAATTTTGAGTAATTTTTTTTTGGTTTGCCTCCCGTGGACCGACAAAATAAAATTTTGCCACCTCCTGGGATGCCAAAAACAAATTTTGCCCCCCCCCATGGACTAACAGCTGGGTACGCCCATGGTTGGCATAATGTGGGTGTTTAATATTTCTGTACTTTCCCCTTATGGGAGACAGGCGTGATTGTGTATGTATATGTATTATTTTTTTCAAATTGCTGAATTCTGATAAAATTGACTAATGAAGACACTAAATTATTCATTAAGTAAAGGAAGCTGATTCCCTTTCGGGCAATTGCACCCTCTCGGTTGATTAATAAGCCGCAAATTGAATAAACCTCTTTTGACAGCATCAATTTTCCCAACAGTTACACCACAGGCCCCTAAAAATTCACTTAAAGTGAGTCTATTCGAAATTTTGATCGACCCCCAACATGCCACTTCACATCTATTTACAATGTAAATTGTCAAAGATACATGCGGCTGGGTTTACATGCATCTTTTTTAACGATTAAATGGCAGATATATTTTACTCCCTAAGCTTACGATTCAAAAGTATGTTATTTTTTTTTTTTTTGTTATTTCTTTTTAACTGAGTTCGAACGATCGGACAGACTCGTGAGGTAAAAGTGCTGTCAAAACCACAGTCCTCTTCTTACCTGATGTGCTAAAGTTGTTATATTTCCTTAAAAGTTTGTTTTCAAAAAAAATCCAAAACCGTTGATTTGCTATTGATATTAAATATTTGAAGTGCCAACTTTTAAACTTTCGCTTTCCATGATATACTTAATTATGTATCTATACGGGAATTAACGCGATCGCGAAATAGGTATTACATATCTCTCAATTGCTTGGCCTTTCAACCAATACAAAGATCAGTGCAGCCTAGTTGAAACGTCAGGCAATTCAGAGGTATGTAATACCTATTTCGTGATCGCGTTAATTCCCGTATAAAAACATAATTAAGTAAATATTTAAAGAGTTTTAATGACGACTTGACTATGCAATGATTACATAAGTAATTATTTTTTGTCAATTTCATATTCATAAAAAGCTCTACTACGTAAATACCTATAACACACCTCATCTCAATGGTGTTTGTTGCGCAACTGATAACCTTCCATATAATAGTCAAATTATATTTTGCTATTAAAAAATAATTTACTATTATGAAGAGTGATTAGGGTCTTACCAGGAAATGTTATTATGATAAAAAATATTTGATTGAGTATATTAATTTGCAAATTTCACAAATACACTAATGTCTAGTGATGAAACAAAAACATCTACCATTCGGGCCTTTCATTTACACGTAAAGCTTTACAACGTGACAAGATCAAAAACGTGAATTCTGAACTTGTTTTCGATCAGTGATTATCTAACGAGTTGATATACATTGTTTAAAAATCACTTCTTTAAAAGACTCGCGTTTTAAAACTATTATTATTATTATTAATTGTTTAGTAGTTTTTGGTTCGCTCTGAAAATAAAAACAGAAGAACAATTCATAATAAAGTTTATGAGTATTATAAATTTATTTTACGTGGGTCACAGGTTCAAAATCACATTGTTCCTATTTAAGTTGTTTGCTGAACGAGTCAACTTAAACTATGCGCAGTTTAAATAGTTCAATAAACCAAAGCGCCATGTAAACCACACTTACAACAGTTTACGCGTCCCCTGCCACTTTGCATGGACCGGGATTGTCTCATACGTCAAATTGTCACGGGTGCTAGACATTGATCGATGATTGCACCTGATACGAGCGAGCAACCCTTGCCGACTTCATCACTTGCAAACTTGACGAATGTGATTTAGTAAGTTTCGTGAGAAGAACAATTTTGTTTTTTGGGGAGATCGGTGAAGAAGTAGCAAAAAATTTAAAAGGAAAAAAGTAATGAAGAGAGATTGCTAAATAAAATCACGTGGTTTTTCTTTGTCCTGACAGCGAATAGCGTTGTATTCTGCAATAGCTCATGATCGAAATATGTTGTAGGGTTGCCTGAGCTTCATAGGAACGTAGATGGGATTGTTATTCCCAAACAGTGTTTGTGAAATTATTTAAGCACCGTTTACTTGTTTCCCACCATAATGACATAAAACGATTATCTTGGGTTAAGAACTGCACTGTCATTAAGGGAGAAAAAAGCCTTAAGACTAAAGATAAACTCTTAAACAATTTTTTCCAAAAGGAAATATGTACAATGTCCGTGTCAATTACAAAAAATAAATAATGTCTAAAGATTTGATCTTTTTTTGATAAAGAAATAATTGTAATATAGATGGAAATTACGAAGAAATAAGGCTACCGACCCACAATCACACATTTCAATTCACTATAATTATGAATATTCATAACGATAAAATTAAATGGAAATCGAATGTTATCATAAGATGACACACCGATTCTTTTGTCAACCCGATTTGGGCCATCTTGAATCTCAACCTGTATCAATAAATTATATTCAAATTTCAGTCTTATACCACTGACTTAAAAAACACCGCAGCTTTTTTAGCGGCTTTGTTATCTTTGGTAATTGAAATTCGAATACTTTTTTAATATTGAACTGGGACCACCCAATGTAGGCCTGAATGGCCTCATCAAAAGTATTAAGCTGTTATTAAAGTAGACGCAGATGGTGACAGCAGGTGACTTTGGAATAAGATACCTAAGAATTAAAGAAAATAGTGACACCTGTCTTTCAGACACAAATTATATATATATATATGTACTTCTAGGATCTGTACTCCAAGAGTTCTGAATGAGAGTATTTAGGTGAAACTTTCATAGTTCTGAAAACAAGCACGTGGTGATTGTTTTTTAAGATTTCGGTGCAATCCATAAATATGAAAATAAAATTCTTAAATATTATAGATAATAGGTAAAAGTTTAAAAAAAATGCTTTTTTAAATGTATTTTTAAGCCTTGCTTTAATGATTATTTAAGGAAAAACAAATAGAATGATTCAATTATGGCTATTGGTATCAAGTTTTACATGAACTTATTATTATGTTATACTAGCAGCGCCCCGCGGTTTCACCCGCGTAAGTCCCGATACCGTGGGAATATCGGGATAAAAAGTAGCCTATATGTTAATCCAGGTCTCCAGCTATCTACATACCAAGTTTCATCGCAATTGATTTCGTAGTTTCGGCGTGAAAGAGTAACACACATCCTTACATACATACATACTCACAAACTTTCACGTCTATAATACTACCGTGGAAATATCGGGCTAAAAAGTAGCCTATGCGTTGTTAATCCAGATCTCAAGCTATCTCCGGATGTCTTAATAAAAGCTGTTCCCTGGTCCCCCCTACTTAAGGCGCAGTACGGCACACCGTGTGGTTTTAGTCGGTTCGGTTCCGACACACCGCCCCACCGAAAACCCCGGTGGGGTGACGACCCGAGGGGGTTTCCACACGCACGAAAAAAAAGTCCAAGTTTCATCGCAATCGGTTCCGTGGTTTTTGCGCGAAAGAGTAACAAACATCCATCCATCCATGCATCCAAACTTTCATATTTATAATATTAGTAGGATCAATATAAATAAATAAAATTAAAGTGCCTGTTTGTATCTAATGTAAATCTTTATCTAAATAATAGTTTTTTAAGCCCATACAGTTATTTGCACGAGACCTATGCCTAAAAATTCTTATTTTTTTAAATTTTGGTGTCTGTCTGTTTGTTCCAACTAATCTCCGGAATGGATGGACAGGTTTCCACAAAACTTTCACTGGCAGATAGTTGGTGGAAAAATAATTAGAGTTCTGCGCAAAATATATAAATATGTACACGGGAGCGAAGCCGCACGGGAACTGCTACTATTGATATATTTAACAAAATGTGCATTACTACCAGCTAAAGTAAAACTAAAGTACCTATTACAATTCAATGTTAAATGGCTAACTTTTTATTTTCAAAGAGAAAATAACGAAAAATCAAACGACATTATTATAGTACGTACTATATAATAAAATAAAAATGTGTAGATAGTATTCTGTAATTTTTTTTTTCTATAACTTGGCTGTGTGCACTATCACACACTAAACGCGTCCGCCTACTATAATTAACGTCATATCTACGCATCTATAATTAAGTAGTAATAATATCAGTACCGTCAACCTTGATGACGTCGGCAAGATCTCAAGGGACAATAGTAAATCAACGTCAGATGTCAACCCAGTCCCTCGCCATCTCGTATTGTCGATAAAACCACCCTATCTTGATACCGTAGAATCCATGACGCAAGTATTTCGTAGAACCAATTTTGAAGAAAGTGTGACAGACGACGGGTCTTAGAAAGTGGTTGATGATGACTTGCGATTCTTCTGTCGCCTACCCACTTACTGCTAATGATAATATTAATGTTATCTTTAAAAGCAATATCGTGGACGTTTTAATGAAATACAATCTTGCTTTGATTTTATACGCACCACGATTTTAAAGCGTAATATAAATTTGTATTAGCAGCATTCATTGCACAATGTGTCACCGCCTGTTTTATTAATTTTTATAAGAAATTTTTTTAAGTACTCTTAACGAAAATATCCCTTCAACGATTGAAAAGAGCTGATGCGAATGATCGAGTGAACAGATTTTCTTGAATTATATCTCAGAACACTCTCAATCAAGTCTCCTTCCAACAAAAAAAAAACGCCGGTCCAATTGTTTGGGAGCTACGATGCCACATACAGACACGTCAAACTTATCACACCTCTCTTTTTCCGTCAGGGGTTAAAAAAGAGATTTTTCGTACCAGTCTACTACAATGTAAAAAAATAACTCTTCGCCTTTGGACCAGACTGCCTTCGTCATTCATTTACGTAATTCATACGTCAAACTTGTACCTTTTTCTTTTAATATTTATATTATATGGCTATATTATAAAACTTGATGGTTAGATATCAGTTAACCCATAAAAACATTAGAAAAGATTTAAACCAAAAGTCTTATCACAATTAAATAGGACATACCACATTTTTGGTACAATTGGAGTCCAATAAGGAAACCAAAACAAGATTGCAATGCACCCAAAATATTTCTTTTTACTTTTTTCACTATTACAGTAGTCAACATTAGATAGGAATGGGGATAGGGTTATTAAAGCATTGGTGACATCACATATAACGAGCTATGTTCAAAACTTCCAGACCTTAGCGTTGGGTAGTTAAATTGGGTCCGGATATCTTAATAAAAGCTGTCCCCGGATCCCTTCTACTTAAGGCGCAGTACGGCACACCGTGTGGTTTTAGTCGGTTCGATTCCGACACACCGCCCCACCAAAAACCCCGTTGGGGTAACGGCCCGAGGGGGTTTCCACACGCACAAAAAAAAATGGGTAGTTAAATTAAAATTATACAAGTACTTACTGAGGATAAGTACGCGTTCGAATGCAGATGATAAAACAAAACGACTACGCTAGGTACTACATCTAGATAATATCAGGTCACCACTTCTCGTAAGCCAAACAATTCATTAGTTCTTTCATATAAATTAAAAAGTGATTCAAAATTCTATTTTTAAGAGCAATACCTTCAACCACGCAATTTGCCGCTATCCCTAGAGATACCACATAATGCAACACACGATCCAAACCTGGCACAATGTAGTATATTGAGACATAAATTTTTCATGCAGCCGGCGGCCGCTTGTGATAACCTACTTGACCAGGAATCCCCAAGGATACATAAAGGACTTCTCTTGTATAAGGAATCACATATTTCATAACGTTTTTTTAGTGGTGGGACTATAATGTCGATATTTTTTTGTATTTGTTCTTAGCGATTAAACATAATAGGGCCGAGTCTATTGCCGTCTATAGGGTATGCTGCCAGTAATTCTGTACCGCTACTGACAATTTCCCAAAATAAAAACCCAATAAAAGTTGGCTCGATCCCTGAACTGAACTCTCACGTTCTCACACAAATAGAGCGTGTAAGTTTGAGCTACGAAAAAAAACTTACAAGAACCTCTTTCTGTTTATACTTATCACAATACAACTCAGTTCATCATAAACATGCGAGATTAAGAATTTATAGTCATTAGTTTTATTTGGCGCTACGAAATGTATACTTGGGAATACAAACGTGGGAATTATTTTTGTACGGTACGGTGAATGACCTTAAACGTTCGGCGTCAAGTCCAGTTTAATGTTTAAATGTTGTTTTATTGTAGATCACATTGTAGTTTTTGGCCGTATGCGGTAATTATTAAAAAAAATCGGTAAAATGTTCTGTTAATGATTGTGATATCACTTTTAAATAAAAAAAAATAGATAAAATAAAAATATGAATTTTCCGGCAAAAATTCGACCCAGAATGATGATGATCTGAATACACTATTTCAGTATTCGGTACGGTGTTTCTTACACCCGATATAAGGACAAACTTGTGGCATGGAAACCAACGAGGTAATCCATGATTTTCTTAAGAAATTGTAGACGTCTTTCAATTAAAACTGCGTTCACCAACTTATTTTTCCTTCTAGTTCTTTTCTCACTAATTAAGTCAGTTTTGTTACCGGGTAAATTTTGTAGGTGAGCCTTGAAAGTAAACGTTCTATATCGATACGAACAACATCACTTCCTTAACTCTTGTTCACACCCCCGATTTTTTTTTCCCCGGTGTCGTCACAAAGGGCTGTAGGGCTACCGGACAATAATAAATATTTTGACGATAACGCATAAATATCCTTCTTTTATGAATACCAAGTTGTATGCCACCTCGGGGCGGCAATTCCTTATATTTTATGATCACTCCTTTATAAATCGTAAGCAAGGGTATCGCATGTTTTTCTAAAAGGGATGTAGAAATTGGAACGTGTAATAAGGGTTTTATACGACCCCTATTAATTTATTTGATGTGATATTTTAGGTAAACGCGTGTTTAGATGCATCAACTTTAAAGTGTGAATATATTGTGTTGCCATCTTTGTGAAATCCTTTTAAATATTGATGTTATACCACCTTTTTTGCTGTCTGATGATGTTTATGGCCACATAGCAATCTTTTTATAAATCAATATTTTTCCTAAAAAAATACAAGACCTCAAATCTTAACTAAGTAAAACAGTTCAAAAGTTTCAGTCTTTAATAAATTCGATTCGATTTCGATTTTTATAATTATACTTACCTATCTATATTTCAATACAAGATACCAAAAATGGCACAGTGATACTTTGTTATCTATCAGTGTGCCATTTTTTTCGGTTTCAAATTCGGTCAGTGATTAGGGCATAAATTGGGAACATCGCTTGTCGAAGTATGGATATGGATATCGCTTAAAAGTCTTTTTATATTACAAAGACTTTCAAGCGATCGGTGTTTGTTTTGAAAGTGTCTTGGTTGGACGGCCATGAAGGTCATGAATTTGTTAATCCAGATTGAGCCTTTATCATCTAAAGCCCTCAAGCTTTTTCACTGTGACCGAATAACATTAATTCATTTAAAAATCATACTAATAGACACGTACACTAACGTAATTACTAAATACCACTCATACACAAACTAAAAATATATTTTTTAATTTAGAACACAGACTATTGTGAACAGACGTCATTAGTTAAAGCATACAAATTCAACTAAATAATAATACCTAGTTTTGTCCACATATAACGAATCTTGAAATTTTCTAAAGTCGTCTAAGTATCTGCAACTATGTCCAAGTGTCAGCACCATGACATTAGCGGAAATTGCCTGCAGTTGCGATATTGTGTCGGTAAGCACGCGACACCACAACGATAATGGCTACCTATTGTTATATTCTAGGACAGTTTTCATGTATAAACTATAATATTCTTACGATATAAAATTAACTATTGGCGGATTATGCATAGAGGAAGCAAATTCACCATGCCAGTTTTGTCACTCTTGTCCAAAAATCCACTTAGGTGAAAGAAGAAGCCGAATCTGTTTACAGAGACCTTGGGTACCGAATGTGTCAAAATCTTTGTACTGATGTGCATGATATTATACTTTTTCTTTGTTCTATATACTCCAAATTTTTCCACTTTTAAATCCCCATGCTTGTTTGGCTGCAATAGGCTTGCTCCTATTATGTGAGTGGTCCCAATTATAGTTGACCTAATGTAAGTAATTAATACGCCTCTGCTTATTCCTTCGGGGATACAGGCATGAGCGTATGTGTAAGGTAACATCATTGTCTACTACAAAACATTTAACCCCAGTATTTCATGATTCAGTTTTCGTGTATCTGCCAAAACCTCCCTGCACTATTACTACGACTGAAGACGACAGAATTCTGTTCAATACCGATTTTCTTCCATCTTAATATGAAATAAAATCCTGAGTTCATATATTTGCTAACAGTCATTTACATAATGTAGGCCTTCTATCCATTTGGGCATAAAAGGAATGACATGAAAGGACCAATACGCTAAGTAGCCGTCCTACGATCAAAGGGTCAATCGACCGGGCCCTCTGCGCTTTCCAATCAATCTATCATCTTTGATCTTGATATTCCCAAATTACAGGGCAAATTTGGAATTTTCGCTAAAGATTTTAATCCTAAAATCTTTTTTCTGAAAGCCATTGTTAATCTGTAGTATTAGCAAAAGTACTATATACCTTTTAGTAGGATTGCTTATCATTATAGAGATTTTTACAGTTGGTATGTTTATAAATATTTCACACAAAATATGCGTTTTACTGCCTCTTAGAAAAACTAACACGGACCACTTTGGAATCTTGCCTTATTTGGATCGGATTTTGGCTCAGTTATAAAAATTTTAATCAATTAAACCAAACCTACGTACACCAATCAATGGCGTCACTGAATACTTCAGTAAAGTTTCATTCCAAAATAACAATAAATGCCTACCAGGACTCTTGAAGTAATTTTGTATATTATATGTCTTAAATCAGCGATGAACGTCGTCGATTCTCTTCATTCAGTATTTTAGTTCTTGTTCCGTACATCCGAATGAAAAAACGGAACCCTTATAACATCACTTGTCTTGTGAGTCTGTCTGTCCGGCTGTCACAATTTGCCCGAATCTACTGGAAAGATTAAGTTGAGATTCGGTACACATATCAATTTCTGTGACCCAAATACATACGTGGAACCTAAATAATATAAATGAAATTTGAATATTGAGGCCAAATTAGAAAATAAAAAAAAATATTGCAAACTGTACACAGTGTATAATTATTGTTTTATAATTTTAAGATTAGAAAATTAAAAATATTTAAAAAAAAGCATGAAAATTGACCATTCCCCTCTTCACCGAAACTAATGAGCTTGAAATTTTTAAAATTACAAAAAATGGTTCTTTACTTATTACAGAAAAAACTACAAGAAGTCTTTGATCTTAAAATAATTTTGCGTACGTAATGTACTCGTACGTTTACGTTTGAAATTCTTCGTACGGAACTCCACGCGAGTTCAACTTGCCCTCGGCTGTCTTTTTTTCATCGCACCAGAAAATATAACTGTTATCATATAATAAAGACTAACTTTTCCATCTTTTACGTCATGAAAGATAAACAGTCAACTTTGTATATTAATAATTTCTACTTTGAAGTCGTGCAAAAAATGCTCCAACAATTAAAGCATGATTGGTTTTGCATTAACAAAGAAACTTTTCATAAAACTCTCATAAAACTTTGTAGGCTTATTAAAGAAATGTTAACGAGACTTGGCAATTATGAACCTGGTCACAAATTTAGATTGACCTACCTCTCCCCTTTTTGAACAAACAATATAAGTAGTTACAAGAGAACATAAACGACATGGCGGAGTTTTTTCTATAATGGTTTGTTATGCGTATCATCAACTGAAAGGGGGCGTGGTTAATTTGCAGTAAGAGGCATAAAGATCAAATTTCTTGATATTTTTGTTGGCTTTTGACATTAATTTTTATGTCTACAATGTAATGGCAATGTATACAAGCAACGAAGGGTTTTTGTAACCGTTCCATGACCTGTCTAGATTCATTATTATGCTATACAAAATTATGTGTTTACAACTTTTTATTAAGAATACTCATTTTATTCTGTTCTTAAGATATAACTGCCTTCTCTGTCTTTTTTTTTACTAAAATTCACAATTGACTTAAAAGTGTGTCACAATTATTTTTTTATTGAATTCTCTAAATAAAAAAAGATTTTGCAGAGTTGACATACTTAAAACGTTAGATTTTAATAATATTGGATTGGGGAGAAATGTATTTTTATTTCTAAAGCACTTTATTCGTTCGTATTCGTTGTCAGTATTTAGCTAAGCTATAAAAGCGATTCGTGTGATATCAAAAAATTACGCAAAACCCCTACCGGTCATCACCTCACCGGAGCTAACGGTGAAGTGGTATGTTCGTGGTGTTCCGTCACAAGTGGGTCTATTGCAAGGGACCCAGGATACCCTAAGAAGGAAGCCTCCGGGAAACCTAAAATTTCGACTGTTAAATTTCAATATTTCGATTTTTTCAATCCCTCTGGTCTTCGTAGAAAAATAACGATCACTTTTTTAGAAACAAAAAGTGTTTGAATTATTAAAGCTGTTACCTAGGAATTTAAGTATTAATTAAGAGAGAGGCCTTTACTAAAATGAACTGTGCAGCAGAGAATTTATGTTTAAATAAGTGGGAAATTAATAAAAGTATCTACTGCTTGATAGTCCTTGACCCAGTAGTGACAGTCTAATGGAAAAACGTTATAAACAAAATACAGTCATGGACGAATACCAACGCAACAAAAACGTCTACTGCCTTCCGTACACACGTAACAGTAACACATTTACCGATATTAGGAAGGAGTAAATCACTAATTAAAATTGGAACTCGGCTGCGCAACCGCACGATAGTTTGTCACGCATGCGATACCTCAGTAAAGTTAACTAACTATTCATCATTTGGTACGTTTGTTAAACGACCTATTTAGACCTATTTCGAAATTAGAATTTCATCCTAGAAAAATAAATATTTAGTTTTTTCATTTTTATTGTAATGCCAGGAAATGTCGGATAATATTTAGTTTAATACAATACGTAGGTAAAAAAATATAATACCAGCAATATAATATAGCAACGAAAATGTATAATATCAGCCGTGTCCAGTAATTAGAGAGTTTATCTCCAATTGCAGTTCAGAAATCTTCTAGATCTTTATGAAGAACTCTCAGATATGCAAATTTCAACGCAATATTTTTCGTAGTTTAAGCAAGTGATCGATTCAAATTCAAATCCGTACATACGCTTCGACAATTACACTACTTGTGTGGCTAGAACACGGTCCCATGAAGACTAAAAGTGCCTTCCCAGTTGTTGCTGTCGCCACTATGAGCTGAAAACTGTAATAAAACAGCAAGTATGCGTTCTAACACCGCAACCTAACCTAAATGGTGGCGCACGGTACGGTTCCTGAGGGTTCGGAATAAGCTAGCTACCGACGTTTTTCCGAGGGACTACAGTATAGGGTTCTTTAATAAAGGAGTGTATAGAGGTTTTTATAGGGTCGGCAATGCGCATGCGAGCTCCTTGAAATTGCAAGCGTCCATAGACTACGGTAACCGCTTACAAAAAAATTGTTGTACAAATAAAATAATAAGAGAAAGCAAGACTGCCTTATCATGAGATTAGAGAAATACAACCAACCACCTGTATGCTTGTTTACATACACACTTGTGTGTATATAAATTTGAAGGGTTAAAAGTTTTTGGACGTTTCCTGAGTAGGTATCGTATAAAAATCTAGATACCTAGTCATTGGGATTTCATCTCAACACAAGTAATGGCACATTTAGAAGCCAACGCATTCTAATCATCTAACCACAAACTATTAAAATGATTATGGAACCAAATCATGTTTTGAAGGTCAGTGCGGTGTTAACAATCAAATTTAATGCCCTTATATAACAACGTAATGGGTAACAAAGCAATGTAACAAGTAACCTTGAATGTCCTTGGAGTTTCTTGCTTGATCTTCTCCACAGGATCCACGTATTGGAACAGACAACTAGCTTCACGTCCGACTTATACTGACTGTCTCCTACTCCTGACAATTCAAAATTATGTATGATGTAACGCATAATTTCTCTCAACCTTTTAATATTTTTTACGGCCTTTATGTCTGGAACCCAAAATCAGTGCTACCGATAGCCAATTAAAGCAACATTGAAATGGCTACAACTTGGTGTTCTGTCACAGAGGCTACAGGGCCTTTGCCCCAAAAGGATTTACCATGGCGACTTGCAGGCTTAAATACAAAGGCTATATAGTGACTATCCAACATCCCTAGCGACCTAAGGAGTAGTTATTATCTTATCAGTGCCTAAGGTCCACTAGGGTTTTAGAAATCGAACTAAATATTCAGCTATTAGCAGATGCCCGACATTTCTCATAATCAACTGTTATGTATGACCTCAAGAAAAAAATATATACCTAGGTACAAAATACAGACGTACGTAAATATTGTGTTACTTTAAATTTACAGCAGTTTTTATGATCATTCGTCAATTTGCTACAGTTAGTCAGTTTTGAGCAACAAATTAAAAACTACGAGTAAATCGTGTTTTTACAAATTCAAGCAGCTTTTAGTCTGGGTTCTCACTAAGTAGGGGAATTATTAATTAAATAAGCACCACACATTAAATACATACAAAAGCGGTATAGTAGCAAAAAAACTTTGTATAGAGAATATAGTAATAAAATAAATGTCTTTTTAAAGACTGAATCCCTTTAATATCACAGTTTACGAAACAATTTTGGCTAACTCCCACTTAAAATATAAAAGATTTCAAGTGTATCCGAGTTTGTTATTCTCTCATACTGGAACATCTGAACTAATTTCGATGAATTTGGTACACCAGTAGATAATTAATTAGATATAAAATATTATAGGTACACAGGAATCGAAATTCACGTGGGAAAAATCGCAGGTGAGGCTAGTGAATGTTTACATAATATATGTTTCGATTAGTTCGAAACAACACGTTACAGTTACACTCTAGTCCGTACAGACCTTTATATAATTACGGCTATGTGTACGCAATATGCGCAATTTATGGATTAGCTCATCATTTTAATTGCAATATATGGTTTTATGTAGACTTGTAATTTTACGACGGTTTTCCGTAATATTCGTTTGGGAAATATTTTTGTGTTCTCACTGTATATTATAAAACAAGTCCCCCGCTACGTCTGTCTGTCTGTTCGCGATAAAATAAAAAATTACTGAAAGGATTTTCATGCGGCATACTAATAGACAGAGTGATTCATGAGGAAGGTTTAGGTGTATAATTTATACAAGTGCGAAGCCGGGAAGGGTTGCTAGTATTAAAATAAGAAAACACGGTTTCTTAAAGATATCTGTTTTTCTTTGGAGTGATTGCCATACAGAGAGATTTTTAATACTAAAGTGTCTAATGGCACCACATTTTGGATGATCGTAGCGGTTACCTGCACATGCAAACACTCGCTAAATCTGCACAACAGTAGGTATACTATGATAGCTGGACTAACCTCGACGGGTGTTCACGGTTTGGGCTCTCTCTCCTATTAATTAGTAATATGTCTTAATGAAGAGAATATAAAGACAGTATGCTTTCCAATTCGCAGTAGTATTTTATTATTTTTACTCTTTTTATTCATTTTAATTACCAACATAAAGATTACATTTTTAAATATTAAAAAAATAACTAAATATATTTAAAATTTTTAAAAATAGTACAGAACCGACATAGGTTACACGGACCAAGACATTGGCGGTTAGGGCTCCAAAGCTAGGAACCTCCGCAATATACGTGCCGTGACTGATGAAGAAGACAGTTCTTCTCGGTATCTCTTCATGAGCAGGTATGGCTATCGGAACAATGATTACCAAATCCACATTCCACTTATCGATAATCTCGTGAGACTAATTCAAATATTTTATTTGTTGATCTTTTTCAAGTTTCGCGAGGTTCCAGTCATGAGGGACGGTTATAACAATATTAGTTTATTGGTTTATATATTGGTTTATTGGCAACGAAACTATAATAATAATATAATTAATAATAATATATTATTATTATTACATAAGGTGTGTTAAATTAATAAGACGTTCGCAAGGTGAGGGTGCGCGGCGACGCGTGCGCACGACCGGATTTGTCACGCTCCACGACAAATGACGGAAAAAATCTACTGAGCTCACCAACTAGGGGTGTCCTAAACTTGTTTTGTACTTATATTTTTTAAACGAAATCAGTAAGTGAAGATTTTTGTACTACTAAGATGGCAAATAAGGACATGGTGTAAGATGCAATAAATGGAGATAATAGACATTTTTATCAAGTTTGTTTGTTCCTTCCATGAACTCACATTTTCTGTAAAGCGGAAGCAATTTTTCAGTAGCTCGGCACTAATTCGGACATAAATCGAATGTGCTCTACCTACTTCATGCTAAAGAGAACATAATAAAATAATGCAATCTATTTTCCAAAATACATGTCTATTCTGTATTTTATTCATTTTATATTTTATTTATTAATATTTTAATCATTTTTATTGACATTATTAATTTTGCAAAACATTGACATTATCTTATATTTTGATATCAATTTATATGTTACATTTAGTAAATTTTGAATTGTACATGTGAGAACTGGGTAGTCAATAACATACCTATTAAGTTAATTTGCTATGTTACCTTGCAGTTCTGAGTATGCCGTGTCGGCTTAGACGCCCTGCCGATGGTGGCGTACGTGTCGGGTCGTTCGGCTCCCTTTGATATCAATTGATATCATATGGTTGAAGTGCACGATGGCTGGCGCGTGCGTCATGCTCGTGAACGAGTGCCGTTGGTTGGGGCTGGCCATCTCCGAACTGCTATTACTTACATGTAGTAGTAGTTTGCGCGACTATTTATAGTTTAGAACAATACGTTACATTGTCCTCACATTTAACTTGCGCATATAAGCAATGTAACCAGTGATTTGTAAAAAACATGTTGAAAAAGAGTGTCCTTGGAGTTTCTTGCCTGTTCTTCTCCACTGGATCTACGAATTGGAACAGGCAACTAGCTTCACGACTGACTTAGTCTGACTGACTACTACTAATGGCAATTCAAAAATACCCATAATGGTTTAATTGAAATAAATTATTTTGATTTTGAATAAATTTTAAGTTTCGCACGAAAAATATCACTACATTCTGAAGGGTTTGTTAATAAAGTTTAATGGAGAAGTCGACTAAAGGATTATTTTATTCACGTAACACTGGCCTGTATAACATTAATCGAAACAGAGGGCGAAGCAGACAAAGACGGATGAAGAGACTGTTTTTTTTTAAACTGATTGCATTCAATGATAAGTGCTCTTTGTTTCAGATTGACTCAATTGTCAACCCTGAGTGTATGGACCTGTTACGTGGCGTGTGGTGGACGGATTCACTCGCCGTATAAGTAACTGCGATCTGTTAATAAATACCAATCTTCACTCGGTGCAATCGTGCGGTTCACCTACGCTGAACATTTCTAATTTAATGGAAAAAAATAAGACGCTGAAGTTGCCTTAGCAGCACCTTGATATATCCTAATCCTAATACCACAATTTATACCATATTTATTTAATTCTTGCATATCCGATGTTCAAAAGTTCCTCTTACTGGTAAACTTTTGCATGCAGATGTCTTCCTCTGGAATAGTTCTATTATCCCAACTCCGTTTATTTCACTATCAAGGAACGTCTTTTTCTTTGTCCTACTTTTAAAAATCTGGAAATTTCTAAGCAAACTTCAATCACACCAGGGCCTGAGCAAAATGGTAATGATTTACAGAGAACAAAATACTAAATAGGTATTATCATCTAAGCACTACACTAAAAAAATAAAGGGCAGAAGTGAAAATCCCGTATACGACGTCAAATAATTAAAATTGATTACCCAAGTCATTGGTTGACACAATAATTATGTCAAACATGGGTCTGAGAAGAAACGAACATTCTCTAACTATAATAACCTCAGTGACCGTTTGCCTTTATTCTAGTTTAATTATTTAACAATTAAGATTCGCCGTAGCGAAACCGCACCCAAGATAGTCACAAGTGCACGTTGCATTATTCATGCGGTCGTCCGCCGCGACGGTCACACACCACCCGCAAGAACGGAACTGTGCGATGAAAAACATTACACCGACTTAATATGATTGGGGCTTTACATGCGACCGTTCTCTTTACCGGACAATTGTTTATAACATTCATTGCATAATTTTTTTAAAAAAGAATGAGGCCTTTTTTTGTTATTTATTTTTAAATAAATATTATCGAAATCTATATTATATATAAAAATTAATCCCTATTTCCCTTGGTTACCTCATCACGCGTGAGCGGCTGGATCGATTTCGCTAATTCTTTGTTTTTCGTGTTTGGTATTGTCAGGAGAAGGTTCTTATGAAAGAAAAAATTAAGAAAGTTGACCGGAAAATTAAAAACTTTTATAATGTTACCTTAGCGCTTTTGACATAACTGTCATTCGTTTGACAGTTGGCGCGATTGACAGTATGCGCGCTGCAAATGCAAATAAAACAGATGCATCGGTCGGAACTAACTTTTTGGAATAATTTCTTTTTTTATTAATTATACCAATTCGAATTCAATATTAATAGCTAAGTCAGGACAACGTCTGTCAGGTCAGCAAGTCTACATATAAATACGTGAAGAGGAGAAAAGTGAAAATTGGAAAAGTTTAAGTTTATACAATATAGTAGAAGTGCAGAAAGCTAAAAGTTTTACACAATTTGTGTAACAATTTTGAAAATTAACACAGAAAAAAGAAAGCAGAGAAGAAAATTAAAAATTGAATTCAATTTATTCCTCTACATATAAACTTTAAATATTCCAAATATCACATTCCACCGCACCGTACGCGAAATCTGCTATATATATAGAATAGCTGTATATATAGAAATATTAAAGTAAATTAAATTGGTTACGATGTAACCTGTTTTTTTGCCTCATATGTTACAAATACTCTTTATTTTAGTGATGAGAAAAGCATCATACATATAAATGAAAACACTGTTCTCCTTCTGGGGTAGGCAGAGCCAACAACTTTACTGTTGCTTCTGTATCTACTTACACAAAGGCTCCCTCTTACATATTCGCGGATGCTCTGGACCTTCCCTCTCTGTAGAATACCCATAAATTTAATTTGTGTTTTTTTCATAGAGGGTCACACACAATTAAGGTTAGCATACTCTCTTGTAACAAAAGAAGGCCCCGAAAACTCTTATTTGACTTTAAAACCTTATAAATACTTATAATTCTAGTACCAAAATCCTCAAATACCAAACAAGACTAACATTCTAACGTTGTAAATGCTAAGCTAAACAGAGATTTCATTTAATATTATTCTTTAGGTACTAAAAATTCAACATAAACTTAATATTACTATCACCATAGTGACTAAACTCTTTATAGTAATAATACACCAGCGTTCACTCAACTTTAAAGGACTGTCGACAAAAAAATATGCTAAAAAATATTTTATAACTGACTAAATTTGAACTTGGTGATATATAATTTAACAAAAATAATCATACACTTGACTATAAGCAATATACACCTTATCACAGATGCAAAGAGTTCTGAATTTTGTGATAAATAAATATAAGGCGATATTTTATAAAAATGTTGGGCGTTAAACGTCTTGGACAGTTCGCAGTAAGGTCGGCAAAACGGTAGATCGAACGATTTTGATGACGGCAAGATATTATCAATCGTTTTTGTCAAATGTCAACTTCTGTGGTCGCCTCCGTTCGGAAGTTTTTGTTCTTTTTTGTAGACCGTATTAGTTTATCGCCCAGTGATCTTCAAGGACAAGTGACAAAACAGGATTAATTATTATTAAGCTACGTATAAAAAAGTAAAGATAAAATTGTTTAATACCGAATTTTTTTGTTCTTTTATACTACTTTAATAAATAGGAAAAGCCATAGACCTACGATTGGTTATTTTGTGATTGATTTTCGATATTCGACGCAATTTTATTGTCATTGTAGAGCATTTAGTTATTGTGTCAGGGAGCGAGGGTTCAAATCTCGTATTATCAGTAATATGCAGTGCAAATCATACGTACATTATAAACGCGAGAATTTGTGAGGATGGATGGATGGTTTGGATGAAATTTGGCCCACAGATAGTATACGACCTGGATTAAAATAGGATACTCTTAACTGTGGCACAAAATACATAATAGTACAGACTGTCGTAAATGAGGCCCATGTGGGCAAAGCCGCGGGCAATTTTTTATTTTTGTTTATTGATAAATCTATTACCATTAGTCTACTACTACTACTTAATGGAATTAACAGGAAATCTAGTAAAGTACCTACTAACCAAGTGAAAGAGCGATGTTTATCGTGGGAGAGCCATGCTATCGATGCAATCGTGGGAGAGCCATGCTTCGGCACGTATGGGCCGGCTCGACCGGAGTAATACTACGGCCTCACAGAAAACCGTCAGTGAAGCAATGCTTGCATTGCTTTTCGCTGAGTGAGTGAGGTTGCCGGAGGCCTTAACGCTTCCCTCTCCCTCTTCCCCTACTCCTACTTCAAAGGCCGGCAACGTACTTGTGACTCTTGAGTTGCAGGTGCCCATGGGTGGCGGTAGTCATTTACCATCAGGTGACCCGTCTGCTCGTTTGCTCCCCTATACATTAAAAAAAAAATTCGGAATATAAAAAATCCCAGGTTTCCCTGTACCTATAAACTTCATCAGAAAGAAGAAGTTGGACAATGTACCAAGTAAAGCGAATATTTTTAGAACTTTCATCGTAACATTGTGAGTGTATATTGCATACATCAAAGCTGTTTATAACTATGACATGATAGGGACAAAGTTAAGAATTTTAATTGATCACTCGCTCTTTGTGAAACGTAAACAAGGGGAGTTTTTAATTTGATCCCTTTTAAGTTTTGAGATTGGAATTGTAATCATGAGTGTGTGTGTGTTTATGAGTGGATATGTGTGTGTGAGTGTGCGTTTACATCTTGCTTGTATGTGTGTGTTGGGAGGTATGTGAACTTTTTGTTTTTCATTAACGGAAGGAGGACCCGTCTGTTTTGCAATCCGAGAGACGTGGGGTCAAACAATGTAATTTGCGCAACAATTTATGTTTATCGAATAAAATGACGGTGTGTTGGTGAATTGTTTAATCATTTGTACTCATGTTCTATTTTGGTTTTTAGTTGCCTATAGAATGTAACTAAACATATCATTTATAATTTTTTTTTTCAAATACAACACCCGCATTAAAAATATTCTTGTGTCACGGGGGGCTTCACAAACATTCAAACAACGGACACAAAGAACACCCAGACTCGGGACAACTATTTGCAGATCACACATACTATTACCCCGTGTGAGATTTGAACCTACAACACTCGGCGCGGCGTAGTGGCGAGGTGACCACATAAAACATTGCCCCATTATAAAAAAAAAACTAAATAACAAGGGCAAACCAGATATGATAAAAACAGTCTTCTAAGAATAATATCCTGGGACACGAAGTAGAGCATGTGCCTACTATTGGTTCCAGAAAACGGATGGACATACTTAGATTTTTATATGTTAATACATGCATATTATAGATATATTATAGACATTCAGAACAATGCACACAGACATATTCAGTTTAGGGAAAATATTTGTTTGGAACAAATATTTTCCCTAAACGGGAATCGAATACACGACCACCGCGTCACAGAGGTTCGAAATTGTTCGAATCACAAATACCTTTGCCTTCTTTCATGAGAGCCAAAGCATTAAAAAAAATCGTAAGAATCTTCTTAAGAACTCTGACTAATATACCTATCCATCTAGAGTAGAGAATGGCTTGTGGTCTAATTAAGACTATTCACCGACACTCACCAATTTTCATTGACCAGTATAATATGAACTGTTATTGTATAGACCTCCAGACCATGACAGGCCAACATATATCCTGGAACTGTGTAGCTTTTTGTAGCCGTTCCAAAACATAAATTGTAATTACTAAAACTCGTCAATAACTACTAAACAAATAAAAAGAAAATCGTTTGACAAACATGAGAAAATTGTTCTTAACTGTGGTGAAAAGAGTTTCATTTTTTGGATGTTGACGGGTACAAGAGAAGAGGACGACCAAAGGAAAGATGGATGGGCTGTGTGAGAAAAGATATGGCTAGAAATGAAGTAAGCAGTCAAATGTCGAACGATAGAGTAGAATGGAAGAATAAAACATATTGCACCGACCCCAAATAAAATTGGGACAAGGGTAGGCAGATAATGATGATGATGATGTTCTTAACTGTTTTATCTTGCCTAATACCTGGAAGAAGATATTATGTACGGTATTGAACTGTAGTATTATATCTAGCAATCATCATCCTCCATCTTTACCCAACTAAGTTGTAGTTGGCTTTCAGTCTAACTACGATACGGCCGAACTTCGATATTTTACGTGAAGCGACTGCCATCAGACCTCCACAACGCAAGTACTAGGCGATATCGAAGTTCTGTAGTTAGACCAGGTGGTCGGACTTTTTAGGGCTCCAACTACCCGTAACGAATGCCACAGATTTCCTTATGGCAATAGACCGACGGCTTAACTTGCACTCCGAGGTACGGGGTCTGGTTGAGAATGGTCACCCATCCGAAGACTGACCTGGCTAGTATTACTTAACCTTCTAATGTGCTAACCTACTCGGTTACCACTTAGCCACGAGGCCGTCCCCTTATATAGAGCCAATAATGAATATTATTATACGATCATTAATAAATTTATCATAAGCTATAAAATAAATACAGAATAGGTGTTCGATATTGCATGCAATTTATATCTGTCTAAAGTGTGAAATTTTACACATCTATATTTTTTTATAACGTATTCACAGATTAAAATATTGACTACACGTCACACAAACAAATGTATTTATAATAAGCCGTAGACAGGTATTAATAAAATCATAAATACACAAACAATTTCTACACTAGTATTAAAAAGACATTCAAGTCTAACATCAGAAATATGCTATTTAATCTCTCGGATTACCCACGACACCATCAAACAAGACTACATAAAAATTTAAAACATTGTACCAAAGATGGCATCCTATTATTAAGTTGCAAGTACCTACATCACATACGACAAGAAGCCGAAATGGATTACACGTGTACAAAGGGTCAATGACCGAGCTAATTTAGAATTCCCTTAAAGTAATGTAAAGGTATTTCGGTATGTTTAATTACGTTTACCGTATCGAAGATTGAAAGTGCTCTGAGTGTGCGTGATGACCGAAGACCGTGGAGTTACATGATGAGGTAGGCAAGTATCCTCGCAGAGGTGTACTAAACGAAGGCGAATTATGGGACAGTGTTCGAGATTCCGTTAAGGGTGAGTACATAGGTTTGATCAGCTAAGCAAGGTAACAAGTACCTTGTAAACATCAGGGTCAGACATCAGGGTCGGACATCAGGGTCACGTGTCTTGACACCAGTTTAACATTTTTTACCCATCGAAAAGTGCACAACGCCGCTAAAGAAGTTTTAACTTCAAAAACATGTTGAAAAAGAATGTCCTTGGAGTTTCTTGCCTGTTCTTCTCCATAGGATCTGCATTTTGGAATAGGCAACTAGCTTCACGACCGACTTATACTGACTGACTCCTACTCCTGACAATTCAAAAGTACCTACAATGGGTTTACTTTTGATTCTGATTTGATTTGATATTGCATTGGATTGGGGTGGAAAAGGCTATTTATTAATAAATTCTTTGGGAAAGCATATATTTTGTCGATGATATCATTGGGCTGGCAATGGATGTACAGCAGTGAGATACATAAAATTATTAGCTAACGAACTTTGCGAGTCTTCTTCGTCTACCTCGCCTGAGACTGTTATGCTTTCCCAAAAGTGTGACGTCATTTATTCTGGTACCATCAGACTGATTGACATCACGTTATTGGGACAGCATCAACATCTTGCCCTAAGAAGGACAAATGTCTTCATGACGTTTTGAACTTTAGTCAATTCATTAGTTTTAGGGTTACCTTTCATCTACTTTCTTGTAGCATTGGAAAAACATTTCTTCACGGTAAGCTTTTCCCATCCTTGCAGTACAAAGTCGAATTAATAATTTAATTACTTTGTCATTAATTTAATCTATCTTTTATCTATCTCGTGACCAGAAGGCGGGCCTTTTTTTTGCACAGAGAATTAGCATTGCCATTCAACGTGGCAATGCTGCCAGCCTTCTGGGAACACTGCCAGTAGGCGACGATGCGGAGGAATTTTATGACGCATGCATGTAAATATCCCGCATATATATATATATATATTTTAATTAGTCTTATAATCACACTAAATATAAATTAAATAAAAGAAAGTAGCTAATAAATTTGCAAATCTATCTTTATTGTGTGCAATTAAATCATAATTTTATAATTCCATTGTTAACAATACAGACCGATCGCAGCGATAAAGTTTAAATTAAATTTATCATATACGTGAAGAACATTCTTTGTATCTCTTTTTAATCAAATTTTGCGTACAGACAAAATGTCGTAATAATATTTGGAATATATAAATTTTATATGTAGAAGGAGTTTAGAAAGCAACCATTTTGATCAATATGTAAATTAAATGGTAAAATTATGTGAAAATGGCAACAAAAAGTTACAGGGGTATAGATAAACTATAACTGTCTCTGTGAAACACATTGATCCATCCTAAGGTCTGGAAGGGATTGCATTTCATGCACTCGGCTTTTACTAATCAGATTACACTGTCTTAAACAGTAATATAATTGTTTTGGTAAATTATGTATTCGTACTAGGCGTAGCTACTTGAATAGATTATAAATAGTTTGTGCTCGTTCACGGCCATCCACACGTAAGAGAGGTAATCGTTATAAATTCCTGGAATATCTTGTGGTATTTCCGATTCTCACTAATCTCTTTTTGTTCACATTGGATCAATCAATAAACCGATCAATCAGCTTATCGCAGACCACTGCTGAAAATAGGCGCTGCCTGTTTACGCTTATGCTTCTGGTCCCCCATCACAATTGGGTAATGCTGAACCAAAGTTTTTGTTATCTATAAGTGCGTCAACACCGAAAACGCTTGATGAGCGCGTACCTAGATATTACAATTAAAACGCTTGATGAGCGCGTACCTAGATATTACAATTAAAACGCTTGATGAGCGCGTACCTAGATATTACAATTAAAACGCTTGATGAGCGCGTACCTAGATATTACAATTAAAATCGAGTCAAGAACAGTCCAGATTTATATTTATTTATTTGGTCAACCTACCGCTACTTACACTAATACATTCTGCAACTTAAAGAATTATAACAATATTAACAAGTGTAACAGTTATTTACAGGTTAACACCACATGCCACTGATATTTTGATGAAATACTATTGAAATGTAAAAGTAATAACAAATACTAAAAAATATAATAATTTATCAAATTAACATTTACGAAATAGCAATTTCAAAATAAAAAAATGCCATGTCTGTTTTATTTATCAAAATAATATTATTATTAAATTATATAGTAATTACAAAATATTGCAATAAATCCAATAAAAATGCATTAATATTCGTATATAAGGTATGCGTTTACTATATATTTAATATATTCTTATGCTTTATTTATGTATCTTGTATGTATCTACGACATATTATTTTTATCGTATTTTATATTTATGGACCAGACACTGTCAAACAACTCTCTGTGACGTATTCTCTCCATCCCATGGTTGCCTGGAAGAGATTGCCTTGTGCGATAAGGCTGCCAATTGTTCAAACCTGTCTACAGTTGTAAGTGTTTTGTTTTATTTTTTAATACCTGGTGTACAATAAAGAGTATTATTATTATTAATACCTCATAAAAAATAAACTAAAAGTAGTTCTCAATATCTTTGCATATTTTAAAAAATTATTCTTAAACATGTTTTTGCTTCAACATTTAATAATTTATTTTAAAGCTTTACAATTTAAAGTTTTAAAACAATGGAATAACGTGAGTCCATCTTTGTATGCAACAATTGACTGCCATTATGAGCCTACTCTCTTAAACTATGAAATGAGTTGGATTTTAAAGCCTAACACCTCTAACACTGATACATGATTTCTCTAAAAAAAGAAAAAATAATCTGTTAGTATTTTTGTATAAGCAGAGTAAAAAGAAGCATCTCTGTTGGCAGAGAAACAAGAGACGGAGTTCTTTTGTCCACACTCCACCACGGTCGAGGGAGTTTAAGTAATTTCAAAGATTTTACAAGCTATTTTGTTCAAACTTTCACACTCTTATACCGATCGTTATAATAACCGAAAAATAAACAAATATCCATCGTTTATCGTCCCAAAGGCGGCGTGTTAGTCCGTGTTTGTAAAATATTACCTAAAACACAGTGTTATAGTTATTTTAACGATCTACAATTGAACTTTGGGTGGTCCAGTCGTAAAGACAAGTAATAGGTCAAGACCAACAGTGTAAATATAGCTTTATGTTTCACTGAAAATAAGGGTTTTATACTTTGGTGAAGAGATTTGGGCAATAGCTTACAGCTGTATGGACCTCCTGGTTGACTGGATTACGTCATTGAATGAAACTTTTTCCTAGACAGTCGATGTATTTCTCGCGTTAAATCTACGATCAGTCATTTAATCACGAGACCTAGCGTTGAAGTACTATGTTAAAATCTAAACGATCAAAACCTCATACTGCGCCGTCATCCTAGAAAAAAAAGTTTTTTTTTTTAAATTTCAACCATTACTGCCTACCATTTAAATGGTAGCTTATTTCTTAAGCGACGTAAGTCATAATCAGTGGGTAATTAATTGGAAATTTTAACACAATTTTAAACTGAACTGAAAACTCGCTAGAGTTAAATATGTATTAGACTTGTAAATCGGGACCTAATTACGATAGTATTCATAAGGGACAAAACCTTGATATAGTATAAAGTTAATTTTATACTATATCAAGGTTTTGGTTATTGGAGTATTCATAAAATTAGAGTTGTCATTTCTCCTTTAAATATCGGCAAAATCTTCATACATTTTGACTTGATTTCATTTTGATTTTGACTGTATTCGTACTGCTAAAATACTAATAAGATAGAATTTGATAACTATTGTGGCTCAGAGGCTTTCGACCGTCAATGTCAGAGGTCGCAGGTTCGCTTTCGGCTCAGTAACAATAGTAACTTGCATGAATATGTCTACCTCATGTAATATTTTTGTCATGTCTATTAATATCTACCAAGTTTCATCGCAATCGGTTCTGTGGTTTTTGCGTGAAAGAGTAACAAACGTCCATCCATCCATCCAAACTTTCACATTTATAATATTAGTGGGATAGTGGGATTTGAACAGGAGTAGTAGGTCTACTTGGCTCGGAAGACCACACACGTAGCCAAAGCCTTTGATGAGGCCTGAGCATGTGTTGTGGTCTATTATTGTTGAGTAAGTGGTTGATGTTATTGCTTTTAGCATTACACAATTCTCATTTGATTTTTATGTATTTTACTTGCTGTTAATCAAACCGGTAGGTCAGTAATTTCAGTATATTACAAGTCATGAGACAGAACGCATTAAAGTTGAAAAAATTATATGTATAAGTACTATGAATGCAGACCTAAAATATAATATTAAAACTGTGATATAAATTATGTAAGAATTTAAGCAAATAATTCGGTATTCCTAACAAGAAACACTCTCCAAGACATCCAACAAAGAATGTCATGTTACAACTTGTAAGTTTACGGAACTATAAACTTATCTTTGTAAACAAACGTATACAAGGGAACACGTGTAAAATAACAAAAAAGCTAAATTTGTCACTTGTGTAATGTCCCGCTCCACGCAGTGACTGTGTCAACAAACAACGACGTTTCAGGTTGAGATATTTCAGTCCGTCCGTCTGTCCAACGTCCGTATACATTACGGCCTCAGAGACATCTGACGACAGATCATTAATCTTCTAATAAATACCAACCAGACATTACAGAATTTCAATCGAAATAATAAATTTAATCCACATGTGAAACTAGCAACTGTTTTCATTATCTGTGACTTTTAGTGGACATACAAAAATTTTTAACGATCATTTTGTTGTTTTTCACTAGTTTCGACACAACTAACATGTGTTAACGCATATTAAACTTGTTATGACATTATATATGATACGAATAGTATCATTTTTAATAAAACAAAAATTCAGAATGTTGGACGTTTGACAGAAGCTTGTGTAAACGTCATACAAAAAGTTATGCTTTGACAAAAAGTTAATTAGGCAATAAAATGTATACGAGCACCATGTCACAGTGAAACTAAACAATATAAAAGTTCCCGGCGTTTCAGTCATAACTTGTGCGTTATTTTTTTATTTGCTTTGGCCAGTGTTCAGAAATAAGTTTCATTTGTGCAAGACAATAGCTCACGTTCTATTATTATTACAAAAGCAGTATAGTTTAAATATTAAAGACAATAATAATTACTATAAAAAAAAAAATGTTAGAGAAATAAAGAAATTGCGATCTGATTACATTTGATTACTCATATGTCATATCGACAAAATTTTGAAGTTAGGAAAAAAGACCGCAGCAGATTTTTTTTCCTATTAGGAAAACCCTACGGAAGAAAGCCGCTACTCAGCACAGCTCGCGTAATGCAGCTTTTTTTTCAGGTTTTATGTAGGGTCACTAGGATTCGATGAGATGATGATGACGATGCATAAATGGCACTAATACCAAACCATCAAGCGAGTTTTGTACTTCTTCGAAAAATAAGCAAAATTAAAAGAATATAAATCAGATGTAGCCGCTTGTCACCCGACAGCCATGACTAAATATAGAGGAAGGGTAAAAATTTAAAGATAATAAAGTTGTAGCAGTGTTATAGGACTGAATCATAATAGACAACGAATAGATGTCGCTAACCACATGGATACTGAGGCGATGGGTGAAATGTAAGTATCTACTTACTTAAATTAGTATGTACCAAATATTTTATGATCAGGTTTAAAATTGATAGGTGTTGATACCAATGAAAAAATTTTAACTGTTGTGTTTACAAGACTTACAGTATCGCGAGCCAAGGCATGAATATATTATTAAAGACATAATTTAATGATACCAAACAAAATCAACACAAACAAATGACAAGCCCACATAACTGGAATCATTTATCACCCGGCGGCAAAAACAGTATATAAATTAACTGGCAATCCACCAAACCAATGCATTAGCATCAACATATTGAAACGAGGTGACAGTTAAGAACGCCACAGGCTTTCCATTAACCGATTTAAGAGCATACATCTACAGCACACGTATGAATTAGTAGTGCTTGAGGGCATGCCATGGAAGGAACCCTAAGTAATACTAGAAATTGAATAAGTTACATATTTTAATTGAAAGTTACGTGATGATGATTTAGTAACTCATTCGGAACTACACATCTTGTAAGAAACTGTTTGGAGTACAAAAAAGCTTGTCTCCAAGGATAAGCATAGCAATTAAGCGTGTTGTTAATGCTCATACAAAATCTCGTTTTTTTTTTAAATTTCTGCGTTTTTTTAAATGAATTAGTCATTCCTTGTAAATGTTAATATATTAATTGAATCATTTTATTTGTCTTAATTGGATAGTTTCTTTAAATACCAACCAGTATAATAAATCAAGTATAATTTAAATAAGTAAATGACCTCTTCAGATGACTTACTTATTTATACATGTACTAGCTGGAGGAATAGATCTATATTTGATTTTGTAGGTCCCATGCTCCATTATTCCCCAAAGCTCTGGTCCCAAACTCTAGCAGTTTATATCCCACATGTGTCACATCACTACCAATTTTTTATTTACTCCATTGAAATGTCTTCATTCCTAAGGCGTTACTGTGTAACTTTTGTGTTTTATACTTTATTGCTTGCCAAATCCTCAACAATCATTTCACTAAGAAGAGTAGAGGTATTAAAGAAATGATTGTTTCCTAACAATAGCTCAAGAAGACAATCGTAAAACAGCACCGCGTGCGACAGCTCACACTTTACAACTAGGTATCAACGCCAATAACGTCTGTCCTATTTTTGTCCGGGAATATATCTACTAATTTATAGTGCAATAAAGTTTTACTTGTCACTCACGCGGGATTTATGCCCCGTCCGTCCTAAATGTGGTTTCTTCCGCTGACGAATTTGCTCGTGTCAACGTCTACTATAAACAACATTTAAAGCGTACAGCGTAGGCGACAGAGGCAACTCCAAACCATTTGTTGTCGTCCATCTGTGACGAGACGTCGTAACTAACAAAGGAGTTTGTTTTCTGACGTAATTAAAACAAAGTCTAATTTCCTGGACGTGTCTTTGAACAGTATTTATAATACAGCGTCCTGGAGGACAGAATATTGGTCTGCAAATTCGGTCTTATTCTTTGTAGTGCTAAATCTAGAGTCGTCTGTTTTCAAAATGATAAATTGAACCCTGCGGAAGGTGTGTGATGTAAAACGAGCAGGCGGCGCCGGCGATGTCGTCGGGACGCCACTGCTCATACAAACAACCGTCGAAGCGTATCGAGGAAGGATGCTTAACACTTGCACCTCTAATTATATCCATGGCACGCGTTGTACCAACAAACACGTCTTTCTAGTCTGAAAATCGGAATGCTTGAGAATTTTCGTTCTTTGAAACAAATAATCTTGTTTACGATGTATTAAATTTAAAAGATCGTAAAAAGAAAATCTTCTTGCTTAATAAAAATGAGTTTTATAAATATCCAAAATCAAGAAATCCATTTTAATAAACTTAATCAATTGCTTTTGTAGTACATATACGATACAGTAAAAAGTAACCTTTACGAGCCCAAAGTTGAAGTATCTCCAGGAAAAGATGCTTTTTAAAACGATATAAAAGTTTCTCGGAAAGCTATTGGGGACAGTATTGTTTATGTTGAGCGAAACAGACGTATGTCATTCGGATGAGATGACGAACTTCCTTCGTATGATGATAGCCTTAGAAATAGATGTGGTTGTAATAAAATTTGTATCTGGGACAGGTGAATAGGTACACAATTTTATGGTTGGGTGCAAAGATGATGCAAAGTATTTGTTAGGTAAACAGTGATGACAAAATGGGATATGATACTAACCACTTGTTGTTTTGTGAAAGCGAAATCGTAAATTCTTGATTAAATCTCATTCTGTTTCTTTTTATACATTATACATACACATGTTACTGGAGCCAAACCAAATTGATATTTTAAAAACAGAATTGCAGTTCACAGAAGTCATAAAATAAACACATTAACATTTCTCGACTAGATTTTAATTGCTTTTTAAGTGTTGAACTAATCGATCTTTCTATGAAAGTCCATTTTTATAAATAATATATTTAGTTTATAATGTCATTATGATAATTTGCCTTATTGGTCACACTGTCTGAGTTGTGTGCAATCAAAAGATGATGGGTTCGCTTCCTGGATAAGATATTTAAACCACGGATTTTGGAAACGTGAGCGGTACACGGCAACAGGCGACCTAGTTACGTAGTCTTAAACATAGCTATTGATATGTCATTGTTTAATTCACTGTTTCCTATCCCTTGGACAATACATATGTAAAGCGTAGGTCTATAAAAGAAATTATTTTTTTGCGGTAAACACACGGAGTTAACCCGCAATTCAAAATAAAATTATCATCATTTTAATGTAGTTTAAAAATTTGCCTTTATATGTCATAGTTTGGCTGATTGAGTAAGTGACTGAGTCTGATTTGAACACAATATAAAATAAAAACTATGCTGGGTAAAGAAAATAATGAATTCATGACTTGGCACAGGCATTCAATAAAACAATATCACATGATAACCAAAAATATTCTGTTTACATTTCTAGTATACACCAATTCCTCTTAGAAAATAATCAACGAATTAAAACAAAAGTTCAAACGGACCACATGAAAGGTTCAATTTACGCGACACGAGTCAAAGCCATTGACATAATCCATTAATGTCGGTCGGGTATCGCGGCAATTAGTAAACAAATGAGCCAAGTGACAGATCGAGATTGTTCACGGCGTTGGCACTGTGACAAGATGGTTAAGGTGAATGTTGAATGGGTGGGACGCTTTTAACAAGATAGGCTTGGAACAAATGTTGTCAAGATTTAAAGAAGCGATCGTATTTTAACTTGTGATTCCTCTTCTACGTCTTTGTATTGTCTTTCTTTTCTATTTTGTATTTTGACGTGATATTTTGATACTGTGATGTGTATAGAATTACAGACCTACATAGTAGTGCTATCGTTAGTCTATTGTTTCATTCTTTTGTTTCGTACTTATGACTAGAATTATTGCTCCTGTTGTATCATTTTAGGATTAAAATTATAAACAGACGGCATGAAAGGGTTATGAAGTTTTTCAGCTTGCTATTAAATATTATTTCTAGGTTTTAAGTATTGAGAAGCTTATTCGCAAAATCTTTATTGGGAACTACATACTTTTATTACCTAAATTCAAGGATTAAGAAGAACAAATGATTGAGGAACCACACACTTATTATTTGTACGTGGTGTTTCTATAGTGGCTACTTACTGTGTAAATGATGGCTTCTAGAAAATCACTTACAAGAAAAATAAGTTGGTATGTGATTATTATATTATAGTGTAAACGAGGTCCTATAATGAAGCTGTGAATTCTGAAAGCAAAAAATTAAGAACTTATTAATGGATCTATTGTTGTCGATGATAGTGTTAACAGAATTAACTAAAAGAGAGGAATTTTGAGGAAGTTGGCAAGACGACAAATTACAATGGCGCCAGAACTTTTAAAGGCAGGAAGTGAATGAATAAATATTATAGTGGACTAGATTTGTGTATTCGTTTTCATTCTAACTACTATTTTACTACTTTCTCCTACTATAATACGATTGCTAAGCCGTAAAGGAAAAATGAATTAATAAAATAAAATGTTCTAATCTTTTATTAAGGTCGTTTGTGATATTGTGTGGTCGGTCGTTGATATATCATCTGACTAAGAAAAATGGCATTTGGAACCAGAAAAAAAAAACAAGTAGCCTTCTTTGGTTTGCAGCTAAATCTTCTCAACTTCAATTCTTAGACGATAACTGCAACTCATAACCAGAATTTACCAACATGTCGGCATCCATCAGCGGTGCTTATAAGCAAGCAGTGCTTATAACAAGTTGTGCAACACACGCTTTGCCACTTTTGTTAAGAAATCGAATTCTGGATCACAGGAAGAAATACAACAGTAGGGCTTGTTAACCTTTGTCTCTTTTAGGGTTGACTTCACTAGAAATTAGATACAGATAGAAAACGAGGTGGTGAGATATCAGCTTTCTGCTCAAATTTGAGGTAATCTCAGCTGAGATTGGATTAGAGACAAAATTATTTAAAAAAACGCCATCCCAAAAATCCATCCCCATACACTAATTTTAGTGTACCGAAAAACCGACTCATAGTTGGATAAATATAGCTTTGAATTAAGTAGTTAATACATTATAATCCCTTAGCATTTAAATAAATCCTGTAACACCCCTTAACACGTCGTGTGGTGACAGCCTGAACACATGTCCCGTTATAAAAACATGCGATAAAACGCTGAGCTATTTCTGATTAATGACAAACAGACAGACAAGACTACACCAAATTAAAAGTTGATTTATTTTCTCACACTGAATTTGATGACCCAGGGATTGTTTTAGTCTACGGACAAACTAGCAGCGGGTGTTTATTTTTTAAAGATTTTTGAAGAAATTTTACCTGGTGAGATAATGTGTGATTGGGAGTGAAAAATATTTACAATAAAAATAATAATATAATAATAATAATAACTGGACACATCTCACACACGGCCGTCTGATCCCATATTAGGCAGAGCCTGTACTATGGTAACCAGACTGCTGATAAACATACTTATATATTTCTAAATACATACATATTATACATAAATTACACCCAGACACAAAACAAATAATCGTGCTCATCACACAAATATTTGTCCTAGGTGGGAATCGAACCCACGACCTCTAGCTCAGCAGTCAGGATCACTAACCACAAGACCAACAGGCCAGTCAATATTTGATAGCTCTGTATTTTAGTGAATTAAAATTGAAAGTCACAAGTTGTGAATATTTTTGTGCTACTACTGTTTACCTACACAGCAGAAATAACTACTGTTGTTATACCTGAGGCGGCGGGGTTGCGCAGTCGACTGCAGCGTCTTAGGTTGTGTGCATTGTATTGGTGTGGGTATGGTTTCTGTGTTGAAGATGTCACCTGGGGGAAAAAAACCGATATTTTGTAGAAAGTTACTCTATAACTTAGTCAAAAAAGACTGTATCTACTAATCTCATTTGTAAAAATACCCTTGTAAATTTCGTAGTAGTAGCAGTACAGCTGGTAAATATAGATTTTTTTTTATACACTGATAATTTTTTATTAATAGAAAATGTCGTAAAGTCCACCTACTCAATATCAGGTTAGAAGTACTACAATATGTCAAAACATACATAAGCTCTATATATTAATATTTGAAGAAAATTCTTTGTACTCATATTTATGAAAAATTCACGAACAAAGGAACGTGAAATTTGTAATATTAAATATTTATGAATAGAAAAAGTGCAGAAAACTAAAATTTTTAAACATTATTAGTTTTTTGATTACATCAAGCTACACGTGTCCAGTGTATATTGACCTGTCATGGTACGTAAGTCTGTACAATGAGAGTTCAAGTTATGCTGGCCATTCAAAAAGGCCACCAGGCGATCTCTAGTTAATCTTATAATTGAAAGGTTGACTGGTAGATAATGCCATGTGGCATTAAGTCCGCCTCGTGCAATGTAAACTGCAGGAAGTTTTAAATTAAAAAAAAAAAAAAATCTGTAGTACAAGTACACAAAATCGATATATTTTTATAAACACCTTAAAGTTCTTTTTTTTTAATAATACTATATTAAAGTTGTCCATGAATACTGCTCAAAAGCTCGTTTAATAAATTCATTAAATATCATTTATAGTTTTTACGATGAAACTGGATACCGATCTTTATTTCATAAAAGAACACACGTTAAAAATACAGTTTACAGTCAAACTGTAACCTATTGTTAATGCTATAGAGTTGAAATTGAAATAACAGATACTTGTAGGGAAATGTCCCAATATTTATCACTTTCCCGTTCATCTGTGTCATGATTTGAGTCAATTAGTCTCTTTTACGTGTTAACGCTAATTTTACATAGTAAATGTCGAGAAAAGAGGCCATAAATTACAGTATTTAGTTTAAACTAGATGTTTATTTACATTAGTGTGATAATTTATGAACGTTTAGAATTTTAGTGTCAATTTTATGGAGGCGTGATTTGAGTGTTTTTTAAATCTATGAAGGTTTTATAGACTGGTCATATTTTTAAATATTAAAAGTGAGAAAATGCTGGAATGCGACTTCGACTGGCCTGTTGGTCTAATGACTGGCCTGTTGGTCTAGTGGTTAGTGACCCTGACTGCTAAGTCAGAGGTCGTGGGTTCGATTCCCACCTGAGTCTGGGTGTTCTTTGTGTCCGTTATTTGTATGTTTGTAAAGTCCCCCGCGACACAAGAGTAATTCCTAATGCGGGGAGTTATCTTTTAAAAAAGAAAGAAAGAAAGAATGCTGTTGTTGTAAATTTATTATAATAAATAAAGTATTTGGATTTGGCCCAAGAGCTTGTTGACATTTAGGATGTGGATTTGATTGCTAAGAGACTCACCAACACCTTCAGATACTCACTTTAGGGGGCTGGGTTCTAATGCGAGGACGTTTACTGTGAGGAGGTTTGTTACATATTGAGGTATTAGATTGGGAAAATTAACTACTTAGAACTTCTTTCATAATATTTAACTAAAGTACAACGCCTTCAAAACGTGGGTGTTCACTTCAGAGAGGGTGTGTATTTTACACTTCCAAATACTTTAAAGGTGACGTTACTTAGAGTTAGTTTAACAAGGCTTGTGTAAATAACTTAGAACAATAAATGGAAAGAACAAGTAATTATACGCATAAAAAAGGGGGCTTCAAATAAAATACTTCCTATACTAGATATCGAGAAGAACTGATACACTTGAACGTCATATTTTTGTATAATGTTTTGGTTAAAGCTTAGTTATTTACATACTTTCACATATTTTTTTTTTACAATTTTTTTGTAAATAAGTGAACATGTCCTCATATTGTACAATAATTATTTGCTTTGTTAAGCTCAGAATAGACAGGATTTGGCCTGCGAGGTATACAAAAATGTCACGGTCACAACTACATAGCGGTAGATCGACTAAACCATATAATTAAGATAACTTAGGTTAGTGAGTGCCAAAATGAATGAAACTGCCTCTGCATGATATATAATTACAGAAGATACTGTTCAATTAAAATAAAGTGTAAACAACACAGTTAAATAAATAGTACTGGTGTCGTAACGATATTCACTTTCTTCTGTGGCTATAACGCGTGAACGCGAACAATTGCTTGGACGCATTAATTGTTCCTGCTGGTACATTACAAAAACTTCCGTTTGTGTCGTGTACAAAGACGTTTTCTGTTAGTACAATATACATTGCTCTTTTTATTAGCTGTCAAACTATAAAAGTGTATTCACACTGTGTCAAATGTCTTGTTGTGAATTATCGTATATAGTGTCGTTTGTCAATATGCTTGATATATAACAAGTTAGGTAATTAGTGGAACATATATGTAGGGGTATGAGTTTGAAGTGACAGCCTATTGGCCAATGAAATGCACTGGTTGTGTTTTGTGACAGATTACAATAGTTACTACTGAATGCTGCATGAAATGTTTTTTGTACGTTGTTTAATAGGTTTTGTAATATTGTCAGCGTGTTTTGTAATATTCATAACTTTACATTATAGTGCAGGTATTTGTACTGGAAAAAAATACCAACAATATGTACACAACAGAGTAGCCAAAGTGAATAACATTAGGAACACAAGTATAACAGAGAAAAACCCTAACTAATTTTATTAATGCGAAAGTGTGTTTGTTTGTTACGCTTTAACGCCTAAACTACTCAACCGATTATCATGAAACTTTGCACACATGTTGTCAGGAGCACAGAAAAGGACATAGGGTACCATTTATCTCAAAACAGACTGTTCCCAAAGGGAGAGAAAAGTAACTTAAAAAAAACTTTTAATTACTAGCAGATAAATTCTAAGTAGGTACTCACCCAAAAAAAAAACTCCAGAAATAATAAGGTATCTTTGGCAATTGTCAGTCATCCATCACCAACACTCTTAGAGATCAAAGAAGTATAGTAACTAGAAATAAATAAACAAAATGAATAAAGACACGAGCAGACATTTAATGCAGATCTTTAAAATTTAAACATGTTAGCATTCCGAACATAAGACCAGATCAAAAAACAACATGAGTTAAATAATGTCAGCAATACACCGACGGATTTAAAAGTATAGTATGAGTATATATTTAGAATATACAAGATGAAAGAAAAGATTACATATTAAATAAGAGAACTACGTATAAATTAGTGAGATTGCGCAGTAGACTTTTTATGCCAAAAATTATGTAGATGACTGTACCCAAATTGCTGAATATTTTTCTTGTTTTCAACATGTACAGTGGTAGGCAAATAATTAATATTCTAAATACTATAGAGATACACCGTCAACTAGTTAACACAGAAGGAAATCAGACATGAGAAACTTCACTGCGGCATGCTGGAATCTCATATCGAAAACCGAGTCTTGAGTCGATATAAGACCTGTGACGGTACGAAAATAAGAAATTCATCAAACGTTGACCAAGTTATTACAGTCAGAAACAAAATGAAAATCCTTCGTATGATAAATCGTAATTTTATTACATTTTATCGCTACGTAATTTTTTTTTACGCTCAATCGGAGGATTTCTCTGCTACTGTGACGTCATGAAGTAAGGTCAAGCTTAATCTATTAATTCATCAACCAGTATTAAGTTACCGTAATACCGTTTTTCAGTTGCTTTCACTTGATGAGGCAACAAATACACAGCATTGAATCGTAATGAATGACTTATATTTTTTAAGTTTTAGGTTTCTATACAAATGTACATATGAAAGCATAGATTTTTTTAAACCCACAATATAAAAAGCATAGCCAAGGTACGTGAAGGACTGGGTAAATTGTCAGTTATAATAATTTCGATCTATAAAATGCTAACTACTACTTGACAAATTTAGAATGTCAAAGCGGATTATGAGTTCAAACAATAGTGGAAAAGCCAAAGTAAACTTAAAATAACAAAATCCAATGCTTCACATGTACAATGACTCCAGTAATCCAAACAAAAGTAAATGACAAACGGTACACCAGAAAAAATAGCCAATGACTCACATGGCCTTACCAAGTCCGATACACTTGAAAGTCTTCGATTCTCCACGGATGTAATGATCTTTTTAAATGGGTTGTGTAGTCAGGCCACCCGGGCGTGAGACTATGTATTTGTTTACATGAATTTTTACAGCGACCGCGACACAAACCAGAACGTAGAGCTAATTATAGATGGTTTAACCTTACAACGTGGGGTCGTTGTGCCGTCGAACATATAATAGAAGTTGAGGAGTTTTAGTGATGACCGTTTAATATTAACTTTGTGAAATAGTTGAACTGAACAATTTACTTTCAAAGGTTCTGCTGTAAAGTAAACATTGCTAATTAGTACTCAGAATGTTATATGTGGTATACTATGTAGATAATGTGATATTTTTGGTGGAGCTTTTGCCTTCATGTTATCAATTAAGAGAAATTTTCCATCCATGCACGGCATGGCTCTAACTTTCTCCTTTAGCTGGTTCTTAAATACCTGGTTTATAAACTTGGTTTATCGGATATTTGTTACCCAATTTGACAATATTTAACCGACTTCAAAAAAGGAGGAGGTTCTATGTTCCACTGTATATTGTTTTTATGCATGTTTGCCAATTACTCAAATACGCCTAGACCGATTTGGAAAATTCTTCTTTTGTTTGAAAGGGTATACTTCTCAGGTGGTCCATGGTCACCAGGTCAGGATTTCATGATGTAATCTTGGAGATATCGAGGGAACTCTTCAAATTTTATAGGCGCACTTGAAGCGATTTGGATATTTAGAGGCGCATTGAAGTCGGTGATACTTTTTTAAAAGATTATTATTTAATGATTTTTGTCACAATTCGTACATGAACAAAGAAATCAATGTGGGTGGGGTGAAGAGCGAAAACTAAAAATTTTTAAATTACATTCTAAGTATTGCAGCATATTCTCATTCAGTGTTCCTAAAATCCTGTTATTAAAGTACGCAACGACATAAAAATGTCAAGCGGTACAGTTAGTACTGATTTATTTCATAGTAAATACACAAAGTAATCTCAGTCTAAGGTACTAGAGCTTTATCTTAACCGTAACGACGGTCATGCATTATTTAATGACTGTCTGTTACAGTTCGTTACCAAACGAGAGGCAAATTAAATCAAATCAAAACCATGTATTATTTATGTAGGTATTTTTGAATTGTCAGGAGTACGGCAGTCAGAATAAGTCAGTCGTGAACCTAGTTGCCTGTTCGTCACGTCACCCATCGTACAGATCAACCATATTATTAAAACAGGAGGGTATACAACATTGTCATATCATACATCCATTATGAAATCATGCAAAGACGTAGTACAAAACGAAGATAGAGCACACAAGCTAACCGATGCCTTGCCTTGCCTTGATTATAGGGACCGGGCAAAAATGACGCCAGTTTTAGATGGCGGTTGGTGACATTTTAAAGTAACTATCACTGGTTTTTTGACCATTTGAAAGCCTAAAAAAATTGTCATTAATTAGCCCCAAGAAGAATGTGAATATAACATGGCAACATCAACAAGACTTGTCATATAAACCCGCATAATTTTGAAAGATGTTAGTAACACTTGCAAGATTTACTTTAGCACGACTTGTTTGAGTATCACCACAGAATACATAATAGTTGGTATCACGGCAACTGTCAATGACGTTATTATTTTGGTGTGTATTAGAATATAATAACTAATTTACAAATGTGTGTTGCGACATCGGACTCTGTAGAAACTAAGCATGGGGGCATTTCTTGTTGTTTTTATATTGTTATTCCGTAATTTGAACTCGGGCGTAACGAGACTTTATATCTCTCTTCACGTTGATTCACACTTGAGTACAGCTCACGATAGATGTTGTGTTTTAACTTTTATTTTTTAATATTATTGATGTTACACTTGCAACAGCAAAGAAGATCAAGGCATCTCGCCAATAACCATTTGGTCGAAACAAAATCATCTGTCAAACACAACAACAAATTTTGTAGACGTAACGAAATCTAATAAGGGCTCCTATTAACATAACTAACACACATTGTCATATTAAAACTCTGACAGAAAAGATTGTGTATGATGTGTAGGTTTCATAATCCCAATAAACAACCTCTAACTACTTATGATACTGTAGAAGGTAGAAGAGTTGAGCTACAAAATGTGATTATGAACATCTTTCATTCTTTGCAGTATGTTACCCGAAGTAAGTTTGAAGAAAGACTAAATATGGGTGTCTAGAAATCTTAGTCTCAGATACTTTTTTTTTTATGGAAGGTATAGGTGGCAAACGAGCACACGGGTCACCTGATGGTAAGTGACAGCCCATGGGCTGCAGTAGTCACTTACAGTCAGCGCATGGGCAACTCAAGAGTCACAAGATCGTTGCCGACCTTCAAGGTGGGAGAGGTTGGTGAGGCAGGGAAATAAAAAAAATATTAATAAAACAGTGTAATGTGACATTACCTACAATTGAGTTAAACTATAACTGAACACAAGTTTGTACTTGAGTACAAATAATATTTTGTAGGAGTATTTTGCAGAACTGAACGAGAAGTCACATTGGAGTTGCTCTAGTTTCTACTTCACTTGTACCAAACGATCCTGCAAATGTTTTCCAAACGGTTTTATCGATAATTTCTGCTTCACTACAAATAATGATCCATTCATATCAACAATGTCCCGTTCATGCGCATCCGGTGACCACACGCAGGTTTACGGACACTTGTCCCGTCTGTATTAGGAATTCGCGTAATTCAAATGAGGAACGCCTTTACCGGTCCAGTTGTCCCGGAATGCGTTTACTTGGAATATTGTCACTGTATTTTTAGGACAGTTGCTTTAAATCGAATGAATTATGTTCAACACTTTGTTGAAATGAGTATGGATAATACATTAGTAGGATATCAGCCATCAACAGATTAAATGATTCTACTAAAAACTGCCACTGTTTTGACGACTAATATCTATTTGAACGACACGGAAGGATTTTATGAAATTTAAAGAAAACAACTCAAATCATAAAAAAATTGTCTGTCTCAAATATATTTTCTCAGTTTATTACTGTGCTATTACTCTAGTTATTTATACATAACATTTTTTAACCGATATCCTATTGTTTGTTTAAATACATACAAATTATGCAGCATAAATAAACTACCCAATTAGGATATTTTAAATTACGGCTTCTCTTATGAGGAGTGTTGTCTTATCTTGATAGAATTATGACGGGCCTGTTGGTGTAGTGGTTAGTGATGCCGATTGCTGAGCCAGAGGTAGTGGGTTCGATTCCGACCCAGGACAAATAGATGTGTGATGATTACGATCATTTGTTCTGTGTCTGGGTGTAATTTATCTGTAATATGTATGTATTTAATAATATGTAAGTATGTTTATCAGCATACAGCATGGTTACTATAGTACAGGCTCTGCCTAGTTTGGTATCAGACGGTAGTGTGTGAAGTGTCTAAAGTTATTATTATTATACGCAAACACGGCCTCGCTTTCGAAGAAGCGGCAGGAAAAGCCAAGGCGAGGTGGGCAACAGTCGGCCGGGGCGTCAGGGCGATTGGGAGAGGAATCGGCGGACTATTCGGGCATTGTCAAGCAAGACTGCTCTCTGTATCTTGGCCACCACCTATTTCCCACTGATCCCGACCCTCTCAAGATGGACTGAGAGGCTCCTTGGAATCAAGCCATTGACTGATATAACAATTGGGACTCTTTCTGTGGACACCCCCTCCACATGTAGCTAACCTCGTGCGCCAGGTCGAGATACTTGATTTACTTATCTGCTTCAGCGCGAACGAGGTTCTCGTCATAGGGGATGGTGATGTCCACCAGAAATACCCGTGACTCTGCCCGGTCCATCAGCACGATATCTGGCTTATTCGCAAGAATAGTCCTATCCGTGATGACGGACCGGCCCCAGTACGGCTTGGCGCGGTCGTTTTGGCCTCCAGCATGTACTTGTAGTATGGCAGTCTCCGATCGATAAGGCCATGCTTAAGGGCGAGCTCTTGATGGAGTATCTGGCTGATTGGTTGTTATTATTATTTATTTAAAACTTGTGGCTTGGAAAGCCTCTTGGGCGGTGATGCTTATTTTCTTCTTTCTTATTTCCTTCTCTTCATATTGGGGGTCTGTCTCTCTCACTTTTTGGTAGGTATAGTCTGTTTTTTCTCGATGCGAATAAGAACACCATAATATTAGGTCCGCTTAAAAAAATCTAAGTAAATTTAAAAAAAAATTGATAGATCCCTGATCATCTAAACAGACGCAGTATAAAAATGTGTGATGTTGACAACCAAATCTGATTATAAATCAGTTAGCTAAATTTATACGTTTATAAATGCGTCAAAGTTTTCCATTAAGCATTTATTGTCAAGATAATATGTACATATTTTCTGCGAATAGTCAAGGCCGAACGCGGACAAAGCCACAAACGTATAACACAAATGTAACGATAACATCAAGTTTCAAAAACAATAATCACGACATAAAAACACTAAAGACAGCCGCGAAACTTACAAAAAAAGAAACTGTCAAGAACGAGCTGAGCTTCGAGACGATTTTGAAATAGTATTATTATTTCTAGTTACTTTATGGGCCACGTTGCCAATCAAATTCTTTTATTTATTGCCCGTTCTTTTGTTTTAAGTAAAAGTAACTACTTAGGTAGGTGTTTCTCCCTGACCCTCTGTTGGAGGGACAGATTGTGATATACCTATATGTAAATATAAACAGCCAAAATAGTTCAATACCATTTCTTCTCCAGTTACCAACCGATTTTCTTTTCTTTGTTTAATAGGTAACCATTTCAGAACTTTTCTGTTAGCAAACATTTAGTTAAAATAAAACAACGCACTTCAATGGCGAACCGAATTAAAAAGTAAAAATGAGGTCCACTATCCATCTCCTGGCTTCATCATCAGACCATCGTTATCAAACCCAAGATGCCAACTTATAGTATTGTCATCCAAACTACATGTACATGCATTTTTTTTTTATGGAGTACGGGGCACACGAGCAGACGGTTCACCGGATGGTAAAAGACCACCACCGCCCATGGATACCTGCAACTCAAGAGATTGGAGTAGGGGAAGGGGGGAAGACGGGAAGAGGGGTAGAGGGAAGGGTTAGAGCCTCCGGTAACCTCAATCGCTTGGCGTAATACAATGCAAACATTGCTTAACTGCCGGTTTTCTGTGAGGCCATGGCATCATTCCGGTCGAGCCGGCCCATACGTGCCGAAGCATGGCTCTCCCATAGTTTCGATACAATTAGAAGTAAGTTAAAATTTACTGTCAAGATTATGTAGTACACATAACTTGTTAGTTACCAGCGTAATCTGATAAAAGCGTGTTGAAAAACAATTTGAAAAAAAAAAAAATCTTCCCTACCTTCGACAGTGGTCTATTGTAATCAACCATTAGTTTAATCTCAAACTCTGGGCGATCACCAGATACATAAATTCCGTGATTAGATATGATTAGTGATCACTCCACTCCATGATTTCATGAACTACATACTATAGTCTTCCCCGCTACCATTTTATCTTTTCAAATTATTTCCAGTAATGTGGTAGTAGCAAAATCAAAAGAGAAATATCATAATACCATTTAAATTTATCATTACCTTGATTAAAGCAATAAGTTTAAGGTTCTAAAAAGAATGAACCCCAAAAACAATTCCAAAGTCGCTGGTCACACGTCCACCTGCCGTAATTACCTTAATTGAGTTTTTTTTCAATTAAAAGCCAGTCACGCTGAGGATGTCTCCGTTGTTGAAGCTCGTAATATTTGATATGTATCTTTATAATTGGTTGGGTTTTCTCGGTACGTGAAGTGACGGATGTACGAGTACGTGCTAAAGACTGTGGTTCTGATAGAAATGATTGGTTGTTGGATATTTTTTTTGTTATGTTATTTAGTTATTGTTAATTTGTAATGACTTTTATGTTGAAGTTGTGTTTGGCTGCGAAGGACGTTTACGACAGAACTTAATACGATGCATTTTGATTTTCTAATTTTTTATCACGTGCTGTTGATTTTAATGCTATAACCGTTGGGTTAGGCCTCTTTAAATATAGACTTACAGACGTCCACAATCAATATTCACTGTCACGTTACTCAATGATTCCTTACTTACAGAGTTCAGGCCCATCATATATGTGTGCTTTATAGAATAGCATTATCATACTACCTTGCAGAAAAGTCCACGGGTTAATCTAAAACAATGAATCTAATGGATATACACCATACACTATTCATAGGATGTCTTTGAATATAAACTGCCAATTAACAAGCTAAAACAACGTTTATAAGTAGATTACCTTAACAACCGTCACGTTTAATATACTGACGTAATTCGTCTAGATGTCACCGCGGCACCGATTTTATCTACCCCTCTTTACGCTCGATGGCGCCAAAGTGACGGTGTCGAGCGCCAAGACGCATAACCAAATAGCTTCTTATTTTTGTAATTTGTTTTCGTGGATTGAAAAATAAAATAAAAATAAATTGGTTTGAAATAGCAGCTGTGATTAAAACGACTCCATTACTGGGCACGAGCCTGCATCCGCATGTGAAACTTGCCAAGCCTTTTATTGGATATTTTTTTTAAGTGATAGAAAAAAAAAACAATAAAAGGCTCACCGATTACTGGTAAAACGAGTCGTTTGGAGATTGCTTCTCTTTGTAGGCTAAGATGCAGTCCAAGTCATGTTTTGTGAGACAGCATTGTACGTGAAACAGGTCATGGAAAAGTGAACGGGAGAGTATTAGTAATCTCGCATCCTCAAAATAGATGCAATGAGACTAAAATACTTTAGGTCCTTATGAAGGATTTCCTAAGGTAAGGCAACCATTCACCCTAGTAGAAACAGAACAAAGGCGGCGGTGTCCAGCAACTTATACTGTGCGGGCTGTTCTAAACGAGATGAACGTATCATCCTCATTGTGAGCTTGTCTGTTGTCTGCCAGGTATATAAAAGTTTCAGAGATATACTTCCTGATATCTACCTAGTTCCACCACAACTATTGTAGGAAGTAGGACTCAGGAAATTTCTGCTACTACCTATTGAAGTACCTCCATCCTGGAGTAGTGGGTACCTTCATCCTCCATCCATAAACCAAGGATATACCAGCACTGCAAGGAGGCCGCTTTCAAACGGTCATCTTGGGAGTCAACGAGGGAATCCTATGTAAAGCAGTGGACTGCCTATAGCCGCAAATTATAATGATGATGATACCAGCACTATTAGCTTGTTGTGATTCTACTTCTGAGTAGTTGCTTCAGGACTCCAAGGGATAGAACTGGAAACGTTGTAGTGATACCACTGGTATCGTGAGTGTTTACTGGCACTTACAACGGCTTATCGTCAGGCCAGCTGACTTGTTTCTCTTATACGCGTCTCCCATCATGGAGCAAACTGTGATACGATTCCGACGTGGGACTTGACTATGACAGATGGGATAAAAATTTTACTGATGAAATGTTTGTAAGAACCTAAACCTTATATGAAGGCCTAAAAAGATATGTTTGATTATTATTGACCACGTAATCTCGTTTCCTAAAATACTTAAGCAACAAGCTAGTTTTGAAACTCTTACTAAACGAGTAATTATAATCATACAACATCTTTGCGACATATGCGTCACGAAATCCACAAGATCATGTTATTACTCCGTTTTTCTGTAAAAAAGGGTAATTATTTATAAATATTATTAATAGGTAAGTCCAAGAGTCAAGGCCAAAAAGCACTAGAGATACCCAAGACGGAAGCGCGAGACTGACCCTGCCTTGCAAAAGAATCCGTAGTCCATGACCTGGTCAATTATTTAATATTGATACTGTTGTGGCGAAATCCACATGCAGCAAAAACAACTCCCACATCATCTAGCGAAGACGAGCTGAACTACCTAGTAACTACTAATCCTGCATCTCGCAATGAAAGTTTTCGCATCGATTAGTATATACTCGTATACAATTTCCCGCCAGGCATGATCACCTAGCTTGGTCATAAGATCCTGCCTATGTGTTGGAGTTTCTTTTACCATGTATAAACTCAACGCGCGCGTCGATTGGTTCATTCAAGTTGCATTTTTTACCCACTAATTTCTTCATGAAGACTGTGATCACTGTGATGAGATGCCAGAGAATAAATTAAAAGTATCAGTATAGTGAAACAGTAGATACAAAGTAAGGAATCGGTTGCAATTTTTTTGTTACGCCCTTACCACGCAGTTGTCATCCTGTAAGTTAATTTAGTTTGCAATATGCGGCTTCACCTGCGTGGATATCAGTTAGCGTCTATACGTCACTTCAATTTTTCTTTTCTTTCTTTTTTTTATTAACTGTTGCCGCTTCCAGGCTAATTCTTAGACTCATTCCATTGTAATTGGCATCGACGATTTGAGGAATGATAGATAGATAGAGCTTATTCATCTACTTAGGAAAAGAGCACATAACACTTACAAAACTATTACTTCCGATGCATTAGATATTTTATGCGTATATTGCACGTATCTTTCATAATACATCAGATATTTGATTAAGTAGAAACCCCCGCTACCTTCTCAGTAATTGTGCTTTGCCGCTTTTGTTAGTCGTGAGATATTTAATGAATGATACAAAACTACAGAAATAAATTTTCAAAAACCTTCAGTTCATAAATATACATAGTTCTTTACGATGTGACAACCCTGCAATAAAATTAAGGCATGTTGGTCTTCACACATATTACGAAGCACCCACTTCAAAATGTATATAAAACGAATGGATTCACAATCCGACAGATCAATTTGAGTCAAATTAAATATAGTTTTAGTTATTGATGAACATCAAAAACAATTTTTATTACTGTCGTAATCTTAAAACCACATAGATTTGTCGTAACTTTAGTTCGTGATTTTTATGAAACTCATTTGAAACTTTCGTTACTTAACATGTTAATTTATGAAATGATTACTTTCCAAATTTTAAAACAAACTTCCAAATACCTAAAAAGGAAGTAGGTGGGCGAGGCCATCCTGAAGACCCTGGAGGGCAACACCATGAACTCCTGTCTCATTTATGAATGCCACCAGACGCTGGAGCATTTAGCCTCTGCCAATGGAGTAATTCTTCAATGGATCATAGGGCATAGTAATTCATTCGGGAACGACGACGCCGATGAACTGGCAAGGAAGGGATCTGTAACGTCAGTGGCCGGTCCAAGCCAATGCTGCCACTACCCTTTAATCAACTTCGCTCATGGGTAAGGCAACGGACTCGTGAAACGCACGACGGTCGCTGGGCTGACACACCCAACTGCAGGCAGTCTAAACTGGTGCTGAGGTCTCACCACGTTTAACTTGTAGACTCTCAACCGACTTGACATCAGAATAGTTGTAGGAACCATTACGGGCCATTTGGCCCTAAACCGGCACCTATTCACCATCAATTCGACAGACAGTCCTCTATGCAGAGGATATCTCAACGCGGAGGAAATGGCCGCCCATGTTATCCCGGAGTGCGAGGGAGTGGCCACACAATGGGCAAGTATCGTCGCGGGAGGTCGCTCCTAGAAGCCTCCTGTGCTTCTGGAAAGAGCTAGGCTGGCTCAACTAGTCAGCTTATCTGAACGCGTAATGGACCGCCTATGAGTCTAAATGCGGAAACAGAGCCCTATACCAATATCAATAGTAGGTGAGCGACTTGAGGATGTAAGGAGACTTAAGTGACCTAATGCAACTGCCCCCCTAAGGCTGTCGACAGGTGCAGTTGCCCCTGCCGTTGACAAAGTGCCGCTCAGCCTCACACAGCAGCGGCAACAGCATGTCTTACAGTATCGCTATTTCCGTGTCTTCTGCGCTACTCATTAAGAAAACAGACTGCGCGACCACATTTCCTTTGAAAATAACATAATATCATTACACTAGATAGAACTAGTGTATTTTAAAATATGAATTCATCACAAATACTGCCACGGTAAATGATAGACTAATAAATTAGTGTGTATTCACATTACGAGAAGTTTATTTTTTAACTACAGATGTCATCCGTACCAATATCAATCATTATAGAAACAACATCGTATAATAAGATACAAAACAGAAGGTGGAAGCACAATTATTGCGTGCAAAGACATTCTCAAGTCAAGTTTAAAATTTTTGATCAATAGCATCGCAATTTATGTCCCCTGTCTCACACATTTTAACGATATTCAACAATTATTGAATTCCCTATTTAGACCTTATAAGGACACTAAACGAGCCGCTAAAAAACTAAATACGGTCACCTAATAGAACCGTGTCGCATTGCTATACGTACGAATTTAATCGAGGCGGCATGCTTTGTGGCCGCGTAGACGCAAGATGGCGGTTATGGATCAAACGTACCGCGCGTGTGAGGAGCCCGCACTGAAATGTCACCACGGTCGATCAATTAACGGTTATCCCATGTTAATGTGTTATTGATATCGAAACAGCGAAGTTCTGAATTGCCGTAGCTTATTCGGTTTGTTGTGGTGCAAGTTACAAACTGATGTGTGCTATTTGAAATATGGTATTATTGTAAAAGTATTTTTTTAATCACAAACCTAGTAATTCAATATTATATTATTATTATCTTAGTACATAAATATTATCTGTAAAAAGTTGGTCATCAAGTTTTTTTACCATACGGGGTTTACTTTTTTTTTAATCTTTGTCTTGTGCCTACCAATGTTATGTAGTAACCAATCCGTTCGGTAGCTATTAAGTTTATCGCGAACAGACTTTGTTTTATAAATAATATATGTAGTGATTAGTGTTTGACTATCTGGCGGTAATAGTTTCTTAAAGTAAAATTTTGACATAAAGTTGTTTAGATTATTGGAATATTTACACTAGCTCTTATAACTTATACCAACCACAATATTTAGCCGTGCGTTGTGGAAACTAGGCTTAATCGGGCCGCGATGGACAAACTAATGGCCTTAACAAATTGTTACAGACTTGGCTGCCTTATGTACAGACCAGACTAACACAACTATTAATTTTATTGGTTGTTTTGAAACGCGGTTGGATGTCTTGTACGACGACTTTGATTAAGAAACGGTACCTGCTGTTCTAAATAGATGTTACTAATATTAGTGTAAGTTTTTTGAGTCATGTTATATTTGTAGATCGGGGTTGCACTATTGAAATGATGGCTTTCTGATATAATATAGCGGTCCAATAACCCGCAAAATGATTTTTAAAGACCTTTTTTTTGGGCAAACGACCAGACGGTTCCCTTGATGGTAAATGACTACCGCCGCTCATGGGCAGGTTGGAGTAGGGAAAGGGGTGAAGGAGGAGGGGAGAGGGGCCAGAAGGAGAGAGGGAAGGGTTAGGCTCTCCGATAACGTCACTCACTCCAGTCGAAGAGAAAAGCAATGTATCACTCCAGTCAAATCGGCCCATACATCCGAAGCATGGCTCTCCCACATCAATACCAATGAGGTAAGTCAGCTTGTCATTAAAAGATAACCCTTAAGCATGCTTGTAACCATGATTATAATGCTACAGACGGAAGGGGTATACACGTTAAGAACTCATGAATACTCTCGCTAGAAATAAAAAAGTACGATTAAGAAATCGTACTTAGTAAGTTATACTCGCACGTTATATTTGCACTTTTGCATGCACAACCTAAAATGGACTGAAGTGCTATTTATTAGAGCTCTTTTTAATATAACTGCTATTATCTTATTCAAAATAAAGACATCGTCTGATATTTTTAGCAATGCGTCAATTTTATTTCAAAGAGATTTATTTTATGCTAGTTGTTGCCCATGACTTCGTTTGCGTGGAAATTTTGGTGAAATCTATGCTACGTGAAACGTAATTCTAGTTGGCTGTAATCAGATTGTATTGGGAGCTCAAACAAAATTGGAAATACACTTTTTAACAATACTACCACACAAGGCTGCCGGCGAACTTTAAATATCTTATCTTCTTTTCCTTGCCGATCGGTCTATGTTATATTTTAAAAATAAAAACTGCCAACTATAACCGTTTTAGCTGTCGTCTCTCACATCAGTCAGAGCGCATACCTACCAATAAGTTTGGTATGCTATGTGGTATATAACTTGTTTTCCTACACATAAGAAGTTACCAAGGACATTCGAAAAAAAATAGATTACGATAAAATTACATGCTGAAGTTTCAATGTAAAAATTCTACTGCGTTACATGCGGAAGTGTCGTGTGTCGAACTACCGATAGTACGAACGAAAATAAAAATTTTGAAGACCAAGTGCTTGTACTTGCCAATATTCGTACCTCACGGAGACGTCACTCAGCTCCTACTTGTCCACCCGTCACCAAGATCGGTGCAATCACTGGAATGTACTCAATTTCAGATTTAATTTCAGTCACAAAAGTATTCATAGTCAAAGAGTTAAGTTGCTCATCCAATACACCAAGTCAAGTGTATTCTACACATTAGATTTAACAAAAAGCGAAAAGAAACATAAAGATATACAAAAAAATATTTAGAACTGATTGAGAACATTTCAAACTACTTCAGTCCTTTACCGAGGTAAGATGATACACATGTGATTTACTGTAAAACCTTGTACCTACCATATTTGACTTAAATAAAAAAAGTGAGTTTTTGGATTCAGTGCTAATGAAGTGGAGGGTATGGGATGCCAGGACACCCTCTGCAGAACGGCAGTACCGCAGTACACAACTCTTTATACGGGGTGCATATGATAATATGGAACACTTACTTAAATCACTGAATAAAGTTAAAGATTTTAAATAGATTCGATATGCTTGTTGGTCTAGTGGTTAGTGACCTTGACTGCTGAGCCAGAGGTCGTGGGTTCGAATACCACCCAGGAAAAATAATTGTGTGATGAGCCTGATCATTTCTTCTGTGTCTGGGTGTATTTTATCTAGAATATGTATGTATTTAGAAATATATAAGTATGTTTATCAGCAGTCTGGATACCATAGTACAGGACAGTAGACAGCCGTGTGTGAGATATGTGAAGTTATTATTATTTTTTTACATGTTGCAATTGAACCGATTCAAGTAAAAATCAAAAAACACAAAAATTCAAAAATTTTCAGGTTGTGGATTGGATCATTTTTGCTGAAATCGGTCCAATTGATCAATCTGTTATTGAGAAAATCCATAAAAACTAATTTCAAATATTGTCTAATTTTGATAGACTTTCGCTTAAAAGCGTTTACGAATCGCTGCGGTTTTAAAGGTTTTTAAGTTTTCGGAAACTGGATAATTTTTGAAATTAATTTTATTGATTTTCTCAAGAAATTAAACAACAGCATACTTTTTAAAGATATAGATCATTCTAGCATACTTCGTGTCTCATTAAAGGTGTATCAGCGCTATAGAAAGTACATCAAAGTATTGTATGACTACACAACAAAAGTAAATGAAACGGTTCTGAATCCAGCTCCCAATTTCTCTTAATGACAACATGAAAAGAAATAAAAAATGTTTGTGTATGTGTATTATTGTGTACAGTGAATTATGTTATGTGTAGGTACTATTGTGTACTGTAGTAACAAAACTAATTTGTTATTGATGGTGTCTAAGATTGCGGCAGTCGTGAGGGGACGAACTTATCTGTACCACCTTTAATTATGAGATACATTTAGAGTATACGATTGTTTGTGCTTCTCTAATTAATTAATTTTGTTATTAATACTTTCCTCTTTTTAAAAGTTAATTACTTAAGTTTAGAATACAAACTAGGGATAGCAATTTAGGATTATAAAAAACAAAAGACAAAAAATCTGACTGAAAATAGGTTTTGCAAATTAGTGAATGGGTACTTTACTATAAAATGCAATAAGTATCAACCGTAAAAATTCTAACTTAGTAAGAAATTATAATCAAGTCATAAAATGATTTCTAGAAAGCAATTTAGTAGAGACACACTTACATAGTAAGTATGAAATATAAATAGAGAAAAAGAAGTAATAATAATTAAAACACTGCGTAAGGGAGAATAGTAAAGGTAAAAGTAGACAGACATTTATAGATCTAGTGCAGAAATAGTCGAAACCCCACATACAGATGTGTGTAGACAGGCACATCATCATGAGTCCAATTATAGCTTTAACGATGATGATGTGCCTGGACGTCCACTGCTGGACATAGGCTTCCTTCAATAACTCCAGAGAAGACTGGTTGGCAACGGCCTGCATTCACCGATTATCAGCCACAACAACCATAAATGTACTACCGAACGGAATACAGCTTTCAATAAATATCTTTAAGGTTAATACAGCAGATTTTTTCATCCAATCAATTCCTCAAATGAAGACCGATTAGTAATATTTTATGCTCTGCTTTTACCAGAGATTATTGCTCACACTGCATGCGTACATTAAGGTTAGGGCTAAATAACCATAATTTTTAGTTTAGTTTAGTGGTGAGTTTGACTCGTCGCCACTTTTTATTATTATTATTTCTCATACATTTATATATAGCACAAATTGAGGCATCCTTAGTAAGTTATTAAAATACTTGTGTCAGGGTTGTCTTGCTTCTTCCCGTAGTCACAATACCTCAATAAGATAAGATTTAAAATTAGCTAGGTATACCTTATACAAACCAAAAACAAAATAACAAATGGAATAGACTTAAGAACAAAAGTTATATCTATGTTTGTGTGTGCGTGTGTGTGTGTGCATTTGTGGGTGTGTGCCTGTGTAATAAAATATATACGGCTTTACTCACGTGTGTATTTCTTATATACTCGGCCAGGCCCTTCTAATTTTCGGCCTGACACCGGTCTAGGGATGAAAAGACTTGCTGCGCCAGTGTCAGGTGTCACACTTAGAAACATTTTACTGGTAAATTTATTTACCTCCTTATAAAACTATACCCGGCTAAACGTATTACAAATACTTCAAAAATCATTCCGATCTCTACGACCGATACGACAAATCTTACAGTCTAAACACTCGCTCTTCAAGACAGAAACGAATGTACATCCATTCACAGTCCAGTTATAGGTGCCGCTACAATACGTAGATCGGTGGTCACAGAGTAACAGAGCGGCAACATTTAATGACCGCGACTGGCCAGTTACATTCAGGTATGTGGATGTTCATTTCGTCATTACATTATTTGCTGCAGTTGCGTTTGTGATGCTGCTGATGAAATGGATTATGTAAGTTAAATAGATTTTGTCAAGGCATGGCACATTCCTGCTGGTTAGAGAAGCTACTTCTTCTTCTAGTACCATGTTTTTATTTAATACTGTCTTTATCTCCATTCAAAAGTTGTCCAGCTGTCCGCTTTTAGCGGGAAGCCCGCCCACTTCACCACACACTAAATTGTAGGGTTCCGTTTCTCAAACGAAAAAAAGAAACCCTTATAGCATCACTTCGCTGTATGTTGTTGTTAACTTTAATGTAGTTGGAGCTTCATTAGGAAATATACAGCAATATAAGCAAAGTAAAATATTAATCAAATTCAATTCCTACACTATCACACTGTCTACAAATGAATACCAACTTACTTGTCACCACAAGAAATTGCACTAACGCAAACATGGAACTAAGCCGTTCGAGCTGGAAACTGCTGTGTCTAATCTTCTGAATAATCTATACGCAAAAGAAATTAAAGACAGACTGCGAATAACATATTCTAATACATTATTCGCAGTCTGTTCTTAATTTGTTTACAAGTAATAGAAAAAAAGAGGTTTCTTGTTGGTCAAACTGTCTTAGTTTCATTACAACAATGGAGGGTAGAAAGCTGACACAAGGTACTGTCGCACCAACATTTAATAACTATGACTTACTACTAACACTTTACCATTGCTAGTAGTCAAATATAAGGAAAAAATAGGACCTGCCAGAACTTAGAGACAGGTTATGACTTATGAGTGAACAATTTAATTTATGTAATAAAAATAACTTGTGACACCTAACACACGGCCGTCTGATCCCAAACTAGGCAGAGCCTGTACTATAGTAACCAGACTGCTGATAAACATACTTTAGCACTAAATACATACATATGGGTGGGAATCGAACCCACAACCTCTGGCTCAGGAGTCAGGATCACTAACCACTAGATCAAAAGCACATATTACTAAGTACTTACTACGTAACAGATAAATCTCTCCCACAAATTTTCACGTTTATAATATTAGTACGATGGATGTATGGATATTTGTTGCTCTTTATGAACCGACTTTTTATTTTATGACTACTGAACCGATTGCAATGAAACTTGGGATGTAGATGTAGCCATGGATTAACAGCAACAGTCAGCTTATCCGAACGCATAATAGACCGCCTATGAGTCTAAATGCGGAAACAGAGCCCTATACCAATACCTGTATTAACACATAGGCTCCTTTTATCCCGATATTCCTACGCTATCGGCAACCCACTGCGGTCTGCACGAGACTGCATATAAGGTCCGCCAGCGGACGAGCGGCTGGTAAGTATTTAGCGCGTGCAAGTATATCGAGTGACTTAGGCCTGCCAATAGACCTGTCAATATACGTATGTGATTCAAATTATCCTTCGATATCAAGCTCACTGTTACATTATGTAGTATATTCGTATCAGAACATCTGTGTCCGTAATAATACAGGGAAGCAGAACAATGCTCGGGTGACCTCATATCGCAATAGAAATCTATGTCTCTGATGTTGAATATTTTGGACGGACGTTTTAAAGGGAAATTCCGGTTGAAATTAGAATTTCAAGGTTGTGGTACGAGTCATAAGAATGAGGACTCACGTAAGTATAACATTATAAATTTTAAATACATACAATAGGTTTTTAATATGTGAGATGTGTCCAGTTATTATTATTATTCTCTTTATTCAACATAAAACTTATTAATTACATTTTTAAATACGTACCTATAAAACAAAATATTAGTATACCACCGACATCGGGTACAGGGACCAAGACACCGGTGGTTAGGGCTCCAAAGACAGGAACCTCCTCACTATACGGGCCTTGTTGAGGAGAACTGCCTTCGGCATCAGTCCCTTGATCCAGCCATCTAACGCGAGCCTCTTAAAGTGTTGATCGAGGCTTTTGGCTATTAATCCATGAGCAGATACGACAATCGGAACAATGATCGCCGGATCGACATTCCACATATCGATAATCATTGCGCGGCTAATCGATCTATCACCACAATGTCAGGTTTATTGGCAACAATAGTTCTGTCAGTGATGATAGATCGATCTTAATACAATGTGGCACGACCATTTTTGAGAACTGGGTCGGACACATACCTGTAATATGGCACCTCTGAATGCACAAGATTGTATCTAAGGGCAAGTTGTTGATGTACAATCCTGGCCACTTGGTTGTGTCTGTGGAAATATTCACCGTTGGCAAGACGAGAACAACCAGAAATAATATGCCTGATAGATTCACCGGGACGGTGGCATGCCCGACAGATGTCCACCGTACCATCTTTCACGATATATTTGCGATAGTTATTCGTATAACAACTTCGTCCATAATTGCAAAGACAAAACCTTCGGTTTTTCCGAAAAGATCACCAAACAATCACCAAACAAAATTTTTATTTAAATGTAAAGTAATTTTGAGTCTCAGAATGGAAGTTAGAAGCTTATACACGGTTGGTAGGCATGTGATAGGTCTATAATTTTTGGGATCCGTGGCATTACCGGATTTGTAGAGTAAGTGGGTAATGCCAGTGGTCATAAAATAGGGTAATAACCCTGAATCTAAAGCTGATTGGAATTGAAATGCCAAACGAGCGTGTGAGCTTCGGAACCACTTAAGCCAAAAGTTTTGCAGTCCGTCTGGTCCAGCTGATGTCCAATTTGGTAATGAACGGACTGCACTACTTACGTCCTCTGTGGTTATGGCAATAGGTTCCATTTTTTGTATACGCTCACATGACCGCTTAACATCTCGTATCCAATCACCTTCTGTATGAGTGACAGGCACCGACCAGATGTTACGCCAAAATGTATTTGTAACATCTTCATCCGGTAAGTGCCCATCACACATACATGGATCAGCTTGTTCCCATTTTCGGTACACCTACCTCTCATTTCTTTGGAATATACGATTCTGATTATACCTATCAATTAGTTTTTTGTAACGTCGTATCCTATTTGCCCACGCATAAACTTTTTGCTTTAGAAAGTCTATGCGCTCTGTGACACATGACATGTATTGTTGAGGACTGATGTCAGTCCCCAAAAATGTCTGTTTCACAAAGCGCATCACCTTTGGCCGCGTATTACATACAAAGTTAATTAGCTTACTGATGAGCGTCCTAGCCTCAGCTATACGACGCTCAATTCTACACTGCCAGGCTGGCACAGTAGACTTGGGTCGAGTAGTAGTAGTATTTACGAAAAAATTAACTCCCGCTACTCAACATACTGCGACAGCCGCGCAGTAGAGAATAGAGTGGGTATCACTAAGATCTTCGCTATTGTCTAAATAGTTAGACAATAGCGAATCCAGGGCACACACCAGCGCTATATTTCTTTTATGCATAGGCAAACGGGATAAACGTGGTCTAATTTGATAATTTACAGACCTGTATTCCAGAATCGCATCCTCCAAAGCACTCCTTAGTCTCTCATTGTATTGGGTACTCACGGATATAGCCTCACTCTCCACAACTTCATCAAGAGGTAGTAACTGTGGCATCTCGTTAGTCACCAAACTCACAGTTTGCGATGAAGAAAGGACAATAAAGCTATCCCGTACATCAGAGCGTATCCTGTCAAGTACGGTATTATTCAGCAGGTGGCAGCGCTGTATAGCCCGTACCTGATCCGACAGTCGTTGTGCTGATACGTTGACGGCTGGTTCAAGCTCCTGAAACAGAGACACCAAACGAACACGGTACGCAGTAAGATTAGTTCCCAACTCTGTAGCCCGATAAAATGCCCGCATGACGTTTTCATTAATTGAATTAGTCCATTTCATGCGGCGCACATCACCACCGGCAGCGGGGGCCCTATTCGAGGTCGGTTCTCCCCTGCCGACGCACAGGTGCTGGCGACGTCGGCGGGGAAAAATACTCGTCGCTAGAGCTTGAGCTCGACGCCTCATTGCTTGCCGCTGTCTTCGAAGGGTGTAGTGGCGGCTGTGAGGCGGAGCTGTGCGACAAGTCCGGGGTTATCTGTTGTGCATTTCTGTTTCTGGCTTGATTTCTTGTTAGCATTTCTATTGTGTTCCATGGTATTGTATTTTATGATATCTGTCAATCTCTTCTAAAATTTTTGGTTTATATTTTTTCATATTGTTGCTGTGGTTTTTCTTATATTTCTTAGTAAAAATCTGTTTCCAAAACATATTTTTTATGTATTTATTCCGATTCTGATATTTATTTGAAATCAAAAATATATAATGTGTTTTGTAAGAAAATGTGACGCTAACAGGTAAGTGTTGCCAGTTATTATATTATTATTCCTCTTTATTTATCTTAATACTTATAAATTACATTTTTAAATATGTACAAAACAATATATATATATTTAAAAATATAAAAAACAGTAGACCACCGACATCGGGTACAGGGACCAAGACACCGGTGGTTAGGACTCCAAAGACAGGAACCTCCTCACTATACGGGCCGTGTCAAGGAGAACGGCCTTCTGCATCAGTCCCTTGATCCAGCCGTCTAACGCGAGCCTCTTAAGGTGTTGATCGAGGCTCTTGGCTATTAATCCATGTGCAGATATGACAATCGGAACAATGATTGCCGAATCAATATTCCACATATCGACAATCTCGTGAGACAAATCCAAGTATTTTATTTGTTTTTCTTTTTCAACTTTCACGAGGTTCTCGTCATGAGGAACAGCGATATCGACAATCATTGCGCGGCGCTCTAATCGGTCTATCAGCACTAAATCAGGTTTATTAGCAACAATAGTTCTGTCAGTGATGATAGATCGATCCCAATACAATGTGGCACGACCATTTTCGAGAACTGGGTCGGGCACATACCTGTAATATGGCACCTCTGAATGCACAAGATTGTATTTAAGGGCAAGTTGTTGATGTACAATCCTGGCTACTTGATTGTGCCTATGCAAATATTCCCCGTTGGCAAGACGAGAACAACCAGAAATAATATGCCTGATAGATTCACCGGGACGGTGGCACGCCCGACAGATGTCCACCGTACCATCTTTCAGGATATATTTCCGATAGTTATTCGTCATAACAACTTCGTCCATAATTGCAAAGACAAAACCTTCGGTTTCTCCGAAAAGATCACCAAACCGTAGCCAAGATGTAGAAGCTTTAAAGTCTATATCAGGCCCATTTAGGGCTCGATAAAAACGGCCATGAAGTTCTTTGCCCTTCCATACCTCCCTGCGATCATTAGTACTAAGTACTACAGGCTTGCGCCAGTTCTCTTTAGCCAGAGCGAGCGGAGTGAGTCCGTTGTCCACTGCTACCACACTACGATGCACTCCCACGTCAGTATGAAGAAAATATTCTCTAAGGTTGTATATCTCGCGATTGTATAGGGTCTTAATGTTTAAGAGTCCACGACCCCCAAACTTTCGCGGGATATACAACCTCATTACCGATGAACGTGGGTGGTGCATTCGGAATGCAGTCAGCAGTGTACGGACTCTCCTGTCAAGGGCATCCAATTCGGTCTGAGTCCATCTAAGTATACCAAAGGAATACATCAGAACCGGCATGACCCAACCGTTGCAGGCACGCATTTTGTTACCCCCTGATAAAAGACTTTTAAGTACTTTTTTCAGGCGGCCAAAAAAGCGCTCCTGCAGCGTTTGTTTCATATGAGATTCAGGTATTCCCAATGACTGTGATATACCTAGATACTTGTAGCTTTCAGTTGCAGACAGAGATCTGAGTTTTGTTGAATCTGAAAGTTCGACTCCTTCAGATTCTACTATCACGCCGTTCTTTACATGCATGACTGCACACTTGTCCACACCAAATTCCATCTTGATAGAATTACTAAAGTTTTCAGTCACCTTCAGTAACGCTGTCAATTGCAAATTAGTGGGGGCAATAAGTTTCAAATCGTCCATGTACAGAAGGTGAGATATAACTCGATCGTCTTTCTGCAACCTATAGCCTAGTCCTGAACCCTCTAACAGCGTACTGAGAGGATTCAAAGCTAGGCAGAACCACAAGGGACTCAAACTATCACCTTGAAATATACCCCGCTCGATCGATTATTATTATTATTAATATGTTTGAGGTTATAATGTTATAAATAACAAACCAGTTACCAGTGTGCGAAACCAGTTGTACCTAGAAATTTGTAGAACAGGTTGATTTTCCCTTTTCAAGAAGCTTTGCTACTCACAAAACAGAATTTGTGATATTTAGATATAACTTTTTATAAGACCAAGTGCGTTTTCAATAAAGTGGAAACCTTGTTATCGAATACTATAAAATGTACATTAATTTTAAAATCTAAATAAACATTGGTATCTTATTAAATTATGGATAAAGTTTTCTCATAGTTCAGAAAGTTTCAACATGTAATAAGCACAGGAAAGGGTGCAAAACTTTTACGTAGCCAAAACCGTGCATAGAAACTGTTTATCGCGATTCACCATTACTAGGAAACATTGCTATCCCTTTTGTTTAAAGAAAGCAAAGAATTATAACGCCACTGACGACATGCAACAGAATATAGTTAATTATTAATATCCTTAATTCCTTCATATTCTCCCCTAATAATGTAAGTGATGCAAATTTTAGGAAACAGCATTGAATATATTAGAAAAGTTACTTCACACCTATTGCCCATTATTGTCCTCCTACGTCACATGTCATGTGCTCCCTCCATATTTGTTTGATGTTTGCGTTTGATACATACTGTGTATCATTTTAATATACTGCATTACAATTTTATTAATACTCCACATCTTCTTATCCTCTCTCTCTTATAACTTGCACCATAACATTCACCGTACAAGGTGTTATTATGTAAATGATGAGAGCCCCGTTTCGGCTGAGTCAATACGCCCGGAAAGCCAATCGACGTCCGCTATACATGTTACCTTTACTTGCGTTTACTTAATGCTAGAGTGCTCTCCATTCAAGATAAAGTTTCAAATAAGTGATAATTGATTAGTGTTTTTTGGCAACCAAGCAAGTCAATATTACGAAACAGTAAGCTTCACTTATAAATTTCCCTCATGGCTCATTTTCTTTTCAAACATCCAGAACATACTTCATGTAGAGGCGAAACATAATTATGTCGATTCTGCATGTGTATTAGACGATGTGGAGTCGATGAGGATTTTTAAAATCGAATCAACATGCACCAATTTCTTTGTGCAGATCTATTAAAAAATCGTTATTCAACATTTTGGGAGATTATGTGCATAATGAAAAAATGCAGTAGACTTCTGGTTTAACCGTATTCTATAAATGACAAATGAAATGAAATGAAAACATTGCAATTGTTTTCAATCAAAGTCATTTCGATTGGTGGTCTGTTTTGTAATCGTATTCTTTATTTCAATTTAACCTTTTTTGGTCCAAAGTTTAATTGAAAATCTTAATTAAAAAATTATATTGTCACTTCTTACGGTATCATCACTTTTATCAGCTGTGGGTCACTCCAGTCATCGCCACCGGACACCTCAACGATCTTGAGTCAGTTGAATGTAGGCAATAAAACCTATGGGACTTATAGGTACTCATATTGGATGTATGGCACGCTTAAATCTTAACAGTACAAAGACAAAACTCTTTGGCGAGAACCGTATACGTAATAGCTTAGTACGATTATTAATTAGATAGCGTAATACGTCAGTAATGGCCAATGTTTTTAAATATGGAATGTTCTTTTGTTTAAATACAAATGTGTCAAATGACAAAAAAACTTAAGAATCTTTGTGAACAAGTGGAAATTCCAAACCAATATTTTTGAATATGGAATTCTATTTTTTAAGCTAATTTGCATTGAAATAATAGGTAGTTGATGGTCAAGTCACATCAAAGTTCCTCTTTATTAAGCCTCAAAACAGCACGTTCTGTAGAAATTTGGAGATAAAATATTGATTTATGACGTCATACCTAGTGGTTGCCAAATCATTTACTTTTAATATTTGGTTTAACAATTAAACAATAATAAGAAACTTGAAAACAATAACGAATATAGTTTTATATAGCCGTGTCATACTTAATTTATGTAATAATAATATTTATAATAAAATATTCTACGCTGTTGTGCACATCATGCAACCGCAGGAAATACAAACAATCACTGCTGATAGGATCTGGAGGTTTCTCGAAGCCATAAGTCTGAGCAGTGAACTTTAAAGGAAGAGTGCGCTACAAAAGACCAGAAATGGTCGAGGTAGCATTAAGCACTTAAAATAATAATAAAATACTTAATTCAGAAAACTACCCTATTATCCGTTCTAAACGTGCTACTATTGTTTATTTTGTACTATATTATACACATTTTCTTCTAGAAAAACATAAGCATTTTATCTACTATATCCACATCTGATTATGGTATGACGTCAGGTCACGATGTTACCGCGAAGCAATTTAATCAGACTTCTGCGCATTGACAGTTGCACTGAATTATAGCTTATCGTGTGCCTCTGACGTGATCTTATACACCGGTTAAAGGCTCATTTCCTCTTATCTATTAGTAAATGTTTTGTTTATGTGTTTATATTTTATGTTGAAGATGAAACATAATGTGTAGGTTATACATAGTCTTTTAATAAACTTATTTTACGAACGTTTCATATTTAGGTATAATATTTCATGATAAACTTACTAAGTCCAAATATGAACCAACCGGTGTAAATCCATGATTGCACGTAGAACATTTTTCTGAGAGGTTGCGACTGGGCTAGCAATGCGCATAACACCATCCTTGGTGTTACAAGTGTTTATATAAATCAGCATCGGTAAACGCTATCGGGCATGCCACGAATTAGTAGTACATGCATATAAATTAAATACACAATTTTGCAACAATCACTAAAATTCAATCACCAAAACATATATATATTGTTTCAATGTTTTGTTGAATGTTTAAGATTGAAACAGAGATCCAGTACAGTACCTACCAGTACTATTATAGCTAACATTGTGTACTTAATTGTTCTTTGGCTAACAGGAACCTTTACAAATTGTATGCAAATACTGATGTTGTCATCTGGTTTAATACCATTTGTTTTTACGGAGTCACTGTGGATTAGTCGTGGGAATTTTCTCGTTTGATATACGACTTTATTATACACTAATATGTAAAAATATGTATAGAATGAATGATAAACTTGATATTATATTAGAAAAAATATAATTAGGTATAACAGAATTTTATAACAGATTTTGGTGGCTTTGCTCAGCGTTATGAGGACAATTTGACAAAACCTTGTTTATTCGTACGTTATTAAATATCCTTACTGGTGTTAAAAACAATCTCACTACTATTGCTATAAACTATCAAAATTACTAAATAACAGTAACTGTGATGATGGTCGTACCTCGATCAGCACTCAAGTGATTGTTATCAACTTATAATGCATGCCTGTCTTTTTAACACCCCACTATTGTCAACCGATTAACAGCGTAGCACTACCGGTATAACTAGTCATAATAATGTCTATTAACTCATTTTGATTAAATAGTGAACTTTTTATCATCAGTTTGCCCCTATTTTTGATAAAAAAATACGAGTTTTGATGTGGTGATACCTTTAAAGATTATAGAAACGGTGTGTAATCTATAAATTTTAGATTGTTATATAAAATAGGATAATTTCGATATTAAAATGAAGTCTGAGAAGGTAAGAAAAAAAATAGGGCACAGGACAAAAAACCGAATTCAAAATCGAGCAATAAATCAGGATTAGTGACGTCATCGGTATCTTTAAAGAAGAGAGCTCCAGCAGTAAGACGAAGCAGTAGCATGTAGACTTAACACATTGTGTTCTTGTTCTTGCGGTGGAAAAGGGTCTGAGAGCTCCACAGCTAGATTTTATACAACCAAGTCTGTAATCACATTCCAAATTTTTCGCCATTGGAATAACTTTAAGCACTTTATTTAAATAAACAACGCAGGATTAATCTTCCTTATGCTGCCAGTATTTACGATTATAACAGCTTACTATTATATGGGTTGGATCGTTGCTTGGCATCTTAGTAAAATCTGCGCATAGAAATTTGGTCGCTATTGAGGGCTACGATTTTTGACACCGACCATAACACATTTTGTTTTAAACGTAGGATTTTTTGCACAAATAGGACTTTGTACATAGTTAGTAATCATTATTAAAGTTTTTTTATGCTTATGTTTATAAGCATAAAAAAACTTTAATAATGATTACCAACAATTTGTACCTAGCGATCGATGACTGTGACACCTGCCCACGATTTCTTGTTCACAATCGAATCAATATTATTGATCTGTCATGTTTTTTGTTACCAAATTGCTTCAATTTGGATTTAGTGAGTATTCGTATAAGGAAAATAAGGGATTATCCAAATGGATAAATATGTTGACTTGTCATTTAGCTGTTGTGGGAATTACTTTTTACTTTGTAGTATACGTAAGACCTTGAAGGATTTAGTTAGACTTTGTGTTACCTACCTTCCTTTCAATAACAATTAATAATCTTCTACATAATAAATTCAAGTCACATTTTTATATTAAAATAACCAGCATCGTTCTGCGGTTACACCTGCGTAAGTCCCGATCCCGTGCGAATATCGGGATAAAAAGTAGCCTATATGTTAATCCAGGTCTCCAGCTATATACATACCAAGTTTCATCGCAATCGGTTCTGTGGTTTTGGCGTGAAAGAGTAACAAACATCCATACATCCATACATCCTCACAAACTTTCACGTTTATAATATTAGTAGGATACTACATGCTACCATAAATCTAGATTGATCTATTCAAGCGGATCCCTATACCTACTACTGATACTAGAGGTTGGGTTGTTCAATAATAAGTATAAGAACTAAAGAAGATTAGAAGGGCACAGTAATTAATGTAATTTTTATGCCTTCTGTAAAATACCTCTAGGTATTATGAAAATGCATTTTTACCAAATTTACATCACTAAACTTCAATCAAAATGATCGAAGAACCAAACTTAAGTTAATATTTAATTGCAACAAAAAGATACAATATGTGTAGGCCACAGCACAAGAACAAGGATAGTGCAGCATGGTGACCAACACTATGGCGGCCTAGTGAGATGCTTTTTCACGCCCCGCTTAAAGGACCCGGGTTCATAGTGGGGCGGAAACACGTGCGCTGGTAGTGGTATGTGGAAACCACCCGACATAGATTATGCATAGTCATAGTAGGTACATAGGCTTGGATAGCCATTAATACTCAATTACTTAATGCCATTCCACAATGTGTAGTTATAGTGGTAAACTTAAAAATAAGTATCTAGTAAGTAACTAAAAATAAGTAAGTAATGTTTTAATGATCAGGTCACATTATGTCACATGAAACGAGTCACGAGATCATTCGCAAACTTTTTTTTATAAAGCAGTTAACAAACATATTTTAAAATACGTAGGTCATCTCATACATACCAGAGATTTTCTTGCATTTATATTCCGCATAGATATTTTATTTGTATAAAAGATCTATGCGGATCCTCGATGACAATTTCCCGGTGACGTCACCCTGACCCAAGAGTCAAGGCATGTATGTACAAACAAATTGTGTATTGTATTGAATAGATGTTTCTAGCACTTCCTCAAACTTTTTGTATTATTTGAAATAAGTGTGCTGCAAACCTAATTTTGTCAGTTTTAAATGTTTTTTCGAAACAATTTTTTTGAGGAACAATAGTTTTTAATGAACGGTTTTTTGGAATATAGGTGGCAGAACTCATTAGTTAATAAAAGGCTGATATGCTGCTCAAGCCGCTGATGTTTTTCGTAGCAGAGGGTACAGAGGAAATAGTGTTAGTTAGTTTACCTCTCTAGACTCTTTCGGAACGATGGACATAATTTGACAGAGGAGCCACCATCTTAGCTCCCAACGGAAAAGAAGCGATGGCTAAGGGTTCAAAACCTCAATAAAGAAGTTTTCCAAAGAAGCGAATGGGTAGTGACCCATTCGCTTCTTTGGATTCTTTGTTGTGTTATAGAAAGAGGCAGTGGCCTTTTTTTTCGGAGTCAGTGCACACGTTTTAGCACATAACTTTGCTCGGTCACCCTGTCACCGATATTTAAGAGGAATGGCGTGTTTGTACTGATTTCAAGCAGAAAACCTTTCTAAACAATACTCAGATGGTATCCTTAAGTCAGTGAGTTATTATCACATAGGATTGCACTCGAGCTGCCGTGAAAGTAATCTTCTTCATCTTCTTCATTGTGCTATGTCTACCTTTACCTCACCCTCTATAAGTTAGGGTGTAGACGTACTTGTTAAACTCTCAGAATTCATAATTTCTATCGGTGTGTGGAAAGACAACACACTCACATTAGAAGTCCGAAATTTCTGGAAAACCTCTTCTCTTCTTCCCTCCAGTTGCCACTATTTGGTGACTGCTGTAAAATAAACAAAAAAAAACCTATTGCTTACATCATTATAATTAAATTTAGTACCTATTTTCAAACGTTGGAAATAAAAGTCTTACCAGAAGTTTTAGCTCTATTACATTGATTTGCCTTAAACCGTTTTTAAACAGTTAATATTACTCTAATTACTTTTTTTACGACTGCATGTTGATAGTACAGATGTACATCCGAACAGATAAACGTTTCTAATAATAATTATTGCTAATCTGTGGCGACCATCTTCGCTTCATCATTGCGTACGCTTTGGTCAGTTTGACATCTAGTGGCATATAGTATATGAGAGAATTAGATAAAAATATTAGAAAGGTGTTAATTGTATATATTATATTTTAAAAACTCTATGTCACGAGACAGCAGACTATTACGAGTTGCAGTTGTCAGTGATTGACTCGCTGCTACCTTTTTTTATACAGCTAAGTTACCAAACAACCATTCCTACAATGCCTACAAAAACGGATCACCGGTCGCATCAATGGTAGCCTTTCTACAATGGAGTTTTGTCAACCTTGCCCATACCTATCTATCGGGTAAAGGAAGGTAAGTATAAGTAATTTGGTGATATCAACAAATATACATGATACATTTTTTTTTTATAGGGGGCAAACGAGCAGACGGGTCACCTGATGGTAAATGACTAGCGCCGCCCATTGGCACCTGCAACTCAAGAGTCACAAATGCATTGCCGGCCTTTAAGGTGGAAGTAGGGGAAGGGTGGAAGAGAGTGAGGGGAGGAGGAAGGGAAGCGTTAGGACCTCTAGTAACCTCACTCACTCGGCGAAAAGCAATGCAAGTATTGCTTCACTGCCGGTTATCTGTGAGGCCGAGCAGAGCCATACGTGCCGAAGCGCGGCTCTCCCACAATGTCATATACATAATATGTATCTTTCCTCACTGAATACTCAAACTCACTAGCGTTATCTCTTGAATGTATTATGTATGTAGTGTTGATATGTATTATGTATGTAGTATGAATGTTGGTATATGTGTAATTTCTGCTCAACTGTGGTGTACAATAAATAATGTTCTATCTATCTATCTATGTTGTATTCTTTCTTTTTTGTGTTGTATTTTCTTTCTTTCTTCTGTGTTATATTTCTTTAACCTTCCTTTACGATACATAATTATTTTTATGATGCTGTTTAGCTGTGGTAATCTCAATAATTAAAATGCTTGTCATGTCGGACGGCTGTAATTTATTAAAAAAAAACTGTTTAACCCCACCTGTTAATATGCGAATAGCTCTCTTTATGCTAAGTAGCGGTCACGAATATAGACGTTTTGAAATACAAAATAAACACAAAGAGTTCCACTATTCACCTCCTGAATCTATCATTCGATCATCTCCAAGATGCCAAGGCCTCACTTGGCTTGAGAGGATTTGGAATCGGGTGTTTCAGAGGAGATGGTGAAAGTGATAGAAGCTTGAACTGGTATTAATATATTTGCGACTGAATTAGCTACAATAAAAACAAACTTTGTAATGGTTTCATAGATGTGGCCCAGCTACTTGACAGCTGTTTACTCTGACTGCTCGCTGCGGCGTTTCTCCTTTCTTTCTACTGATTCTATACAAATTCAAACACATTTCGAAATGATTTATATATTATATTACCAGCAAGCTTCCCGCAAGGCTCGAAAGAGGTTCGAACCTCACAATACTATACATACGACCTTTTATTTCGATATGACAATAATAGAAGTAGGTAACTTAAAATTTACTTCCAAGGTTTGTTACAAGACATAGTTACAAGTGCAGCCAATAAAATCGTGTTTATCTCAGTTATAAATGACTAGCAGCGCCCCGCAGTTTCACACGCTTAAGTCCCGATCCCGTGGGAATATCGGGATAAAAAGTAGCTTATATGTTAATCCAGGTCTCCACCTATCTACATACCAAGTTTCATCTCAATCGGTTCAGTAGTTTTGGCGTGAAAGAGTAACAAACATCTATACATCCATACATCCATACAACCTCACAAACTTTCACGTTTAAAGTATTAGTAGGATATCTTCCACAATGGGAACAATAAGAAACAACATAAAGGCTAAGAAAATAATGTTAATTTAACCTCCTTTACACAAAAAACTGCTCATCCAAACCGAATAAATTTACCTGTGTCTTCCATATACTACTTTTGGCAGGCACACGGCATGGCGGGATCGCGGCATATTTTTTGTCACAGAGCCGATAAGATCGCCGACACAGATCAGCGCACAATGGCCCGGTAATTGACAAACCATGACTCGATAAAGTCAAGGCCCGCGCCGCACTTGTCCATACTTAGGTGCGATTTGATTGAATTCTTTTCGGATTAGAGGATTAGTACTTGTAATTTTGTTTTGTATTCACTGCTGCAGTAATTAGTTTGAAATAATAGAACATATTGATCTACAGCGTATTCTATAGTATACAAGGCTGAGTTCATTTTGCAGTAATTACTTTATTATGGGAACTTTAGTTTATTGCAATTTATAGTTACCGGGCGCTCTGGCCTTTGTCCCTAGCATCCGTATTTAACGTATTCGTAAAAAATATTTTTAGGTCTCTTAGTGATGACAAATGAAAGGTTAATTAATTTTATTCTTAATTAATAGGATTTACTCCCTCTGCTAGCTCACATGCAGCAAGGGAAGGACATCTTTCGGTTTTTCCCTTTGAGGTTGGGAGGTCAGAAGGCAGTCGCTCCCGTAAAAGCCAAAATTTGCCAAAATAAAATGGTTAGAGTTAAGAAAGCATACGTCACGGATAGGGCGTCGCCGCAAAACGACGCGCAGGAACTTCGCCCGACTCGTGTGACAAGTGGACAAGGGCTGCCGTGCCGTAGGCGAGCACGGTTAAAGACATTAGCCCAATCCAAAAGAAAACTCCGCTTCGCAACATGGAACATTGGCACGCTAACTGGACGCGCGAGGGAGTTGGCCGATATACTCTCCAGTCCTCCTGAACGGTCATGTGGGTGAGGGATGTGAGGAATTTGAGCGCGTTCACGGTGGTTTTGGTTATGGTAGCCGTAACGCGGAAGGGAAGGACATCCTCAATACGTGTGCGGCTGCTGCTGAACAAGCAGCACAGAGAGGTGCAGCCGCCGGATCTGCTTCCAAATCAAGGACCGGTAACGCCTGCAGAAGTCCAGAATTGTCTTCGCCGCATGAAAAATTGGAAAGCTGTCGGAGCTGATGGAGTCCCCATCAAAGCCTGGAAGGCGATGGGGAATCGTGGTGTGGGCATCTTAACCGACCTTTTTAACCGGACACTCCTCACCGGTATGATCCCGAGCCAATGGAGGCTGAGTATCATTACTCCAATCTTCAAAGGCAAGGGTTCGGTGCAAGAGTGCGGTAACTACCGAGGTATAAAGGTCATGTCCCACACCATGAAGCTCTTTGAGAGGGTTATCGACTCTCGGGTCCGACAGGAATTTACTGTCTCGGAGTGTCAATATGGGCACGGGACTATGGACCCTGTTTTTGCACTAAGAACTGTCACGGATAAATACAGGACAAAGAATACGCCTCTGCATTGCCTGTTTCTGGACATGCAGAAGGCCTTTGACTGTATTCCTTGCGTGATGATCTGGTGGGCACTGCGGTCGAAAGGGGTGCCTGAGGCTTATATTGACATCATCCGAGACATGTACAGTGATTCCAATTCCGGAGTTCGGACCGCTGTTGGTGACACTAAACCCTTCCCCATCACCGTTGGGGTACACCAAGGGTCCGTCCTCAGTCCGTTTCTGTTCAGCGTGATATAAGACGTCCTGTCAAACAGCATTCCAGATGCACATGAGCGGCCTCCATGGCTGCTCATGTATGCTGACGATATCGCGCTGGCGGATGCGGACAAGGGTAGGTTGGTGCGACGCGTGAAGGCGTGGAAGGAGTCGCTTGAGAACGGTGGTCTGAAGCTCAACGTGGCGAAGACCGAGTACTTGGCCTGCAGCTCTACAGATCCCACACCCATGTGCATAGATGGTGACACGGTGAGCGTGCGAATCAGGTGAAATACCTGGGATCTGTATTTCACGCGTCTGGTGACATCGATTACGATGTCAAGGCACGCATTGCTGCCGCGTGGGCCAAATGGCGTGAGGTGACTGGTGTCATTTGTGACCCCAAGATACCGGTCCAAGTTGAAGGGACAGGTCTATAAAACCATCATTAGACCTGTCCTTATATACGGCTGTGAAACGTGGCCGTTGCTGGACCGACACAAGCAAAAGCTGCGTGTCACGGAGATGAATGTGCTGTGGTGGATGTGTGGAGTAACGCGGAAGAACCGCGTTAGGAACTCCCGCATTCGCGGCAGCCTTCATGTCCGTGACATAGCGGATAAATTGCAGGAGTGTCGTCTTCGCTAGTATGGCCACGTTTTGCGACAACCGGCTACTTACGTGGGGAACAAATGTCTGGCCATGCCACCTCCGCTGGGCCCCGGCAGGAGGGGTAGACCTAAAAAGTGTTGGCTTGACGTCGTAAGGGGTGACATGCGTGCCAATGGACTCAGTATTAGGGATGCCGAAGATCGTGAGAAGTGGAGGAGAAAAAGTCGGAAGGCGGACCCCGGGCACCGAAGCGGAAGTTTCGGTTGTAACCGGGAAGCAACGCCATGATGATGATGACTGTTTTTATATGCAGCTCAGGTAATTCCTTAAAAGAAGATAAGGACAATAAAACTGTTCGAGGAATAAAAAAAAACATTCAAAACTTTAATAGAAGATCAGAATTGACATATCTATAATCTATTCACTAAGTAGCTCCTCAGTTGCCGTAGTATCAAATATGTTTTTTTTTAATAAAAATAATAGCAGAGGGGCTCGTGGCTAAGTGGTAACCGAGTAGGTTAACACATTACAAAGTTAAGTAATGCCAGCCAGGTCAGTCTAGGTTGGGTGACCATTCTTAACACATTGAGACCCCTCCGTGCCTCGGAGAGCACGTTAAACCGTCGGTCCCGGGTGCTATACAAACATCTGTGGCATTCGTTACGGGTAGTTGGAGCCCTAAAATATCCGGCAACCTGGTCTAACTACAAAACTTCGATATCGCCTAGTACTTGGGTTGTGGAGGTCTGATGGCAGTCGCTTCACGTGAAATATCAAAGTTCGGCCGTATCGTAGTCATATTTTAGGGTCGTATAGTAGACCTCACGAAGCACGTAAAGGTCTAACTTTTAGGAAAATTCGTGATTTTTTTTACAGAAATCTTATTTTGAACCTGATAAATTGAAGTTGAAAATTTATTGACGAAGCTAATATTTCGCAAGAGAGATGACTGACATGAATGAAGCTACGGATATTTAATACAAATAATGTTGATGGAATGTCCAGTTTTTTTTTTACTCTTAATAATCTAATTTAAAAAAATAATAAACAAAATCATTAAAATTGACATGAACATTCACAATACGATGTTAAGAAATGTGCACCTACACCAGGAAAAGCATAATGCGAAGAGGGAATCGAAAAAAGAAAAATGACAATTTTTTCAAGCTTTTGTCGGCTACACATAACGATCCTAAAATTTGACCACACCTTTATGTAACAGCCTGTATAATACACAGACTAATGCAAATAGATATATTATATCAATGCTTACAGATATTTTCACTGGAAAGGAATCGGACCCGCGACATCCGACGTTTTACGCGAACGATTTAGTAAATAAAATCTCCAAGTCAATGCAGCAATGTTATGTTTAGTGCACTTCAGAAATAAAAATACAAGGAACATATTTATATAACTGTAGGTATAAGTCATTATTTAATAACTTTTAAATAATTTAATTTTTAAAACTGTAACTGTCATAAGTGTCAGATAGAATATCATGTAACGTTACTAGAAAAAGTGTAGTATGTGAAACGTAATTTTGTTATTAATGTAATAAATACAATATTGTAAAAATATAGATTTGAATAATCAAGAAGAGACAATCATGATCATTCGAAATGCGATCAATCGATCAAAAACCTGAGATAAGGATAAGACATATAAAACTCATCAAATTGGAATTCGTCAGCGTGATCTGTCACGCTGATGAATTCATCACCATAATCATCAGTTTTCCTTCTTCATAATCATCTACGAAAACAAAAAAATATATAACTTTACACATAACACCATGCATAATATTTATATAATAATATATTAAGAGTTAGTAAGGAATTAAGCTAAACTTAGATAAAAGAAGAATATGAGTCTAAAGGTATAAAAGTGGCAGAACTGCAATAGGTGGTGCGACTTGCGATCAAGAGGTTACGGGTTCAAACCCCACCTAGTTAAATAGGGACTTGAACTCGCTCTTAGCAAAGCATACTCGTATGTGTGACCCAGTAGGTATTTTGTTTTTATAAAATAAAGTGTATGTGTGCAATTCACACACGGCAGAAGTGAAACTTCAGAAAAACAGATCAAGATATACAAATAATGGCCTTAACAATAAACAGTAAGCAAACCTGAAGTCCAGTTACAATTACTGTACACAACTTTCAAAACAAACAATGCCTCGTTTTCAATATAGGTTAAGGTTGGATTACATTTACAAGTGAAATATGGAGCAAAAATGCACAAAAATTATACCACGTTAACATTGACATATAGTAAGCAGGCGCAAAACAAAGATTGGTAGTACGCAGACGCAGAGACAAAGATTATAGGAACTTTATCGTAGGAACTTTATCGTGATGCTTCCGTTTCATCGAATTTCAAATCACAACGATTCTAAAGAGGTTTCACTTAAAAAAATTACTAAAGAATTTAGTAGGAATATGTTCCTACCCTTATAATATCGCAAATAATAATATTTGCCAATATACGAATAAGTATGCGTTATTTCTTACATGAGCATTTACTGTATCAAGATAGAAAATAGAACTCACACACATTATGCAATGTTAAGTATTCAACGAATTATGACATTTAAGTCATATCATTGCAGGTAACTTGAAATATGAAAGACTGAAACTGCAATTCATCTCAGACCTTGTCATTATGTTACCCATAATCAATAATATAATAGCAGTGGCTGACAGTCTTCCGACTAAATCCAGAAAAGCTCACCTAGCCTTCAACACCCAAATATTCAATAGTCGTGCCAGCCGATGTATCGTTGAAAACGCTTAATCGGTTGCCTTCCGTCATACAATACACACACTTCCGTCATTGATTGCAAGCGACCTCTAACATCAGTTATTTAGATGTCACGATTGATTCTCGATTCGAATCACGATTAATAAAGGTCATGGTTAATACATAATGGTGTTGAATACTTTTAATACTGGCCAACGTACTCAAATTTTTGAATACCACAGAATAAATAAACGACATTCAAAAACTTTTACCCTCTGCTGTTATTAAAAGATTTCATGTTGTTAAATTTTATACTGTGATCAGTTCGGTTGAATAAAGACGAGTATAATTTGACAGACAGATCTTTTATGATGACCACAACGTATGAACATTAATCATGCTTTTTTGTCACCTGTTCGCGAACATGACGAAATTATGTTCTTTGTGACGGTCTTTGTAGGGTGTTCCTTGATCATGGGAGCCTAGTCATCGCGACCCATAATTAGTTTTTAAATTGGATGCGGAGCAAAAAACGAGAGAAGTCCCCGTTATTATGTTCTAATGAAATTTTTATTTGGAATTTTTCGTGATTGGATTTGACAAATTACTGTTGACCGTGGTTCAATTTATTTGCTCGTTAGTCATTACCGTTTTTCTTGTAATCAACATGTTATTCTAAACTGAATTTCATGCGGTCATCGAATGATACCTATTTGGTGTATAGTTCATCGACATAATCAGCATGTTACAATTTTAATGCTTATTGGGACTTATTCCACAACCTTTCCCACAACTTTGATCCCTGTATACCAGGATCAACAATGACCCGCAGTTCTAGTCAGGGTTCAACTTGTCTGTTGGTCTAGTGGTTAGTGATCCCGAATGCTGAGCCACAGGTCGTGGGTTCGATTCCCACCCAGGACAAATAATTGTGTGATGAGCACGATCATTTGTTCTGTGTCTGGGTGTAATCTATCTATAACTAGCAACCCGCCCCGTCTTCACACGGGTGGTATCATCATCACATTTCAACCAATTTAAACAAAACGTTAACAAATTCAGTAGTTTTTCAGTTTATCGCGAACAGACAGACAGACAGACGCGGCGGGGGACTTTGTTTTATAATATGTAGTGATATGTATGCATTTAGAAATATATCGGTATGTTTATCAGCAGTCTGGATACTATGACCAGATAGCCGTGTGTGAGCTGTGTCAAGTTATTATTATTATTATTATTTGAAAAACACTAAAAACTTATGAAATAAAACTAGGCACCTTGAACTCATTACACTTTATGGGTCCTATGTGAGTTTTATTTGTTTACTACTAAGATACAAAACAACAAATAAGCTCTCGGTCAGCCTGATAGTAGAATACACCAGTGCTGTTACTTCTACGTTCAAATTACTAGCTTCTGAAGCTGGGAAAGAGTACTATGCTGTTCAGGCTGTCTAACTGATGATGACGACATCCGTCGACGGCAGGGGCATTATTTTTATTTGTACCCGGATATGACTTGCACAATGAAGTTGTGGTATAGGTACATGCGGTCATAAGAAGTGCAGAAAAGCGGGTCGTAGTAGATAAGTTTTGGTCAAGTTTATATGTGGCGTTTTGCATCAAATCGAGACATAGCCAGTCAAAGGTGTTTACACCTTTCTTTATATTTGTAACTGTGTAACAACGCTGAAAACATAAGTCATTACACATACACCTATTTCGTTTTGTGAGTAATCCAGAAACAAACATATAGCTGATTCAATTTTACCTACATTTCCCTTTCAATATACTCCTGATTTTCCCATTATTAACTCATAAACTTCCCGGTGGACAGAAATAGGCTTTTATGTTGAAATTTTACGTAATAGGGGATGACGTCAAATTATAGTTGCAAAATTCTATCTACCCTTTCGAGAGTAAAGGCATCAGAGTGTATTCTTTTCTTTCATTAAACCTGAGTTTACAGTAATAGTGTTTATTTATGTGACAATTTTTACTAAATCAAGACTATACACAAACACACGCACACACACTTACCCACACAACACATACACACACACACACACATACACACAAACACACACAATTGTTTTTTGACAATTCTTTTTTAACATTTTTTAAATTAAGAACCTCTGTCATTTACAATATCTTCTTAACTATAGATAAAGAAACAACAACTTATAAAAAATGAATAAATTTAGTATAAATCTTATTACTTATCAAATTAGTGTTTTTATATCCGGATATTGAAACTTCACTTTCTAATCTTTATTCATATTTACGACGACAATCCGTTAAACTATTCATTAAGTTAAGTGGATCTTCTTCAACGCGGATGTCACAAAAAACGGCGACAAAGCTGTAGATGGACTCGACGACATTCGTTTAATTAGGTAAATAGAATGTCGTCTACCGCTAGAAGATTAATGTAACTGTTTTGACGATTTCGAGAAGTGACGATAAAAATAAATTTGAGATGATCGTTTCGTAACTAATTCCAATGACAATAATAATTTAGATTCTAGTCTAATAAGGAAGGTAGTAGGCTGGTTTAAGTCAATAAATCCACTAACCTATTGCTTTATCTTGAAGAATATATTATAATCTTATTACTTTAAACGAGCAATTCTTGTATGTACCTATGTATTTATATTTAGGGTATCTCTGAAACGGTTATAAACGGTTTTGATTAAATTTGGTATACAGATACCATTTTGCATTTTAAATTCAACTGCAGTTGTATTTCCTGTGAAATCGCAATTTTACAAAAAAAAATACGATTTTACAAAAAGCTACCGAGCGAAGCTCGATCTCCCGGGTACTTGATTGTTACGTAGTAGCACTCCGTGATCTATAATGGTATATTTCTTTTATAGTTAAAGTATTCCTCTGACCCTATACAATAATAACATTGACAGAAGGCGGCGCGGCGGAAAGATTTCCCAACATTTTCCGCAAATCCGTAAAGCGGAGTTTAATGTACTTATAATAATAATATATTTATCATTGGCATAGCTTATACTATGAATTCTACAACACGGAAAAACATACTTATATACTTTTTTGGTACATATAGATACATCCATGTTATACATACATATTAATGAATACAAATATGTATACTAAGCGGGAATCAAATTTGCGACCTCTGCCGTTGCTGTGGGATACTCTATACCAGAGTTCGTCAACCTAGATACGAGTATATTAAAAAAAGGAACGTTCTGAAATACTTACTATTGTTGGTTAATATATCTCTTCTTAAGACAGTATATTTTCTTGAGTTTTAAGTTTTGAGTGCTCGTGCGCATCAAAACAATGCTTAGTAGACAATAATAAGCTTACCTTCCTCTATATTCACTTCAGATCTAAGCTCCTTCTAACTATTGAAATAGACACATAAATTACCATTACGTTTAATATTACCATAATTTTAAAGCATAATTCGCATAACAATCACCTAACATTGATGATTATACTATGCAAATATATATTTTTCGATTTAACCAAAGAGTTTAGTTAAAATATTATAATCGATCACCTTTACAAGGACAACGGACATGTCTAATACCACACTACGCACAAATTGGTCACAATTTATACAGCCCAGATCATTAAGTTAAGATAACAATGCACTTAGATTATGCAAACCGAGTGATTTATTACTTTAGCTGGCTTCTGTTGCTAAATAAGCATTCCGTAACCAACATTTGACATTTTAGTTTGGTAAGTCTAGTGAGAACTTCGGTTTGAAAGGAAAAAAGAAGAAATGGCTTTAGTTCACATTTTTTTTACCACATTTGAACACTTTAGACATTTCTAAAGTGTTCAAATGTGCCAGAACTTTTAATATATGTTTGATTTGAAAAATTCAACGGCTTTGAAATCATTGGCTTTACATCAAACGCTGTTAAACGTCAAAATAATATTAATGTTTATTATGAATACGTACGTTTAAGCTATCCATTGCAAATAATAAATAATATTAAGCAAATATAAAACTTAATATGCCAAAGACACGCTTCAGATAAGCTCCATTATATTCAAAACTTCACGAGGAAGACATCAATGGGACTTAAATACGTCTTTCTTAGGTATCATACGTTTTGGGGCCATTAAGTTTGTGGGCGTTAGCGGTTGTAACACAAACACAAATAATTTTTTTAGGAAAATATAATTTAAAAAGCATAGTATACGTAAATTCCTCAATACCTCTTTCATATCCGCCATCAAGTTGAAAAATGCTTAAAAATACAGACCATAATACAAATGGTAGAAAAAATATAGACAGAGGCAAAATCTCACCTTAAAGGATTCTTCCTTTCAGTTCAAGAATATATTAGACTTCAAGTTCTACCACCGTCTTTATCCAACCGCTCTCTGACAGACTAATTCATCATTCGTAGTTCATTCAGTTAGTAGACGTCTATCGCCACGCTTTTCTATCAGTGGCTGCCGCTCGAGAACTTTTATTACCTAGCGTTGTTCGGTTCTCCGGACGTACAAAAAAGGTCCAATTATTTAAAAGTCTCCTTCAGTTTGGCAAAGCATTCTTGATTTAAGAAATATTATTATCACTTGGATAGTACTCGCTCACCTTCCAGCCCCCAGTCTTCAGTCAAGAAACAATCGACGGTCAGACGGCGACCGCTCCACTGTACTGTCAATCGTATCATTAAAGAACCCTCGGTGGTGGGTCACACATCAACCGAGCACTTCATTAGCCACTCTTCAACCTACGTGAGACACATTCCAGATGAGCTGCGAGCTTAACTGGATAGGAGATTGATGTATAATAGTGGGAATTAAACCTTCGTTTTATTGTACGAAGACGGGCGATATAATGAGAATTTGGTACGGAAAAATAGGACATTAGAAATTTTATTTACGAACAGGCTCGTGCAAAATAATTATGTTAAATTATATAATAAAACAAATGAAAACTTTGAATTCTTAGGCCCTTGCCTAACGGTTACCTAATTTTTTTAAACTACAAGTTATCTTAAATCCACCAGGGTTATTGGCAGGGTGGCCTTTTAATTCGTTAAACTTTTCGATAGCAATTTTGTAATTCATTTAAATTTATTAATTAAACAGTTCAGGCATTTTCTCCTATGCCTGTCAACCAATTTTCTTCATTTCTTTTTTGTTTAGCAGCTATTGAGGAGTTTTAGTGACATTATTAAAAAAAGCTAGACCAGATATTTTTTTATACATAATGTATATAATATTATGTGAAAACAACTACAAACAGCTAAATGCATCCTGTATATATGTTGACCTGTCTTGCACAGAAAGTCTTTACAATGACCGTTCAAATTATACGTGTCATTAAGTTAAACAAAAAATTCAATACTTAATGGGATATGGTCGAATATCGACCATCAGACGATCTCTAGTTCTAATAATCTTGCCAAATCCACGCCTTACATTAAAAAAACGATGTTTCTGTATTGTATTTTCTGAACATTAAAATAGTAAATATAATAAAACATGGCAAAAAAAATAAACAAAGGCTCCAGTAACGCCCCCGTGGTGCCCATGTAATTGTAATACTTTGTATTTTTAATCTGTATTGCATTGAGTAATGTCGAGGCCTTCCGCCATGAGATAAGTCATGTTATTTTTACAGTCTAAAGAATGATTTCAGCATCGAGTTACAGAAATATAAAACGGTGTATTTGTCATCTTCAAACGTCAGATCCAAATGTAGGATTTACGCATAGATCGCATATTTTACGATTTTTTTATAGCTCAATAAAACCATTTTTAAATCATTTCTAGGTTTGATGTCAATAGACGAATATGTTTCTATCTTTTTAAAGATTAATTTCAGATCAGTTTTATTGATTTTTAAATCGTTTGTAATAAAAATACTGAACACTTTTTATTAAAATTGTTATTTTCCCGATTTCTAATATTTTTATCGTCGTCGTGTGTATTTGTGTTTTCCAAATCAGATTGTTCTGTTGTTATGTTTCTGATGCATTCACTATATTTTGTATGCTTTGATAATATTGTATAGCTTAAAAATGATCACAATCTGGGTCGAGTTGTAGTTGTGTTTTTAAACTACAATAGAGGGTTAGATATCAATGTAGGCAAGTGAACGAATACATTTTTTAATACTTTTTTAAATATGTTACAATGTCATTTTTTTTCCTAACGAAGTCATTCAGATTTCAATGCTATTCATATTTTGCAATAAGCAAATACTGAAGTAATAATTGCTAACTTTCATTTCATCTGTTTCAAACAAGTTATTCAGCTTTTATTTCTCACGCCAAAAATAAGATTAGATTAGATAGATCTTAGTTTCTTCATCTGTTGGTAGTTCAATTAATAATAATCAAATGCTCTAGAATATTCCGAAATATACTTCTGACTTCATTTATCTCATGACAGTTCGTTATAACACTTTCGTGTGACCCGTACACGAATATGTATAAATAAATATCTTCGGAAACATGACTAATAATCCTTCAATATCTTCATATTGCATATTCAAGATTGGAGTAAAAAAACATTCTCTCACATCGACCTGTTTGGGCCGTCTATCAACGTATGACGTACTGAGAACTTGATTTTACGTTTAGTAATGCTAATATGAGTTTGATTTTAAATCTTAAAATTGAAGGCGTAGAGGCTAACGGTAGTTTTGGTGATTACAATGTGTATAATGGTAGTATGTGTCGGGATGTCAAAGCGTCGCGAACGAGCGCCGACGCAGGACAGTCTCGTGCTGAGAGTAATCTTAGTCGACCTCGTGATAGGGATGGGCGAGGACGGTGAAAGTATTGATGTCGATGAGAACTTGTAAAGATGAAGCGATTGAGTATTATGTAATATGAGGCTGGTAGTTGAGCATGGCCTGGTTAGCTTTAAACAATTTTTTATGTCATTTGTTTAATTATCTAACCATATTTTATTTGAGGAATATTTATTTAATAACGTTGTTATTAGGACTGCTGCTGAGGAGATATTTTTACTAAATTTTAAACTTCCGCGTCCATGATATAATTATGTATTTATACAGGAGTTTACGCGATCACGAAATAGGTATTACATGCCACTGAATTGTCTGATATTTCGACCAAGTTGCACTGGCCGTGGTCACAGGCTGACGGACAGCAGATTATTTTATCAATTTATTTGATTCTTTAGTCAGTAATATTTTATGAATAAAATAATATATACAATTCTAAATATCATTCACAAACCAACGACTTTAATATAATATGTCGATGTTGCTACAACATTATCGATATCTACCTCCTAAGTGTTGGGCCAGCATCATTATTGTCTCAACGGGGCGCTCGGGTCAGAGAGTCGAGACAATCTGTCAAATGGAAAGAATCACACACGAACAAGTCGAGCCCCGCACCGCCGTCCTATTAATCATATTTCGACCTTTTTTTACGATTTCCGAACGTGTGTTCTCTCAGATAATAGCTACTATTCTGACGGCGAAATCACAAAGACCTTTATCATATCAAAACTAGAGTTTACACTTTATGTGTTGATATTTAAGATTCAAATTCTGTTGCATGGTTTCCACATGTGGTAGGTTCAAAACAAGCGGTAAGGCCTTTTTAGACAATACTTGTCGTTTGATTCAAGATGTCATGTTTTACGATAAAATCTTGACGAAAATTTCTGTTTGACGGGGTCAAATTTAGTACGGCCATGTTCTTCAATTACATTTGACATAGTTTAATCTAGAATGTACGTTCGTTTGGATTTAGATCATAGATCTATCTGATTGGCCTGCTGGGTCGAAATGTTTTGACATGCGAATTATGACAGGTAATGAGTCGATTGCATGAACTGAATTAGGTATGTAGGTACGGTTGGCGAAAACAATCCAAATTATTAATGGACGCTAATGGCGTTGGAAGGACGACGGGACTTTAAGAGTACGTATTTGCTTACCAGTATCACTAATATTTGTAAGGATCAGTATCTACTTTAATTAAGGTGGGCCGTTTGCTTGATTATCAATTTATTTAAAGAGAAAGAACATTATCTGTCATGTAATTTTGTTGGTTGTAGAAGTATCAACAGTGCGAACGAAAATAAAAATATTGACGACCAAGTACGGGTAGTTACTAAAACTCGTACTTTACGGAGGCGTCACTGAGCTCTCACCAATCTAACCGTGACCACGATCGATGCAATTCCATCGAAACGTCGGGTAACCAAAAATGTTATTGTGTCTTGTAATTGTTATCGTGATTAAGTCCAGATTAACAAATCCAATATGTATAGTTGCGAAAGTTTAAAATCAATTATTATCTGTGACAGTTTTGAGATGGACCACCTAATTTACCTACCCTTAGCGTGTTGCGTCATGCTGTTTACCGATAACTCTCTAACTCAGTATACTACGGTATACAGTAATGTTCCTTGACTGTAATTATTGTGTAGAAGAAAAACAAAACTAAATGTTAGTAGTATGACTATTGCCTCGTAGTTTCAATAACCTTTTCCAAACTAAAACGCTTGCGCTAGGAGTGTTTCACCTCTTTATCGTAGTGACATTCAAGTCTGCAATCATTCGATTACAACTTCGATATCTAAGGTCTATACCGCTTTATTATGAGCCTTATTAATAAAGGTTTAGTTACTTGCCCATGCCTAAAGTAATCCTGCATCTAGCCAGAATATCGAGATTGTTAACGCAACCGGTTCCACTTCTCTGTACTTGCATCGTAACTCTACTATGAATTATGACATTGTACCAAAAGTTCTAATATATCGTGACAATTCCTTATTAAGTGTAGTTCCAAAATCTGTCTGATGACCCACACGCATGGAAAGTAAATAATAACATCCCTATTGTTAAAAATTTAAAGTTTATAATTGTCTGGCAAATGTTGTGTCAAGTGTTTGCTTGTACTTGACATAGTTTGCGTTTGGTGTAGTCTTAGCCTGAGGCGAAGACTGTAGGCGAGACCAATGACATTTCGTATTAGGTTAAGTTTGAACTTCACTTACATAGTTATAAGTCTTTGTGTTCTAATGTCCCGTACTGTTTGTACATCAAAATCAAATCCAGTTTAAATAATAATATGTTTTTATTTATCTCCACAAATCACACAAGTCTTAACATCTAAGTTGACAAATAGTTTAGCTTAAATTGTAATTTGTGGGAAACCTGGAGTCTAAACTAAGCCTTGGCCTGTATTTTAGAGCTCCAGGCCCCCCAATATTGAAGTAACAGTAATGTTGTCCACGCTATGTGTTTAAGCGTGGATATTTATGTATGCATGCATGTCTGTGTGTGTGCGTGCGTGCGTGCATGCGCGCCTTTGTGTGCGAGTGCCTGCGAATTTTGATATCCGCAGTCTGGGCGTGTAGAGCGTATTTTTTTTATTGAACAATTAACCGAAAAAAAGACTTTTTCTACATTTCGTGTGATATCTTATTACCAGTAGGTACGTTTTTTGTCAAATGTGCCCAATGCTTTTTTGTTCTCCATTACATTCCATACAAAATGAGACCTTTTCAAAGTCACTAAGTGCTTTTGTTTAACAGCAAATGAAGGTCTAAGTTAAAAAACAGCGTTTTTTTTATATTTAATAACTTAAATGACAAAAAAACAATAAATAAAAATGCGTGGTAATCGAAATGTCCATTTTTGATCTTGAAACAACTACGTTGATTGCGCTATGAACGATGAGTATTAATTAATTTATTTTATTAAACAACTTAGACTATCTGGAGATAGATTTGAGTGCTTGTGAAGGATGGTTAACATTATATATAGTTGTCGTATAGTCAGTACTTCAGTTTCTTCACAAAGTAGTAGGGAATAATCGAGGTTTAGATGCAAGTACTTAATTTTAATATCATCTTCTGGGCTCTTTCTAAGATTATCATATTGGATTTACACGCACCTCTCCATGTAGTATTACAAAAGCTCAAAATGGATTGCACCATAGCTTTGTAAACTATCCTTATGGTTTGTTTTTATTACATGTATGAAAATATAAGATAGATATTCCTTGTAAATAAAAAAAAAATATAGGGCTCCCGGGACACAACTGTGTCGCTTCGGTCCTTCCCGGCCTCTGTCCGGCCTCAACTATACTCACTAAGTCATGGGAACCTATACGATAAGTACCTATATAACTAATTTTGTAACATTAACTGTTCTTGTGTCGATTTTTAAAACTAATCTAACAAATAAGAACATGTTTTGCCAGTAGCCAGTATCTGTCTTATTTTCTCTAACGAAAATCATAAAACTCTATAGGAGTTTTTTATTATGTGGTCAGCATAACACTTAGTGTCGTTTTCTGTATTAATACTACAGGACCCCCTAAAAGGATGTGACATCCACCATTGGAAGTACAGGAACCTCCTTCACCGGCGCAGTTATTCAAAGTTGTGATGCTCATGTCGACCTAACCTCCATGAGAAATTTAGACTGAATTTTCACTGTGTATATAAAAAGTGTACGAACTTTATTATACAAATTTATATATGATATGCATAGTACATGTTCTTCCAACATTTTGTTGCATAACATTTTAATAAACAATTTAGGCGAAGCTCTATACACTCATACATGCTATCAGAATCAATCTTATTCCCATCCCGAACATACATACATGACAGGTATGTATGACCCTGGGGTCATTTTAAGTCCACGATAGCATCAGACGGGACCCGTCTAATTGTGACATCACGGTTACAATTCATCAGTCAGAAACTGTGACCTTAGCTTGTATAGACTTACAAAAATATAGAGAAGAAAAAATAAAAAGTCGCATTATTAAATAAAAAATATTTATTGGTCTCAGAAAGTTATTTATATGGATCCTAAAAAGTAAAAAAAGTTATGCTGTAATTAGAGTTACAAAACTGGTTCCCAAACTGGCCTGTATTTCAGGATACACACATACACACACTCAGGTCTAGAGGCTTGAGTGTTTGTGTGTTTATTATGCCTCTGCCTACCCCTTTCGGGGATGTATCCTGTATATAGGCAGAGGGTTAATAAAACCCACATTTTACATAATTTAGTTTGGTCTCAGGTAGGAATTTTGGGACTATATTAAAAGGGAAAGGTAGGCAAGAATGGAAGGCAATAGAATGAAAGATTGTGGATAAGCAACAGCTCAAGCAGGTCCCTGTCGTATAATGCCCGGTTCCTATAATCAAGAAACGAGTCGTTTTGCTTACGGACGGTAAAATTTCGTTGAATTTTCAACGAAATTTTTATCGTCCGTAAGCAAAACGAATCGTTTCTTGATTATAGGAACCTGTCATAAGTGTACGTCGAACTGGCTGTTACCGGAAAGTCCGAGCCCCCTAACATCGTAATAATACACATTTGCTGTAATGACCAAATACGAAATGCTTTATTTATAAATAAATATACACTTAGTCACTGTTTTTCCATCCCTTGAAAAATATGAATGCCATGCAAGACCGAGTTGGAATATCAAAATGGTGCCTTATGCACACTATCCTGGGGAAGTGATATCACGTCGCCAGGATAGTAGACACACGTCGCACGTCAAATGCCGTATCAAAAATGTATCGCCGTTGCCTTCATCTTATCTTAATTTAAAAAACATTAGGCTAGACAGGTGCGAAAGGAGAATTTCCGTAAAAGATCCCATCGGTTTTGCCTCTTACACCATTATATTTCTTCAACACTAGAAATAATGCCAATATTTCTTCTTCTATACCGAAAGAAATATAGTGACTCAGATTTTCCTTTCAATTATAAATTTTTAATTTATTATTCATAGTACGTGCCTGACACACGTCCCATCTAGTCATAGCCCTGTCTGCTGCGTCCGCGTAAGTCGTGAGAACACAGAAATTGATTTCTTGTTATCGTTGTCATTGACAAAATGACAACGCTTTTTGTTTAGACTATGATATATATTGATTTTGATGTTTTCCTTGTTGTAAGAGAATTGATGTTTTCCTTGTTGTAAGAGAAAAATGGTTATCACTTTTTATCCTTTTTTATTATATTGCTTAATTTTTTATACACACAATGTAGGCAGAAGATGTCTTACTCCTACAATTCACGACCTTAATTTTTGGCCAAATGTAGTAGAGTGTGATCCTAATGCCGTCTACTAGGCACGTATCCAAAGTTCGATGATAAATGTCTTATCAGAAAACCCTATAACAGTTTTAAAGATGAGGGAACCGATGCCAGAATCTTGACCTTTCTCAAACATAGGCAACACTCTATGAACTTGCAATGGTCATCTCCAGAATGATCAAAATAATAACATGCAAACTGCATAGCCATAGCCAGTCAGGTCAGACACAAATAATAACATGCAAAATGCATAGCCATAGTCAAGTCGGACACAACTAACAACATGCAAACTGCATAGCGATAGCCAGTCAGGTCAGACACTTGACTTAGGTTTGAACAGTTTCACTCAGTGCTATTGTTTCTCTTGCGGTTTTTCAGATGCCTGGCGCAGGTTTGAACACAAGAACATTGAACATTGAAAAGTTGGGAAAAATGTGTTAGCTATTATGTCTCTCTGATTTTAGGATTGAGGAGGATTCTCTTTAATTTACAATACATATATGTGTGTATTAAGTAATATATAAGTAAGTTTATCAGCAGTCTGGTTACCACAGTACAGGCTATGTCTAGTTTGGGATCAGACGGCCGTGTGTGAGGTGTCTCAAGTTATTATTATTATTATATAATCACATAACAGGGGGGGGCTAGTCTATTACCGTCCACCACATGAGAGTATCGTTAAATTCACATAAAAAAATGTGTGTGTGTACCAGAGTACACAGGTAAGAAGTGAAACTTCTTTACGACATATCATTTTTCTACTATTTGCAACTTCACGAAAATGGGGTAGATAAGGCTTAAGCCTTAAGAAATTATAAAACGAAATATATAATCACTCTCACTTTTCTTGTAAAATTCACTTATATTTGAATAAGTCTTTTTATTTTATCACTTTCAAATTAATATATTGTTATTCTTATTTCAAACCAAACTTCAAAACTAATATATTGTTGTTATTATTATAATATATTACATTATATTCTTTACGTCACTATACTAAACTTTGATAAAAAAAGCAACATGGCGCGTAACCGAAAAACGTGACGATTGCTACAAAATTTCTCCCATACGTCGATAAGGAAGTTTCACTTCAAAAATAATTCATATACAAATTCGATACTAAATAAAAGTTAACTATGTAGCAATTAAAGTAAATGAAAACAAAATTTGGGCAAACAAAACGTGGGTCATTACAAAAAAAGTTACAAGTCTTTATGCTGCTACGACAAATAGCCGAGTTGCCCAATATGAATATAAAAATATTCTCAACTTAAAACAATACGGCATTTAAGACTACAAAACCCTTTCTTATCTTTGTCGACATCCGCAATTCTACATCTTAAAATGTCGCAAGACAATGCCTGCCGTGTGAATCTTACCGTTGCCTAATAAAAAAAAGCGAGCCAATAACTCACTTTGCCAGTATTATGTGACGGATTGGTCATTTTTTAAATTATCTAGCTTTAGGCAATAATTGGACAGTTATGAAACTATTGCATAAGGCACATCACTAGTTTTTCTGTATGAACTATACTCACGCGACCTTTCTAATGTCCAGTACATCGTACTATAAGTGTACCAAATTCTTATTATGTTCTTATAAAGATCATTTTTGCTTAACACGTCTTTCAAATTAGTCTATACGTGACATGCAGATCACGAATCGTATCACATTCCAAATTCAAATGGCAGGTGAACATTTTCCGGACGATTTTTTTTCTTCATTGACATCGAGATACTTATCTCTCATCTCCGATCGACAAGGAAGTAAGTAATGAGGTTTTTTACTTTTAAAATATTTATCTATGGATCTAAGTTCAATGTAGCTATCTCTAGGGGTGAAGTCAATGACCCATGCTACATGCATCATTACAGAAATAATTATGTTGTTGTTTAAAAGTATAGCATGTAATTCTTGCTTAGTGTAATATGGACTTTAACTATGATTTTTTTATATACTTACACCCAACATCGCTAGCTATATTTCCGGTCCAACGCAAGAGGGGTTGAAACTTTTGCCGTCTAATGGTAATTTTTCAAGACTCCGTGTTTCTAACGGGACTCTTCTAAGAGAAAAATTCAATAGGTAACGATTTTCACAATGAACAAGTAATCAAACCATCACACGCAAATATATTCGCAAACTTGCAAATTATATTGGTGATAATAATAAATTAATGTACTTAATGTATCATTTTTTTGCATCGATTATATTAATATAATTCATGTTAAAGTTTTAAAACACATTACAACAATCGAATAGATTTTTTCAACAACTTAATTGGTAGAGAGGAAATTAAAATATTATCTTATTTTTGTTTAAAAACTATAGAAAGTTGTAGAAAAATAATATTTTTTGAATATGGAACGAACAAGTAATATGAATGAATATTATGATTCCGCATTCAAAAACTGATAATATAAAAAGAAAAAATGTGTTCTAATTTCAAATTTCTGTAATAATCTAATAGTGCTCTACTCCGTATCAGCATTCACGTTGCTCAGTCGCAGTTACGAGCGCCAATGTTTCAATGTTCAAGATAAGACATTGTCTTGGTTGCGGTGGCGGTGGGACAAAGCCTCCACTGTTTATTTGCCTCCCATACCTTACTTGCGGTTTATGGAAATTGACTTTGGCGTGTAAGTAATTTTCTAAGACCAACGACTATTTTCTAAAGGATTCCGTCTTGGAGTCAGTGTTGCTAGAAGTGATTGATGTTTTAGTATCCATTGAGTATTAAATTGTGTTATCTACTTGTGTCGTCGAAACCGTCTGAGTAAGGAAGTACCTTACTACATAGGCTGCACTAAAAGTATCGGGAATGGAATATTTCCACTGTTTCTGTCATATTAAAATCTTTTTTATTGAAAAGTCCTTAGTTTTAAAAATCGAATACCATTTATTTATTTAAAAAAAGATTCTCGGTCTTATCACAAGGTTTTGTCAAACTTGTTTAGTCGTTGAGAAAATGGAATTGACTCAAGAAAATTCAAGAGCGATGATTTATTATGTCTTTCGAAGTGGTTTAACGCAAAAACAGTGTGTTGACCGGATGATTTCAGCATTTGGTGATGAAGCCCCATTCAAAACCACAATTTATCACTGGTTTGCTGAATTTCAACGTGGACGTGTCAAGCTCAGTGATGATCCCCGTCAAGGTCGTAAAAAACCCAAGAAAACGTTGATGCTGTGCGTTAGCTGATTGAGGAAGATCGACATGTGACATATCGCGAAATTCAGGCTACTTTAGACATTGGCATGAGTCAAATACAAATAATCTTGCATGAACAATTAAATGCAAGTGTAAAAAAGTTGTTTTCCCGATGGATACCGCATTCGCTCTGTGAAGAGCAAAAAGCGGCTCGCGTTACTTGGTGCGTCAGAACTCTCGAAAGATTCCACGCAGGATCCTCAAATGCTGTATACAACATCGTATCAGGTGACGAATCCTGGATATACGCCTACGAACCCGAAACAAAAAACCAGTCACGAGTTCGGGTGTTCGAAAATGAGTTAAAGCCAACAAAAAATTGTTCGTTCACGGAGTGTTGCAAAAAAAATGGTGGCCACGTTTGTCTCCAAAACCGGCCATGTTGCGAATATTTCTCTTGAGGGACAAAGAACGGTTAATGCAGAATGGTATGCTAGCATTTGTTTGCCACAGGTCGTTTCTGAACTCCGTAAAGAGAACTGCAACCGCCGTATCATCGTCCATCACGACAATGCGAGTTCTCACACCACGCAAAGAACAAAAGAGTTTTTAAAGCAAGAAAACATAGAATTATTAGACCATCCGCCGAACAGCCCCGACCTAAGCCCTAATAAATTATATACTTATATTTTAAATAAAGAATAAATTGCGTGGTCAGAGATTTTCATCACCTGAAGAAGCTGTGGACGCCTACAAAACGGCCATTTTGGAGACCCCAACTTCCGAATGGAATGGTTGCTTCAATGATTGGTTCCATCGTATGGAAAAATGTATAAAATTTCGCGGAGAATACTTCGAAAAGCAATAAATACATTTTTAAATAGTAATGTTGTATCACTTCCTTGATTCCCGAAATTTTCAGTGCCGCACTCGTATTACAAAAGATCGCATCACCTTAGGACTTCGAAAAAAAAAGTGTAAGCAATGTTTATGTGGTTAAAGTATGAATGGGTTTAAAGAAGTAAATGGAAGTCATTAAGCAGGCGACTGCCGAGTGGATTTTTATTTTACTTCGATAGTCATAATATAAAAACACTTTCTCCTTTCTCAAAACTCATCAGTTTAAAGAACTAATCGAAGAATTTATAGTTTAAAATTGATGATTTTCAAGAGAAAAATAATATGGAAGGTAAGCATAAATGCTTTTAAAATTATACCACATCAGATTTATACTAAAAACTAATCAAAGCAATTCTTTTTGTTTTATAAATCAAAAATCCTGTCCTTCCTGCCTACTTTATATCCTTCGTATTCCCACTGGTCACGAAACCCGACAAAATTGAAACACACACCACATATCCGCGATTTTCAAAGAAATCGTGACATCGTAATTTAGTCGCATCGATTTCGAGTATTCGTTTTTCATGTCCATGGATGATTATTTCCTAAGTTTGCTGCATCGTTGAGGTTAGATTAGGACAATTACGGGCTTCATAATTCCATTACCGGACTGAGCTATGGAAGTCTGATATAGTAGTATGCATTAAAGCTTCGTATAGGATGATAAGAAGGCATTCGAAATATCGACTTGCCTGTTGGTCTAGTGGTTAGTGACCCAGGTCGTGGGTTCGATTCAAACAGGTTCGGATTTGGATCGTTCCAGGACAAGCAATTGTGTGATAAGCATGAACATTTGTTCTGTGTCTGGGTTTAATTTATCTATAATATGTATGTATTTAGAAATATATAAGTATGTTTATCAGCAGTCTGGTTACCATAATACAGGCTCTGCCTAGTTTGGGATCAGACGGCCGTGAGTGAGATGTGTGAAGTTATTATTATTATTACTATAGTTATAGATAGATAGATAGATAGAGTATACTTTATTGTACACCAAAAATAGGATACATACAACATTCAATATTAAGTAGCATACAATGGGCGGTCTTATCGTAGTCTGCGATCTCTTACAGACAACCTTTGATGGACTATACTGTATAGTAATAGGTCACTTGTGGTGCACATTAGTCTTACTTACTAAAACAATAATAGGTCTTTCATGAATACAATTTGTCATTTATGATTAATTTTCTGTATTGTTAAATTTGTAATAATTATGTGTAATTTGATGTTGTCTACATCAAATTACACATAATTATTACAAATTAATATATATACATAATCATAATATATAACTTATAAACATAATCATTAAAAAAATAATTGCTGTTAACATTTATTTACATATGGGTGTTAAATTGAAAAATATGCGACGTCATACCAGGGAGGTAGGAGAACCCACAAAAATACGTTCTATACAAATCCATCAACCGAAACATATTACTGAGCTACTCTAGTTTACGCTGTCCTGAGCAAAAAGCTCCTATTCCGTTGTGTAGGTTTGCCAGAGCTCCAGTATCAAACATTAAATCGTTTATATTACATACTTGGACATAATAATTTTTATTCTCATTAACCTGGCTTCATAAGAAGTTCTTACGATCATCAAGAAATAAGATATTAAAAGTGCCAGTGCATTCAACAACTTTCTTTGATACATCATTTATAGTTCTATCTGTTTGTTAGTGGAATGCATTATACTTAGGTACAAATACGGCAAACTGAAACCCTTACATACAGCCTTTAAAATTTGATCTAGCAACATCGCCTGTCACTGTAGTACTATTATTCTATTCTATTCCATAACTAAGATCCAAATTGCTATCTATAATACTATTAAATCTCTACTAAATAACTTTATATGTAAATCTATGTATGTATGTATATAAGTATTTGTGTATATCTTAAATAGTACGCCATCAACTACTATGTTTTTATTAACTAGTAGAGATCGCTTTTAGCGATAAGACCATAATTGTACCCTGATTTGTAAGATAATAATTTTTTCAATTGTATTTTTGTATGAACGGTCTACAATAAAGAATATTCTATCTATCTATCTTCTTTGTCCCTATCTTTATGGCATCAATATGGAAAACCTAACTACCTAAGTAAAAGGCAAGATCCATGTATGAGGTAAGTTCGTTTTCTTATAATAGGGTCATCTAGATTCAGATCAATATCTTTTTAATAAACGCCAAAACGGAAGGTTCGGTACATTTTTGTATGAAATATTAAATTAAAACGCCTTGATGTTGCCAAATCATGCACTTTTAATGTTCACTTTATTATTACAAAATAAATTCAAAACGTTAAATCCAAATGGAGGATAATTTTAACAGTATTTTAAAGTATTTTAAGAATTGCGTTGCTTAACTTAGAGGAAATTATTTATTTTGAACATAGGCATCTACCCAATTTATTATTGTGGTTTTATAAAGACTAGATAAAGTATACAGTCCAACATAGAGTTTTAATACTACAGCCCTCGACACCACAAACGCGTTTAAATACTTTGATTATTATTTTAGCTGATTTCTGATGCGTAACGTAAAACTACACAATAACTTGTACGGTATTTTTTATTTCAACTGGTTTTCGGCTTACAATGTTATCAGACATATGTAAAATCGTTTAATTTATATATTCCTCACATTAAGGAAATCATTCTGTTTATTTCTAATAAAAAATGTTGTAAAACTTATGTCTAATTTACCTACCGTCCTAATATTTATTTGCAAAATTTATGCTAATAATCTATAAATAGCACTTGTATGTTATTTTGTTATTTTTATATAGGCTCCTTATATTGTACACTGCAGCCCCTCTTTTCACCTATGTTTTTTCTATCCATCCAATGGTTGCCTGGAAGAGATCGCAAATAGCGATAAGGTCGCCAATTGTAGATAACTGTGGCTAGTACTTAAGTAGATATAAGTAAAATATTGTAACTTATTGCTTTGTGTACAATAAAGAGTACATCTATTTAGCTATCTATCTATCTAATACTTATATGATTTACATACATAAAAAAAAAATCCCGGTTAAATTCAAGCGTGAGTGTATGTACACTCACGCTTGAATTCAACCGGGAACTTTGGGAATTAAAGATGGGAAAATTGGGAGTATGTTGAAAGAGGAAGTTAGGTAAGAAAAGAAGACAATAGAAGGATAGAGATACCTATAATCCCACTAATATTATAAATGTGAAAGTTTGGATGGACGGATGGATGGATGGATGGATGTTTGTTACTCTTTCACGCCAAAACTACTGTACCGATTGCGATGAAACTTGATATGTTGATAGCTGGAGACCTGGATTAACATATAGGCTACTTTTTATAACAATATTCCCACGGGATCGGGACTCACGCGGTGAAACCGAGGGGCGCTGCTAGTAAAATAATAAAGCTGAAAAGTTTTTTAATTGTTTGTTTGTTTAATCGCGTGTTAGGAACAGTCTCACAACTATTGCTATAAACTATCAAAATCACTTAATAACAGTAATTGTTATGTTGTTCGAACCTCCATCCGCACTCAAGTGATTGTTAAGAGGCCGTATACGAAATTTTGCTAATTTCGCTGATTTACGTGGTTTTACAGACGTGATTTTACAGTTAAAATACTATATTAATATAAGTTTTATGAACAACATAAAAGATCATTTCAATTTAGATCTAATGTATGAGACACTTTTTTACTGGTTACGACTCTGTGGAGCAGTGACAATAAATTGCGAGTAACGGTTAGTTGCTTGTACGAATGGATTGGGGAGTATGAGCAATAGCTCGAGCAGGTCAGCGTCACTAAAACACTAATACGTCAACTAATTTACACAAAACCTTAACAAATCATATACTTAAACCTTATCATGAATCACTCTGTTTATTGGTGAAAACCGCATGAAAATCCGTTCAGTAGTTTTTAAGTTTATCGCGAACAGATAGACAGACGCGGCGGGGGACTTTGTTTTATAAAATGTAGTGATGTTTTAGTTCTAAAACAATGAAGGTACTTCCAGCCGAATATTACTCACGGTGATCGCAATATCCACTAGTGTATGAGCAAGCACCATGTCTTCTCCCTATTCCATTATTCTCATGGTCCGAGCGGATAGCAATTTAACGTCCGAGAGAACTGAACCGCGAGAGGTCAGGCGGAGGACAGAACTTTACTTTCTTTTCGAGGCACAAGGATCTAACATCGCCAACTTCCAGACATCAAGGCGTTCCTGCAAATATTTTGCCAACTTTTTTTTATTTAATATATTGTAATGCATGTAATAATTGTATTGGAAATAAATGGGCTTTATTATTATTATTGCAATCGTACGTGCAAAGGGCAGCAACATTTAAACAACCAAGTGGTCAAATTGCAACATTGACGTGACGGTATATACCTGTAATTTAACTTTTGTTAAGTTACACCTACTAAACAAATAACTTGACTGCATGGATGGCGCAATGGTTTAAGTGGTCACCTCGCCATTACGGACAAAAATTTGTGTGATCCACAAATAGTTGTCCCCAGTCTGTGTGTTCTTTGTGTCCGTTGTTTAAATGTTTGTGAAGCCCCCCACGACCCACGACACAAGAATATTCCTAATGCGGAAGTAGTCTTTTTTTAAGCTAAAAATTAAATAACTTGACTGCGTAGTAAAGGAAGTCGCTATTTACTTTATTGTCTATTTGAGTTACTGTACTAATGTCTTTTATAGGTTTCAAATCAATGGTTTTAATTCACGAACGAATACAATGACAGCAAACAATGAAATAAAGAAAAATCGCGAGCAAAGTTCAAGTCACCTTTGGCGTTCCCCTCTTGTATTTCATCTGTACAATATTAATCTTGGATGTCAACGCTAAACATTTTCAAGATAGAAGTGGACTATGTTACAAAGGACAAGAAAAAGCGATTTAAATGATAAGTGTATTCTAACAGGCTTTATTTGTACTTTTCTGCCACTATAAACATAAAAAATAAATGTAGTTTTTATCAAAAAAAAGTCAACAAACTTCGCATTCATGACAATATATTTATATGGCCGTCGTCAATCTATTAAATCTGGAATCTGTTACACTGTGGATTTGACCGGATGGGACGGGATGACGAAGCCGTTTTCTAATTATTTAATTATATATCGTTTGTCTTACAAACTAATGAAAAAGTAAAGATTAACAAAACCCTTTTTTCAAAATTTATAAAGTTATGTCTTTAGTTAGTTAGTTACTTAGTTACTTTAGTTCCTAAAGTTATTTTTCTACTCTCGGAAACAGTACTTTTTTCTCGATGTAAGGTCTTATCCTTTTCTGTACTACTTACAGCGTGTATGCAAAATTTCATGACGATCGGTTCAGTAGTTAAGGAGGGAACCGTAACAAACAAACTCACTTTGACGTTTATAATATTAGTAAGTTGTCTTTATTTAGCTAAAACGCTATATCTCGTAACTTGATCTCACTTGTAGAGATTAGAGTAGAGGGTGCGATTATTAACTGTCGTCTAGCACTGCGAACTGCTGATCAATCATACGTTCTTAAGATATTAACGAAATAACTTGGCAAAAGTGTTTGAACGAAAATATTTGTATCAGCTATTGTTGACTTAGAAGAAAGAATCGATATAAAATGCTATTGTTATCGATTACTGAACAAACACTTTCGAACGTGTAGTTTCGAAAATTCGCTCATGTGACGTCATGACTATTTATGGTGAATTCGGTTTTTTTTTATTATCACATTATTTTCAATGTTATTTAAATAGATCAACCCTTTCTTACAAATTAAGGAATGAAAGATACAGCTTTTTACAATTTTTCATGATATACTCTTAGGCTTATTGAACTCGGTGATATTTTTTTTAAAGTGAATTAATTTATTCAAGTATTTCTTTTGTTACAGAAATTCAGTCTTTAGTTAGATCATATTTTCTAAGATACACATGTTATAATGTGGTCGAGCATGCGGTTTAAGAAGGGCTTCATAAAATTATTTTATAACCCACGCTCGTAGATAACAGGTACGGCTTACCAACCGTTGCCCGTACCTACACATGTTAGTATAAAAATGAGCACAGAATGATACGTGAATTGTATTCTGTTGTTGTTATTCCTTCACGTACGATCAATCGCACCAAATAAGTAATAATCCTTTAACAGCTTAACCCATAAACAATCCCATACGTGGGAATCTGCCGTGTGTCCCCAAGTTCAAACCGTGATTGCTGTGATACAACGATAATGGTCACTATATTAAATGACACCACTCGATGGACACTCCATTGTAGATAAAAGTATTAATGATAGTTGATAGCGCTATCAGTGACAATGTTACAGGTTATTGCGAAAATATCTGTGAAATGTGCCGACTGACGTGTGCAGAGAAGTTGATAATAATAATAACTTGAGATACTTCACACACGGCCGTCTGATCACAAGCTAGGCAGAGCCTGTACTGTGGTAACCAGACTGCTGATTAATATTAATACTCATATATTTCTAAATACATACATACAGCGGGAGAGCCATGCTTCGGCACGTATGTGCCGGGTCGACCGGAGTGATACCTCATGGCCTCACAGAAAGCCGGCAGTGAAGCAATACTTACATTGCTTTTCGCCGAGTGATTGAGGTTACCGGAGTCCCGAACCCTTCCCTTTCCCCCTCTTCTCCTCTCCCCCTCTTCCCCCCTGCCCATACTCCTACCTTAAAGGCCGGCAACGCACTTGTGACTCTTGACTTGCAAGTGCCCATCGCCATGCCCGTGGCGGCGGTAGTCACTTATCATCAGGTGACCCGTGTGCTCGTTTGCCCCCTATAACATAAAAATACTATAGATAATTTACACCCAGACACAGAACAATTTATAGTGCTCATGACACAATTGTTTGATTTTAAACATTCGCGACTTTGGTACAGAAATATTAGAGTCCACTCATGACCACAATCGGTGCAATTCGATCGAAACGTCGGGTAAACCAAAGGTATTGTACCTGTTAAATATTATCGTGATTAAGTCCCGATTCTAAGTCAAATATCTCACATAATTATTTGTCCTGGTTGGGAATCGAACCCATGATAATGTAGTATAAGTACATAACGACCAACGTGATGCAGTGGTACAAGTATTTGATCCCTACTTGGTGTAAATATTTATATGGGTAAATATTTGTATATAATATGCATTGGTCTAGTTATCACACTTGTGTCTTGTGTGTTTTGGGTGTCCACGGGTGACGGTAGCGTCACCAATGGACACACACCCGAAACTCAAGAGTTCAGTTACTATCAGGTGACCCGTCTGCTCATTTGACCCTATAACTTATACTATACTAGCAGCGCCCCGCGGTTTCAACCACGTAAGTCCCGATCCCGTGGGAATATCGGGATAAAAAGTAGCCTATATGTTAATCCAGGTCTCTAGCTATCTGCATACCAAGTTTCATCGCAATCGATTTAGTGGTTTTTGCGTGAAAGAGTAACAAACATCCATCCATCCAAACTTTTACATATAATTAAATATTAGTGGGACGTGTAGGTACGGGCAACGGTTGGTTGGTGAAAGAGTAACAAACATCCATATATTTATACATCCATACATCCTCACAAACTTTCACGTTTATAATATTAGTAGGATAACATATACCTATAACACTTAACATTCCCTTTCATTATACTCCCAATTTTTTCAACTTTTATTTCCAAAGTACCCAGTTGACGGCAATAGGGTTGTCCCTATTACGTAAATGGGACCAAGTTGCCGTTGGCAACATTTGGGTATTGAGTACACCCCTGCTTACCCCTACGGGAGACATGCGTGAATATATATGTATGTATGCTTAGATCATTAATATGTCTAGATGGAGTGTCGCACTAAAAAATAACTAAAATAAACGGCCTGTTGGCCTAGTGGTTAGTGACCCTGACTGCTATGTCATAGGTCGTGGGTTCGATTCCCACCCTAGTCTGGATGTTCTTTGTGTCCGTTCTTTGTATTGTAGTCCCCCGCGACACAGGATTAATGCCTAATGCGGGAGTACTTTATTTTGCTGCTGTGTGATAATTACGTTTTACGCTAACGAAACGTCACTCTCTGTGTGTGCATTGTACGACCAACAGGCCAGTCTATATATATTTATACATATACAGTACATATATATCTAAGTATTTTTATCTTTGTTCTAGAACCCATAGTAAGTACAAGCTATGCGTACGAGTATTTGAGTATTGATTACCAGTATTTTATGCGTTTCAGTACCCATAGTATTTGTATTTAGTATTTAGAACTCTTTGTAATAGGTGTCAAAAGGCAAGTATGTGGTTCACTTGATGATAAGCAGTAGCAGTAGCTATAGGCTTATTGCAGTATGAATGCTTTTGCCCTAAAGTGCCGCCTTAGACATGGTGTAGAGTCGATCTCGTTTGGAGAGTTTTAAACGTGAATGTGAAGTTCGACGGTCTTCAATGTACTGTGGATTTGTGAAAAAAGTAATGAAATAAAAAAAAAACAAGTACTACCGATATCTTAGTAACAAAAAAAATTCTATATAATGTACTTGTTATTACAATACACTCATGTTTGAGTGATAACACTTCTCTAAGACTATTATGAGAACTTCATCCGAAACTATTATTTATTTGTTACTAAACTAGCTACTAAAACAAAGATAATTCCTATCAAAGGTTTTCACTTCTCAGACACACATTTCTCAAGTAAACAGGCATGTCTGTCTGTCACACTAAGTGTATATCTAATTAGTGTGGCGCAGCCCTTATAAGAGCCGTGTCACGTGCCACTCAATGAGGACATTGATTGCGGTCCAAAAGTCGCGTCACTGAGAAAGTGACATAAGTTAAATATTTGAATAAATAAAACTATTAAGGGCTCTAACACATTTTTTTTTATCAGTGTTATTATCGGATACCTATATATGAACTTAACTATGGTGAAGTGCTTTAACATTTGCCGCTTTAATAGGCGTTGAAAGTTAGGCTTTTGAAGTATGTTCTCTGAACATTGTTTTTGTGTGTGTGTGTGAGTGTGTGTCACCAAACCTCGATTTACATTCTATACATTAAATAGCAAATCGTAATATATAATATCGTCAACTATGGTTTTGCCATTCTCTATATCATCAAGAGTAGAATCTTGACAATGACGTTAGTAACCTTTCCTTTTTATCACTTACTAGCCGTTCCCATAATTTCACCTCAGTTTATGATCACTGCTCCGCTCCTATTGGTCGTAGCGTGATGATATATAGCCTATAGACTTCCTCGATAAATGGGCTATCTAACATTGAAAGAATTTTTCAAATCAAACCAGTAGTTCCTGAGGTTAGCGCGTTCAAGCCAACAAACAAACAAACTGTTCAGCTTTATATATTAGTATAGATATAGATTTCAAATAAAACTATTATAACGCATCTCATATTTGGTATGAAACTCTAACATAAAATTAAAAAAACGTCCTAACGTTTGATAATTTTTTTCATGATCATGACATGGAATGAAAATGAATTTTTAACTATTTCATCACTTTAAAAAATCTTTAAGATTTAAAAGACAGCTTTAAAATTGTTAACAGATGACCATTATTTTTCAAATTGTTTCAATTACGACATACTACATTTCTCTTCAAAGACATGTAGGTACGTATAATGCATCTCGAGATTTTGCTCGCCCTTGCCCTTTAGGGCGACTTTTCGAAGCATTCCACCACAACTAAGTTTAAATTAAATATCTGTTACTGCCACTTACATACTGTTAATTAATGAGGTATCTACTAATAATTGAATTTTATTAACCCACTAATATTATAAATGTGAAAGTTTGGATGGATGGATGTTTGTTACTCTTTCACGCCAAAACTACTGAACCGATTGCGATGAAACTTGGTATGTAGATAGCTGAAGACCTGGATTTACATATAGGCATTTATATCCCGATATTCTCACGGGATCGGGACTTACGCGGATGAAACCGCGAGACGCTGCTAGTATTTTATACTTTGTTGGTGTAGCAACAAAGTTTTTAAATAGATGACATAAAAAACAAAGAGTTTTTATGCGCTTTCGTTTTCTATCATTTATTTTGTAGTCTATAACATTCTTATTTGTATAACATTAAAATAGTTTGTGGGTTAACTTATGTTATGTGTTACGCCAGCAGACAGACAGACAGGCCTTCGATTATATAATTTTTATATTTGAAAACAAAATTATGTTAAATTTAATTTTAACCGACTTAAAGAAGGAGGAGGTTTTCAATTCTACTGAATATTGTTTTTCTTTTTGTGTGTGTATTTACGCGAAATCTTCGCTAATTGAATTGAATTGGTTGTACTCATAGTCCAATTTGAACAAAATATTCCACCTGTAAGGGTGGCAAAATAAGGGATGAATAATGCAACTTAAATACACTACTCTTCATTAAAAAGTATTAAAGATAATATTTTGAAAATTTGAAATATATTTTGAATTAAAAAAAAATTTTACTTTAATATATTATACATAAGAATTAAATATTATTGTTACTGAGAAATAAAGTGCGAAACTAATAAATTTAAAAATTAAAAAAATACGCGTGATTTTAGCTAGGGAGGGGAGGGGGGGTAGTCTAAGACCTCACCGAGTATCACCAAGAGGGAGGGGTGGTTAAAAAGATGCTAAAGAAACATCACGTGATTAATGGACGACCCCTTAGTTACAAGCGTGAAGCTTATATGAGCGTGTTAAAAAATATTGCAAATTATTATTTTTTTATTTAATCCATCACAACGTATAACATACACTAGTACCCCAGCGAATAATTAAATATACATGAGACTTCACTCAAGGATTTGTTCGTAGATAACATCATTAGTATTTGTTAAAAAACAAGTTTTTTTAGATTGTTTTGTGAGCCTTTTAAACGCGCTTGACTATATCCTGCTTTAGTTTAACTAAAGTATGTAGGTATCAATTTTGACGTCTTGGAACTCCCACGGGGGCATCACCTCACACGTAACAGCAAGATATGTCAAATTTGAACCAACTAAAACTACATGGTGTAACCTAGAAATTAAACCCCTGTAGATCCAGGTAGACTTGGTCGCCGCTCCATCGTGGTGGTGAAGTTTTAGTCTGAATATCGAAATACCTGAAATCGTTTACGACTTGAACCCACACTTATTTTGAGTGACAATTAATTATCGTGTACTTAAAGACTCCCTACGAGCCCCTATCACACGACCCCTAATTATTGCTTCAATTGACATACCCTTAAGAAAAACAAAGGCTACAATGATTGGCACGGCCATTATCGACAACGGCTCTCAGATATCTCACATAATCCCGGATTACTAGATGTTATTGACTGGTTGGGTTACCAGGAGATGTGTTCGAGTTGTGGAGATTATATTACAGCAAGCATGTAGTGAGATACCGTCTTTTTTATTCCTATTTCATTACGAATGCCTTACTATTTAGTATGTGCGCATATGTGCCTGAAAACTGTTTTTGCAAATGTTGTTCGAAATAAAATACTATTACACGAGGTATTTCAGGACCAGCTGAAAAAGTTACCCTCTATTGGTGGTAAATGTACAATAGACCACTACAGTGTTAACGAACTAAGTGCAACCAATGTAACATTACAATTTTCCATAAACAGAGTTTTAATGTCAATTGGCTCGCATTCTATATGATACTTTTGCCTATCCCCTTCGGGATAACATATTTTTTAAAGATTAATTAATAAGGAGCTGACAAAACTCAATGTTTAGATTATCGCCCTCTAGTGGATCTGTATATGTATTATTAGCGTCACGGTAAAGAGTTCAATGCTTTTTCCCCATAGCAAAAGTGCACAAACGTGCCTAAAGAAGTTTTCACTTAAAAAAAAATCCATCAATAAATTTGCCATTCAAAAATCCATGACGCATAAACATTGTACTAGCTAATAAGTCTTTCTAAAAGATAAGAGAGAGAGAAGTTAGCATGATAAGCTATAAAAATTACGAATTAAATGCATAATTACAACTTCCCAACCTACATACTGCGCAGTCAGTGAATGCAACTAGTACCTACTCATACTAAGAATAAACTATGTTCTAGAAAATTACGCACTTTTATTACAAGAATGTTGTACTTTTTACTTACAAAAACTAAAAGGTAAAGTCGTTAAAGCCCGGGTATATACACTTATAGGTACAAATGTACTTATTGATTAAAAAAAAACTATACTATAACAACGTTCCGGTTAACGCTTGCAAACACATTGCCAGTGTTTGTTTGTTTAATAGGAGACAATTATATGCGTATATGCAAAGCCATGCAATTACACCAAAAAAAAAAACTAACTGTTTAAAGCGAACTTAATACATATTTGTCATACTATTGAATGATAGTGATTCATAAATAAAAGTTGAAACAGAATCAGAAAAACTACATACAGAAAATGGGTATCTTAAGTGGACCAGTTGACGAAGGGCCTTTTGATCGCAGATTTTTCAACGATGCTTCGATCTATGAACTCAGATTAATTGACTTAACTATTATTAACATAAATAGATAATACCTCAAATATTCTGAGTTGCTGTCAAGCTACGTTCGCTGACATTAAAGTAATTAAGTTTGATACATTTTTAAAAAGTGAGTAAAAAAGACAAAACAAATTCAAATAATGTTCAAAATCAAAATATGTCAGTTTAATAATAAACTTGTTTCAATATTAATGACTAAGAACACTCGCTCTTCAATGGAATTTCCTTGGCTCAAAGCATTACTGTATCAGTCATTAGAGTACTGAGAAATCTTATCTCACAATGACCATTTCATTTATTTTCGGAGACACAGGAGTCATACCACCTGCACTTGAGATGGCTGAAGCTTTTAGAGAAGCATCAATAGATTCTGATATTGCCACTTCAGATCAGATAACAATCGAAATTAAACCTTAATGTAAAAAATCTAAGTCGAAATTCAAAGAAGACAAAAATGTTGCTGACAAATCTCTCAATGTTAATGAAACGAGACGGAATATTAATAAAAATACACTTAATTACGTTGACCATGCGGTTTACTTTAGATTGTTTGGTGGGAATATTGGTAAATTGTGATTATACGTAAGCAAAAATAAACTCACTGTAGGCATCATAGAGTTTATGTTTGAAATGATAGTAATACAAGTTGGTTGGCGCCACGCTTTGTCATGCCGATACGATCTATATCCGGTGCAGTTTCGGGATGAAAATATTTTTACTTATCTTAAGTGGTTGTATCTGCTTATTAATTAGCTTTAGAGGGTACATCTTGAGCTGTCAAATCAAACACTTTGTCGGCAGTGTACGATCTCTCTTAGTTAATAGACGATGATTCTTTGAAATACTGACGCAGGTCTTAATGCTGTGTCAAAATTTGACTGAGCTTTTAAATTACAAATATCTATTAATTCATATATAAACTCATGTATAGTTTAAGAGAACTTGTTTTTAATTTGTCATTCAGTAACAATTTCTATGATGATCTAATTAATTAGAAATTGATGCAAAACAATCTTAAACGGCTTTAAGTCGGTCGTGGTAATTAGTTTTTGTTACATAAACTTTATATTGTAACATGTTCAGTAGTAAAAGACATAATATTTTTTTTTAAACTTATATACAAATGTAAAATAAAAATTTAAATAAAACTTATTCTGTGATGATGACACCTTCTGCGTCTTCTGACTAATTACCTTCTGACTAAGTTGTCTAAATAAATGAAACACGTTTAATAAATAACTACATATTTGATTTATTAAACTGTTTTAATTATTTTATTAATATAATTATATTAATAATTAATTACGGTTGGAAATACTTCATTAATCGTTACTCTTATTTTGGTAAAAGTGTTTTCATTCTTTATGGAAACTTTTTTAAATCAAAATACCTGTTCGGATTCCAAAATTCCGTTGTTTTTTTTTTAATGTCCGCATACCGAAACTGTCCAATTAAACGATATCACCAAATCAGGCTACCGTTAACAATCATCATATACACTTCCTGCATTAGTAAGAGATAATACATAGAAATTGTATATTACAGCTCATAAATATGTATATGTTTCGGTCTGTGGTCACTGAGACGCTTGCGCAACTGTACTGTGCACGAATAAAAAAACACTGGGATTGCATTGTGACAATTTTTTTGTTTTAACTTATATTTCTTTAATTATGATTATTAAATTTTAACGTAATTATGCTGTTCATTATTCGATAATAGTCCAACTAGGCACTAGGTATGATCCGTAGTATTGGGCGAAATTTTAATATAAATTTTATTTCAATATCTATATTGTCATTGTTTGTTTAGAATTTAAGTAGTAAATAAAGTAGTCAAAATAATAAAAATACTAAACATTACGAAGAAAACAAAACTATGATCCATATCTACATTATTAAGATCAACAAGTATAATAATAAAGTTGTCATGTTATTCATTTTTTTATACTTAACCTATTCCACCTCTTTCTTTATCCGTGGTCTCTTTGACGCACGACGTGTAATAGAAAAAGTGATAGGTGGCTCACCGCACAGCTACAAGTACATTCTTATCACCGTTTGTTTCTGCTGGCTACCATAAAGCCATACCGCCAGCACATTGCTTTTTATGACTATTTTTAGAAAAAAGTTCCGATGTTGAGTATTTACAGATGAGTTTTGTATGCTCAGCTAAATCATCTCTAGTGATCTTATTTCTTAGTACGATTATCAACTAACGATTAACAACGTTTAAAAATGTTCTAGTTTATTCAAATTATATAGTAAAAATATATAGATAATAATTTATTTACTGTAGTCAGGCAAAAAAAAATCAGGATAAAACAATAACTATTTTTTATATAATTTGTGGCGATTCTATTATTTTCTTTAAGGTGGATCATAAAAATATTTTCCTCTGTATTACAAAAGTAGAAAATAATTAAAAGTAAGTATGGCATTTTGATTTTTTTTACATTTTGAAAAATTAATACCATGACAACTTGTATTAACGACCAAATGGATACAGACATTTATCTACGCATTGAATTCAATCAGTTTTGCAATAGGTATGTTGCAAAATGTGCATGATGGCATGCAAACAAATTTCAGACCAAGCGTATACGAGTATGCACGCTTGGTCTGAAAATTGAATACAAGTGGTTCGTTAGTGTCGTTCTCATATTAAAAATATATAGCAGGTACACTAGGTATGCGATAAACAAATATGTAATAGTTAACTATTACTTTATGTATTTAATCATATGATAATAACAATAAGATACATTTTGTTTTTTAAAGATGAATCCGTATGTTATACCAGACAATTAGAGATATTAATCTGATTAGTTCTGGTATTCTACAATGAGGTTTATATAAAGATTTATTTTAAGTACAATCAACTCTACATCTATGAATTTGCATGAGACACTCTTCACGTCGACAGCCGTTGATCTTTTCAAACTTTGCTTGCTACCTATAGCTTTGGTAAAACTTAATAGTCTCGTGTCATTATTGTTACTTTTTTATGTTTACGACTGTTCCGTGCTCATATCATTTATTATATCGACTTCAAATCTTCACACGCCGGTTATTCGACTTGTTTAATTACTGTCAACTAAATAAAATGTATTGTTCAAAGTAAAGGGGAGTGACCGGCTAACTAACATTAATTTTGTTATTAACAGTACATTCACAGACTGTGACAATCACCTTATTATTTTCCTCCGTGTCATTGTATTGTTTTAAGGCGTTGACATCTCCAACGTCTGATAGAATGCATTGATGTTTTTTTAAGATTGTTATTTTCTCATTATTACTATTTTTATTAGAATACTTAAGCCTCTGTACTCCCGGAGGTGTAGGCAGAGGTGTAATTAAATACTTACAAGAATTTTTAAACATATATTCCTACATAAAGCTCATAAAGGGGGCTCGTGGTTAAGTGGAGAGGGGCTCGTGGCTAAGTGGCAACCGAGTAGGTTAGCACATTACAAAGTCAGATCAGTCTAGGATGGGTGACCATTTTACCCCTCCGTGCCACGGAGAGCACGTTAAACCGTCGGTCCGGGTGCCATACAAACATTTGTGGCATTCGTTACGGGTAGTCCGAGCCCTAAAAAGTCCGACAACCTGGTCTAACTACAGAACTTTGATATCACCTAGTACTTGGGTTGTGTAGGTCTGATGGCAGCCGCTTCAGGTAAAATATCAAAGTTCGGCCGTATCGTAGTCAGACTAAAAGTCGACCCCTACTAAATTGGGAAAAGGCGCGGAGAAAAAATATTCCTACATAAATGTATAAATATGTATAAAACATAATACATGATTGAAAAAGAACTTTTTAAATTATCGTTTGTAACAGTGCCATCATCATACTTTAAAAATGAATGCTATAAGAATATTATACTTATCGAAAGTATTGTAAAGCATAGTTTTAGCCTACACCTGAAATGTCACACTGCTAGCGCGGCCGCGGGCTCTAAGCGTCTGATAACTGAACTGTGCTTACGACTGCATTTAAACACAGTTTAGTTGATGCGTTTGTTTTACAATTAAACGCCGCTCAAACATCTATGGTATATATGACCCAAGTTACGAGCAATTATTTTCGTCAACATTTTTACTTTTAACAATAAAATTAAATCCATACTTATCTAGTAGATCTTCATGCCTACTTATCTATACACCAAACCATTAAAACAGACCGTTTATCAAAAACTATTTATGAACAAAATATGAACGACATGATAGCCATCAACCTGTACGTAAATAAGGTAACAAGGAAGGCCCGTGTGTAACGCAGTGCCGGTGGATCAAGGAAGGAAACGATGGCTATTACCTAAGCCGGTCACGCTAGCCGGTGGAGGGTTGAATGCATGCATATACAATGTATATTTCCATTCTAGTAAGAATTAGTACCTAGTAATAATTGAGAGTAAAAATATAATTTATAATCCACAGTCTCTATAGAGGTTTTATTCGTGACATCAATAAATACTTTTTTGTCTTCTGACGTACGAAGATATTTGAACTTAGAAAAAGTATTGTAGCTAAAACCACAGATGTCTTCAAATAAACTTTTTTTTTAAAGTAGTGAAGTTGATCACACCATCTAAGTATTTATATAATTATACTAGAGATCGCGTGGTGGTCGAATTTCGACCATGGTTTTTTCAATGGCCAGTATAACTTTAGCTGTCATTGTATCTAAGACTTACTCACCATGACAGGTAATCACAGCTGGACGCGTGTAAGTCATTAAGCCGTTTTCACGTGATTTTTAAAGTTGTAAGACATATTTTTAATTTTTTTTAGCTTTCTGCACTTCTTCTATATATAAACTGTAAATATTCCAAAATTCAGGTTACTGAGTTCGTGAAATTTTCTTAAAATGGCGTACATAGTATTTTCTTCTATTAGTATAGTATTCTTCTTTTTTACTATATTAGACATTTCAACTGTTTTTAAGTAATTCCCTAAAACCTACGATTTGGCTCTCAGTTGAGGTTTTTTTAAATCAAATGTTTTTTTTGACTAGGTTCATGACCGCACTCGGTGGTGTTCAAACTCGCAATCAGTTTGATCGCAAGTCTATCACTTTAGTCGTTACACTACCACAACTTCATTTGAGATTGTAACGTACTGATAACGCTTAGCTTAACAATTATATATTTGCACTGAAAGAAAATCGAACCCTCGGCGATGTAGACGAATTCTGCACTGCCCTACAAAAAATATATTAACAGTGGTAAAACGTTACTCTAAAGTAGTCAATAACACCAGGCAGGCCTGTAAACACCTGCCAAGTGTCTTCCATATTATCTATAATCATTTTAACAAGCCTAATCATAAAACTTTATTTCACAAACAACCAGTTTCCATAATAACTTCATCTTCTATGTTCTTCGTTTTCCCTTTACCGGATATAAATACTGACAGCATTAAATAATTATTTTTAACATTAACATCTTTGATTATGATTGATTATTGATTTATGATATTGAGCTTACGTTTCGTGATGGTTCATGACGTATTTAATGATGTATTTCATAAGCTATAAAATACAGCAACAATGTTGGGGTAAGTGGAAGGTAAGCCATAATCACGGTTGTTGAATTCATAATGTTGCAAAATGAATTTTAACTTTTTTTACAGAAACTCTGTCTTGCGTGACCATGGAAGTAAATCAAAGAGTCATGATGCGAATCGCAATTGACGATAATATTGGAAGTAGATGATATTATGACTTCTCACACACAGCAAGTTATTATACGACTCCGTAATTCGTTACTATGTATGTATATACATGTATATATATGAAGAAGAATGAAGAAATGTGGAAAATAGTCTATGTCTAGTAGAGGAGGTTCCATGGCTGGGTGACAAACATTTAAACTCAGTTCTAGACGCACGCCTTTGTTCTTTTTTAGTCATTAAAAGTCACGAATATACTATAGTTAGTAATCGTATATAAGTAGATAATCTTAAAAAAAAACTTTAGTTATGTTAGGAAATCTAAAAAAAAACTAGTGAGGACTTTCAAAGGTGAAAATAATTCTAATCTCTCAGGTACAATGTAGCAAACGAATTCCCAACAATTTCACCAAGCGTCCAATGATATAATCAAGACCAGTATCCACCTAACCAATATAATGATTTTACATCGCAGAACGTATATTAATTATGTTCAAATTGAAACTACTTTAATAAAAAAGTTGTAATGCATAAATCGGTTAGTGATTGATTAGTCGATATTTTTTATGTAATTCACTATTATAGGTATGTCTACACACAGTAAAGTCCGTCAGGTGTCAAATAAGTATACGGTGATAGTAAGCGGTTACCTATGTTTCTAAATACAGGCAAGAATAGAGAGTCTAAAAAGTCTTGAGTTGCAGGTGCCCATAGGCGAAGGTAGTCACTTACCATCAGGTAAACCGTCTGCTAATTTGCCCCCTATACCATACAAAAATGACACTTGTGTTTTGGAGAGCCAGTGTACAACATGGTTTGATTCTTGTTATTAGCAGAATAGAGGTTTAACAACAATTTCGAAGGCATGATTTAAATGTCATGTTTTAAGATACCATTTTGTTTTTTTAAATGGCAAAAAGCAAGGGCAAGAAACGTTGTCTTCAAATTGCATAAACACTCGAATGATATTCTATTATACAGACGACCTAGACGACGACGCAGAGCAATTGATTGTAACGCCACACAGATTCGGTTTCCGCTCATTGCCAATATTTGAATGCATAAATATATATATTTGCGTTGATCTGGGAATTTCTATGCATGTATAAAAAAATGTTTTCTGGACGATGATTTAGTGAACTGCTAAAAAATAAACTCATGTAACTAAAACGGAAATAAAGGACAGATATTAAAGGCCTTTGGAATGTATACTTGCACACAGAACTACACAAAGATTCACAATAATACTTACATGTTTTACGCCCAGTGTCTTTGAGTACTAAATATTAAAATATATTGCATACTTACACTGCCTCAGGAGTCGTATTATTAATATTAGCCACAATAATGTTTTATTACTACACTCATTAACAAAAGACAATTTTTCTTAAGTTCATCTTAAATACTAGTCTTGTAAATGAGATACTCTCTACTAATGCTTTTCGTCTTTATGACAATATGGCGTCCGGCTCAAATGTGCACCGTAAATTTGTTATGTACCTAATACATTGTACCTATTTTAGTTTGTTGCGACCGCTTTTAAACCGAATCAATAATAAATTTAGCTAATATTGTACTACTATTTTGCTTAAGGGGCCATGTGGAAAATCACATTACTTTTTTTTTATCTTAGGCCGGTACATGGTTTATGAAGAATATTTTTACACTTAGCTTAGCCTTCGTATTTATTACGTAAAACGATTTAACGTCTTAGTGTTAAATTACTAACTTTTAAAGTTTTGCGTTGCTTGATAATATGATGACAGCCTATTAAACGGCCAGTGCAATCTGGTCGAAAAGTCAAAACGTCAGGCAAATCAAAGGTATGTAATACCTTTTAAATACGTGATCGTTTTGATTCCCGTCAACATAATTCTATTACTGTTGGGTAGGTAGGTACTGAGGTAGGTTCCAACAGAATTCTACTTTGGCTCGAGATGCCGGACTGTTGTAGGGTCGCCAGATCTGCATTTGGCGAGAGATAGGGTTGGCGAATCTTCACACTTGTCAATGTAAATCTTTTCTGACTGGTTGACGAGCTCTGGGTTTTCCGCAACTACAAAGCTGCTGCAAAGTTTTATTGGCAGCCACAGGCCACAGGGAACTACCGTTCTTTTCCACAAGAGTAGTTTCCGTTGCCATTGCTCAAGTTGTTCCACAAGGAGGTTTTTAGTTTCGTGAACGTCAGAGATGTATAGATCAAAAACCTTAAGTCTTAATGAAAGTTCGTAAGGCGCCCAATTTGGTAAAAACATTATAAATATGATTCAGATTAATTATAACACGCAAGACTTATAACTTGTTACTTTTTTTACACACCAAAAACATTTGTACATTTAATTAGAGTTTTATGTAAAACTGTGGTCAGTGTTCGCTTATAGTGTCCAATTATAAACATTTACTCGTTGTCCGGTGACAAGGTTCTCAAAGCAACGGTCGGCTGAGCCCTCGGCAAGACATTTCACTTCTACGTTTTTACCTTCTATCATTAATGGTAGGTCACACAATGCTGTGTTTTTTTTTTTTAATAGGTGAGAAAATTACACTAGTGCTGTAGACGTGCAAGGTTGTGTAGTTTAGAATGTTGTGGTTTTATAAGTGGTCAAGTTATAGTAAACTGACACATTCATATGAAGTTTGACAATGCTTGAACTCTTTTCCCCCATTCTTTTAAGAGTGAATGTAAAAGAGATAGAAAAACACAGAACAACGATGAATATTTTAGTTATGAAAGGTAACGAATGACCTTTGTTTGAGATTTCGATATTTCATCATTTCCAGACTAACAACTGTTTAAATTGGTTTTCCACTAAAAATATCAAAATAAATATTTTTTCCCAAAATCCCCTACAAAAGATGTCAACAATAATTATGTGTATGGAAAGGATATTTATTAAACGGTGTTGCTAAAAAAGCATATTTTTTTAGGAAAATCAATTTATTATTTTCCCCAAAAAATATCAAAATAAATATTTTTTCCCAAAATCCCCTACAAAAGTTGTCAACAATCATTCTGTGTATGGATATATTTATATTGGAGGCATATTTTTTTATGGTGGTGGTCAACAAGGATATGACTTGCTAGATGGAAAGCGGTATCTGACCATAATAAGCCAAGGAAAAAAAAACGATCTAATTAATAGTGCTTTTTTTAACGAAAAACGTTCTTAAAACTTATATTTTGGATTGAAAAGACCAATAAAAGTATATTTGAAAACTACTCCGAAATAGGGTTAAATAGTTTTAATTTAAGATTTTTAAAGTTTTACATTTGGAACGCTAACAAAGTCACCTAAAACAGTTAGTCATATACTTTTAAAAACCATTAACCGAAACTTGACTCCCAGTTATTTCAACCGCAGTTTTTACATTTTAATTAAAGAAAATCAGGTGAGCCGAACTAATGAATTCAGTTGTCGGCGACACACTAATCACAGTAATTGTGCGACCGTTTTAATGCTAATGTGATCACTCGCCGGATCGTCTTTCCTGCGGACCTGTCGCTTGAGTTTTTCTTTGTCACGCGGTGGGAACGACCTTTCGTAAAGGACATTGTCTAACCTATGTTGAAATACACTATTAAAAACTTTCCTTTAATATGTATTTTTATGATTTAGCTATTAAAAATTACTCATGGCTTCCCGCATCGAGAATATAGTGGGAGTGGGTAGGTTTCTCTCTTGTAGAAATAAACTACTATGTAACTACACTACACCTATCTAACAACATTTCATAGCGCAATATTTATGACATATTTATTTTTGAATATAGGGAATGACTTAACAATCGCACTTGGCAATAGAATCTACATACATTTATAATCTACTCAATATTTAACGCTCTCAGCGCTTCATTTATGTTTGTGTATGCATAAATCTGTTCGCTGGCGCTATGTTCAATTAGAACTATTTAAAAAAGTAGATTTTTTGTATATCGATCATGTTGCCGGGCGATGGCCTAGTCATATTTTAAAGAAATAAAGATGTCTGATATTGATACGGCCACTGTAAAATGTTGTTAGGTAGGTAACTAATTAGGTAACAATTAGATCGTACAACTTTTTGCGGTAAAATAACTGTATAGCGTTGTTTTTGATGGGATTAATTTATTTATGGTGTTTAGGTCAAAGGAATCCATATGTATACTAACTCAATCGGTCCAGTAATTTGGCACAAATTGGCTGTGACAGACGGATAGACAGACGCAGGAGTGATCCTATAAAGGCTCCTTTCTTTTGGGCGTGCTAAGAGTGCTTAAAATGGGCTGTTATTAGGATTAGCTTTCTAGCAGGCTGAAGCGGTAACAGCAGGGATGTAGTATTCCTGTTGATGAGAAAATCAGGATAAGAAGATAAAAAAAAGAATCCTGCTTCTGTGTCAGATAAACATCATACACCTTCCCCTAGTATATCTAATGTTATCTAAGTATACTATATTTCACCTAACAGCCATTTTTTAATAAAACGAAAGACTTCACGGGATCAAAATTATAGTTAGCGAAACACGTAATAGATCTTTGCCTGCCAATTTCAGATATATACGTGAGTAATTCATGACTTTTGGACGCCCCCCGTCACAGGTGCCTGTGCCCCCCTCCCCACCCTGGTGTGACTTCACATATTTTTCAATTTTACACCCAGAACTGTAAAGAGCAGTTCTATTTTTTTTTTTATATAAGTGTAGTAACATGTCTAGTCTTTTGTTTACAGGTAACGTTTTGTGTTTAATACTTTAGAGTTCAACATGTGACGTAATAAAGCTTAGGACCCCCCCACCCCATGTCACACAATGTCACACTTCGTTGACCCCCCGCCCCCACCTTAACGTGTGACGTAATTTATGGATGCCCCCTAAGTAAGAATGAAAATATATCTATAATATATATATAATAAAAATATTTTTTGTTTTTGTTATATAAATGAGTAGGTAACCATAATCAAAGTAATTGTGACCGTTTTAATGCTAATGAAATCACTCGCCGCATCGTTTTTCCTGTCTCAGGTTTTTTTTAGACCAGTTAAGTATTTCTCTCTGTCGCAGAGAGGGGACAACCCTTTGGCATTAAGCGTGGTCACGTAGGTATAGCGTTGTAAATCTCATAGTTATAACTTGTAGAAAGGCCTTCAAACTGTTTGAGTTCTGCTTGAGGACAGATGCTACTTGTGGTGACCAATCGGGCTCGACACTGTAGTATTATAATTTCACTGGACTATTAATGTAAATTTCTTTTTATACAAAATATTTATGCATACATGTATAAAAGTTCTGATATTGATTAGGGTTGTCTGTATTTTTTTTACAAATGTTTGATTTATTAATATTCTAAGCAAGTTGTCATCTAAGTTGGTTACCATTGCTTATTAGATACTGGTAACACTACTATCGCAGACGTCTGGTAACCCTATTCGTCAGCAGAATTTGATAATAAAATAGGTACTTACTATGTTAATAAAACTAGTTAAACGTTGGCTTATGCATGAGTGGAAGTCTTCCCTTGTTGAGGGACTCCAAATTCGGGTACTATGCCCAATCTTCATAATCTTATAAACACATAACTAAATATGAGTTTGATTAACCTTCTTATAATTGTTATATAAGAATCATATATAGCTATAGTTTTCTGGCCTGATGCGATGCACTTATCATTTTTATTATTTATCATATGCAATTAGCAATGCCATTGCAAAGTATTGAAATTAATTTAAGAACTAAAATAAAATGCTTGTCGTACAACTAATCGTATCGGACAAAGTCAAAACAAAATTAATGATTATCATTTAAAGATTGAATATAACGGTTATAACATGTTCGCAACCTTTCATACAGAGGCTCACCTCTGACCTAAGTTCGATCAATGCACGATTAACCAATTGGCCTAGAGTGTGACACTTGATAAATTCTAATGGACGCAGCTGTCTTAATTCTAGAACAGCAGACTAATAGACTATAGTATTATCAAATCTATTCAATCGGCTAATCTTTAGAGTTTGAAAATTTATCGCTCATTTTACATACATATAATTAATTAATTTAAAAAATCGTGTGCGCAGTGTGTATGTATGGATGGAATGTATGGAGTCTGGTAATGTTTTGGGTTTAGTTTTCAGATTGGATTAAAGTTTTGTTATTACACTTTTGTTATTATGCCAACCACTTCAAGAAAAATAGGCGTGTTTTTCGTATTGATGTTTAATCATTTTTTTATGCCCTGCCAACGTTCTACTGGCTTACCTAGTATTCTTTTGCATAATTTGTTTAATAACCACATAAAGCCAATACTTTTTTTTTATTGTTTGTCTCATACTATCAACAAACAACATCTCAAGATAAGTCTAATCATAAGTGCATAGCATTCATTATTGTATCAAAAAAAACACAAAAGACACGTAGCATAGAGGCCATCATTTTCTTAGTAATAAATCGTCCTATTACGTATATTTTGGCGGTGCCATGATAAACACAGTCCGAGTATTATTTACGGCATATTTGATCAGATAACTCGATGTCCACTACTTGCTTTGGGGCCCAAATTGGACCCGTAAATCATAGGGAAAGACTGAGATACGAAGTTGTTGATGTATGTGCGTTTATGTTCATCTAAGTTCGGTTATTACCACGGACACTAGTGGCATATGAAGAGTAAGGTTTCTTAGGATCTATTCTATATATATACTTTGCACTAGTTAAAACTAATTAAAAACTAGTTAAAAAATTATACATTAAATGATAAGCTTTAATGGTATACCAAATATAACACTTTAAAGTAAAACGTTAAGTATTTTTATCAAACTTGATGTGGAGAAAATGAATCAATCACATTATATATTAAAACGTATTCTGCTTTATTTATATCTATTTTTTTTTTTAAATCATGTAACTACCAGTTTAAAGGTTGCGTAATTTTAGTTTTTAAGCAGTTTAAAGTGTTTAAATTAGGTCTTCATATTGTTAAACAGTAAGTTTGTTATTTTTTCATATCCAAAGTATCATACACAAGTAACAACACCATAATAAAGGTCAAACAACTACTAAACATTAATGCGATATCACCTCTCGATAACTCCCCTAAATGACAGCCGCGTGCAACCCTCTCTGAGAATGAAACAATAGCGGTAATGAACACGTCAGTATTGCTTACCACAAGACATCACTATAATACCTGGTGACGTATGTTGTAGATATTCACTATTAATTTTGGTCATCGATTATACTTTGGAGATGTATATTCCTTTATTTGCCTTTTTGTCTTTGTTTTAAAGACAACTTCCACACTTAGTAGTGCATTTAAAGCCTCTCTCAAATTAAGAATGATTTAGTAGTCATACTTGAGAGAAGCTTTAAAATTTAGTCAATAAGATACACTACTAACAACTATCAACTATGATACGAATACTTGTGTCTCACCGTGGCACTCAACGAAGTGACAGTTTGCAAGGTCACCTCTAAAATGCTGTAAAATCATTCGCAATATCCTACCCTAACTAATTTATAAATGAGAAAGTTTCTTAGTTTTTTAATTATGCTTTCACATCTTAACTACTGAACCAGTTATCATAAAATTTTACATTTACGTTCCCAGGAATGCAGAAAAGGACATAGGGTATCATTTATATAGGGTATCAGCCGCGGGCGAAAGTAAGTCAATAAAAATCATCAAATAAATAAAAATTTGAATGCTTAGAAAGGAATATGATGCGAGTTCATTAAAGTTAATGAAACTAATGGGAATTAGTAAAGCCACTAAAGACTAATGGGATTAGTTTAGACGGATGTCATGGACAGAAATGCCAAGAAAACTTGTGAAGCATGTTTATACATAATTCGTAAATAAATATTAATTAGTAATAGTTATAGATATAATTACAAAATAAAAAATACATTAAATAATAAAAAAACTGTATTGTCTGTTTGCTGACCGAGTGTACAGAAATCTTGGCCTTTCTCCTCTTTTGAAACCATTTAAAAGGGATTAAAAGTACTACAATTGAGTACTAATACTATTATTACAAACTAAAACACCGTAAACACATATCTATTCCTAGGTTAGGGTAGATAGATAGTGTGTCCCTTGGGTCATTACAACGTTAAATGGTGTGTCCTTCGTACAACAACGTAGAAAAAAATCTTTAGGACCGTAAAATCACATACACTTAGTCTAACTACATAATTTGTTTTACAATAACCATGTGTAAAGTTTGCACACTTATAAATTTACTATCGTTTTATTGAATTTTGAATTGAATAGATGTACACGTAATCGCATTATCTGGTTAAGCATTCAATACCCTTACATTGAATACCCCATACAAATACTCCATGCCATAAACTCTCACGACACCGCGAACATTAACAGCAGATAACACATCACAACTTACAACATCAAAGGCTAAACGCGCATCGAACAATACCAGATGACCCGCGAAATAAAAATTCGACTGTCAAAACACCATCCATCGAACGGTTGACGACTCAAAGGGATCTCATTTTGTAAGGGAGCGGCAATGGAACAATACACTTAATTTTCGTACAACGGTGATTGATGGCCAATCCCATTCCATCGTTGACATGACAAACGTAAAGGTTTCATAATTTATTTTTCGGGACATGACAATAGCTGATATTAATATGAGTAAAATATCGCTGAGATAGATTGGCTCTCTTGTGGAGTTGTTACAAAGATTAATTTAGAAAATATGTTACTTATATATTTTGTAAACATGTTTTATACAAAGGTGATGAGATTTAAAAAACAAACAAATAGGAGTTCAATAAATTACACTTTAAGAAACTATTATATTTAAGTTCAATGTTGTACCTGTTTTAAATATGAATTTGTATTGAAGTAGCATATGAGAAGTAATTGAACTGCTATTGCAAACAAAAATCACAATGAGTAATACTTTCTTCATAAAAGCACAATAGCCGTTAGCGGGCTACCAGACCCTCAGAGGTCACAAATAACAGTACAACTCGTAAACTAGTTGGCGCATTAACCATAACGAATAAAGGCACTAAAAGCACGTCTCGAACGTCCCTAAGGGCCGTTTCGGCTGTCAATGCGAAAATTTAAGCTCGCCACACCCATGCACTCTGGAAGGGTCGACCTTTGCGCCCTTTGTCTCAATCGCTGTTGCTTTTACATTCCATAGCTCCACAAGGTCTGTACTTTAGGAAGGATTAAATAAAAGTGTTCGGTAGTTGGGTTGAATTTTATTGTGGCAAAGTTGAGCTGTGTTTTATCATCTTTAGCTAATTCGGTAATGTCCTGAGAGAAATGTTACGATGCTTGAAAAGCCGTTATTTTAGTCGAAGATTTGTCGATATGGGGTTGTAAGATTTTAATTAATAGAATATCGTGGAGCACAGCTGACCTGCAGCTCACAAATTCTGGTTATTTAAAAAAGTTAAATATTAATCCCCTTAAACGAACTTGGTGTAGTTTAAAAACAGCATTAATCGTAGCTCATTTGTACAAGTACTATAAATTGCAAAATATTAGTATTGAAGTCGTCTAGATTATGACAGTGGCTTCTGATAACGTCTAAGGCTTCTTACACGGTCTATGCTTACTGTTTCCATTCAATTTGGATGAATAGGAATTCATTAAAGTCAAGCAGTATTCAATTGAACAAGGGACCTTAATGTTCGACATTCGAACTGTTCTAATCTTGTTGTTCAAAAAAATGTGTTACCGACATCGGTGGCAATCTATCTTGTTATAACGACAATGTCTTGATATATATTATCACATTTAGCCTCAGTAGAAATATTTACTATCGTCAGCCATTCTACAAAGAGCTACCTCGTCTGGCTGTTTTCTTTTCTTTGTGTCTTCATGAAGAGTATTAGTGGGTTGTTCTAGGGGTCTATTGTGATTGGTTGTAGCTGCCGTGACCGCGGTGTTAACGGTCTTATTTGTCATCTGTCAATTTGCCTTCTATTTTTGTTGGGGAATATGAAAGCTTTCGTTTAACTGCGCGTGTCGTCGGTGGTGTTTTGTCATCATTATTTTTGGCTTGCTCATAATGATTATTGACAGGATTGTGGACAGGATGGATTACTTGTTTTTTGGGTGTAGTAATTTTAACCCTTAGTTATAAATCGTTTTAATATTTTACATGTGTTGTTGACAATTACAAAATCCCCACGTTTTATTGTTAAGTATACGACCAGTTTTTAAGCATCTAATACACTTTTGTTTTACATTAGTAATAGGAAGAGGCATCTAAAACCCCTGAAAGACTAAGGGATGAAATGGTTTTATATTAAAATTAATTGTTCCGGAATAATGTTATGAGAAATATATGAGTTGTCTCTTGTTTAACCGCTAAGGAATTATGAGTTGTAAACTTATAATAGTCACTAAACCTGGCTAGCCTTGGTATTGCAAGCCTACTTACATTTAGTATTGTATAATAATTAAGTTAAGGTAAGATTTTATCTATTGCTTTAAAAAAGGAGGAATTTATACATTGACAAAATGGTCATTGATTTCTCTTCAGCGGGTTAAACTAAAACTGTTGTTGTTTGTATGCCATTTTAGGAGATGATTGATTTAAATGTGATTTGGCGTTGAATTCGTCAATTATAGCCAAAACTACCAGTCTATAATATCCATTTATACTGTCATAGTACTACCAGAGTGCATAGATTACAATTCACTCAGGGCAAATTCTAATTGCCCTGAGAATTCTATTAATTCTGACAATTCTATTAAAATGTCTTACCTCTGAGACATTTTTTTAATATGGAAAGAAGATGGGTTAACCTATAAAACTAATCTGTACTATCAATTAACTTTGAAAGTACAAGAAATATTGGTTTAAAGGTGTTTCTTAACTTTTTTGTGTCTTTTCTTTACATTGTTAAAAACTGCATCTTTAAGAAAAATCATAGTATGTTTTACATTATCGTGGCAGTTTTTTCAAATTCTCTTTCTTCTACTAACTTTTAAACTTTCGCGTTCCATGGTATACGAGTATAATCGTGTATTCAGGAATTAGCGGAGTTCTAGTCAGCTTGTGACCAAGCCCACTGCAACCTGGTGGACGCGTCAGGCAATTCAAAGGTATGTAATACCTATTACGACATCACGTTAATTGCCGAATACATAATTATATATCTCTTGCCTATAAGAAAGTAATTTGATACTTCTAAAATAATTTGAAAGTGCAGAAGCTTTAACAATATTGGCATTTATTATATAGTAATTAATTGTTGTTCAATAATTGCACCACCATTATCAGAAAATACATTTTGTAATAGATATCTATAGAACAAGAATGGCCAGAAGAGAAGCGTTTTTATTAAAATATATTTTTCTTGGTATCTGTGTTATTGGTAATCTGACCGTAAGTATATGTCTATTTAAATATAGTATCACATTTTTGTCTTTCATAAGTGCTACTGTAAGTGCGGCAAACCACTGGATGCGGGCAGCGCAGGACTGAACTTTCTGGCGATCTTTTGAGGAGACCTATGCCCAGCAGTGGGCGTCAACCGGCTGAAATGATGATGATGATAAGTGCTACTTTGTGACCTAAATGAATCAAGTATTTTAGTTTTCATTTTTATTTAGCAACCTAAATCAAGAGATGAAGGAAGGAGTGGCCTTACCTTTCTCCCTGACGGTTTTCGTCCAAAACAAAAAGCTTCCTATTGAAAACGAGTAATCAAGGGAATTAAAGCCGAATCTGTATCAGGAGGCGAACCCCAATCTCGCGGGGTTTACGCCCAATTAATAATCGTGCTGCTAAGGTTTTCAAAGTTCTCAGCTTTTCTTTGAATCAATATAACGTTTGATATTTGTTCAATATTCAAGCCATTACCTATTCAAACCATTAAGATTTATTCATATCTTGTTGCCTGTCTATGTATAAAAAAAGTAAATTATAATCCTCGAAGGTTCAAGAGTAGAGTGAATAGGTTTCTCTTGAATAGACGTGTACCATCTTCATCTCCATCATCACTTTCCATCAGGTGAGTTCGAAAACAAACGCCTATTCCAATACCCAATAAAATAAAATAAAACACAGTTTTTAAATGTATCCATGTTAGACCTAAAATTAGCGTGTTCACATAAACAAACAAACTCTACTCTACTTTAATACTACGAGTAGTAAGAATAGGTAGGTATAGATTAGAAATTTTGGAAATACATTTTGATTCATTTTGTATTAGCGAACCTACAGGATCTATAAATTATTTTACAAAACTCTGAGAAATTCTCATTGGTAACAAATAAAAAAAATTATACACCATCAGTATAGTTTTCTATAAAGACCAAATATTCGACCTAATGTAACGATTCATTATTTATTTACAACTGAAGGAAATGAGACTTCAAGATATTAAAGCAAAGAAAGATGCATTACGTTCGTATTTTTTATTATGTGATAATTATGGCAGTGTCAAAAAAAATGAACTACAACCGTCGTGTCAAACCCGTAACTAGACTCTAAAAAGGATCACTAGCGGGGCAGATAGTTATAGATTCTTAGTATTTTATTAGCGAAAATAATATATTATAAATAAGTTATGCATGAGAGCATGACACTCTCAGAATTTCTCGGAACTTAAATCTCAAAGTTTGAGAGCCACTGATTTAATAGCTGGCTCAGATTTAGATCCAATGCGCAGGCGCATCATGTTTAATTAACTAACCCCCTTCAAGGTGCGTTCCCGTAAATATAGTGACCGAAAAATAACAGCCCTCGTGTGCCTCCGGTTTTGCTTTTTTTAACCATAAATGCATGTAATGTGTTTTTTGTTTTAATTCACATAAGCATTCATATTTTATAATTAAGTGAAGTTCATAAAGTTAATATTCTAAAGAATTGGTGTAGGTCATTTAAAATGGCATAAAATAATAATAATGATGTACAGTGGATTAGTGAGTAAAATCAATAGATTCATGTAAGTAATGCAGCTTTCTAAAAAAATATATCCTAGGTTCGAATATAGTAATTAACCAAAAAATATAGTAACGTACATAATATTTATTTTATAAGACAACAATAAACGTAAGATCAAATTATTATACAAAAAAAGTATATTTTCTTATTCTTTATAATATATCTTCCTTTATTACATTTTTACAGATACTTAAGACTCAGAGGTTTATATCTATCTATCTATATTACTAAGACGACTTTATTATAAAATGTGTTCAACCGTGAGTTACTTTGACACCGAAATAACCAAATTCTAGAATTTTTGTACATTTAATAACCACATAACATATCAATACTTAACGTTCTAAACTATTCAAACAATTGGACAAAATTAAAAAAAAAAAAATTTTTTTTCCCAGGTTCAGAGCCCCGTGGTCCGACCTCGTCCCATTCCAGAGGTTTGAGCCTTGTCTCTAATCCCTGTAATTAGAGCCATCCCACACCGGATGATTGATAGTTGAAATAGGAACAAGAATGAGTTTCTGATCACTTTTTATAGGACAAGAAAACAAGCGCTGTGTGTAGGTTATCTTTAAATTGTCTCCCCAATTTTGTAGCCAGATCCAGAATCGTAGCGACACTTTTAAATTTTAGTTTGTATGTTTTAATAATGTTTTTTTTTATCGAGAAAAAAGTTATTTTAAAAACATAATTGCAAATCTGTCTGATTTCATAGTCTCGAGAACTAGATGAACAAAAAACGTAGAAAGTTTATGTTTTATAACAATTTTCAAAATACATATTTTCTCTGGGTTTTTTATAGGAATGCAATATTTTAATTAATACAAATGACTAGTAAAACTAAACATTTAATACAATGTATATAAAAATCTATATCAATTACTTTTTTTAATTAAAAAGTTACTTATTTTTACATACAGTGTATGGCATTAATATCTACGCGTTACATTATTAAGTTTTGCACATAAATATTTTGTGTAGTGTGGAAGATTGGGTTTGGTTCC